>JAUMIR010000003.1:199871648-201071648 GCA_030847615.1 Gambelia wislizenii | reverse complement strand
AAAACAGCGATATTGAGAGCAATTCACGGATTAACCCATGAATTAAAAAGTGATGCCTGATTAATTGCTGGAGCACACAATGTGCACAGAGTGACAACTACGTTGTGCAATAGTGGGAACCTGTTCACACTACCATGACATTATAATCATGCTATTTTCGCCTCATCTAAGTCTGGGGTCATCAGTGGATCTCTACCCAGAAGTGGACAAAGGCCCACTTCAGAGAAGATTCTCACTATGGTACTTACCTACTGCACCATTAATTATTTTTAAAAAATACTGCAACCCTTCCCCTGCCCCCATCTTTAACTGTAGCAATATGCATGTATGAAACTACTCAGGGTTACTTAATAAAATTAAGCTATTTTTAATTGTCACCCCAGTTTTTCTATATCTGTGTTAAGAAGGGGAGCTGAATGCAGAAGGAACATTCTTTCCAGGATAGTTTAATATATGAAGAGTACACATATAATTTAGCTGGAGCTGTTTCCATTCTTATCCACAATTTATATAGCTTTCTTCAACATTCTTGACACATAGAATCATCAACACCTAGCTGATAAAACAGGAATAAGTACACCCTTAATGAATATTATCTTGGTATTTTTTTACAAAAGTCCTGTAAAGCAGACCTGTGTAATTGTCCCCAGATAGTGAGGCTTGAAAGTGCAAGCTAATGTTTTGGTTCAAATGTTAGACTGAGATTTGGAAGATCAAAATTCTGGTCCCAACTTACCCACAATGTCATCTCTCTGTTTCATGCCTCATGCCAAGATGCCAACCTGACCTACTTCAGAGGTTTTAGTAAGGATAAATTTGGTAGAAAGAAAGCCAGGTATGACATCTTGACCTCACTGGAGGAAAGGTGAAATATAAATGTAATGAATATATAAATAGTTTACTGAAAGCCAACTAGAGAGTTTGTAGATGAGATGATATCTGAACTTCATGGCTCATGGTTCACACTTTTTGGTGCTTATCACTCCTTTATGATTGCATCTCCCCTCCCCACACACATTGATGCCAATGAAGGTGAATAATAGCTGCTAAATACCAAGTTCTTTAAGTGCTTAGTGCAGAAGAAAATACCACAGTAATTTAATACCACAGTAATTTAATGCTTCAGAACAGAAATATATGTAATGATCTTAATGTATAACCTGACACCTCCTTAAAACCTGCCTGACATTTCTGTGTCATCTTCATAGAAAAATTCACAAAGGCAGAATGGAACCAGAGTCCTTAAGGTTAGTGCCACACACTCCCTACCTCAACAGCATGCTGGGGTCTGAGATAAATTTGTCCTATTTCTATTTTAATGTGAACTTACCTACGTTTTCACTATAGAACCAACAGATGAACCAGAACTCAACTACTCTTCAACATTTTCATTTCTCTGACTTTTGCAATAGAAACCACCAATTTTAATGGACACAAAAATGTCTGTGTTAGTGAGAATATAATTAAAAACCCATTACATTAAGAAATTTATCAAGAAAATGGTGTTACTCAAAAATGAGCAGGGGAAAATGCACATATTGTACAAAATGCACATTGGAATGAAATGCATATACATATTCAGGGAATTTCAAAAATCTTATAGTTCAGGATGCATTGAAGTTAAGACTAGAAACAATTCTTAGAGTTCGGGATGAAAGGGGTTTAATATTATAAAAATGAGAGACTAAGGACTTTATCAGATGAACCTCCAAAAAGTCTCTTTAGCACCATATTTTGCAGTGTAATTTTCTGGCAATATAACCCATTAAAAAGCAGCCCAGCATTAAAGGACCATGAATGCTAGCAGTGTTGACTTCCATGTTCATGAACTTGCTGGTTCTCATGAGAAGATGCAAGCACAGTAAAAAATTATAAAACAGCAAAATCAAAACAGAAAACAGATACCCAAACACAGAAACACATTCACAAACTCCCAACTAAACCAGGGAGATTCATAAAAAGAGTGTCCCATTCCTGGCTTTCTTGTTCTCAACCAGAAGTGTTCTGCCCATTGATGCTGTAATCATGAGAGGACAATGGTGCACAGTTTCAAACACTCTCAATACCGGCACAAAAACGCCATGGCAGATCTATTGATGGCTTGGCCCATCAATAAAAAAGATCACTTTATTCACTGCAGCAGAATGCTAAAGGACGACATTGTGTGGTATGCGCACCCTTTCATATTAATTAGGTATCATTATGACGCCACATTTGCCACATCTGATAAAGTCCTGAGATAAATTGAAACTGACAGATTTGTCCTTCCCTGGTAGCAAGCTGTGTACTACATGTGGAGTGCCTCCATTGTTTTCATGGCCATTGTTTACCAGTATATCTTACCTACCATAGCTGTTGGCAACCAAAATGTAGTCAGTGGGAATGTGAGGTGGTAGTAAAATTGAGAAGGTAGCCAGCAGCACTGTTTCACTTTCACTGACATTTTACTGATGGCCAAAGGGTAAAGCTGCAGAACCAAGGAGGCTAGTCAAGAGAGCCCCTGGCTGTTGCAGGGCCATATCTGCAACAGACTAGGGGAATACCACCTTAATCTCTCAGCACAACTTCTTTATTCCAAAGACAGATCCCCATCACTAGTCACTGTCTCTGAGGTCAGAACGACTGGCCAGCCATGCCATCACAAGGCCGGTCATTCCTTCTGACTTCAGAGAGACTAGCTAGTGTCGGGGCTCTCTTTTATGGAGCACAGAGCAGGCAGTTGTGCACCAGAAAAGCAAAGCCCCAGGACTAGCCACTCTCTTTGAAGTCAGAATGACCAGCCAGCCCTGCCATCACAAGGTTAGCCACCCATTTTTACTTCAGCGAAAGCAACTAATGATTTCTGGCCCACACCAGTGGCAGCACACCATGGAGGTACCCTACCACAGCCCTCTTAAAACCTTACACAGGGGTGAGTGGGGTTGCTGAATGGGGTGAGCTATAGTGCAAGAGACAATGCCCCCAAACAAGGTGGAGGCATCTTCACTGGGCAGAGCTCTTCTTCAAGGTGGAGACAGATTATAGATCCTGCCCAAAGTGTTTTACTGAACCTACCTCTCTATGCAGTCAGAAACAAGCACCACTGACTTCAATTGACCTTAATGCCCTGTAACTATGCATAGGATTTCAGGCATGCCCTACAAACTTAATTGTGGGATTTAAAATGTTGTTTGTTTTGAAGGTCTTTCTTTCATGATGAAGTGTTTAGCCAAAGTGTCGGCTTATTTGAGTATAAATAGTAGAACAACATGTATAGCAGCCTAACTTCTGTTGTTAGTCCCAAGTAAAGTAGAGCCATAATATAAATTGGATTTCACTATGTGACTATGATTTTGGACACCAGGGTTTGAAACCCTACTCAACCATGGAAACCCATTGGATGGCACTCTCTCAGCCTCAGAGGAAGGCAAAGGCAAAGGCAAACCCCTTCTGAACAAATCTTGTCAAGAAAACCCATGCCTTTGGGTCACCATAAGTTGGAAACAATTTGAAGGCAAACAACAACAGCAACAAATGTGTTGACTCACCATTCAACCATTGATTCAACGGCTAACCAAGAAGATGCCAACCAGCGTGTGTGTGTGTGTGTGTGTGTGCCTTCGAGTCGCCTGTTGACTTTTGGTGACCCTATAAATTTTATAGGGCATTCTTAAGCAAGGAATATTCAGAGGAGGTTTTGCCAGTTCCTTCCTCTGAAATATAGCCCACAGCACCTGGTGGCCTCCCATCGAAGTACTACCCAGGGCTGACCCTGATTAGCTTCCAAGGTCAGATGGGATTTGTGCCTTTTAGATATTTAGGCCAGGACATATATACTTACACATTGTATGTGTTTCAGGGGTGGGCATCGTGAGACCTTCCGGAAGTTATTGGGTGTCCCAGTAGCCCTAACCAATAGTGAGGAGTGCTGGAAGGTTGCATGATTCCCACCCTAGTAGAGCGGCTAACAAAACAGTTTTATTCAAATATTATAGTAAGGACTTTAGTCTTCCACCTTCTGCTGCTGCTCTGAATGTAAGCATACTTCTAACTGTTACCTTGATTATAGCATACATATATTCAGAGCAGCTAAAGAATTAGTTTAATCTTGCCATTATATTTCAATATTTCTGTGTTGCTAGCCACTCTTATCAATCTATGTTCAAAGCGATTAACTGCATCATTCCCTGAAGTGCTGTGTAATGCTTTAAAAACAGTCTGTATATATTGCGATACATTCATATGTTCAAATGCTCACTTATACAAACACACACACACAGGGCTACAGGTAGGGATTTTCCTTCGGGGCACAGCCATGTTGTGATGGGCTCCTGCAGTTTAATATTTACCACTGCAACACTCATCATTTTTGTTTCCTTTTCCAAAGCAAGTAGTGGTACAGATAAATATTTAACTCTGCCTTCTGAGTGTTGGCGTGTAGTCTGGGCATGCATGAAGACTGTAGTGAAATTTATATTGCAATTGAGAAGGGGATTGATTATTCTTGAGTGCTAAAGGCATCAATAATTCATAGATGTACTTTTGTAAGATTTAGATCAAGATAAAGTCATTATGACCCATAAAAATAGGTGATTTTTATATATTGCTGTCATGATTTATGTGTTCTGAGAGATGTCTTGAGTACAGTTTATAGGCAGAGTTCATATGGGTTTCCTTCTAGAGTAATTGGGTTCTTACTTTAATTTTAATATTAATTTTAATTTTATCTAGTTATGCCTTTTGACAATTTTGTAATAGTCTGAGATGAGAAGGAAAGATTATCCTTCTGCCCCATTGAATATACAACTTTAGGCTGCATTCCCAAGTGAAGCCTGGTCCATTTATACCAGATATACAGAATTTTTAGCCTCCAGCTGTTCTTAGACCCTAATACCTATTGGCCCTAGCCAGACTGGCCTGTGGATATGGATGCAATAGTATCTGGAGGGCCACTGATTCCCCATGCCTGTCCAACCTGATGGATGATAATAGAGTGGTATTCCTTTGTTATCTCATCTCTTTACAGCAGGAGCAGGCAACTTGGTAGCCTTTAGATGAGTGGACTATAACATTCATCAACTACAGCCAGCCAGTGGTCAGTGGTCAAAACTATCTGGAGTGCACCAGGTTGCCTATCCCTGCCTTGGACCACCATTGATGCCATCTGTCAAGTCTTGCTGATGTGACCTTGCTAAACATTATGAGTATTTCCGCCAAGAGTTTAGCATAGATCAGCAAGCTTCTTCATATTTATTCATTTTTTGAAGCACTGCTTTCATTTGTGTCTATTGCTATTGTTGTTGTTGTATGTCCTCAAGTAATTTCTGACTTATGGTGACCCAAAGGTGAATTTATCTTGGGGTTTTCTTGGCAAGATTTGTCCAGAGGCGATTTGCAGTTGAGGCTGAGAGATTACAACTTGCGCAAAATCACCCAGCATATCTCCATGGCTAAGCAAGAGTTTGAACCTGGTCTCCTGGAGTCCTAGTCCAATACTTAAACCACTCCCTCCCCTTACTTTTAAAACCACCACACTGCTCACTGTCTCCCCTTACTTTTAATAAAGGTCTTCTTTTCAGTGTAGTTTGTGAGTTTTCTGACAAAACCCACATTTTCCTCTCACCATTGAGGCTGTCTGGGGTTACATTACCTACTCTTGCCTAAAAGAAGAAAAGGAAAGCTAGACATCCTTGGGGCTCAAAGGGAGAGTTCTAGCTGGTTGTCAACTCTCCCTTATCTTCCCTAGCCAGCATTAACAGAAAAGAAGTGATGTTCAAAAACCTCCTAATTACCTGGTCCACCTTGCAAAACAGTGGTGACACAGCTTCCTCACAAAACCCACAGGAGCTAAACAGCTGAAACTGGTTTTCTTTTATTTAATCTATTTGATGCTGATGCTTCCAGGAAAGGAAGGGGGAAATCCTTTTTTGAAAGTAAGAAATTGTCTCACAAACATAAAAAAATGTTAATTCAGTTTGTAATATATATGCATCACTGTAGCAAACAGAAGAGCCTCTTGAGAAAATGTTTAACAAACATTTCAGATGCTGGATATCTCCAACCAACCATCATCTGATTTTCATAAAACATAATTTTATAAAAGGCTGCACATTATTGTAGACAAATTAACTTTAGGAGCATCAAAGAGTTTTGAATTCTTTAGCATATTTATTCCTTGTGTGCTTACACCACTGCCAAAATAATTGAATCTGCAAGAATTATAAACCATTGCAGGGCTCTTCAGCAATCTGTACTGATTAATAGCTCTATCTCATGTTAACTGTAAAATAGCTCTATCTCATTAAAAACAACACGCCTGGCAGTAAAGAATTGTAAGTAGTAAGATCTGGTTAGAAGGAGGAACCTAAGAGCAGAATATTCCATGCATATTGTATATACCTTGAATACCTTGGAGATCAGTCATTTCATTGGTGCAGATAGTTCCTCCACATCAATGCGAACAGCAACTATACCACACTATCTCTGTGTTAATAGTTGCTGAGTCCTATTCTTCACTTGATTGTCAATTTTCTGGAGGTGAGATTTAGTTAGACTGGTCCAGAAGAACCAATAGGGACACACTCTCCCTGTCCAGTTCTCTGCATAGGTCATCCACCAAGGCAACCAAAGCTGTCTCTGTCCTATAACCAGGTCTGAAACCAGACTGAAATGGATCTAGATAACCCATCTCATCCAGAGCCCCCTGGAGTTGTGAAGCCACCACACACTCTAGTACCTTGCCCAGAAATGGCAGGTTGGAGACTGGCCTATGGGTATATAAGATATTAGGATCCAGGGAACATTTTTTTCAAAAGAGGTCTTACCACAGCCTCCTTCAGGTGTGTTGGGAACTGCCTTGTTGTAAGGAGGCATTAATCACTTCCCTTACCCACTCAGCCAATCCTGCTCTGGTCTGTTTAATGAGCCAGGAAGGGCAAGGGTCTAGTATACACATGGTGGCTCTTGCCTCTCCAAAAATCTTGTCCAGGTATCTTCTAGGTCTTCCAATGCAACTCCTTTGCATTGTCCTTTATTTTAATAGGGTTTGCTATTACCTGCAGTTTCACGGGAATGCATCCCCCACAGATATGGGGGGGGGCTGTAATGAGTATCTGATCATAGTATACTGCTAGGGCTGTACTTGTGGCCTTATCAACTTGATAGAAACTGTCAAGAGAGAGACCAAGGCCATTGAGAGACCAAGGCTCACCCATCTACAATAATTTATATCATGTATAATTTGTTTATAAAATTTATATACTAGAAATGGCATTTAGAAAATAATAATCCTTAGGCCCATGGCATCAGAACTTTACAAAATTGCTAACTTTGGCGGTCAACTTGAAACTGTAAATAGACCATAGGGTTTTTTCCCCCTAAGAGATTTGAAAGTAGTATGAAAGAGAAAGTACACTCTCGTATCTCCAGATCTTGAAAATTATTTACCTGTAATTAGGTTACTGGAGGTGGGTGGGGGGGACAAAGATGCAACAAAATCACATTTCAAATGTAATGTAATCCATAAGATTTCTTTCTCTGTCCCCTCAGTCCTCCTTCCCATAAGCCTTATCATTTTTTCTTTACTTAATGGTATATATAATATATTAAACTTGAATTAGGGATGGAATGAATGTGAAAAATATTTGAAAAATGATCAAAAAATGGGTTTCCCAAGTGTCAGGGAACCGGAGAAGAAGAACTCTACACTGATGAAAATATTTGCTGTTCAGGATAATTTTGTTCAAAATTTTCACATTTTCTGTGCAGGAAACAGCCCTCTCTGTGTAGAAAATAATACTAACTTCTTTCTGTACAGGAAATGCTGTTTACTGCAGAAAAAGCTGTATGTAAATTTTGCACAGAGTATATCCTGAATTATTGCATTTTCTGCACAGAAAATGCTATTTTTTTGCAATGTTGCTTCCTCCACAGAAAATGCTGTTTTCTGTGCAAAAGAATTTAAAAACTGTGAATTTTGCCCAGAATAAGTCCCAACCTGTGAATAGTTTTCAAAAATTGCACAGTTTTCAAAGACTTTCAGCAGGAAATTTCAAAAATTCACTGTTTTCTCCTTTGAAGAGAAGAGTCATATACCTAGTTTGATTTAAGCTACATGCTGTTTTTAATGTCCAAGCCATAGTTAAATGGTTTCCCATCCCCCACAGTTAACCCTCTGTCACTATTTCACCCATTTCACCCAATAAATGCATCCCTCCTTGTGCAATTCAAAGAGAAAGGCCAAAATTGTTTTCTTTTTAAACCCTCCCTCCACATTTATGTGTGCAGGATGGGGGTGGTAAGAAGACTGCAATAAAGTCATGCTTCAAAAATAACATAACCTTTTTTTGTATTTGTGCAAGGAGTATGGTTTATAGTGTCTTCCAAACATTGCTTTTAAAGGAGATTTTGGAGGCATTTGACATGAATTTTTGAATATTTTTTTTGCAATTATCCATCCTAAGTTTTCCCCACTAAAAAAGGAAAGAAAATAGTAGAAAAACAGCAAGCAGCACAAAATATAACAGATTAGCTGTTCAGCATTAACATATTTATTGCATTGAAGGAAGTTTTAAATTCCTCTTTACATATAGGATTTTTTATTCTTCTTTGGCCCTAGGTGCTTCCTTTTGAATGAAATATATATATATATATATATATACCTTTAGCTTTATGCTTCAAATTAAATGTAGTGTGTAGTTTAACACAAAGATGGCCTGTGTTCTGGACAATGCCACCAGTAGTCTTAACCAGACCACTAGGTTCTAGTGTTTTAGCCGTGTGAGAATCTAGGAATGATAGGAAGCATTCTGGGCCTTCCCAGCATTCCCCAGGTGAGCTGTTCAATGGAGGGAGAGGCTGAAACAGGCAGTCAGACTCCATTGTATCTCTGGCCTGCCATTCTCATCACCCTGCAAATTCCTTAGAATTTCCCACATGTTTTCTATAGGTGGCATCATATAAAAGCATGGATGGAAGTCTGTGGCCTGACAAACACTAAAAAATTAGTAAGAGGTTTGCAGGTCCTCATGGCTAGCCTGCCATCAGAACATGGTGCTACAGTTCTGTGTCTAAACCCACCTGCCTGCCACTTTATCCATTTGGCTGGCTGCCTCCAGTCCCTTCAGAATGTGTCAGAAGGCACTGGGTGCACATGTGAATTGAAACTCTTATCCTCATCTAGCATGGTCAGGGCCCATGAAGCTTTTTCTTCATTGAGGCATTACTCTAGCATTCTCCTTACTTTGATGAACTTCTTCACTTTGGTGAATTTCTTCATGGAAACTTCTAAGAAATTCACTGAAAGAGAGGTGAAAATGTAAAATGAAAGAATAGGGGAAAGCTGTAAAATGTAAAAAATGTAAGATAGGAAAAAAAAACCCTCCTACCTAGGAACCCTCAATGGATGACTTTGCAGTTCTCCAAGTGTTTATTCTTCAAATTGATTCTGAAAGCCTTTCCCAAGGACCATAAAACAGCCCTGAGAATGGTTAAGATTTGTAATTAGGTTTTCTCCTGAATCTTAACACTAGGCTTGGGAAATATTTGCAAACATTCCTTAGTTTGCTATTAAATTAGGATCCTAAAGGGTCCTATTAGTGGTCCTTAGCTGTGGCATATTGATTCCAGTGGAACTCTTCATTTGTGAAATAGCTGCTGGATTGGGCTCAGCCTGGTTCATAATCTCCAGAGTTACCACTTGGCCTTCTTTTACCTTCATGTTTGTTCTTATCTGAAATATTTCTGGCTTAGTACTATAGGTCTGCTTTTCCTTTGTGACAAAAAAAAATTAAAAGCTGTATTGCGGTGCTGTGAAATGGCTGTTATCATCTGGGACTCCTAAAGACATTGCTTAGGGAACTCTTCCATTGTAGCTTATCACTTCCAAACCAGGTTAGTAATGGATTGTGCACTGAACTAGCCCCATCAGACCTTACTTGATTAAATCACACCTGCACACCATGTACCAGATATCTGTGTGAAGCAAGAGAGAAGTCAAGCTAGACATTTCTGGACCATTTCTTCCCTTTATGTCTGCAAGAGGACCACAGAGTTTACTGATTTAACAGTATTTTCCAGACTCTTGAGTTCTGAATTACAACTCTTATGGTGCTGTGCTTTGGAAATGTTCCTTTTTTTTCCAGTTCCCAAAATCCTATGTTGGCTGGAGGATTCTGGAAGTTGTAGCTCCAAAAAAGTCACCCTTGGGTGATTTAGGGCAACAGTGGGAAGCCTGCAATCCTCCAACTATTGCTAGACTCTAATTTATCCCCATCAGCCCAGTGGGTGGGAATAGTAAAAGTTGGACTCCAGCAACATCTGACAGGACGCAGGCTTCCCACTCTTGTGGGCTAGAATTTGAGGTGCTCATGGCTTTGGAAAAGTAATTTTATTGAAAGGAAGGATTTATAGGATGAAACAGAGAATTTTTAAGAAGAAAGAAAATTTATTTTGTCATTCAGCTAAGCACCTCATGTACTGAGTCAAATCTCTGGTGCATCTTGCCAGCGGGTGGCAGCTCTCCAGTCTCCTAAGTAGATTTTGTTACTGGCACAACTTCCAAAAAGCCTTTAACTGACAAGGGGAATTCAGCCTGGGATCTTCTGTATGGAAAGCCTGGGCTTTATCACTGAGCTATTGAGCCCACCTCCTCTCTCCACTGATCAAGCATCTTTGATCAGCTACTACACACTGCTTCCTCTTTCTTCTTTCGGCAACCTTCCTTTGTGGTGTCTCTGTGGCTGGTGCCACTTGAAAGAAAAAGTGTAATACTTTAGTCTGTCATCCAAAAACCTGCTGCTTCTGAAATCACTGCATATTATGCAAGAGAATTAATTTTATCTTCCTTCTACAGTATTTTTCCCTATTGTACATTATTTCATTCTTGGCTTGTGGCTCTCACAAAGGGACAGAACTTTGAAGTTTGGGGTTGTGTGGTAGATTTCTGTTTTCCATTACATCAGCAAATCCATGATGTGGGGGTAGGCAAGCTACCTGGGTCACTCCTTCTACCTTTACCAGACATTACAGATTGGATATTACAGCTCAAGCATCCTTCATCCATGCGGTGCTCCAGCACGTTGTTTTTAATTAATTATCTTCTCGTCACCATTCCTCCCAGGGATTGGTTAGGCTAGGGCAATTCCCTTTCCTGAATGGTTCCTTCTCCATGAGAATGGTACATTTGATGACTTACCATGAAGTTTCATTCTAGCCAAGGAGAAAGAGCCATCCAGCCCATCCTCTGATAGCAAGATTGTCCTTCCTTTTTCTTTTAGAGATCTTCTCCTTTTTCCTGTTTTTTTCTCAGTTTTGCAAAAGAACTGAAGAGGTTAGGAAATGGAATCACTCAAATTAACATGCGATCCCTTGTCTCACCTGGGCCACCTGGAATTAATCCTTTCCTGGATGGTTAGAATGGTGCCTCATGGTACCGTAAGTCTTCCAGTGTGTCATTTTGTTCATTTATATTTCATCTTTTCCCCAATTATGGGACTCGAGGCAGCTTACAAATTATTCACACCAGTACAGACTTTTTTAAAAACCATACAGAAATATCAATAATGTGTGTGTGTGTGTGTGAGAGAGAGAGAGAGAGAGAGAGAGAGAGAGAGAGAGATTTTAAAAACAGGTAAACAATCTATAAAGTTTAAAACCATTTTAAATTAATTGAAAGACAATATAAAAAGTCAACAAAACAACACCCTTAAAAAGTCATCATCAGTTCCTAAAAGCTTGATACCATTCTTATCATGCCAGGCTACTGCAAAAATAAATTATACAAATCAGCATCAGTACATTGCAATTAGTATGAACAATATTCTTCTGAAAGACTTGGATAAATGAGCAAGTAGAGAAGATTCCTAAGATGTCATCACAGCAATCAAAATTTAGTAACAAGTTGATATAATTAGAAGATGCCATGTTACAAAGGTGTTCTGAAATACCTAGCAGTACCATTCTATGTGTGTCTACCAGAACTAGGCCCCACTGAGTGTACTGCTAGGTATTTCAGAACACCTTTGTAACATGGCATCTTCTATTTTATTTTATTTTACTGTATTTCCTATGAGCCTACATGATTTATTCCAAGAAGCTCCCCACTTTCAATTACATATAGTAAAACCCCCATAACTTACCCATGTCTGAAAGAATATGGACTCTCTAGGCATCTTCTAAGAAGTCATTCATTTTAATAGGCTTTGCTATTATCCATGGCTTCCAATATCCACAGTAAGTCTGGGAACGTATTCACCCATGGATACGGCTTTTGTACTGTACTGGAATTTTTTGAGCCCAGTGGGCTTAAATTTTGGGTTGGCTCAATTCTCAAGGACTCCAGCTGGTAATGTAAACAACAAAATGTAGAAAATTGCATTTTTTTTTGTATCAACTCTTTTTATTTGTTTATAGTAATAAAATACATAACAATTCCATTTTGTGGTTGACAGTCTCCACAAAATGACAAGTAACAATAATATTTTCAACATATATGGTGATAAGAAAAAATAAATAACTACAACAGCACAAACAAACAAGGATAAATATTGTAAAGCCTGAGCTCCCCCTTGTTAATTTGCATAGAGTTACAACTGGTTATTGTCATATTTAGTTATTTATTTAATTTTGATTGTTTAATGATTTGTTATCTTTTCATTACTTTTTATGTTCTCTCTCTCTTTCTCTCTCTCTCTCTCTGTATATGGGGGAGGGATATCCATCTACAAAGTTAGGGAAAATGGCTTAAAGTCTGAGGTGAAAACTCTTCAAAATGCATTTTTAGATTCCAAAAAGTAACACAAAATGAAATAAACAGCTATTAACTTTTTATTTCAGAACATAACAACACTACCAATCAGTACATTTTTGACCATCATTTTTGCCTCATTATCTCCAAAATGTAATACATAACAGGTAACATCATAACATGTTACTTCTGGGTTCTGGTAAACATGTTGAACTCAGTTGCAGAATTCAACAAAATTGACAATATTCAACCTAATTATTGGGGTCCTGGAAGTCTGGTCTATTTTCGAACGTTAGGGCCTTTTTGTTGGTGGCCTCTGTCCTGTGGAATTCCCACCCAAGAGAGGCAAGACTGTCTCTCTATGTTGCTATTTTCAAGAGGATTTTGAAAATGTCCTTTTCTTCTTTGGCTTTTAATTGAAATCATTTTATTGTATGTGCTGTTTTCAATGATGTGGTGCAAAATGGAGCACTACACTTGGGAGCAATGTTGAAGCATACACACCTTAGGAGTCTTCACTAACAGGATCCCTTGGCAGGCATTCTGTGGGTGGGAAAACTCATGGCACCTTTCTCTGAGGACCAGAGACCTACTCCACTGTTAACTGTGATACTATAATGAAAGGCATTGCTTTAATCTAGAATAAAGAAAGCTTCACAGCTTCCAGGGCTTGTGAACATTTAACACATTAGATACCAGGTTATATGTCTCTTGTATTCTTTTGTGTCTTGTTCACACCTTGTTAACTCGGTGTATCCTGACATGTATTAGAGGTGTAATCTTGTTGATCTGTCTGTCAGTCTCAGCTGAACATAGCAAAAGGTAACAGAAGTGACAGCAATATGTGCATGATCATGGGGTGAACAAAACACAACATGAACTGAAGCAAATGGGCAGGGAAACAGCTACTAGAGAGGAAGAATTGGCTGCCATTTCTTACTTCATTAACTGCCATCTTTTCAACTAATCTTTCTCACAGTGTGTGGATCTATAGGAAAGCACAAACTGTGCCTGAGGGAGATTCTGGCTCACCCTCCCTACAAAATATGTTTAGAGAGTGAAGGCAAAAATAAAATAAAATTCACCTTCTCAGACCCAGGTGGAAACAGAAATCCTGTTCCTCCAGATAACTAATTCAGATGTCACATTTTAAATGCTATTGCTATTAACAATTATTGCAGTTGTTCATAAAATCAGGGCTAGAGAAGGTGTATTTAGGTGTTACTGTTATTGTACATAAGTAACATATTGTGGAATGAGTGAAGGGGGGACTTTTTTTAGACTAAAACTCCCAGAAACCTTCAGTAAGAATTCCCAAGGCAGCTAGCCATACTCAATGGATTCTGGAAGTTTCTGTCCCAAAAGTAATATTTCCAAGCTCTGAGAGAGGGGGCTATGGAGGTTAGTCTCATCTACACCATTTTATCTTCTGATATCCAAGTCCCACTATTGACCTTGCCATCAGCAGAGGAAGCTTAATAAATATCTGTAGACTGTGAGCTGAAACCCCATTTAAAAATAAATTCAGCTAAAAGTGTCAGCCTACATATTCAACATGCTTAGATGTGTATTCAGCACATGCACAGTTTGAGGGCAGAATGGCAGGGGTGTAACATCAGGACCCTGCTGTTTTCCCAAACTGTGTTAGTTTGCATGTGTCAGGATTGACCAATAAAAGTGGTCTCCCTGCGAGCAAACCTGTATGTGTTAAGTTACTGTGTGTGGTCATGACAAAAACTGTTTGATGTTTTCATTCTTTGCAGTTGAAACAATGTAGTGGCTGCAAATAGACATGGGAGTGTAGAGTCTGTCTGCTAATGGCAAAGATGGCCTTGCACCTGCGGGTGTTATGAGAATCAATAGGTGGAGCTACATCTGGGTGAGAATGGGGCATGTGGATGATGGGTAACCAATGGGCAGAGTGCCAGCCAGATTTTGGCTGACTGTGAATACTTTATATTTTACTGTATTTTCTATGAGCCTCATTTGAAGCAATGATTTTTTAGACTTAGCTCTTTAGTTTACTGTGACAATAAAGCTTATAGTTCAACTCTGAAACTACTGTCCACTGGCTCTAAAGAAGTAGTTACATGTCAGCATGGAGTTATGATGACCAAAGGGGATTAGAGTGAGGTGGGCAATTTGTGGTCCACCAGATGTTGCTGGACAGCAACTCCCATCAGGCCTAGCCAGCACAGGCAGTGGTGAAGAATGGTGGAAAAGTTGCTGTCCAACAATATTTGGAGATGTACAAGTTGGTTACCTCTAGCTAGAATGATAGCAGTCAACTCACTGCAAGATGTCCCTAAATAGCAGGCTTGCTAACTGGGTGCTGGATCTAGAGGATGTCATGCAGTTTAAGTCTTTGGTTGAATGAGGAAACTACAGCTCGTTGAAAGTGATTATTTTAAAAAAATAACCAGCTGAAGATGTCATGGTAGATGGCATTGTCACTATGTCACTATGAACACTTGATGTGCATGATTTTATAATGCTTCAGGACCAGACCAAAGTATAAAGCTGCTCTAGAAGATAATTAATTAGGGTGTATTTTGGGTGTTTGGAAATGTGGTTTGGCTTGTGTGATCATCCTAAAATTATTTTTTCCTACTTGCAGCATCTCCTTCTTATACTAAAATAAAAACACTATTATTGTTTTAAATGGGGCATGCAACAGGAACTATAACTGGGTACTTCCATCGCAGCCCTATCTTCATGCAAGGATCTGGGATGAATGAAGATTGTTTAGAATTTTGTTTAGTCTGGGATTATTGGCATTCTTCCTATTGAATTCAGGTGCCTTTGGCCTCATGAATCAAGTCACTTGACTCAAGAGCAAAAGTAGTAAGTGTGTATACCACAGAAAATGATACTGGTATAATACTAACTCAAACTCTCATGAAAAGAAAACATCTCCGATTGCTGCTTTCAGATCCTTGCTCTATTAAGGTATTATTTCTTACATCAAGTAAATAGACAAGATTGTTACCCTCACTGTTCCTCTCTTGTCACTCCCATACCACAGTCTAAAGGGGAGCAAAAGTCTAAAGAACAGAGGCTCCTCTATTCTTTATTCTATTCTATTCTATAGATCCCAACAATTATCGCCCAGTTAGTCTGACATCAATACCAGGGAAGATTCTAGAGCAGAGCATTAAACAGAGAGTCTGTGAACATTTAGAAGGCAATGCCATAATCACAAAAAGTCAACATGGATTTCAAAGAAACAAGTCATGCCAGACTAATCTGATCTCTTTTTTTGATAAAATTACCAGCTTGGTAGATGAAGGGAATGCTGTGGCTATCACATACCTTGATTTCAGTAAGGCCTTTGACAAGGTTCCCCATGACATTCTTGCAAACAAGCTTGTAAAATACAGGATGGAGGAGATACAGTATGGAGGAGACCTGACTGAATGAGACTACGTGCGAAAGGAATCTAGGAGTCCTAGTAGACCACAAGTTGAACATGAGTCAACTGTGTGATGCAGCAGCTAAAAAGGCCAATGCGATTTTGGGCTGCATCAATAGAAGTATAGTGTCTAGATCAAGGGAAGTAATAGTGCCACTCTATTCTGCCTTGGTCAGGCCTCACTTAGAATACTGTGTCCAGTTCTGGGCACCACAATTCAAAAAGGATATTAACAAATTAGAAGGTGTCCAGAGGAGGGCGACTAAAATGGTGAAAGGTCTGGAAACCATGCCTTATGAGGAAAGACTTAGGGAGCTGGGTATGTTTAGCCTGGAAAAAAGATGGTTAAGGGATTATGATAGCCCTGTTTAAGTATTTGAAGGGGTGTGTGTCACATT
This sequence comes from Gambelia wislizenii, assembly GCA_030847615.1. Taxonomy (NCBI): domain Eukaryota; kingdom Metazoa; phylum Chordata; class Lepidosauria; order Squamata; family Crotaphytidae; genus Gambelia; species Gambelia wislizenii. The sequence goes on along the minus strand of JAUMIR010000003.1, from coordinate 201,055,114 downwards.
GAGGATGGAGCAGACTTGTTTTCTGCTGCTCCAGAGACTAGAACACAAAGCAATGGATGCAAGCTCCAGGAACAGAGATTCCACCTCAACATTAGGAGGAACTTTCTGACAATAAGAGCTGTTCAGCAGTGGAACACACTCCCTTGGAGTGTGGTGGGGTCTCCATCCTTGGAAGTATTTAAACAGAGGCTGGATGGCCATCTGTCAGGGATGCTTTGATTGTGTATTTCTGCATGGCAGGGGTTGGACTGGATGGCCCTTGTGGTCTCTTCCAACTCTACAATTCTATGATTCTATAAGAGGTGAGATCTGTTGCATGTCTGCTTCAAGTATATCACCAAACACATGAACAGGGCTGACATTTACCATTTCTTGAGTTGTTTATAGTGGGTGGTCAGTTTAACAGCAGGGATATGGCTTACTGTCCCTTAACTGCTCAGTCCCACCTGAATTGGACCTTTGCTTCTCAATGCCCTGCTCATTTTATGGATCTTTCTCTTAAGCAATGGAGGTTGGTGGATCCCTAGTCAATGGAATAGTATGTCCACGCAATGATATAGTCTAAACTTCAAAGGAGCTATCCAAGGTGCTTGGCCTAATTGGGGGCCTTGGGTATCACTTTTAAAATTTAGATTACAACCTAGAGTAGAATCACCACCTCACTGATATTGGGGTAGCCATCACCCACTGCATTTTAATCCAACACTTACTTTGGAGTCTTGTTCCCAGCTTTCTCTGCCTGCCTGCCTGCCTGCCTGCCTACTGCTCTTGGATCAGAATCCACCTTGCTTCCTGTTTCTACCTCTTGATCCTGTATCTTAGAAAAGTTACTGCTCACATCCTAACTACTCTTGAGAAAGCACAACAGTTCCTGCATGTTCTACATGGACCACATGCCTGCTATATGGGTAGAGAATGTGTGTCCCTCCTGATAATCTTGGACTGCAACACTGGTCAGTGCCACCTAGCATAGAAAATAGTGAGGAATGGCAGGAGTTGTAGTTCAACTACCTCCCAGATCTAGAGAAAACACCACTTTTCTTCTCTATCACTTTCTACATCTGATGCTGTAAGCACAGAATAATCTTTCTTAGAAAACAAATAGCTCCATCCATTTTATTTGCTTTCATAAGCACAGCATCCTAAGAGAAAATGCTAGTAGAGCTTTTAGAGGATTTCTCAACCTGACCTTCTCTTATAATAAAATGTGGAGCCCCCCCCCCCAAATATCTAAAGGTCTTTTCCCACTATAAATCATTGTTTCCCTCCTCGTGGTTCCTTAAACCGCTGTGAAAAATAAGCAATTCACCTAACACATTCTGGCCTAGTCCCCTTCAAGCTCCCCTGCAGCCATACCACTTCAAACTGTGATTTCATCAGATCTTTTTAAATGAGCAGGTTCTGGTATAATCAGTACAGTGGATGGGGGGGGAAGTCTAGATGGGTGGGTGGCTGCTGTAGGAAATTACAGTAGCAAAATTTAATCTATCTCACACTTCCCTTTAAGCTAAAATTTAACCACAGTTAAGCATTGTACTGATGGAGGATGCCATCTGTATAGAATTACCTGTAAAACAATAGTCCTATTGGAGTAATTTTGACAAGTGAAAGGTGATCACAGAGGTGTATTATTCAAATTTCTTTTTAAGTATCCAGCCACACTTACTTCTGTTGTGTCAAAGATGCTTACTGTGTCTAGTTTACTGCACTAAATCCCCCTTGCCACAGCCACCAATTTGTTGTTTCCAATTATATTGAATTTATATCACCTTTTCTAAAATGATACAATTCAAGGTTATGTAGATGTACATAAGAGGCCCATACGGTCTCCCTTCCAAGCACTAGTCAGAGCTGCTTAGCTTCAAAGAGGTTGTTGTACTGATTCTCAGGTACTCAGTCACTTCTCACAGACAGGCCTGTTGAGCCTCACTGTTATTCTAGTTTAGCTGAGAGCCTAGTATAGAACTCTCATAAGATTATATCAAGGATACCTATGGAATTCAATCTTGGTATATTCTGGTATACACAGTCAGAATGGTGTAGTGATTTGAGTGTTGAACTCTGACTCTGGAGACCAGGGTTCAAATCCCAACTGGGTCATGCACTCCCAGCCTCAGAAACCCCCATGGTATGTTTGCCTTAGGGTTGCCATAAGTTGGAAACAACTCAAAGGCATACAACACCAACAACATATTCTGTTACGAGCTGACCTGTGCCAGCATTCCATACATTCATTGCCACACCCCCTCCTTCTATCCCTCCTCCACCCTAAACCCTCAAAGATCCTGATCTGGAGAGCTGGGATACTGTCTGGAGAAAAATTCCACTGCCCAAGAGAACTAAAAAAGAATGGGGGTCATGCCACCATGAATGTAACATTAGATTTAGGCTCTAATTGGCATCTGCTTGACTAATGTGTCAGTGTGGGGTTGATTTCAACAGGTTCCATTCTTTAACCCACTTTCCAAAATCAGCAAAATCCAAACTCCTCAGCTTGCAGGAAAGAGTGGGAGGAGCTGAAAATCCTGACATTGAATTTAGCATCACACTGGATTTAGACTCTGATCTTTATCTCCTGGACTCATGTTCAGATGGAAGAATGGTTTCTGTTTGGTTGGGGGAGGGTATAAGTTCTCTCCAAAATCTATGCATTTCTACATCAATTAAATTTTATTAAGGGTGATGGAAAGAACTTGGGATTTATTTTCAAGTGAATATGCAGGGAAGGAAAATTGACATATCCATTCATCCAGCCTAGCCTTTGAGTGCCTACCTCTTAAACATCTGGTCTCAAATCCATGTCTCTTATTCAGACATGTTTATGATGCTGAGTTAGGCCTGGTAAGATTCTGCATTTTAATAGCTACCTACCTACACTAGTGTTGGTAGCTTCCACTTCAGTGGGACAGTGATTCAATGTCTTTTTTTTAAATAATATTTTTTATTAGTTACAATTATTTGTTACACTTCTTCTATTTATACTAACTAACAGAGCACAACTAACTCTCACCCATCACTTAAATACACACATATATGAGTAAAAGTGTTCAGGAATACATCTGTATACACGTAATTGCATATATATATTTCTTGTTATCTTACATTGAATAATTATATACATATTTTATGAAGTTTCCAATTTTCAAATGTTTTTCATTAACGTGTAACTTTCTTTAATTTCATAAAACATAAATCACAGTTTCAACATCACAGTGTAAATTAACTCTTTGTTTGGTTTAACCTTCCTATCTCTTTTTTCCCTGTCAAGTGGTTCTTCATCTTACCAAATTCTCTTTTCTGCCTATTTCTTTTTATCTGCGTTTCTTCCATTCTTAGATTACCTTTTTCTCACATATCTCTCATATTCTCTTAAATCTTATTCATCTTTATATCTTCTAAGGTATTATTGATGCTATACTCATTCTTCTATTTTCCCTCTTATTCTCCAAACTTTTGTAAAAATTTCCCACTCTTTCTCCTTTTTTCTCAACAAATTTCCCCTCAGGAGTGTTGTCAGTTTATCCGCTTCCCACATTTCATACATCTTAGTAATCCACGTTTCAATTGTTGGTATCTCTTTCCCTTTCCACATTTGGGCATATTACATTCTAGCACATGTGATCATATATAATAGGATTCTCCATTTCTTTTCCATTTCAGGGTCCCTTATTCTATCTATCATATTCAAAAGATATATTTCAGGGCTTACTGTAAACTTAATATTCAAGATTTCCTTAATTTTGGAATGTACTTTCTTCCAAAATATTTTTGCTAATGTACAATTCCACCACATATGTAACAGATTCCCTTTTTCTTTCCCACACTTCCAGCATTCTATGCTCCCTGTTTTATACATCATATTTAATTTGACAGGGGTCAGATACCACCTATAGAACATTTTAACAAAATTCTCTTTTAAATTTTGTGCCATGGTGAATTTCGCAGTATTTTTCCAAGCTTTTTCCCACCTGTCAATTTCTATTACAACCCCTAGATCCTAGGCCCATTTGATCATATTTTCTTTTATATACTCCGGTTCTAATTCTCTATCAGTTAGTAATTTATAATACTTTGCTATATGGTGTTTTGGGTTACCAAAAAGTATTTTGTCCAAATCGTTCTTTTCCAATTGAAATCCCTCCAGTTTTCAGTCTATCTTATATTTTTCGTAAATTTGTTGGTAAGTAAACCAATTGAATCTTATCCCTTCCTTCTCCAGTTGATCCCTTATTCTAACATTTGCTGTTTTTGTTTCAGGATCTATTTCTAACAACATTTGGTAAGTCAGCCATCTTTGTTTCTCTGATCTGAATCTTCTTTAAAAAGCCTCTTGAGTAGAGATCCAAAGAGGTATTTCTCTATAAAACATATTCTTTATTTCCAGCCATGATTTTAATAGTGCTTTTCTGATGTAATGGTTATCGAATTCTTTATTTTCTTTCTTCTTATTATACCATAGGTAGGCATGCCATCCAAAGACCAAATTATGGCCTTCCAATGCGAGTAGTTTCTCATCGCTCAGATTTATCCAATCTTCTATCCACATTAGTGAACACACTTTATAATAATGTAGTAAATCTGGGAATGCACACCCACCTCTTTCTATGTTGTCAGTTAGCAATTTTAGTTTTATTCTAGGTCTCTTACCCTCCCAGATACATTTTTTCAGTTCTGAATTCCATTTTTTAAAACAGTTTGTATTAATGATTATAGGAAGGTTTTGAAATAAGTACATAAACTTTGGTAATATTGACATTTTTATGGAAGCTATTCTCCCCAGAAAGGACAGATGTAGTCTAGACCATTTACATACATCCCTTGATATTTCTTTCCATGCTTTGTTATAATTATTTTCAAATAAATCTGCATTTCTTTTGGAGATCCATATTCCCAGATATTTAAATTTACTCACAACCTTATAGCCTGTCATTTCCTCTATTTTTCCATCTTCCTTTTTAGTTGTATTTTTTGTTAACACTACTGTTTTATCTCTGTTTATCTTATATCCTGAGACCATTGCGAATTTATCTAAGGTATTATTAAGTTCTTCTAGGTGTTCTAGTGGATTCTCAAGAAAAATAATCAGGTCATCAGCAAAAGCTTTGATTTTATACTCATACTCTTTGATCTTGACCCCTCTAATCTTTATGTTATCTCTTATACTGTTGTTTAGAACTTCTATAATAGCGATGAAGAGCAAAGGAGACAGCGGGCACCCCTGACGTGTTCCTTTCCTTATGTTAATTTTTCCTGTTTTATCTCCGTTTATTAGTATTTGCGCTTTCTGGTCTTGATATATGGCGTTTATCCATGCACTAAACTTCTCTCCTACATTCATTTCTCTTAGTACTGCTTTCATGAAAGGCCATTTGACATTATCAAAGGCTTTCTCCGCGTCCAAGGAGATAACAGCCAATTTATTTTCATTGTGGCTTTCGTAGTATTCTATTACATCTACCACCGTCCTCACATTATTTTTAACATAGCGTTTTGGCAAAAAGCCATTTTGATCTTCATGGATGATGTTACTTAATATGTTTTTAAACCTTTGTGCCAAGATGTCTACGAAGATTTTATAATCCAAATTCAAAAACGAAATTGGTCTATAATTCCTGGGTTCTCTCTTGTCTTTACCTTCTTTGGGGAATAATGAAATGAAAGCATCGTTCCATGAGTCAGGGATTCTGTCAGTCTTGATTTGGTTCATTGTTTTTTGCAGCGGCATAAGCAGTTCTTCCTCCATTTTTTTATAGTATAGTGCTGTGAAACCATCTGGTCCTGGTGCTTTGTCATGTTTCTGTCTTCTAATTGCCTCAACAATTTCCATCACCGTAATATCTTTATTTAACATTTCTTTCTGAGTTTCCAGCATTCTTGGTAATTTCTGTTGTTCCAGATAGCGATTTATTTTCTCTTCTAGTATTGATGTTTGAGTCAGTTCATTATATAGTTCTGCATAGAAGTCATAAAATCCTCTCTTAATTAGCTCATGTTCCGTTGTTATTTTACCCTCATACTTTACTACTGTAATTATTTTTGCTTCCCTTTTCCTTTTCAATCTTATAGAGAGCCATTTCCCCAGTTTATTCGCCATCTCAAAATGTTTCTGTTTTACTTCTCTCAATTTTTGTTCCATTTCTACCACCAAATGTGATTGTGCTTGTTTTTTCAAGATTGTGAGCTCCAATTTGTTGTCTTTATTCCCTGGATCTTCTCTTAGTTTTTCTTCTTTTAATTTTATTTCTTCTAATATCCGATTTAATTTCTCTGTCTCCTGCTTTCTTTTTTCAATTGCTTTCTTGATAAAATAGCCCCTCATAACAGCTTTGCTGGCATCCCAAACGATTTTCATGTTTACTTCTTTGGAAGTATTTTCCTCAAAATATAATCTCACCACTTCTCGCACTTGTTTAATACTTTCTTCATCATTTAGGAGATCATTCCTTAGTCGCCACGAAAATTCTCTTCTTTTTAGACACATTGTTACCATGATGGGATTATGATCGGATATCCATCTGGGGATAATTTCCATTTCTTTTATTGTGGATGCCAGGTTTTTTGTCACCAAGAACATATCTATTCTGGATTCTGAATTGTGTACATCTGAATGAAATGTGTATCCACCCATCCCCCCATATTTCCATCTCCAAACATCTAATAATGAAAATTCTTCCATCATTTCAAAAAAACCACTTGGGAGTTTCCCTTGATTCTTCGTTTTATGCTTTTTCATTAGTCTGTCTTTTGAGGGGTCTCTCACCCCGTTCCAGTCCCCCATTAACAGGATTCTATCATGTTCTATTTATTCACTTCTTCTGATAATTTTTTTTAAAAAAAATTCTTGGGCTTGGTTGGGTGTATATACTCCTACTACCAGCACCTTCAAATTCTGTAATCTAACTTCCACCCCCACATATGCTCCCTCCTCATCTTTAAATATCTCTTTTGCTTGGTATTTTCTATTAACATATAAGGCCACTCCCTTTTCCCCCCCTCTGATTTGCTGAAATAAAATTTTGGCCCAGTTTGGGATTTCTTAAGATTTTACTATCCCTCTCTCTAATCCTTGTCTCCTGCAGACATAGTATATCAGCTCTTGTTTTCTCTAAATAATGAAAAATTTGATTTCTTTTAAATTTTGAATTTAAGCCTTTAGTGTTCCAGGATATTGCTTTTATTTCCATTATCTCTTGTTGTTATTATTATTATTTTCCTTTTAAATTTCCTCTTCTGCTTCTTCTAATTCTACTTCTTCTATATCTTCCTCTGTTAATTCCTGCTCTTCCTGATTATCAATATTACCCTCTTCTTCTTCCTCCTCTCCCTCTTCCTCCTCAGTATCTTGTATTAATTTTTCTTCTATTTGTCGTTTCCGTCTTTCCTTTCCTTTTTGTTCTTTTAGATCCAATACGCCTATCTCCTCTTCTTCTTTGTTCTCTTTTTTCCCTTTTTCTATTCTTTTCCCTCCCTTCATTAGCCTTTTAACAAATTCTTTTGCCTTCTGTATCGAGTTTATTCTTATTCTTTTACATTGGTATATAAATGATATTCCCTCCAATCTCTCCCATCTGTAATTTATTTTATTTTCTATTAACAATTTGGTCAAAAAACGGTATTCTTGTCTCTTTTTCAGTATTTGGGGGTGTACATCTTTAAATACCTTTATCTCATCTCCTTCTATTAATAATTTTTCCTCATAACTTTTTTGTATAATTTGATCCCTTATTTTTGCCCTGGTAAATGAGAGCAAAATATCTCTCGGAATATTTTTCTCCCTTGCCACAATTGAACTTATTCTAAAGACTTTATCCACTTGTAACTCTAATCTTTCTTCCTCTGTATCTATAAATCTTGCTAATGTTGGAATCACTCTCTCAATCAGATTTTCTCTTTCCCTTTCTGCTAGACCTCTCAACTTTAAAGACCGCTCCCTATACCTCAAATCGTTAACCAGTATTTCTCTCTTCTCCTGCTCTTGCTCCTAAGTAATATGATTTGTTTTGTCTTCCAATTTTTGTGTTCTCTCCTGTAGATTATCTACCGTCTTTTTAATTTGATCTATATCCTCTTAGTTTTTCTAATTTTTTACCAAAGTTATTCAATTCTTTTTTAAGATCCGCTTTCATTTCTGCCCGTATTTCTTTCATCTCTTCTCTGATCTCCACTCTCATTTTCTTCATCTCTTTTCTCATTTCCTCCAATATAATAGTCATATCCATTGTTTTTGTCATTCCTTCCGTTGAGGGTCTACACTGTAGTATAAGCTGTGTTTGTGCCTGGGTAGCTTTCCTTGTACCTGTGGCCATACTCTCTCTCTTTTTCTTTTTTTTTCTCTCTCCTAATTCACTTATACAATTTAGTTTAGCCGCCTAAATTTACAAATGCTAAATCCTGTATCTCCAGTATACAACCTTCTAATACAATCTTCTAATACAATTATATCTTCATTTGCAAACAATTATATCAACTATCCCAAGCCAAACTCTTATAAAAGAACCCTATACCACCCTTTTAGTTTCCACCAATCCAAATAAACTCTTTAGGAAGGAAATTTCCCCAAAATGAGTCTTCCCCTTACTTACAGTAACCCCTAGTTTCTTCTATTCTTAAAATGTATTATCCCCACTCAATCACCAGATAGCTTCCCCCTTCACCTTTTCCTTATAGCCCTGGTGTTCCTTGTATTCCTTGGCTTTCTCCTCCCTCCTTTACTCTCCACCAACACCCATCTTCACGCCACAATAACCCTATTTCTTATATTTTCCCTCTCTTTCCTGGGCAAGACTCTTTTTGTCTCTATCTTTCTCCTGCCCCTTGCACACCACTTGTTCAAGCTTTACTCAGCCGTCTCTCCGCGGCAGCCACTCCCCTCTTTCCTACCCCTTCAGGTCTCTGCTGTACTACAGACCACTTTCTTTATAACAATCTTTATTACAGTCTCTCTTTCCCAACGTTAAGTTCACTGTTCTTCCTCTTCTTTTCACCCGCAGTTCTCACGTCTTCGCGGAGTTGGGATCTGCCTACTCGCCTTCGCAGTGTCTTTGTTTGCGCCTTTCTCCCCCCCCTGGTATTAGCTTTCCCGTTTCTTTCAGTCTCTACTCAACTCTAGGTTCTCTCTCCTGTCCCTTTCATGTCTCCGCGGAGCATGAATTTCGCCCTCTTGTTCAGCCTTTCTCTCCCGGCGTCAGTGTCTTTCACTCTTTCTATCCTTGTTCCTTTTGCCGCCACCCTTCACCTGCCTCCTTCATGTCTCCGCGGAGCTGCAGACGCTTTCTTTGTTTCTCCCTCTCCTTCCCGCGCAAGCCTCGTCGGGTCTTTCCCTCCACTCTCTCCCTGCCGCAGTCTCGCACCCGAATCATAGTCTTTCCTTGCCTGCTTACTCCTGCTTCTTCCTCACCGGTACTCTCGTGTCGTTCCTCTCTCTACTCTCTTACTCCCGACCCTGGCCTTCTTTGTCTCCTTTATCTTCCACCCTTAGCGTCTGTCTTCAACCTTTTTCTTTTCCTTTCTCCTTTATCCTCTGTGCCCTCTCCCAGCTTAACAATTTTGAATTCTTTCTTCTGCTTTTCTCTTTCTTACTCTCTTACTCTGAAACTCCCGCTTTCCTAACTCCACACTCCTCTCCGTTTACTTAGCTTTTGAAGCACCTCCTCTCTCACCTTCCCGTAGTTTAATTCTCATTCTGGAAGTTATCTCTCATCGAGATTAATTGTTCCCACTTCAGGCTTCTATTTTTGATAATTTAAAAGTTTAAAAAAAGTGCTGGCATTGTTAGCTCTGCCACTTGGGCAGTCTGTTTGTTACCGCTCTGTGGCTCTGCGGTCCTTCCCCCTCTTCGAACTTCTCCGGAGAGAGGTTTAAAGGATCCCCAGTGAGCCCCGCTGTTTCCCCCTTACTGGGGAGAACTTTGCAGCATTCTCTCCCCCTTTCTGTTGTTAATTTTTTAGGGGGGGTGCTGAGAACGCGATAACAAAACTGATTGCTAAGCGAGAGCCTTCGCTTTCAGCAACCTCTCACAATGCCATCACACCGGAAGTTCAATGTCTTTAAGGGAACTATCCAAGGTGCTGGATCTATTTGAGTCAATAGAGTTCAGCACCTGAATACTTCTTTAAAGTTCTAAAACCTGGAGCAGATTGAAAAGATTATTCACAAGAAAGCCACCAGATATCAGTGGTTTCACCGCAGGCTGGTACAACATGGTCCTTGCCATGCTGGGCATTAGAGTGATGAGACGTTCTCTTCATCCCAAGCAGTCTTCTATGACTATATCAGTTGAAAATATGTTTAAGAATAAATATTTAAATGTAGATTTTCGTCTGTGTGTGTGTGTGTGTGTGAGAGAGAGAGAGAGAGAGAGAGATTTAAATCGCTAATGTAGAAATGGGACAGAATGATCTCATATGTGAACAAATTCAAAAGTGACATATTCCAGTATGATTCATCTGTCCCTTGAATAAACAATATAGGACAATATTGGTAGATGCAGTGTAGTTGTGTTCAAGGGAAGCATGCCTGCCATGATTGATTTCTAACTAAGGAACTCAGAATAAGCTTCCAATGACCTATACCTCCCCAAACATGATTTTCTAAGACATTACTGCTCCAGCCTAAGAACAGAGGGGAGGGGAAGTGGAGGGTAGAGCTTGGCAAAGTTCCTTTTACGCTGCAACTTCCAGAATCTCACACTGGATATGCCAGTGTGGATATGCCAGTTTTAATCCAAAAGATTTTTTTTTTCAATCTGTGATGTAGGATAAACTGCTGGGGACAAGAGAATGACATTCACAATAATAGAGGGGAGCAAAGTGAGACACGAGAATGAGTTTGGGGTGGAGGAGGAAGTATGGTATTTATGATCTTAATTAGTCTTATCCACATAACATTTGTTTTGCAGAATCTACTCCTGTTCCATTTCAGTGAATATATTCCTGAAAAGTAAAATTAGTTATCTCTATCTATGCAATAGCAATGCAAGCAATCCACCTGAAAGTGTTGTGGTGAGGACAAACCATATATCAAACAAGTCTGCACAACTTCACAAATGCTACTTGGATTTTATAAACAAGCATATGATCACTGATACTAATACTAACCATGAAAGAGTTTAAAGATATACCTCAGTTAGCAAAGTAGATATGTTATTGGGCATTACTTTTTTAACAGAAAATTTGGTACAAGAGGAAGAAATAACATGGATAGGATAGAGATATGTTCATACTTAGGAAAAAAGAAGAATCACAGTTCAGCATGTTTCAGCAAACTTTTTATTCAAAAATAACAATATGCACTAATAATAATAATAATAATAATAATAATTAATTTTTAACCCACCCCTCTGCTCAGCAACCAGGGCAGCAAGATTAAAACAACATCAAGTTAAAACAATCCTTCCCCATCCTAACTCTCCCACCCCTTAAAACTAAATTAAACTAATGGAGAATTAAAACAAAGATGAAATACAATAAATAAATAAATAAATAAGTAATAGCAACGGCGGCAAGGGGGTGGGTAAGAAATCAGCTCCATTTGAACCGGGAAGTTATTTTGGGAAGGCCTGTCGGAAGAGATCCATCTTTAGCACTTTCTTGAAGCTATCAAGAGTAGTGATAAGACGGATCTCATCTGTCTTATGAGCTGGACTTGCATAAATAAACAAAAACATTTTGAACCTTCTAGAGACAACATGAAGGCTGCTTCCAAAATCCTCCCGGCATAACTTTTTCTTTTGCCAACCTTCACTTTTCTTCTGATTTCCATTTTGGTAGCGAAACTAAATCTATGCTTTTTTTTAACATGCTGGGGGATCTAGTGATGAAGGTGTATCTACTGTCCCTCATTCTCTCTGTTTTCTCTATTCACAACACTCAGTAAGGGATTCTGGAGGCAGCTGTTGTTTACCTTGCCTGCTGTAGGCAGCCAGAAAGTTACAATAGACTCCAGTTCTTTCCCAGTTCAAACTTCCTTGAATTATTTTCTACAGACACGTTGCTACAAACCAAAACTGAAAGTATGTTTTTCTCCAATCCTCCTTCATCATCTTCCCCATGCCAATGTTGCTAAGAAACTTCCAGCTAGACAGAGAATGAGGAGAAAAGGGGATCTGGGTGGGCATAAAAATACTTTGTAAAAAGGTTCTTCTTTGACTGAAGCTTTTGTAGCTGAATTATGCCTATAATGGTATAAGGAATCATATTCTGACCAAATGAAGTTCGCATTTTTAACCTGTTCAATACATATATCGTACATGAATTTAGGTACAGTAATTCATTACAATCCCTATGTGCACTCTAACAAACACACCTGTGTGTTTGTTTATATGTTTGTTTATACAGTATATTTGGAGAGACACTAGAGATAGTTTCAGGAATTTTCAAGATATGAATATTCAATGCCTTCAGCAAAATATACGACAGAATTATTTCCCCAAAATATACATATTTAGACGTAACTTGCCATATGTTTACAATTATCTGTGGCTAGGTTTATGAGCCTTGATGCAAGCACAAATTTCTGGATTGCAGCTCTTTAAAGATTTGCTATTTTATTTTATGGTGATAGTGCCCCAGCAATCCATAGTATGGCTTTAAAAATCTAAATAAAAGTAGAAAGTTTAATTCAAGTAGCAATAAGTAATAATTTTCCTATACATAAAAAATAGAGTGAGCCAGTCACTAGCAACCACTCATTTAATAAACATTTCACTGCTCCACTAAAATGCAGTATGTAAAGTAGTATAGAGCATTGAACATCTTTTTATTAAAAAAAGGGGAAAGCTTTAATTTGGACCTATTATTCCAGAAAGCAAGCTTTCAGTTCATATAGGACTGTTCCACAGGTAACATTTCTGAAAGAGTTTGAGGGAAATTTCTGAGGGGAAGGGAAACTCCCAGAATCCATCCACCATCATAGATATTGGCTTGGAGATTCTGGGAGTTGTAGTCTAAAAAAGTTCCCTACCCAAACTCCACACCTCAACCCCCCCCCCCATTACGTTTCTTTCCTGCCTTGTTGGGTTAACTGTTGCAAGCTGTCATGAACAACACTAATGCACTGAAAGTGCAAGGTATAGTATGTGTCTCCTAAGGCTGTAATCCTAAGATCCCTGAAAGGACAAGACCCCCCTCCAAAGGCAGAGAGGTTCATTCTCATTTGGAGAGAGGACAGCCCAATTTGGCATGACTTACAGTAGGGATGGAAATAATGTTTGTAATTATTTATTTCCCAGTTGAAAATCAAGTATCCCACCAGTTGGAATACCTGTTGGGAAGAAGAATAGATCATTGGGGGTAAAATTGCCATTTTCTCTCAGCATTTGAATGTCCCAAAATGTTGTGGAAGAATTATTCTGCAGAGAAAAACACACGTGTTTTGTGTGTGTGTATGTGCAGAAAACAGATTCTGGGGGTAAAGCCCCCACATCTTTTTCTCAACAAAATGACTCCTCCACAACATAGATTTGCCTTGATTTTTTTTCCGGGCTGTGAGGCCGTGTTCTGGAAAAGTTTACTTCTGACGTTTTGCCTGCATCTGTGGCTGGCATTTTCATTTTCTCTGAAGGTGCCAGCCACAGATGCAGGTGAAATGTCAGAAGTAAACTCTTCCAGAACACGGCCTCACAGCCTGGAAAAACCCAAGGAAAATCTATGGATGCCAGCCTTGAAAGCCTTCAACTTCACATCCTTCACAACACTTCAGGATGTCTGAATACTTGGAAAATACTGCAGAAGAATATTTGCTTTCTTCACAGCAGGGAAGAAACCTACCGTAATTGCTTGTCCTTGCATGTGAAGACAAGATCTTTGAAGAGTAACATCCCTAACTTAAAGCCTCCAGGCAAAACTCCACAATCCTGTCTATTTTATGGAACAGTTCCAGCAGCAGTAAAGGCAAAAGTGGGGCAGATGGGGTTGTGTCATGGACAGCATGGGGAATGCTTTGGAGCTGCATGAACCAAAGCTCTTCTGTTTCTCAGACATGTCCTTGACATGGATGGAAATTTATGCTGACCCTACTGCTGGTTCCAGTGGGAAGAAAAAATCAGAAAGATCCCAAACAGGAAAATAAGAGGATAAATACCAATACTCTTCCTTCCTTTCTGTCCTGCTGCCATGAGCACAGGATGGCTTGAGATCTTTCAAAGCCTTGAACTCCCCCACCCACCCACATAAGCAACTTAATTCTATAATTCCCCAACCAGAATCTTGTTGGGGACACTATGCTAACATAAAACAACATTGCACAAGTGGTTCCACTTTCTCAGGGGAAGTATAAGTTCAGGCTATTATTCTGTACATATACACAGAGTGCACTTACTTTGGACATGGTTAGTGGGGAGCTAATTGGCTGTTGCACAGGGTGTGAGCTTAAGGCCTTGGCACCCATTTCACATCAGTTGTTGAACTGTGTGATCCATTGTATCTATGTTGGCCTATAGGCTTAATAAAAGCACATACAGGAACTTGGCCAAAATTCCTTTAAAACTGATTTATCTCTGTAGTAGAGGGAGGAGATTATCAGACAAATCAAATATCCCACAACAGGGATGCCAGGAGATTGCGAAAGGGCTTCCCTTTCAGATGACGTTGTCATGGAGTCATCATGCTCCTGTGCTCCTTCCGTTCCTCCTGCACTGCTTTTAATTCATGGGCTAAGCCGTGAATTGGCCCGTCATTCCATTTCTGTCTACAGAACAATGGGCGAGTGAAAAGGCGCCCCATTATGCTGGCACAATGCCAGCTGCAGTGGGAGGTCAATGCCAAACACTTCCAGTTGCGATCAGGAGAAGGAGGTAAGTGACACACTTTTTTGTACCCTCCCCGGATTACTTGTATTTTTTTAACTGTGTTTTTGTGCTTCATGCAACGTTTTTTAACTTTATTTTGCTTTTTATTTTTGAATTACCCCTGTGCTCGTTCTCTTGTGAGAACGGCCAGGAACTCAAACCATGAAGTGAATGGCGCTCTGTTTGAGCTCCATTCAGTCTTGAGCTGCCAAGGGGAGGGGGCGGTTGCGGGATAAGGTAAGTCTGAAAATGAGGTTATCATGTCAGGATGGGGATGGGAGGGGGACAGGAGATAATATGGCAAGACAGGGATGCTTTTTTTGTCCCTATCTGATAATCTTCTCAATTAATCTTGATTATTTATTTTAATCACTAATAATTCAAAAGACTCTGTTATATGCATTCATTTTCTCTTTGGGTGCATTTTTGTCCAAGGCTTTAGTTATTTTATATTTCTGTTTGCTTTTTCTCAGGCATCACAATCAAGAAGGCTCAACCCCCTAGAAGAGGTTATTAATTATGCTTGATGCTTGCACAAACAGGATGTTATCATTAGTTATTACATTGTTAACTTGATTTACCTTTAACCTTCTTATGTACATAATCCTTCTACTTGCTTAGTCCTCTTTTTGCTTATGATGAAGGAGGCCAGCTGCTGCCTATGAAAGCATGGGCCGCAAGACAACACTTTGTGTAGAGATTCCACAGCAGTTTATCTTTGTCTTTTTTCTGGTCTCCCTCATTTTTCTTTTCTTTTTTTCTTTCTGTCAATCTGTCTATGTTTGCCTGAAAAGACCCAGGCATTGACTAGTATGGCCTACAGATGAAAGCTGCTTTGTAGTTTATGACAAAGATTCTATATACTTTTAGCATAGCAAACATATATGCCCACCATAGTTCAACTGGATCTCACAGTTGCACAACTGAGGCCTTGAGATCACCCACTGCACAATGATCAATTAGTTCCCCACCCAACAAATGAAAGGTGAGAGAGAGAAAACGATCTGTGTATTTTTGGAACAACCTCTCAGAAAGCACAGCTGCCTGTATAATGATTTTTACACAAGCATTATGTCTCAATAGGATTTTGGCTTATATGCCAGTGTTTTTTACACTGTGTGTCATGTTGGGTAGGTCTCTTATCAGCTTTGCACATCTGGATCCTGTAGTTTTTGCCTCTTTTTCTTGACAAAGCTGTTGCAGCTTAATCACATTGGGTGGGAACCATTGGTCAACAGCAGTTTCCAACTGTTGCCACAGATGGTCAATTGGATTGAGGTCTGGGCTCTGACTGGGTTATTCTGAGAGATTCAGGTCCTTGATTTTCAACCACCCCAGTATTACTTTGCCCTTGTTTTTTCAGTCATTGTTCTTCTGAAATGTGAGCCTCTGCCCCAGTCCCTTGCAAACAGGTTTTCCCAAGAACTGACTTGAGTTTGGCTCCATCCATCCATCCTTCAATCCTGACCAGTTCCCCAGTCCCTGCTGAGAAAAAACATCCACCAACATGATGCGGCCACCACTATGCTTCACCATGGGGTGATTTTCTCAGGATAATGAGCACTGTTGGCTTTGCGCCACACCTAGCATTTTGTAGCAAAGACAAAACATTCAGTTTGGTCATCACATCAGATAACCCTTTAACCCTTTCCCCACAGATTGTCTGTGTCTCCCACATTCATTTTTGCAAACCCTACACAATATGGGTTCGTTTTAGCAATGGCTTTCTTCTTTCCAGCCTTCCATAATACCCTGCTTTGTGGTGAGTCCAGATGAGAGTTGTACCATAGAAGTTTTCCCATCTCAGATGCGTATCTTGCCAGATTCTTCAGAGTTACTACTGGCCTCAGTCACTTTTGGGGGGAATGTTTTTTCTATAAGCAGAATCATAGCTGAACCATATTATTTCAATTTTATAATCATGGATTTAATCATGTTTGGGGTGATGTTCATAGTTTGGGTTGTGTGTTGTTGTTTTTTAATAAACCAATCTCAATTGGCGCTTCTGTACAATTTTATCCCAGACTTACATTGGTCTTCATGATGCTGTTTGCTTCAATGTGCTCTCTAACAAACTCTGGGGCCTTCCTGAAATAAATGTATTTAATCTGAGATCATGTAGCACAGGAACTATGCACAGATGGACTCCATTCAACTATTTGAGTGACTCTTGGAGGTAGGAGGTTGCACCAGAGCTTATTTAGCTTTGTTACAGCAAAGAGGGTGAATACTTATGCAACCAACAAGTACTAGTTTGTTCCTAATTATTTAATTTATGTGACACAATAAAACTAATTGGCTCTTTCATAGCGTCACAGTTCCTAGTTTAATTCAGACAAGATATTCAAGTAGTAACAAAGCCATTTAAATCTACAGTATTTCAATTGCAAATTGTAACATAGCAAAATATAGAAAAGTCAAAGGGGAGGCAAATAATTCTTCAGGGCACTGTGACTGTCATTTGATATTTGGGACATGACAGCCATGGATATGGGGAAAACATGTTCAATAGAAGCTTGGTGGTTTTGTGTGTTTTGTTTTGTTTTTACTTTTCCTGTAGAAGGGATAAAGACTAGAATGTTACCAAAGTCCCATGTCACACTGTAAAATCAGCTGTTTTGCAGATGATGTCTTTTTGCACCCAGCCCAAGCGGTTTGTTGCAATCACACATACTGTGCACTGCCTAGTCCCAATGCTCATTGATAAACACCACAAACTCTCAATCCACTGAGCTCCTGGTTTGACCTGAACTTAAATCCAAGGCACAAATCCAAGTTTATCAAGAGAGGAAGACTTTATAACAAGATAAGTTTCTGTGAACAGTATATAAAGTGCTACAGATGTTACAGCGAGGTTATACAGGAATAAATCCAAAACACAGCCCTTTGTCTTGAACATAGAAAATGGCTCCCTTGATGCAAAGCTAGCCTATCTTGCCATGTGTATCTTTCAGTGCAGGCTATCTTTTCTTGACAGTCAGGGCCCTATTCTCCCCAGTCAATAGACTGATATGATAGCAGAAGATTCTTTCTTTGCATTTTTATAATGAGAAAGTCTCTCTGAAAATTGAATCCAGGCATCAGACATGGGTTTGCATTTACATTTTCACGTCAAGCAGCCTCATTCTTCTTCTCTTTCTTTCTTTTTCTATTTTCCCACTTTTTCACTGGCATAGGCTGATATGCATCAGTGTCACATGGTGCCAGGATGTTGAGACAAGAACTTGTCAGAGTTTCAAGGGTAAACATGCATCACTCTCCAACATGCATACATCAAACTTCTCCCACAGTTGTAATGATGGAGAGGTCGACTAGGCTTCTACCATTTAAACACTGAAGAGTGTCCATGCCTGAGAGAATTATCATTGGCACAATGAAAAGGCATGTTAACACAATACCTACATTGTTCTCCATGGACAGAGGGGCAGATGGATGGACAGATGGACCTAGCTTTGGATACAGAATTTCTTTTCTTGATAAAATAGTGGAGCCACAGTTTACTGGTCATGTGTAAGTGTGTGTGTACGGGCACAATAGGACTTGCAATAAAATGTTGCTGTGTGAAAGTACTCCTCTTTACAAGTCTAGCTACTCCATCCAATTGCTTCCCTCCTGGTTTCCCATGGTGTATGCCAACAGTTAGCACTCCATGCCTACTGAGCATACTCAGTCATCACTGAGTTGGGTTTTGTGTAAGACAGAGAGTCCTCAACCCAACCAAAGCTATTTTCTAAAACGCTTTTGTCCTTAGAGCCAACTGAGTCAGCTGACACCAATCTATGTTGTTATTTGCCTTCAAGTTGACTCTGACTTACGGCAACACTTGTATGGGTTTTCCTGGCAACTTCATTCAGATGAAGTTTCCCGTTGCCTTCCTCTTAGTGGAGAGAATGTGATTTGCTCATGTGGGTTTCTGTGGCTGAGTGGAAAGTTCTGGTCTCCCAGAGTCCTAATCCAATACTCAAACAATTGTGTGACACTGACTCTCTTTTGTGTATGGGTTGTGTCATTTGTAGTGGCACTAGTGACCCATTCATTAGAGAAGCACTCTGGAAGTCCAAAATAGCATTAAACAAAATATCATGTTTAACCATATTGAGGTTTCATCATATAAAAAGTGTAGGGTAACAAAAGCATTGATTTTAAATCCACCCAAATTAAAAACCATAAGGTGATTTATAAATTAGACGTTTAAATACAGTCCGTGTCCTGTATCTGCAGGTGATACATCCCTGTGTAACCCCACTTCCAAGGCACCCCACTCCTGGAATGTTAGCATTGCCCTGCACCCCATTTTCACAGGCCTCAGAAACTGGCCAAGCTTGGTTCATTAATGTGGCCTTTTTAAAAGGTAAAAGACAGGATGGTCTCAGAAAAGGTCATTTTTGGTTTTTCCCTGGAAAGGAAGGCCTGAGGCTGAAGGGCCAAAAGAAGACACATTCCACATAAATGGGAGGTTAATGGATGGAGAAACCCTTTTGTATTTGCTGATTGTGAAATTTCCTTTCTTCAGCTCCCAACCTAAAAGAAGTGGCTCAAATCTGTTAAAACCCATTCACTGAACATTAAGAAACACATTTAGCATCTTTGTCACCTTTTGTCAAGACCAGGAAACTCATTGTGCAATCCATGAAGGCTCATGGGATTCATTGTTTCAGCCCATGAAGCAACCAATCCCCTCAGGTGTATTTGGCGGTATAAAAGACCCACCAAAATATGCCTCATTGCACACAGTCAGTAATAGGGGGAAGCTCTTTTGCTCTGTGTTAGCCAACCCAGCACACAGCCAGTAATAGGGGGAGGCTCTGTTACTCTGTGTTACTCGACTTTAGCTATGCAAGAGGTGGTAACCAGGGAATCTGAAAACCAATTATACCAGTATTAGTCTGGATGGAATACATAGTACACATTTAAAATTAAGTATGTTTTTTTTTAATTAAGGAGTTCAAAAATAACACCAAAACACACACACATTCACCCAAAGAAAGCATTCACACAAGGCTATAGAAAAACAGTAGGAAAACTTGGATAGGGGGTAGCAAGAGGATCTTGAGGTGATACAGATCTGTCCTGTAGTCAATCTGCCAGAGTGGATGGAAGAACCTGGGTTGGTTAACACAGAGTAACAGAACAGGTCTGTATCACCTGAACAAAATCCTCTTGCTACCCCCTATCCAGGTTATCCTACTGCTTTTCCCTATAGCCTTCTGTGAATGCTTTTTCTGGGTGAATGTGTGTGTGTTTGGTGTTATTTTTGAACTCCTTAATAAAAAAAACCATACTTAATTTTAAATGTGTATGTATTCCATCCAAACTATTACCGGTAGACAAAGGTTTAAAAGATTCCCTGGTTACCCCCTCTTGCATAGCTAAAGTCGAGTTGCTGCTAATTTCCCCAACATATTAGAAACTCGATATTTTCTTGGAATTTTCCAAGGAGCATTTTGGGTAACACCTGGACTTACCATGTATAAGTGAAACCATGAATAATGGCAAACCCTATTAAAATAAAGGCCTTCCTGTACAAACATACCATAGAGTTGTATTGGAGGACCTAGAAGATGCCTAGAGAGGATGGTTCTCTAGGCATCTTCCAGGATGACCCTATGGTATGTTGTCCCTATTTTCTGCCCCAAGGATAACTGAAACCATGGATATTGTTTCTGCAGATAAGGGAGGGGTGACCTGTATTTTTAATTAGACTTCAGTATTGAACCATATATACATATTAGGGTGCATCAACATCATCATCATTATCCCTTACGTTGGGTTTATTTAGCTTAGCACTGGCAGCCCTGACTGAAAGACACCGTCCAGGTTTTCAGACAAGGATCTTTCCCATCCTACCTGGAAATGCTAGAGGTTTAACCTGGAACATTTGCATGCAGAACATGCTGAGCCACAGTGGGACATTTGAAACCTGCATTTAATAAACAGTTCACATTGTTTATGCATCTTACCATCTACATGCACATCTGTGTTTGATACATGCTCTCAAAAAGCAAGAGAGAGCACCCCTATCCAGAGACTAATTATCAGTCCATTTTGACCTTCCAATCTGAAGACAGAATGTGAAATATGAAGATTAACATCTTGTCCAGTGTGGTTTAAATATCATTTCAGCTGTAGCATGTACTCCTACAGACCCATCAAAAGACATGGATCATCCTTATGCATATACATTTTGTGGTTACCCTTATATGATATATGCAATTTCCCCCACCCACCTTCCAAAGGCCTTCCTAAACCCCTGAGTTAATTGCTCTAACTTTGCTAGTGAAAAGAATAAAAAGCCCAAGCTCAGCCTATAGATGGAGCAATCACTCTTGTTTTTGCTAACACTGTTGAAATTCTTTTCAACATCAGGCAGAAAATGGCCCCCAAGAGTCTCTATTTTAACTTTATTGTGTGATGTTGGGCTTCCTCAGAAACCTCGAACACCTAGTTTGACACTACATAATTGTTCACAATGAAGGAAAATGCTCTCAAGGCATTATCTGCATTGCACCCTCATATACCTCAAGGGTCAGGTTAACACAGCTATTGATGAGCACCCTAGTCTCCCATAATATTTAATAGTGTTCCATCAAACATCACATATTATACAGTGATGTTAGGAGCCTTTAAATTTCTATGGCTCTAGGGCATCATATTCCTATAATTTGTCCTTGGGCTTTTCCTGTGCTAGCTGCTTTCTACACTTAGTTTTCCACTTTATTTGCCTCTTGCTGCATGGTCTTATTTTCAGTATTCTTCGCCTGAATGTTATTTGTTAAATTATGTCTATATGTGTATGAAACAGTTTATTCGAGCTCTTCCACATAGGCACACAAACATATCTTGATTTTCTGAATCTAATAACTCTATTTCATTCATAATATTAATCTAATAAAATGTAACAGAATAAAATATATTATAATATATAATACAATATATATTATATAATCACACCTACTTCATTTATAACCAGGATGGAAACCTTTGTGATACTTATTGTTTTCTGTTCAATAGTACAGTGCACAGGTGATGATTTTGTATGATATTTCACGCACAATTCGATAAAAATACCTCATTTTAAAAAAATGTCTCAAGCTGCTTAATATGCTGACATGCAGGCAGCTCAGGTGTTCCATGTGCTTCTACATAATTTTTTGCAGAACCAGCAACCCCTAGTTGTCAGCTATACTCATGGAAAACTTCACCATAGAAAACTAACAGAAAAAAAACAGCCATCTTTTCCACCTTTCTTTACAAGGGAAAGGGGACTCCCAGCCGAGGGGCCTCAGTTAAGTAGTTCTGTGATACAAAAGGATGCACCAGGTTCCAGGGTTAAACAGAGCAAATTTGTCACTTAACTAGGGATCAATGCATGAGGGACTAGGTGAGATTACAAGAGATTTTGCATGTTTCTCAATTACTTTCAGAACATTTTTGCTGACCTTTTGTTGTTCCTATTATTTTTGTTGTTGGTTTTATGGGGGCAGGGGGATCCAATGTTTTTGGTTAAAATGTTAACCAAAAAGTCCCAACGTGTGAAAAATCTGACCCATGCCCTATATTTTTGTTTGTTTGTTTTTTAACAAGAAAAAATTCAAGTTCCCTTTTAGAGTCCAGAGTTCATATTGGTGACTTCTGGAGTACATGGCAATATATGTACTGGTCATTTGAAAGAAACAGTAAAACCACTTGCATTCTATATTTAAAGCAAATGAATGAGCCAGGTGAATAGTTCTATGAAAAGCCAATGGGCAGGCTCAAATTAGTGCTGAAGGTTTTGCTTTTATATTTTCCAGAAAATTTGGGTACAAGGAAATTTAAGTAGTTCTCGAGGTCAGCAGTAAAGAATGGAGGGTGGGATGGGATGCTTCTGCCATTTTACAAGTGACCCCATTCTCAAACAGATCACAACTTTTCATGCCCTTGAGAGAAGATACTAAAGAAAATCCCACCTGAAAGTGGGGCCCCAAAAGGGGGAGGGAATTCTTTACTGAACCCTCTCTGGAACCTTCTGGTTTTGCTAGATCTTCCCTCAAAGTTGGAGGTACATCTCATGCTCATGAGAAGATGGAAACACAAAATTACCTGGGGTCTGTCTATACGAGTCCCCCTAAAATGGATTGCTCCACAATAATTTCAAATCACAGCAGCTGCAATTTGTCTTATTTTATTTATTTATTTTGGCCCCCAAAAGCTTCACGGCAGCAGTGGCACCAATGGCTGCCATGGGGAGGGGAAAGAGGAAGAGGGAGCCATCATCCCTTCCCCAATCCCTGTGATGATGGCAGCAGCAAGGAGGGCATCTGCGGGGGGGGGGAGAGCTGTCCTCCCTTCCCCAGTTCCTCCTCTTCCTCTTCCCCATGGCTGCCCTCCGCCCTGTTAAAAAAAGGGTAAAGTGCAGGATCATGCCTGCACACCCCTGACCAATCAGAACATCTATTCTTCCCCCTCCAGACTGTGCAGCAATTTGCGTGGTTGTCTTAATGCTCGTGGGTGCACATTTCCCTTGGAGTTTTGCTATTTTTGCCCTCCCTTCACAATACAGCAAAACAACACAGAATGCCATTAGGACAGGCCATCTTCTCCTCGCATTGTGTGAGTATTTTTACCATACAGACAACCGCTTGGATATCATTTTGAAACCATCCCCTGCACATACATATACCCATGTGTTTTAATCATTATACATCTGTAAAAGGAACAGTAACATATGCCTATTACTAATTTGCTTGAAGCTACAAGTTACAGATGCAGAGTTTCTTTCCATCAAGTTAAAATACGTTTTTAAACTTGACTTTCCCTGCCTCTGCTGCTAATATTCACTGAAGTTCTTTTAAAGGTCAAACAGATGGACTGAGGTCTTGTGTGGCACCATGTAGCTTAATAGTTCTGCTGGCAGAACTACACTGCATCTCTCTTCTCAAATTCCTCCCCCTCACTGCTTAGCTACTGCAGCCTCCCTACAGACATTTAGTGGTTGATGGAAAATGGAGGGGATCAGAGAAGCATCTGCCTGTGTCCCTATAACCAGACACAGACTGATGACATCATCTGTTGAGATTCACCAGGATCCTATGGTAACATAGGTGAACGCTTTGCTATCTCAGCACCTGCTCTCCGTCAGCCACTGAATGGCTGTGGGAGTGTATGTGAAAAGGCTAAATGGTAAGTCAAGGGGGCTTTGGTCATTGCAAAGTGTCGAAGAAAATACTAACCTCTGCAATGAACAAAAATAGAGAACAAAAAATGGTTGTGTAAGGTGGATGTGACTAATAGGATGTTAGCCATAATGTGGAGTCAAGCTGTACTCCTCCGTGTTTTCTTTCTACATGCTTTTCTTGTACTTTATTTGATTATTCTTCTGGAAACAGTGGAGAGTTCCCATGCCACCACTGGAAGCAGCTACCATGGCTACAGAAACTTTCTGGGCTCAATCAAAATCTGGTTTTAACCATTAAGCATGGTGGGCTGGCTGCATTTTAAGATGAAGCATATTGATCATGTAAAATCTCGCACACTTGGTACAGTCTGTTGTATATTGCCTTGATTGTATTCTGATACTGTGTTGGTATGTTTTAGACATATGCTTCATATTTTTTATGTTTTCAACTTCTACAGTAGACTGCCTAGAGGACTTCGTTCTTCTTAACGAGTTATGCATAAATTACTTCAATTAATGAATTAACCATCAGAGTTTGGGGTATTGTTTCATTCTCTGTTTTAGGAAACTGTTTTGATCAGTTTATTAATTACTTGCTTGAGGAGCCAGTGCAGGGCAGGATAGTTGCAGAATTAATTAAAGTAGCCTAAACTAGGAGAGGGGGGAAACCTTAAATTATGGGTACTACTAAGAAGAACACATACTTAGTCAGTGATCATGAATGTGAGAACAGGATCTTATATGTACTCTAGAGAGCTGGGAGTGGGGGTATTTATGAAACAGTATGGCAGACCTAGTCCTCTGGAATACTTAGTCCCTGTGCTTCAGTCCCAAGGAGTAAAGACAGAGTAGCAGAATGGAGTCTAGAAGGTGACTTATGGAAGTAATATTCATAAACTTTTTTTCCTCTTAACCCAGGCTGTAAAGGTGTTACAAACACCTTTGTTCTGAAGTTTAAAAGTACGTTGTTAAAATTTTAATCTAGGCACTGATGATCATAAAAAAGAAACATTTCCTGGAGAAAAATCTGTATGCATTAGCATTAAAAATGTATGGGGGTGGGTGGGATGCTGCATCCTCTGTTTAATGGAGCTGTCAACCTGCTTTATGAATACAGTGAGAGAGACTTTGGGCAGTCCCATTTGCTAAAAGGATGAAGCCCTTGTTTTGGCTCCTATCCGCTGTCATCACAAAGGACTAGTCAGCTTGAGAAGCCCTTAAGGCAGTGTTTCACAACACTACAAGTACTGTATGTCATTATGTTTACCCAAAGAATGTAGCTCTTTTGGTTTGTAAATAATTTTTACCAAGGCAACCCTTCCTGTGCATAGTTTAACAGGCTTCACCCAACTCCTTTATCTTTAGAAGTTCATCAAAGGTGTCATTTTCCCCAACACAGCAAGCAAACCTTGTGTTTTGGTTGTGCCACTTGGGCCCAAATCTGGAATAAAGAGGTAAAGCTAACAACATATACCACTTGTACAAAAACTCTCTGATGCAGGAGCCAGTTCATAGCTGCCTCTCTTCATAATTTCAAGGCTGAACCCAACCCTGCCATGAGTCAGAGCAGTGTAGCATTTCCCCATCTGGCCACATCATCAAAGCTGAGTGTCAGCCTCAGGAATCTGATATTACACATTCTTACCAAAGTTTGGGAAAATTTATTTTATGGACCCTATCTCTCTGGCTTTTCTTCGCAAACGAAGATTCAGGAAGGACTCATCCCGCACTTTCTGCAAGCGCACTGATGACTAAAAAGGCCAATCCGAGATAAACAAGTCTGGTTGCAGAAAGCACAGCAGAAGGTCTCCTTGGGTGATGTTTCCAGGTTGTGATTCTTTCTGCGTTGTTGTTTCTCTTCAAGACTTGTTCGGCGTGAGTTCTCAAATAAGGCTGCAGCATTATGGATAGTGTGTCTCCATGCCTCCAGAAGTGAGGCCAGGGCGGACCATTGTTGGTGATCAATTTGGCCAAGCCTGAGATGTTGTTTCAGGGAGTCCTGGTATCGCTTTTTTGGAGCGCCCCTCTTACGCTGATCCATGGCGAGTTCACTGTAGAGTACTATTTTGGGGAGGCGATGGTCCTCCATCCTAGAAATGTGCCCTGCCCAACGCAGCTGTGTTCTCAATATCATGGCCTCAATGCTGGTGATCCCTGCTTGCTCAAGGACAGCAACATTCATTACATAGTTAGTCCAGTGTATATTTAGGATTGTACATATACAGTGCTGATGAAAGCGTTCGAGGAGTCGTAAGTGTTGGCGATAGGTGACCATTGTTTCAGACCCATAAAGGAGAATAGACAGTACAATGGCTCTATGCACATTGATTTTTCTGCTTCGCCTCAGGTGTTTGTTACTCCAGACTCTTTTCTAAAGTCTTCCAAATGCACTATATGCCTTTGCTGATCTGTGATCCATCTCTTTGTCAATCTTGGCATCTGAGGAGATGATGCTTCCCAGGTAGGTGAACTGCTGAATGGATCTTAAGCACAGATTTGCCTACGGCAATGTGGGGATGGTAGTGTTCGTCCTGTGGTGCAGGCTGGTAGAGAACTTCCATTTTCTTCAGGTTGACTTCCAGCCCAAACAGCTCTGTAGCTGTTGCGAAGCAGGATGTTAGGCGCTACAAGTCACAGAATGTCCAGACTATCTCAGAATACCCTGTGGGAGTTGTGGTCCACAAAAGGGATTTGACCAAGTTTCTCTTATTTCTTTTAGTGCTGAAGATGGCTTTGGGACTTGAATACAAAAAGTCCCAGCTAGCTCAGTATATCAAGTCCAGGCTTCAGCACATGATGTTGCTGCTTCAGTCCATGAGCTCCATCAACGTCTAAACTGGGACTTCTCCCATGAAGTCATCAGAGATGTTTCATACAGTAATAGAGGTTCCAAGAGACTCTTCCATGGTTTAAAATCTTTCCTCTCCTCTCTCCAATAGTAGACAGGGGGTTTTTTTTGGGGGGGGGGTTGTTTGTTTCCTGTCTCTTTAAATATTTGGAAACTATTATAAAGTCCTATATCTATAATTTTCTTTTAATCATCATAATGGCATTTTTCTTAAAATAAATTTTTGCCATCTTTGTTAATTTTAACTTTCATTAATTATGTACTCCATTCCTGTCCTATCCAATGCATGTAAAAAGAGATACTAAAATTTTCTCTAAGATACTATATTCCTGATAATGCAGTCAAGGTTTTTTCACGTTTACATATAGTTATAGATTGGTAGAAATCTCAAACAAAAAGCAATAGTGAGAATAAATGAAATGTATACCTACATTAACAATATGATGGCTGCTGGCTTCTGAGTCTAGATTTTAACATATACAGTTGTCCCTTCATATTTGCTGGGGTTTGGTTCCAGCACCCCCCGTGGATACCAAAATCCGTGAATACTCTAGTCCCGTTATATGCAATTGCATAGCAAAATGATGCTCCTTATATAAGATGGCAAAATCAAGGTTTGCTTTTTGGATTATTATTTTTTAAAGAATATTTTCAAGCCGTGAATACTTAAATCCATGGATACCAAATCTGTGGATACGGCGGGACAACTGTACTTTAGAGGAGCTATCCTAGGTACTGAACTTATTCATGGGATAAGGCTCTGACCCTTGGGTATTTCCTTTAAAGTTCAGACTAAAACCAGAAGCAGACTAAGTCCTGAACTGACTTGGAAGCCATCAGATGCCCCTGCAGTAAAATACTCCCTGCACGACTGGTCCATGATAGACTGCATAAGAGGCAGCAAAATTGTACAGCCTCATCCACAAACTCAAATCTTTCCTTTTATGAATTACTGGAAAATAATATGAATTGTGGCATGACATAGAGGTCATTAAATTTAGACTGTTTCAGACCAAGCAATAACAATAAATACCAGCCCTAAATTGATATAGCTAGTGATCAAGTCTTTTTTTCACACCACATAAAGAACTACTAGTGATTCAGTATTGCTGGCTACACAATAGAGAAGGCTATAAACCTGACAGCTGGGAGATAACAGAATTTATTCTGAGCCTACATCAGAAATAGTAAGCTAACAATAAGATATCCTGCTGGGAATATATGTTTTTGAAAGAATCTGGAGAGCCATTTTGATTTCACAGACAAATATTTGGTAGAGTACTCACAGCTACATGTATGGATATTCTTCGAAGATAGAAACTTTACTCAAACAAGCCTCTTTGACTTGGTGTTTGCCACTTCTTATGAAAACAACCCACCTGACTGTCAAGGCTTCCAAAAAGGATGAGCCATACTGAAAGGAAGATAATATCTTAAGCCATCCATGGTGGACTGTGGAATATTGGGTGCAGAAAAGCAAAGAAGCAGGCTATATGCAATAGGAACTATGTGCAATAGGAAAAAACAAGAGAGAAATGAATTTGATGCGGGTATACCCTAGAGCCAAGAAGCATACTTATTTAGTTTGCCCCTGAAGAAGGAAATCATATTTCTGTAATATATTTGGCACCTCTGGGAATCTGTTTCTCTTTGATTTCTCTTGTGGATATTGATTGTAGCCAGAATGGTTGGGGGAGAAGCCACTTTCATGCATGACTCAGATGATGAGGTGATGTGGTTCAACAGGAAGGGTCAGTGTGGGTGCTGTGCCTCTGCTCCCCCCCCCCAAACACTGCATAGCGTTCCACTGTGCATGCTTACAGCACAAGCAGAGCTAGGCCCATAGAGCTGGCCTCAAGATATGTTTACCAGTGGCAGTTGAATCTGCTCTACGATGAATCTGCTCTAGGGCATTGTATTCCAGACTTTAAAGGTGTTCAGGATTCTGGACCCTGGATAGCGCCTTTAAAACTGGGATACAAGCCCCAGAACAGATTCACCACACCCATGACTTGAAAGCTACTGATGAGCACTGGTGTTGCCCCATCATGGAGTTCACATACAAAGGCCACTAAAGAAACAGCTTTCTCCCTCCTCTTATCTCTATTTAGCCCTTAAGTGTCAAGCGTGCCAGCCCCACCTCTTCTGTCACTGCTTTCCACATGGGAGAGTGAAAGTTCTCAGATCAACGCCTGGAAAGTTCCTTTTCCAAAGCAGTTTCTTCTTGATTTGTTACTATGTTCAGAAACTAACCCATTGTTGATAACCTGTTATGAACCCAATTATGAAACCCATGCTGCTTATTACAGTTTTGTTACTTTCTATTATTTATTTGCAAAAACAATAAGAACTGAGGATTTTTTTAAAAAAAATGAAAAAAAATGTATAAAAATGCCACTACAAAAGGAGTAAAATAACCATTTAAAGTAACATTTGAAAGTAACTAGAAAAAGTTACCTCTAGCACCAATTATGTAAATTTGATCCTATTTGTGTTACTTTGGGGATGTAACTGTGTTACACCTTCATTGCCCCCAAAATAACTAGTTGTAACTACTTGTAAATTGTTCTTCCCAAGCTTTGATGAAGAGAAAAGCCTCTTTTATGAATGGAGCTCTCCCCATTACTAGAAAACCTGATTTCCCAATTGCATGGAGAACCTCCATGGCTAGAAGAGACTATCTTCTTCAAGCTATCAGTCTTCACATGTGGAGGGTATTGGTGAAGGGAACAGAACAAACACAGCCCCCTCTTTGTGCGCGTATTTAAAATGGGGAGCAGAATAAGGCTCTTGTGTCAATTGTAAATTGGACATGCACATTCAGATTGCCACTTTCTTGTCAAAATAGGCCCACAAGTATTCCCTAAGCACCATTTTTGTATATGTTTTGCTTTTAAAAAAGCAAAACATTGTTACAAGAATACCTTTATCATCTGCATTCAGATGCAGAAATGGATTGTAAGAAGTGACCAATGGCCAACCTTTCCAGGATTCATCCTTCTAGGTTCTTAAATTATACCTATGGAAGGAAAATGGTAAAGCTGCCATGATGCACTTCCATAGTGTACTAGGCAAAGTGCATAGTATATACTACCTACTACAGATAATGAACATAATTTATGCATGACTGCATGAACTAGATCAGGTTTCCCTAACCCAGCACCCCCAGATGTGCTGGACAACAGCCCCCATCCTTACACAACCACTAACTATGCTGGCTGGGAATTATGGCCAAATCCAGCTCATCTGGCGGTGTCAGGCTGGGAGGGCTGAGAACTCCCCCCCCCTTCATACCATTTATTAATGCATGGTTTCCATTGTGGTTCTGTTTTCTGATCTCATGAGAAAGTAAGCTCCTTTTTGGCAATGTGAGCTTTGTTATTCCACATGGATATCAAGCTGGCTGTCATCACATATTATCACAAATTGGGGCTATTTGTATATCAAATTATTTTCACTAGGGACATAGAAATATGACAGAGGGAGCAGGAGGAACATGGTTTCTTTACATTATAGAAAAAGACAGAAAAGGCAAATCTAGTTAATAAAGCCAATAAACCATAAAAAGGTATGGTACAAATAGGGGATGACTGCAATCTGCACTAAACATTGCTGCAAATTTAGAGTTTATTGCATAAAGCAAAAGAGGTCTGAAGATTGTTCAGTGAATATGTGCATGTTGGTTAAAAATAACGCTGGGCTTCTTTATCCAGTGCTCAACAAAAATGTTGGTCAGAAACGGTAAGCCCAAGAACTTACATGCAACACGGAAGAAACACATTTTTGTATTTTGTGATGTATGTAACCAAAGGCCCGTAAGCACTGAAAAGGACCTACAGGGTCTGCTATTCTCCTATCAATGTAGGACATCCACAACTAAAATATCCTTGACAGACGTCCATCCAATTTCTGTTAAAAACCTCCAGTGAAGGAGAGTTTGTTTGTTTGTTTGTTTGTTTGCTTGCTTGCTTGCTTGCTTGATTGATTGATTGATTGATTGCTTGCTTGCTTGATTGATTTCTATGCCACCTTTCTCCCAGATTGGGACCCAAGGTGGCTCACAATTACCTCAGAGGTAGTCCATTCACCACTTGAACAGCTATTCCCATTATGAAGTTGCTCCTGATTTTTATTCAGATTCCCTTTCCTTGTACTTTTCAATCTAAAGTATTACTTTAGATTCCACCATGTGGATCAATACAAAATAACCTTGTGCAACTTTCTATATGAGAATCCTTCAAATATTTGAAAATGGCCATCATATGACCTCTCAAACTCATCTTCTTCAAGCCAAATATATCCAGCCTTCTCAAGTGTTTCTCATAGAGCTTGGTTTCCAGAACTTGGTTTCTAGACCTTTACCATCCTGGTCACTATCCTCAGGACTGTTTCAGCTTGTCATGTTTCAGCTTCTTAATTTGTGGTGTCCTGAACTGGATACCATACTGCATCTAAGCTCTGACCAAAGCAGAATAGAGTGATATCATGTCCTATGGATAGTGTCACTAGGTTTCAAGCTTTATACTTCTAGAGAAGCCTGAAAATCTGCTAAGGGGTCATTTAAGAAAGTCAATAATGATGGATGTACTTCTTTCAAACACAACGTGCCCACAGAGTTGTTCCCTGCAACTAACAGTCACCAATAAGTTTGGGGTATGCTCAAGTTCAGTTGGTTCACACAAAGCAACAATAGGGACCAAGAAGTCTAAAGCCCTACCAGCATTCCATGTGAGCCAACAAAACGCCCTAGAATCCTTTGCAGGGGTTAGGGGATATTCATAGCAAAATGCAATGGGCTCCTGTTAGAAGAGTTAAAAGGTAAAGAGATAAACCCCAACAATAAATAGTTCTGAAAATTACAGAGTTTTGTAATTTTCAGATAAACTTATACACTGAGAATGAGTGGGATCCAGTGGTTCTAAACAAGCACCAGAATGTTTTGATGTGGAACAGGCACATATACAGGAGTGATTCATGAGAACAGAAATACTTAACTGAACTTCTCTGGCATGGTCTCACAGAGGAACAGGGACACGCTGGATGCCAGAGAAGTTGCCTCACTGCTACAAAAGGATTTAAATTTTACTGTCTCTTGTCTCAACTCCACATGGTCAAGAAGTAGGAGTGGCCTCTGTCTGCATAAGACCCCTCACCTGAACAACAACACAAGTAACATCTGAAACATCATGTAGACTTGTGCCTCCAACATCATCACTTTTCTTCCTAATATTTTTATCATCTTTTGCCTGTTGAAGAAGCCAGTAGAACTTCAAAAGCTTACATCTTGCATTTTGTATTTGATTAGCCAATAAAGGTATTTTGTAACTTTACCTAGGGCTTCTCTAGACAAAAAGATATAAGTGCTGATTGCTGTGCATTAATGCAAACTCAAAGCAGTGTTCATTTGTCTCCATGGTTTTTTGACAAAATTGCTGGTATGCGAAGCTATCTGTTTTTGAAGTTCACACAGAGCCATGCCTGCAGATCAAGATGGTGGCTGGGAGTGAATCACTCAAGTTATTATTCTCAACAAGTTATCACCACTGTACAGTATATATATGTAAATCTAAGGTGCACAAGTGCAACCTTCCATTTAAAAAGCAGCCTGGTCGCCTCACTGCAGCAAAAAAAGAGCACAATCGATACTGAAAAACTCCAAAATGCACTTATTGCTTCTTAGTTGCCAGCAAGCTTGCCGCTGTGTACATCCAACTAATCAGGTTTCCACTTCAGCTCTTATCCAGGAATGTGCTGCGATGTGATTCGGTTGCCCTAATGAGTGGGAATGCATATTTCCCCTGCATTAAAAAAAAAAAAAAAACTTTGGGAGAAGCCACAAAGGCTTTTCCCGCATAGTATTTTGGGAGTTTTGGCACCCTCACTCTTAATACAGTGACTCACTGTGGGATCTCATTGGGACAAAAGGTATTCTCCTCGAATTCTGTGAGGAGTTTTTTCACCGTATAGACAACCCCCTAGTTACACATTTGTAACTATAAGGAGATTTTCAGACAGGCAAAAATCGCCCCTTGCCGCGCGAGCAGCCTCCCGAAACTGCTGCGCGGCAAGGGTCTTTTTCGGACGACGCTGTGCCTCTAGCGAAGCCGTCCGTGTCACTTCCGTGAAGCTTGGGACGGCTCCGCGCCATATTTCAAGCACGGAGGCTGCCCGTGATTGAAATATGACGCGGAGCCGTCCCAAGCTTCACGGAAGTGACACGGACGGCTTCGCTAGAGGCACAGCGTCGTCCGAAAAAGACCCTTGCCGCGCAGCAGTTTCGGGAGGCTGCTCGCGCGGCAAGGGGCGATTTTTGCCTGTCTGAAAATCTCCTAAGCCCCCAATGCAGAATATCAGCAACAGTATTTTACACACATTGCAATGTTCGTCTAAATGTCTACACACACACACATTAGTTGTTAGTCCAGTTAAGTAATTTTGTTCCCACTCATGATGTTACTTCTAAATGGTAATTTCCATTATGCCCTCATTACAAAAAAGGGCAACACAGTGCAGGTAACTGTGGTCAGAATCTTGTAAAATCATTGCACAGATGGTTGTAATTTTCTCAGAGGCTGAGTGAGTGTGGCCCCTAGTGCAGTCAATCATTGTGCAAGCCTGCACACAGCCAATGCTCTTGCATTTGTTTTATTGGATGGAGAGCTATTTGACCATTGTGTGATATGTAAACTCAAGGCTGTGGCCCTGTTGTGCAGTCAGTCCCACAACTCCAGGATCCACTGTTAATGACACTGCCATATATTTCCACTATACTAAAATTGTACCCTTGGTCTAAGTTACTTGTCACACTGGAGCTCTGACAAAACATAGGAGTAAGTCCCCTATGAAGGATCCTAGGGCTAGAGCTGGGCTGAGGCAGGCAGAAACAGCAGTGCTCTGAGGGCAAACACAGGCTCTCTCACCCCCCAAATATATGAGCAAACTTGTCTTTTGGGGAAAATATACTGTAAAAAGCAGCTCTTTTAGTTTGAGTGAAATGATACCATGAAATTACTTACAACTGGTAGCCTGCACATTATGGCCGAAGGTTGTGAAATCAGGAATGATAAATGACCTAAATTAAATTGGTCTGGTTTCTGAACTGCAGAGAATGCAGTAGAAACCACTGAAGGATAATAATGTTTTCCATCTGACAGTCAGTGCCTGTGTGTGAAAAGCTTCTATACCAGGTGCTAAAATGTTCTCTAAATTTTGCACCTTCCTCAAACATTCTGAGGGTGAATTGTACAGCAGGAGTGACTGAGCAGAAATTTCTTCATACCTGCAGAGCCACCACTGTGTGCTTAATGTTTTCCCCATTCTCTTTTTTTGGAAGGATCAGGCCTGTACATCCAACACAATGTAAGAGAATTAATAAAAAACAGACAATGGTTGATCCTCTTAATGAGGGATAATTGTAACTGAGTAAACAGATGGCTGTTGGTTTATCCAGGGATAATTGGGGAAACATTAAAACAAACAGAACTTGTGCTCATTCCTTTCTTTCCTGTATCCCAATGATATCCAATCTCTCTTTCTCTGTCTCCTTCTTGTTCTGCACTGGACTAGACCTTGGGTCCCAGTTCTGCAGAAAAGGCAGGGTACAAATATAAAGTTAACAATAGGCACATTCAGATTGATTAAAAAGGCAAGAAAGTCCCAGTGTATGTTCCTTTTCTTTCCAATTTTATTTTGGAGATCCAGAAACATTTTGCTTATTCCAGAATATTTTCTGTCAGCTCCTGGTGTGATCAGAGACTTTTTATACCACCACCCCAGGTCAGTATATTTCAACAGAGGACTTTTTCAGATACCCCTTACTATGCAAGAAGCCTCTGTAACAGCAACGAAGCTGCTGCACGGCAGGGGGTCCGTTTCAGACGATGCCATCCCTCTCGGTGTCGTCTGTGACTGTTCCGGGTAGGATTGAGGGGAGCCGCACCATTTTTTATTCATGTAAGTTGT
Source organism: Gambelia wislizenii (assembly GCA_030847615.1). NCBI lineage: Eukaryota > Metazoa > Chordata > Lepidosauria > Squamata > Crotaphytidae > Gambelia > Gambelia wislizenii. The sequence continues at coordinate 201,020,362 of JAUMIR010000003.1, read as the reverse complement.
CCGTGAATAAAAAATGTTGCGGCTGCCCTCAATCCTACCCAGAACAGTCACGGTCGCCACCGAGAGAGGGACGGCGTTGTCCAAAACAGACCCCCTGCCGCACAGCAGCTTCATTGCTGTTACAGAGGCTTCTTGCGCAGTAAGGGGCATCTGAAAAAGTCCCCAGTATAAAATGGGAAATGACAGGAACAAAATCTGGGACTTTTCAATCAGCCTGGATGTGCCCAAAAATTATAATGTGAAGAAATCTCACCAATATCTTGTTTATGATCAAAAAGGCTCTCTGAACATATCAAGAGAGGTTGTTGAGGATTGTCCAACTACCCTGAGAATTCTCACTTCCACTAAAAGAAAAAGAAAAAAGTAAGGCACCAAATGCTGCTCTCTCTCTCTTTTTTTTTTTTTTTTTTGGTCATGCGTTACACAATTTGCACAAAAATGTCACTAACATAATTTCCCTTTGTGAAACCAAGCACACAACAACAGCAGCAGCAGCAGCAACAACAACAACAACAAGCCATTTTTAAAAAGCAGGCTGGGTACTCATCAAGATACAGCCAAACGTTTTTAACAGTCCATGCAATTGTTATAGTCTTTGTAGCCATTGTAGCCATTTTTGTGGTTTTAAACATTGTGCATTGACCAGTTGCTGCACTAGGGGTGTGTGGAGAGGTCAAACTGCACCAGGTGACACCATCAGGAGGAGGGGTGATACCAGCCTTAGTGACGCCACAGGCATTGACAGACTTGTGCAAAAATCAGTCTTAAAAATGTACAGATAGAGTCCAAGACAAATAAAAGAAAAATTCTCATCATCACATGGTGGGCAAGTTGGATTTTGTATTGTTTTGCTTTGGGGTGGGTGTGCACACACACACACACTTTTTTTACTTTACTACCCTGTAAGGTCAACCATCTAAGAGAAGGAAACTCTAATCAAACCTACGGCCCGAGGACCTCACTGCCACGTCCATGCTTGCAAGGCCACGGCAGATGAATCTCTGGTTTAAAGGGTGAGGCCAGTTCTGTGCACGCTGCGCTCCACCAGAAAAATCCATTGCACAGGCTCGACAAAGTCCAACCAGGTCGTAACTTACATGCCTACACTGGCAGAGTTTTTTAAAACACTGCAAAATGCTCAGTGAGTGCAAGTGCAATCTACCCATGTTATTAAATTGTTACATATCAAAAGTGCAATTATAAAAGGTTATAGTTAAAACAAAGTGTGAAGCCATTAGAAAATTGTTTTTAAAAAAACAGTTTAAAAAGAAATGTAAAACCTAACGGTCTGTGAAATGAACATACTAATATAATGTAGCCTTTCCAGTATAATCCCATTTCCCCCTCATTTTTGTTGATTCCCCATCTCAAAATAATAAGCTACTTAATTTTATCTCTAGCATGATAGAAAATGTATGAGAACACATCACACACAAAAACGGGCTGTTCACCTACTAGACATTTCTTTCTTCATTTTATTTCTTTTGCACTTCAGTAAATTCTGTTTCTAATTTGTATTTCTACCTATTCGTTCATATTCCTAATAATGAAGCCAGGAGAATTGTAATAGCCTATTCTTTGCCTCTTTCTATATCTTTCTATATATATTAAAATTTTATACTTTTATATATTTGTGTGTCTATATATTTATATCTGTATTTTGTTATGCATATTTATTACCTGTCTTTTTTATTTCTGTTTGATTTTATTACATTTTTGTTTCATTTATTTTTCTTTTTACTTAAAAAATGACACTAAGAATGCAATGTATTGATAACAGTGCTTGAGTGAATACTTTTTGGTTTTTAATCTTATTTTATTTGATGTATAATAAAAATATTATTTATAAAATGGGTTGTTCAAACCTGTAGGCTCTGTGACCTTTGGCCTTTTGAAGAGAAAGGCTTAAGACTAGCAGAAGACAGTATGGCTGGCTTGATAAAATGACACACTGAGGCAAGCCATTCAGACTGGAGATTGGGGGAATGTGCACAGATAGGTTACAAGCCCATGTGCCCCAATTTCCAGTCTTTGGCCTCCTGCCCCAAATCTCCCATTCTCTGATTCATTCACTTGCCTCCCCTTCCTCATGACTCTTCTCTCCTTCACCTCATTACGTTGAGTAAAGTGTTTGAGTTATATAATCTAAAGCTGCATGTCTTTTTCTGGTCATGTATAGTTCAGGGAAAAATAATGTGCATATGAGCCATGCCTCCAAATCTAAACTGACACTCTGATGAAGGAAAGTTAAAAGAATTTAACTTTTAGAGTTTGCAACACAAGGCAACTCTAATTCCCCCACAGGGCCATCTAGGCCAACCCCCATCAATGCAGGAATACACAAAACATCCCTGAAAGATGCCCATCCAACCTGTTTAAAGATTCCCAAGGATGAAGAGTCACCACCCTCCAAGGCAATCTATTCCACTGCTGAACAGCTCTTACAGTTAAAAAAAAGTTCTTCCTAATGTTTGGGTGAAATATCTTTTCTTGAAATTTGAATCCATTGGTTTATATTCTAGTCTCTGGGGCAGCAGAAAACAAGCTTCCTCCATCTTCTGTTATTTATTTGTTTGTTTGTTTATCTATCTTCTACATGACATCCCCTCAGATTTTAAAAATCGCTACCATGTTTCCTCTCAGTCTTCTCTACTCTAAGCTAAACATACCCAACTTCAAGTCATTTGTCATAAGGCTTTGTCCAGACCTTTGATCATCTTGGTTGCCCCTGTCTAGACATGTTCCAGCTTCTCAATATCCTTCTTGAACTGTGGTGGACAGAACTGGACATGGTATTCCAGGTGAAGTCTCATCAAAGCATAATAAAGTGGCCCTACTACTTGGCTTGATCTGGACACTATATTCCTGTTGATGCGGCCCAGAATTCCATTGCTTTTTTGTCACACTGTTGACATTTGTTTTACTTTTTTCTTTGTCCTAGAAGGAACTCACAGTAGCTTATAAGACCCTCCCTCCCTCCCTTTCTTTCTCTGTCACACATACACTATTTTATCCAGTCAACAACCCTATGAGGTAGATTAGTCTAAGGAAATTATCAGACGCAGCAAAAACCACATCAGAAGACTGTAATGAAAACAGGAATGGTGGATATTATCAGACAATGTTGTCCTTCAGCATCCCGGGGGCATAGTGTGAGCATGAGTAAGGAGTCCCTTTTTATTGACGGCTTGTTCCCATTAATGAAAAAGGGAAGTCTCATCCTCAGCAGCACTACACCCGGGAACGGCTAAGGATGCGGGCGTCTGATAATGTCACCCTTTCTGTTCTCCTCCTGTTCTTCTGCATGGTTGGGAATGTGGTTTTCTGCCACATTTCCCTGCATCTGATAATCTCCTAAAAGAGAGAGTGAGATTGACCCCAAATTCCTACTGAGCTTTGCAGATGAGTGGAGATTTGAACACAGGCCTAGTCTGACTCTCTAGAGCAGGTCTAGGAATCAGCACAGCCCTCCAGATGTTGTTGGACTGCAACTCTTGGCATTCATCAGCACTGGCTATGCTGACCAGGGCTGCTGGGAGTTATAGTCCAACAACATTGAGAGAGACATTCAGTTCCCACCCCTATCCCAGGCACTTCACTTTAAATTAAACTGCACTTTGTGTGACTACTTTAAGAAGATAAAACATATGTGAGATGAAATGGCTTGCTCTTAGTTTCACAAATGCTAGATATGTCCTAACAGACTCAGATGTGGGAAAGTGTAAGTGCAAATTAATATACTGTGAATGTCAAGAAGAGAGGGAAAATCCTCAATTTCCTTTGAACAAAGATATTTGCCACCATATTGGGATAATTTTCTAAACTCTACGTAGCAGATGGGGATGGAGGGAATTTCTGTGCATATTTCAGAAGTTAGCATTAAAATCTTAACAGCATATGTAGAATGGAAAGCTAGACCTATTTTGAACTTCTAGTTGTACTTTGAAAATAGTTTTTCATGGCAAAATGACAATGTTCTTGCAACTTTGAGAATAAGGATGATGGAGGAATAAAATAAGTTATTTTTCTTTTTATGACATGCCTAATAGCAAAAAAAAAAAAAAAGTCCTAACAACATATACACATGCACAAACATTTTTGTTGACTGTAATTTTCCCCCAAGGAAAGCACCAAATTTCAAACGGCCACTGACTTACATGCTTATTTATAGTCCCTATGATTTTATATCAATCTCCAGTAAGTGTGCATAGGATTGCAACATTCAGCAAATGATGTCAAAGAACACTGTATGTTTCAAGAAGGATTTTTTAAATAATATTTTCCATTTAATGCTAGGAGGGGGATCCTGCGAGTTGCAGTTCCAAAGAAGGTAACTTTCTTGAGCTGTCTTATAAGAGTGGTTCCCAAACTTTAGTCCTCCAGATGTTTCGGACTTCATCTCCCAGAATTCCTGACTGTTGGCCAAGGTGGCTAGGGCTTCTGGAAGATAAAGTCCAAAACATCTGGAGGAACAAAGCTTGGGAATCAGTTATAGATAGTACAATCCCCATTCCAAAATTGACAGGTAGCATAGTATCCCTAGGGGCAGCTCAGGGGAGAGAACAAAGCTATCTGACAGATAAATAGTCCTCCCCCACACAAAAAAAAGAAAAAGAAAGAAAATCACAGGACTCATATGGTTTCTTTAAGGAAAGGCACTTTTCACATTCTTGAAGTAGTTTTCTTTATCACCTGTCTCTCCATCTTTATAAAGAGGGATGCACACTGGTAACAAGGTGGACTGTGAAGGGAAGAGAGCCTTGCAATGAGAGAAAGCAGCTGATTATATGGGCCATTCTGAGGCGCACTAAAATAAGCCACATGTTGGTAGGTTAATAAAAAAAACAAAATGGTTTCAAGACAGTTGAACTTCTCACGAGCTAGCAGTGTTTCAGGCAGTTGAACTTGGGTGTTCTGAATGTATTATTGTATTTTTAATGCCCCAGAATGGGTGAGGTGTTTGTGGGATTCTCTGCCTTAAGAGCCTAAACAAATTGAAACTTGGATACCTTTGCACATTAACTGGTAAGGTGGAGCTCCATTCCTCCCATTCATAGATTTCTCTTTCTCTCTCTCTCTCTCTCTCTCTCTCTCTCTCTCTCTCTCTCGCTCTCTGTCACACACACACACACACACACACTTAAACTCTTTAGTCATTGCTTCTTTAATGTAAAACTATTAATAGAGACCATTAGTGATGAGAAGACAGATGCACAATTTTCCCCAAATAGTGATAAACATGCATCACTATTGACTTAATCATTGCGTTTACAATTTCTAAAGCTTTCCATGACTTTCTGCCTTTAATTAATTTCTCCATTTCAAATTCTGAAGGAGAAGGAACATTGTCCAAATGGTCCTTCATAAAATAAATTATATCAACAATGCTTCAGTTGAGATTCTCTCTCTCTTTCTCTCTCTCATGGATTTTTTGAGATAAATTACTTTTCATAGTCTCTCATCTGAAATTGCTACAAAGTAAAGTGGTTTAAAAATGAGATGCCTTTCACAATAACCTTGAGTGTAGCTTATCTTTAAGTATAAACATTTTCTTTAATTTTACTGATGTTTATATTAGTGGATGAAGCTGGGGAAGACAATCCCATATGCATATGATGGATGAAGTTTCATGCATCACAATACCAAATATTTTGGTCTTTTGGGTTTGGGAGCAATCTGTAACTTTCAATGTACTCTTTCTGATATCAGATATAGATACTTTTGAAAAAACGGCTGCAAGGACTCACCTTGCGGCCGTTCTTTGAAGCTGGGGGGACCCCAGATTGCCCCACCTCGTGGCAGGCCGTGGGCACCGCCATCTTGCCGGGTATCTTCTCTTTGGCTGGCTCACGCTGGCCGGAGAGAGGATCGTAATCCGACCAATGGGGCTACTGTTCCCCGATTGGCCAGCTGGCTGCTAACTTGGCCAATCAGGGGCTCAGGGCTGCCTGGGCCCCTGATTGGTTGAGGGGGAGGAGACTGCTGCCTGCAGGCTCCTCTCAGGTCTGGCAGCCGGGAATAAATTCCCAGACCTCGGCAGTTGGTGATACGTCATCAACCAACAGGAGCTGGTTGATAACTGGTCCCTGCCCATGCCCAAGCACCAACCAGTCAACTATCACCAAGACGAGTTGTGGCCATTTATTGCCAATACTATCCATGTACATTATTTCCTTCTGTATCAATATAATTTCCCACATACATTGGTCTATTGTCTTTACTTGGATCAGGGAGGTGGGGCAGGGAGAGGAGCCATCTCACCTCAGCTCGCAAAACTATATGCATATTTAGGAAAGCTTCTTGGACACATGGTTTGGAGGGTTTCTCAGAGTCTTAAACGAGGCCTTCCCCCCATCATCGATCTCTTTTTCCCTCCCTCTTATTATCAGTTCTTGATGGAAATTATCACATGAACAAAGATTTGACGGTTTTATCCAGGAAATAGTTGGAGAATGTGCTAGTTAGTTACCAGGCATCTGTCAAGTGGTTTCTCGTGGAAACTACAAAGAAATAAACTTTCTTAGATGATAGCATTCAGGGAAGAATCACGAGCTGTTAATGAGACCTGTGTATTGGTACTGACCATGTTTTGGTCTGCTATTCAAAAGCAGGCAATACTTATGCAGCATCACCAAAACTCAATTTGATCCAGTGTGCACTTAATTAAACTGAAATAGCAAATAAAGGACTTTAGGGCTTGAACAAAGAGTCTCCGGTTTTTACTTTGGCAAACTAAATGCATACCCTATAACATTTCACAGATTAAAATTGGGATGCCTGCGGACGTGCAATATCAGAGTGTCGTCAAGATGGCAACAATTATTAATGATAAGCTAGGCGAAGCTGCAGCACTTTGCCTGAGCCTACTGGGAAGGGCAAGGTTCTGTGCCTCTCCTCTCCCCACCTTGCTGAACTAATTGAGTACAAACTACTTTGGTACTGTGTAAAGTCAAAGGCTTTCACGACTGGCATCCATAGATTATCCTTGGTTTATTTCCGGGCTGTGTATTTCAGAACACAGCCTCACACCCCAGAAAAAAAACAAGGAAAATCTACTTTGGTACTTTCAGCTCAGTTTGCAGCAACTGAGGACAGAGGGGGGAAGCAGGAGGAGGGGAGAGATACAGAGACATTTTAAAAGTAGTTGGAAAAAGTGGGATGACAGAGGATTAATCAGGGCTAACCTCACCAGATAGGGACAGTTAGAGGTTAAGAGAATGTAGCCCCAGAATGTAGCCCATAGTTTCTCAGTGGTTTCTTTAGACATAGGCTGCTGCCACGCTGCAGAAATAATGCAGTTTGACACCACTTTAACTGCTGTGGCTCAATGCCATGGCATTCAGGGATTTGTAGTTTTGTGAGATATTTAGTTTTCTCTGAGAGAGAGCTCTGGTGCCACAACAAACCACAAACCCCAGGATTCCATAGCATTGTGCCTTCGTGGTTAAAACAGTGTCAAACTGCATTATTTCTGCAGTGTGGCAGCAGCCATAGATTGGAGAGTTCCTTGCTACTTATGAGCAAAAATATCCAGGTGAGATGGATCTTAGTTTGCTCAGGTGAGATGGGCCTTAGTTTGATCCACTGAATCGTTCAAGGCGCATTTGTGGCTATCAGAATTGGGTGTATTATATCCTCCACCTGAGCGAGGCCAGGGCTGCAAAGTCCAAGAGTAGGCCTGCTGCCGTGGTTCAGTTTGACTGGCTCCTGGAAGGACAAATCTGCCCACCCCTGCATTACAATATTAAAATAATTTAAAACAAAAACAATATAGTACAACTGCTTGTCTTTAATCACCTATCCATATTATTCTGTCCTTCACTTTGTGCTGGAAATGGATCTAAATTAAAAGCAGCCATGCCTCGCTGGTTTCATCATTTTTATCACAGCTGCCTTGAGTAAAATATGGATGAGAGTTGAATAATACAGATGAAACAGTATGAAGAAAACTAATGATAACCTCTCTAGTTGATATGGTCATCATTTTATTCACACTATTACCCTCCAAGCAATATAAAGTACTGAGGTAATCAGACCTCGCCCCTGGTGATTACACAAATACATATTTCATAGAGTTCATCTACCACCTGAGTTGTGGGTCTTGGAGGCGGCTGTGTTCAAATTTCATCTTCTGGTTGACTTTCAGGAATTCAGAATAGATACAAGCAATTTATGCAAGTATGAGAGACCGCTTGCTGCTCTGGTTTCACTGTGAATTGTAGCACTGACTACCGGAATCGGCACATAGTTATATATATTTCCGCCCTGATCTTTTGTGATTTTTATACATGGTTATGAGAAATTATTATCTGAAAATGCATTAAGATCCTAAAAATAGCAAAAACAAAACAAAGCAAAATCTGGTGAGTAATGCAATGTTAAGTGATCTTGGGCTTCAAGCAAGAAAAGGACCAATAATAGTCTTTCAAGTACTGTGCCCTGCCAACATTTTACTGCACTATCTGTAGGATTTGTTTTCAGATAGAAGGGAGGAAATCCCATAAGAGACTTGATAGAATCAGGCACATATATATAATGATCTTAATTGGTATTCATTGGACATAAATGAAAATATCAGTACAGTGAAAGGACAGTTTGTCACTGGCTTTTTAGATGTACATTTTATATATTCTTTTAAAATGTCTGTAAATGTGTATCTTACCATCCTGTTGGTCAGTGGGCACAAAGATGGCCTACTTGCACAGTGTGGAAGTGGAATTTCCTCACCAAAAGAAATGACAAGCGAAAGTACAAATCTGCCTTAAATTTGCATCTGGTCATTTATGTCTTGGGATACAAATTTACACATATTTATTATACAGTGGGTCCCTGCTATCCACTGGGGTTTGGTTCCAGCCCCCTCCCCCATGGATACCAAATGCTCAAATCCCATTATGTACAATGGCATAGTAAAATGGTGTCCCTTATATAAAATGGAAAAATCAAGGTTTGCTTCTTCGAATTTATTTTTTGGGGAATATTCTCAAGCCATGGATGGTGGAAACTGTGGATGCCAAATCTGTGGATATAGGACTTTTTCGGATGGGGTTTTATAATGCGAGCAGCCTCGTCCCCATTGCGAGGCTGCTGTACTGCAGGGCGTCCCTTTCGGATGATGCTCTCCCCTGCTGATCCTCTGCCGATACTGTTGCGTAACCGCAGGGAAGCTGCAGCATTATATTTGGCAGTTTTCTAATCATGAAAGTTGATTGTGATTAGAAAACTGTCAAATATAATGTTGCAGCGTCCCTGCAATTACGCAACAGTATCGGCAGGGGAGAGCGTCATCCGAAAGGGACGCCCTGCAGCGCAGCAGCCTTGCAACGGGGACGAGGCTGCTCGCATTATAAAACCCCATCCAAAAAAGTCCATAGAGGGCTGACTTTAATATGAATAGAAATACAACTTATCTCAGCATATTGAGAGAAGACTGTGGCCAATTGATCCATGCACCTGCCTGGTCTACTAGCCAGTGTTTTGTGGCAACTTCAGGGTTGCTCTTCTCCCTTCTTATGGTTGTTTTTTTTTTTAAATCTTTAAACCTGACATAAACTGGGCAGCCTTTCAAATAAAAGATGTCTTGAAACAGGCTCTTTCAAGGGAGGACTGGTCTTCAAAGACATTCATTTAAACCTACAAGTGTGACAGTGTGGCTTAAAGCATGCTCAGCATTCCTTTCATTGTGCATTGCAGGGAAACACTGGTAACTAGTGGAGAAATCTGCCAGCAAAACTCATCCCCCTTTAACTATCAGGTAAGTCTTGCTAAGCATCCTAGGAACCCTACATTGCAGGGAGGGTTCCCCCACCCAATCATGGAGGTATTATCAAAAGCAATCATCCCATTAGGGCAAGAGAACAGAGTAAAATCTGTATCCCTGCAATAGAAAACAAAACAAAAACAACAGCGGCCAGATTCCCAAACTTGTGTGTGTTTTCAAAAATAAAATAAATAAAAATACACCACTCTGATTCTCCATTATATTGTTGCACATGCACAGTGAGCAGTTATCTGTTTGTCTCTGGTCTTCTCTTTCATTTTCTGGAGCAGACAGAATTGCTGCACATGCTTCTTTTTCTTTTTCTTTTTCTTTTTCTTTTTCTTTTTCTTTTTCTTTTACTCTGCCCACTCTAGACAGGTATACCAAGCCACTTCTTGGGTCCTCCTGCACTCCCTGGATGCCATATGGGACCATATATTCATTAGAGTTAGCAACCTTTGCATATATATGTTCATGAATTGTTAGTCTGCATGTTACAGTCTAGAGGCTTGTCTACATAAGGGAAAAAACCTGTAACCACCCCTCCTCCCCAGTCTGGTGCAATAAGGCCACAAAAAGTTTGCTGGAAACTCTGGTGTATCCTGTATCTGAACAATAGATTCTGGCTGGGGGAAAGCAGGACAAATCCTGGATGGTCTGGAACAGTGAAGAAAGGTTTTTCCCTTCTCAGCACTGCCAATACTGGTGTACAGTCACTTGCTCTGAGACAAACAAGGCATCCAGCCATGTGATCTGGGTACCTTGTTTGCCTCAGAGCAAGCAACAGCGTACCAGTGGCAGCACCATGGAGGGAAAAACCATTCCATCAATGTTCTGGCCCTGGAACTGGCTTGGACATCCAGTGAAATGGTGGTGCCTGCCAGGAAGCAATCTGTCCTGGCTTTGCCAGGAAGTTGATGGAGAAAGGCAGTGGCGATGGACCTGAGCAACATGCGGGTTCAGGGACATGTGTAGATAATCTACCCAATGTCCCTGCAGATTGACAGCTAGCAGGGTGGCTACAGGGCAAAACATTTGAGGAGTCCATTTGAAGTTTTGTCCCTGGTTGTAGATGGGCCCCTAGGAGTTGAGATGCAGCACAGATTTATGGTAACTTATGTTAGCTTTTCCACTCCCTCTCTCTTTTTGCATCACTCTAACCTGCAGTCATTTTTCTCTTTCTTCTCTCTCCTCCATAAGACCTAGTATTTGATTATGAACAAGCAGTTTGTAAGTGAAGCTAATATTATATGGTTACAAGAAGATTTTTTTTCTCTGCTAGATCTTGTGGGGTGAACATAGGAATATGTTGTTCAGCTTCTGCCTTATCAATTTGATTACTGTGCTTGAGAAATCCACTGCTATCCCTCATATTTCCCAGCATTACTGCTCCTGTTTTCCCAGCTACAAAGGATCCAAGAACTAACTGCATCAGGAACCATGCCCCCCTGGCCAAACAAAAAGGACAACTAGCTATGCCTAGTCTCCTTCCTTTCCTCCTTGATGAGCAGATTCTGCAGAATTTGTTCCTCCAGTGGTGGATGACAAGCTCCACGCAGAGCAGTCTAGGTCTCTTTTTTAAAAAAAAAACTTATTCAGTGCTCAAAACTTGTTATCCATGCTTATGCCTGAGTAACAAGTCCTTCCTACTCATGAGTAAGCATTCAGAAATTAGGTTTCTGTATTGCACTGTATCTTACTGTTTCATCTGAGTGCAGCTTGAAAAACTTAATTTTGGGAATTGCAACTCCCAGAAACACGAGTACCACTGGAAGGCAACATTAACTGAGTGCTCAGGGCTGGGAGTATTATAATAACAACAGCAAAAACAGCAGCAGCAACAACAATGGAGGATTCTAGGAGTTGTAGTCCAAAAAAGTAATGTCTCCAAGCTCTCCTCTGAGGAGGCATGGAAAGTGAAAGGCATATTTTGGATACCCAGAACTTGTTCCCCTCCTTATTCCTCAAAGTAGATGTGCCTAAACTGAATATTGTACTGTGCAGGTCCTTGCTGTTACTTCTCAGTAGACAAAAAGGGTGGTTTGTGGGATGTTTTGTGCCAAGGAATGAAATATGGAGGCTCTCAGAACATGATGCTGGGCTCCAAGCACTGCTTTTCTGTATGATTCTGGGATCATTGCTAGAGGCATTGTTGCTTCTGCTGTTTTTGTTGCTGCTGTTATCCCACTCAGCTCTCTCTGTGGCTGCTGCCACACTGCAGAAATAATGCAGTTTGACACCACTTTAACTATCATGGCTCCATCCTATGGAATCCTAAGATTTGTGGTTAGTTGTGGCACCAGAGCTCTCTGATGGAGAAGGCAAAATATCTCACAAAACTACAAATCCCAGAATTCCATAGCACTGAGGCATGACACAGCCTGTGTTCCATTTTGCATGGGCTGCAGTGACTTATCACCCTCATCTTCATTTTCTGTGTCTATGGTGGGTTTCCCCCTCACCCAATGTTTGACACTCCTGACTAGTGGGGTGCCTGTGCTATTCAACATCTTTATCAATGACTTGTATGAGGGAATAGAGGGCATGCTTATCAAGTTTGCAGATGACACCAATTTAGGAGGGGTAGCAAATATCCCAGAGGACAGGATGAGAATTCAAAATGACCTTAACAGATTGGAGAGCTGGACCAAAACTAACAAAATGGATTTCAACAGGGAGAAATATAAGGTACTAATTTATGCAGAAAAAATGAAACAGAGATATAGGATGGCTTGACAACAGAACATGCGAAAGGGATCTAGGAGTCTTAGTAGACCACAAGTTGAACAAGTTGAACATGAGTGAACAGTGTGATGTGACAGCTAAAAAAGCCAATGTGATTCTAGGTTGCATCAATGGGAGTATAGTGTCTAGGTCAAGGGATGTAATAGTACCACTCTGTTCTGCTTTAGTCAGACCTCACCTGGAAGACTGTCCAGTTCCGGGCACTGCATTTCAAGAAGGGTATTAACAAGCTGGAATGTTTCCAGAGGGGGGCAACCAAAATGCTGAAAGGTCTGGAAGCCATTCCCTATGAGGAGTGGCTTAGGGAACTGTGTATATTTAGCCCAGACAAGAGAAGTTTAAGAAATGACATAATAGGCATATTTAAATATTTGAAGGGATGTCATACTGAGGATGGAACAAGCTTCTTTTCTGCTGCTCCAGAGACTAGAACATGGAGCAATGGACTCAAACTACAGGAAAAGAAAGCTTTCACGGCTGGCATCCATAGGTTTTCCATGGATTTTCCAGGCTGTGAGGCCATGTTTACTTCACCCAGGGACAGGGGGATTTCCAGCAGACAATGGACCATTAGCCAAACAGACACTAATCCTCCTTGCATATCTCCCCCCAGGAACTAGCCATTCAAATACACCAATTTACATATCCTCTCCAACAGGCCCTCACAGTATATAAATGCCACACACCCCTACCCAACCATTCTCTAAGATGCCAGCCACAGATGCAGGCAAAACATCAGGAATGAACTCTTCCAGAACATGGCCTCACAGCCCAGAAAGAACCCACAGAAAACCTACAGGAAAAGATATTCCAACTAAAGATTAGGAAGAACTTCCTGACAGTAAGAGCTGTTCAACAGCGGAATGCACTGCATTAGAGTGTGATGGAGTCTCCTTCTTTGGAGGTTTTTAAACACAGGCTGGATGGCCATCTGTCAGGGGTGCTTTGATTGTGCATTCCTGCATGGCAGGGAGTTGGACTGGATGGCCCTTCTGGTCTCTTCCAACTCCATGATTCTATGATCTCAATGTTCACGTGCCTCAGTTTCCTGTACTATGGGCTGCGGAGGAATCAAAAGACTGCTATGCCTCTGGGGGCTCCAACTTCCACCCCATCAACCCCAAAGGGACCAGCATCCTTTGTTATTCCAATTTTGAGATGGAAACTAAAACAGAAGGTGTATTTATTCATTCAACACCTCTCAGCCACTCAGTTGCTAGAGCCTGGATGGTAACTGAGGTGTATCAAGGTCAATATTTACAATATTTACAGGGTCTGCCCTGGGGAAAACAAATGCTAAGGTGTTAGGCTTGGTGCCTGCAGTCACATTTTAATGAGAAATGAATAGTAGAACTGTAGCAAATTTTAGCCCAATGTTTTTTTGTTTGTTTGTTTGTTTTAAATATGGAATACCTTCTCTCTGGGAGTTAGATTGTTTTGCAGTGTTTTGAAATATACCCAGAATCTGAATGTTATTGAAGTTTTCATCAGTGTTCTGAATCACTGTGAATTCTTGCTAGAATGTCTTGTTGTCAATGGCTTTATTTGACAGGTTACTAAATGAACTGCATGGTGGAAACTTAGAGGGAAGAAAAGGTGCCAATCAAACCTGTTGTTTCCCTTTTATTTTCCAGTAACGGGGGGAAATATAACGAAAGGGATGGCTGTTATTCTGGTGCTTCATTTCTTTACTAGCCTTTTGATGTATGGCTTTTTTTAAAAATGGTAAAATAATTTATTTAACGATACAGGCATAAATAAATGTACTGTGTAGTTGGCACATTTTATAGGGATGGGAAGACTATGCTGAAACCTGACGGTCTTAATAGGATCCTAATCATGTGTGTGTGTGTGTATGTGTGTGCATTTTCCACATATGTGTGTGAGAGAGGGGGATTCCATTGATTCAGTGGGTCTACTGTTGAGATTTAAAACTGGATTTAGGCTGAAGTTTCCAGTAAAGTTTACTGAGCAACTGCTAAACCCACTCCTTTTAAGTTTCAAATTACAGTGTTGTTTTTATTGGTTTTGGTCATAAAGCAAAGCTGTGGGAGGTGAGGTGGATCACTGTTAGTTTCAGTTGTACAATTGAAAGTATGAGCCGGTGGTTCAGTTCATTTAGGCTGGATACACACAAGCAAAATAATTCCGCTCCAGTGCTCAGTATTCTGCCCCAGTTTGACCCTGTTAATGCCACACTAACCCATTATAATCTGGACTCAATTTGTATTGTCACCCATAGATTTCTTCCACCCAAAGTCAAATAAGTACATAAGGGCATTTCTTTCCATGTCTGAAACTGAGTATTTTAGGTCACACAACAGCATCGTCTGTGTTGTGTGTGTTTTTTCCCCTTCCCGGTATGTATATCTATATCAACCAGTAGCCTTTCTTGTTTTCCTGTCATCATAACCACCCACCTACACTCTCATTGAATGACTTTGGAAATTATCATACACAGCAAAAAGTACCTTATCAGAACACCAGGACGATGTTTCTGTCCCATGAACATGACCCAGTTTCACACGATGTCATCCTAGTCGCATTCTGCTCCTATGCTGCAGCAGTTAGTAAGGCGGCGCTTTACACAGCAAAAAGTACCTCTCAGTCAATGAAAAGCACCACTTTACTAACCATTGCAGAACATGAGCAGAGAGCAATGAGGACGTGTGAAACCGGGTCCCGTTCACAGGACAGAAATGTCATCCTGGCCTTCTGATAAGGTAGTTTTTGGACATGTCTGATAATCTCCTTCCTCTCTGGGTTCCCTTGCCCAGGAAAATTAAATGCTTCCTCATTCACTTTACCCCACAACATTTAAAGTGCCCCAATGATCTTCATTCAAGATTAACAGGATATTATTTTTTAAAAAAAAAATACCCGCAGCCCTCGAGCCCACCATGTCACACATGCACACAAACACCTCTCTCACACACATCCCTCCAAGCACTGCAAAAATAATAATAATTTTATAGTACAGTCTATTCAAATGTCTGCAGGACATTACCAGCCCCTTTCCTGGGGCTGGTAAGTAACAGCACATGAAAAAAAAATGGTGACACCACACTTGCAAGATGATGCCAAGGTAACCTCCCACCAACCTGTCCTGCCCTCCAAAACCCATCCACCCCATTTGACCCCAATCCCAAATTGGAGTGCAGGGCACACTTTTAAAAACAAAACAAGAGTTTTTCCAAGAAATTTCAAAGTAAAAAACATTTTAAAAAACATTTTAAAGCCCTCAGGCATCAAAAATATGGTAAGTGTTTTCACTTCAAATTCAGAGGACTGTCATGTGTTTCAACATGATCGGTTTGAGGTAAGTACAAATTATTTTACAGGTGTGGACCCAGCCTTAATCTCTTCAGCTACATGGGTAGGAACTCTGTTTTATGAAGTTCTGTGAAGAGGAAGGAGCTCCCATTACCTGTCAGTCAGAATATTCAAGTGGTGCCATGACTGCCAGGTTACCATCAGCACTGTCAGAGAGGAAAGGAGGGAAAGAAGCAATCATTGCTATAGCTCTCTCACAAAAGCCCCAGTCTCTAAAATGCACACACACACTGTATGTGTAGGTGTCCTTTGTCCTTGTTAAGAGTTTGGGAGGAGGGTGGAGGAGGAGGAGGATTGCCAATGCTTCCTCAATTCTCTCAAACTCTCCTGTAGTTATTGGCTGCTAGCACATGGGAAGTCACATCTGACTATCTTCGAAAGACTTATGAACAAAGAAATTTATTTATTTATTTATTTATTGCCCTTTATCTGAAGCTCTCAGGGTGGCTTGCAATAAAATTATCTTAAAAAATAATTTTAAAAGTTTAAAAGATTATATATACCGTATATAATAGTTTTTCAATTTAACATGAGTGAAAACAATCTGGAATGATATAACTGGAAAACATGTGCATCCTGGATAAAATCAGTTTGGCCCAAAGGCTTTAATAAAAAGCCAGGTTTTAACTTGGCACTGAAATGATTCTAACATTGATGCCAATCCAGGACTCCAGAGGCACCCAAAACCAGGGTGCAAATGCTGAAAAGGTCCTCTCCCATGTCTTTACTTACTTTCTTTATTACGATCAACAGATCAAATCAAAAACAAAAACAACTCTCCCATGTCCTACAGTATATTTCCCCTACTCATGGGACACGGAGGAGGGCCCTTCCAATAGATCTCAATTCTCAGGCAAGCAGAGAGAGAGAGAGGTGCTCCCACAAGAATTGAGGCCCAAGGGATTTAGGGCTTTAAAATATTATTGCCAGCACCTTGAGTTCAGAACAGAATTACGTAGGCAATGTGGGGACAGATAATAGAAATTACAACTGTCTACTCAAGTTATGTTTATTTGGGTCAAGGACTTCTTGACCAAGATGGCCACTGAATGAACCTGTTTCAGACTCTTTGGCCAGCTGTGGCTCTGAAATATAAGAGGAGGAAAAATGCCTCACAGGTTGCCTTTCATGAATGGGGGGGATGTTTTTTTCTATAAAGTGGTCCTAATTTCAATGGGTGCTCTTGAATAATTTATCCTCATTGTCCATTCTCCCTGTGGTAGTGAGAATATATGGACTATGATGTTATGTGATAGTGTTCCTCCATCTTTCTGTGTCAAATGTGCTTCTTATATTTCTTGTGTTTGGAACACTGGAGCGAAAGAGATCTCAGTCCTACACCAACTCGGGCCTTTCCTTATATAGTCTCCTTTCTCTTGGGTTGCTAAGTGTTTCATTTGCTATAATGACATGCTTGACACTTGCAAAGAACACAATATAATCTTCAGATGTGAGCCTGTGCTTTGATGCACATGTATTTTTTTTTCTACACTGTGATTGTATCTGTGGATGAAATAAAGTAGTACTGTATTAAATATTCTTCATTTTCAGTGGTTAGGCAGAAAATAAAATTGCCTAACCATTCCTGTGGGGCAGAAATGTTTCCTGTAACTCACTTTGGGTCAAAACAGATAAAATGCTGAGCCTGTATTGAGAAAGAGTGCTCCTTCAAGTGATGAAAGCCACTGAACTGTTAAAAAAAAAAGACATTTCCCCCAACTATGCATTTTGCATTTTCCATGCTTTATTTCAACCATATAATCTTGCATACAATCTCAGCCATAAGATCTCAGTCTTCAGCATGTCTCAGCTTTGTACCATGGAGATAAACAACAGAGCTCCAGCTTTTACTACCTCCCTACTGCTTTCTTGTTTTTTGCTACAAGGGGTAAGAATTTCTAATTTAGTTAGCTTTTTTTTCCTTTGCAAAAGAAAACTCTCATTCCCAGAGAGAAGATGTGATGCCTATAGAACTAATTTGACTTGTCCAATGTGTAGGAAGGGCTGCATTCTGAGTCCTACAGGGTTTGACAGGAGGCAGTATGTAGCTGATATTGCTATGTAGTATCAGCCCTACACACATATACACACACACCTTGAACCATAATGGTGTGGATTATAAACTCTCATTGTAAGACTAGAGATTATCTGATGATACTTTCCACATCTTGGTTGTACATCCCATCCATGGGTACCATTTATTTATTCATCTTTCCATACCTATCATTTCAACTGTGTTTCTTCTTTGTTTTTTGTGGGTGGCAGCTGAAGTAAATCCAGATTCCACCCTCTCCTCTGCCCCACATTCACACCTCCTCTCTCTCTCTGGCTTTTCTTCGCAAACGAAGATTCAGGAAGGACTCATCCCGTGCTTTCTGCAAGCAGCTGATGACTAAAAAGGCCAATCCGAGATAAACAAGTCCGGTTGCAAAAGGCACAGCAGAAGGTCTCCTTGGGTGATGTTTTTGGGTTGTGATTCTTTCTGCGTTGTCGTTTCTCTTCAAGACTTGTACGGCATGAGTTCTCAAATAAGGCTGCAGCATTGTGGATAGTACGTCTCCATGCATCCCGATGTGAGGCCAGGGCGGACCACTGTTGGTGATCAATTTGGCCAAGCCTGAGATGTTGTTTCAGGGAGTCTTTGTATCGCTTTTTTGGAGCGCCCCTCTTACGCTGACCCGTGGTGAGTTCACCGTAGAGTAGTATTTTTGGGAGGCGATGGTCCTCCATCCTAGAAACGTGCCCTGCCCAGTGCAGCTGTGTTCTCAATATCATGGCCTCAATGTTGGTGATCCCTGCTTGCTCAAGGACAGCAACATTCGTCACATAGTCAGTCCAGTGTATATTTAGGATTGTGCGTAGACAGCGCTGATGAAAGCGCTCGAGGAGTCGTAGGTGGTGGCGATAGGTGACCCATGTTTCAGATCCATAAAGGAGGATAGACAGTACGATGGCTCTATACACACTGATTTTTGTGCTTTGCCTCAGGTGTTTATTGCTCCAGACTCTTTTGTGAAGTCTTCCAAATGCACTATATGCCTTTGCTAATCTGTGATCGATCTCTTTGTCAATCTTGGCATCTGAGGAGATGATGCTTCCAATAAAATGGGTAAATACTAGGGCATACATTTTCCTTCTCTAGGTATGCACTAATTCCTTCTCCCCTTTCCCCACGTTATTTTGTAGATTGTTCCACTATAATGTGAAGCAGACAACAAACCCATCCTTTTCCGTTTGCATTCTTTTACAGAAAGACAGGGATAGCAATTGTTGATTGTGGGTGAGCTGATTTTCCATTAGACAATAGTTCCTCTTCAGAGGTGCACACAGATGGAAAGAAACTGGTAAGAACTGTGTTCTTCTGCCATGCTTTCTCTAACAAGAGAAGAAGCAGCACATCTCCTGTATGGTAACAACTGCACTAATAAAGCCCCCAAAATTCCTTGCACCCAATGCCCACTGAGTTCTCTTTTCACACTCAGCCCTCAAAGATATATACTTTTAAGATGCCACAAGGTTCTTTTCCTTTTCACTACAACATCTTTTGAGTTACCCATTTTGACATTGTTACTGTTATGCACGTGCTGTCTCCCCATAATGACTCCCTCACCTAATGAGGCAGAGAAACCCCTTTCCTCTGACCACACCAAAATTCCAAGATTCCAGTGTCTTCCTCCTCCTCCCACACATTTGTCTAAACAGGAAAAGGAAATCCCTTCCTTCTGCCCATGTCAAGACTGTAGCTGATTTTCCCTCTCTCCACTCCCCAGCCTATGCAGCTAAGGGAATTTTCACACGGGGCCAAAATGCCCCGTTACTGCCCCACTACTTCCTCTCCTGTTCCTGCCACAGAATAACATAAATCTTTCACACACTCACCTTAATTCCATAGCAGGAACGGGCTCCCCCTCCCCTTGCTGGCTGGCCGTAAATGCAGCCGTCGTAAGGCTGTTTTTATGACCGGCCATCTGAAATGTTATCACGTTATCACGTGATAACGCTGGACAGTAAATTTAAAAAATAAAACTCCCCCAAACATAAAATCAGTTCACCAAGCACAAAAACACTCTTTAAATCACATAATCAAAACAGGGAGGGTAAAATAAAGGGTGCCACTTACCTGGATGTCCAGATCATACCAGGAAGTGCTCAGAACAGACCTCCCCTCCATGGCTGTCATTTCAGAACAGGAACGGGGCTCCTGTTCGCACACCCGTGATTGTGTGATAGTGATGGAAAGGGAGGTCTATTCACGATGAAAGATCATGATTACATTGTTCTGGAACAGTCATGGGAGTAGGATGGATGCAGAACAGAATGGGGTCAACATCGTCTGAAAGGTAAAACCTTTCCCAACCCTGTTCTGTTCCTGCCACGGGATATATTGCCCGTGTGAAAATCTCCTTAAAACCCCTATCCAGATAACTTTTCTTCTACCAATACTCCAACTCACCTCATCATCCTGACTCTCTTCTTCTCCTGCCTCACTCAACTGAGTAGGTCCACAGGGAGAGCTATGCATTGTGGGTGAGACAATCATTTATTTATTTATTTATTTATTTCTGGAGAAACTTTGTAAATTTGAAATGTTATAAATGGGAGTAATGTAAATTCAGATTTGCCTGTACTGTATATGCTATTCCTTGAGATACCCTGGAGAACTCTACCAGCAGTATTATTCATACTCATTGGTAGGTAAAGTCAGGTTTCATTTGGAAGTCTGATTGCCCAGACTTGTATTTGTAAAGCAATTCTATTACTGAAGGGAAATGTGCTAACAGTTTCTAATTACAAGTGCTGCATCTCATCTGTTTTGACCCTTAGGCTTATGATCTTCACCTCTGGATGATCCCATGGTGATTGCTTTTCTTTTTCTTCCCCCCTTACCCACCAGTTACTGTTTTCTATTTTATTATCCTAGGACTTTTTCGGACAAGTAAAATGCAATGGAAGCAGCCTCGCCACGTTGCGAGACTGCTGCGCTGCAGGGCATCCCATTCGGATGACGCCTGTCCCTGCCGGTACTGTGTTCAAAAGTTGATTGTGAGTAAAAATCACAAAATATTACACTCAAATGTCCCTGCGGTACTGCAACAGTACCGGCAGGGATGGGCGTCATCTGAAAGGGACACCCTGCAGCACAGCAGTCTCGCAACGTGGCGAGGCTGCTTCCATTGCATTTTACTTGTCCAAAAAAGTCCCTAGATTAATCACGTAGGTGGTCATACCCAATCTGGAATCACTCAACAAATGGGATAGTATCATACTGCAATCCAGCCAATCAGACACTGCTGTCTAATAAAATGACTGAGGATAACATATGGGCAAAAATGTGAACGTGAATATGTTCTGCAAGGGAAAATGGAAGGGTTTTGTGGGGGGGGGGCAGGGGAGAGGTCAGTTGACATTGCTGGAAACATTAGGAACTGTGTCAGCTCAGCTCTAAAATGACACAAGCCTTTGCAACATTGATTTAGAAGTATTACAGAGAAAGCATTCCTTTGCATTCCAGAAATGCTCTTCAAAGCTCATACCTCAGCTTTTTATTCAAGTGCCTCTCTAGTTCTCATTTGTTACGGAGGTGTATGAACGGAAACACTCTCATGGCTTTTTCATCTAATCTTCATGCTGCCCACGAGGTATTACATATGCAAGTGAATCACCAGGTTTCTTTCCAGAGGCATTTGCTTGGCAATATTTTTACAGAGCTGCTCAGGATGATGACTTGAGCAAGGTGAAAGCAGCCTGCTGAGTTGCTAGCAATACTTCCCCATATGCCAAGATTCCCTGTGGCTGGTGCCAAATGCTAGTCTCTGAACCAAGCTTCTGAATGACACCCAGACAGACTAGAGCGTACAAGGAGAGGCCTTTAAAGCTCTCTTTGGAATATAAACAGGAAGTACTAAGAGGACAACTGAATGGGAGAAAGTTGCCAGCAGGCTTCTACATCAACTTTGCTGTTGAAAAATGCACTATTAAAGGTTTAATTGCATTAATTTGTATTGAATTCCCCTCCGTGCCTGTATATTTTCAGGGAGAGCATCAAAGTGCCATCTTCACAGTTAGTTTGCTTTAAAAAAAAAAAACTTCTAGAAGGGTGGTGGCTTTACAATTAAGACTCCTGATAGTTTTCAGGAAATTGGATTTTTGTGGGTAAATTGTAAGAATTCTCCAGTGAATGCCATATTATTGAATTTAATAGGGCTGCATCTGGTGCTGACCATGGGGGTTTGCGAGTGTGTGGGGGTTTTGCAGGCTTCTGTGTTGTGCTCTACTATCTTTCCCCCACCCACCCCCCTCATAACCTTTTGGCTTTAATTGGCATGTTGAAAATGTTGAAACGGTAGATAAAGCTGGGTTTCTTTTCTTGTGTAAACATCTTTGTAGTTATAACAAAATGCATTTATTGGGGGGAAATGGATTTATTCCCATAAATCATGGGATTTATTCCCATGATTAATGTGATCCATTTGACATAATTGGATGACAGCTGGAGTTAAATGGATATCAAAGGTTGGTAAACTGGGGTTAAATGGCTTTTAAATGTTGTCAAGGCCAAGGGAGCCTTTGGTTATCAACTCTTAGTCTGTTTATCATCTCTTCTATTGAACTAAGGTAATACATGAAGGAAGGGGCTATAGACTGAAGGATTACTTGGATGCACAAACAGAGCTAAAAGGTTTACCTTACCATTAAATAGAACAAGGCAGGGGTCTGAGTGACACTCCTAAACTCCAGTTCCCATAGGCCCTGGGCAGATTAATCAGCACTCCGGCATGATAGGAGAAATAGCTCATCAACATCTGGAAGGCTGAGGTTCCCCCACCCACCCTTGAAGCTCTGTGAGACAATTGCCTCAGGTGGTAGTTGCTGGTAGTTGGGAGGAGTGGGAAGTCCTCTCCATCTGTTTTTCCTAAACTGCTGCCTGGGGTTGGTGGCAGCAGGGATGCTAGACCATTGCTACCCTGGGTTGGCCAACTGCCTTGCCTAGTTGCCTTTTCCCAATGTATCTATGGCCAAATCCACACTACACAAAGAATCCAATTTGAAACTGGATTATTTGCCATGGCTCCTTCCGAATGAATTGTGGGATTTGTAGTTTTACAAGGTATTTAGCCGTCTCTGCCCAAGAGTGCTGGTGCCTCACCAAACCCTTGGGCACCAATTCCCAGGATTCCATGGAAGGAGCCATGGCAAATAATCCAGTTTCAAACTGGATTATTTGTGTAGTGTGGGTTGGCCAAAGCCATCATGGTCAGGAAAGTCTCCCAATTGAGTGAGGAAGCAGAGAGGCAGGCAAAGTGTAGTATGTGGGGAAATAATTTTTGTAATGTAAAACAATCTTGTGTACACCATTCACATACTAAAATAAGTCTAGGAATTTTCCCTGCATGCTTCTGTTCTCCCAAACTCCCTTTCTCTTATTTCACTAGGCACTTCCAGCCAACTGGAGTGATGGGTCATTCAACACATGACCTAATTTAAATTTTATTGCTCTTTGTGTGACTCTCTTTTAAGTTAGAGTCTCCATGTGGCCATAGCCATCTTATGTACCCATGCTGCTATGAAGCCTTGCTATGATGTCTTGCCATTATGCTTGCTTTTCAAGTCACCATGTAGTTCTACCACTAAAGGCTGGGTGAATCATTCTACCCTAAATCCTCCTAGTTAGTTAGGAACCTTTCTTTTTTAAAAAGTTTGTTTTAGTATGTAGATTAAGATTCATATACCTTCAGTAAACTTTTGGTATGCATTTTTAAACTGACTCCTGTTTTTGTAACGAGTCTAATTAACTGGGTGATCAGATCATAGACCTCAGAATACACTTTTAAACGTTAATTGAGCTGTATGTCTCAGCATTCTTAAGCGTCACTCTGCATGACTTTGAAAGTGAAGTGATTTTAACTTTTTTTAAAGAAGATATTTTTATTTCTTTTTAAAAGGGCTAGATCCATGGAATTTTTAAATACATTTTTATTTTTAGACTCATACCTCCTACACAAAGGCATTCACTCTGAAGCAGCATTGCTCATTCATGTGCAATGTGTAATTCTGCTCATGTGATGTACAATATCACTGCCACTTCTGTTTTTCTCTGAGTGGGCAATAAGTAGGCCGTGGATGGTGTGGTGAGCAGGGAGCAACAGGCAGAGACTTATAGGGGACAGTGGACTTTGGCTTCTTGCTCTTAGCCAGTTGGAAGAGACTGCCCCTTTGCCAGTGTTGGTAGTGTAGAAGTAAAAGTCAACTACCAGCTCAGATAGCTTCTCCCCAGAGAATGCCGGGCGGGGGAGCTTCTTGTCTTTGCTTCAGACAGCAAAATGTCTTGGGCCATCCCTATGCAGGAGGCAGGCTTCACACAGCAGTTGCAGACTACCAGGAAGGGGGTTTGGGCATTTCTTTTTGTCCTTACTGTTAAAGGAAAAGCTGTGTCAGTGAACCTACAGTGCTCCACATGCTGTTGTGAAGGCCAAGCCTTGAACAGAAAAGACATTTAGCAAAAAGGAGCATAGACACACCAGCAGGACCTGAACTCAGACACAGTAGGACAAGTAGGAGCAAGGGAGAAGAATGACTGACTGGGAGCAAAAGATAAAGGGAAAATGCAGCTCCGCACAAAGAGACTGCTAACAGGCTGTCCGTTTGACAAGAAACTGGCAATGACAAATAGGCCAGCTACAAAAGCCTTTAAAATGGTTCACATTAAAGCACACAGCTACAGTTGTTGGGTGGGGGTCCAAAGTGAAAGAAGAAAAATTAGGACAAGTGTGGAGGTCAACACAATTAATGACCAGAACAGGCAAAAGCGATGTCTTTTTACTTCACTTCTCAGAAATTTTACTTCTGGCTGAAGGATTCTTGGATTTGTAATCTGAAAATATAACTTGAACTAGGCCTGTACATTACCATTTGTGTACAGTAATAGTGACACATCTGTTCAGAGCATTGCAATGAAGTTAGGGATGGATTAATTTGCCATTTGCAGTTTCTTTCAGTTTCTTATTTTTCTGTTTTATTTCAACCCAAATATTTAGAATGTTGTTTTCTTAGGACTTTATCATGCACACCCCCAAAGCCCATTCTTTTGCTGGCATAACTTTTCTGTTTTTATGCCAGCAAAAGAACTCCCCATGCTACACTTACATTGCCTCCCATCCAAAGGCTTCCTAGCAATGAAAGAGGAAATGAATGGAGTGCCTTGTTCAAAATCCCATGGATTCTCGTGAGAAGACACTCACACAGAAAATTAAAAACAAAAACAACACACAAAAAGTTTTTGAAAGCACATACACACACTTAAAAACTTACAAGTAACCTGGGGAGGATCATAAAAAGTGCATCACTTACATGGATGTTGCAATATCACCCAGAATTTTCATGCCAGACTGGCCATTCATGCTGCATTCACATGAGTACAATGGCGTGAGGTTTCACACACCAGCAGTGCCAGCACTGAAGCACCACAGGGGGCCATCAATAAAAAAAGTACAGGTTTTGGCCAGTATATAAATATGAAAGGGCAATGTCATCTGATATGTGTGCCCTTTCACATTTATGTCGCATTGTTATGACTTTGTATGTAGTAAATTTGATAAAGTCCTTAAGTTCACAGGAACATTTGTAGAGATTTTTGTGTGGCTTTCTTGAAGTACATGCATTTTCATACATGCAACTGCCAAATGTACACATTTCTTGCTAGCAACTTGCCTTACATGATGATTTTTTGAATGTTATTTACATTTTTTCTGCATGTTTGTGAACCTTTTAAGATGGGAAGATGCCATGTGAAAATTCAGAGAACTGTGGATTTCAAATTAGAACCAAGTTTCAGTTTGCAATTGTTTTGGAAGCGTGACAGTAGGAAAGTCTGCATTAAAATCCAATCTGAACTGACCCAATACTTTTTGAAGTCCAGCTGAGAACGCATGTGGTAGTACAGCACCAGAATGTTTCCTTCAGAGGCATTGTCCAAAACTTGAATTGTGGAAATTGCCCTTTGAGTCCTTTGCAACTTAGCTCATTAAGGAGAGTATAACAATCTGACCACAAAAGGAGAATGTAGCACTATAACTGCAAGAGATAACAGAACTGAACATTTTGGTTTCAAAAAGTCTTTTTTAAAAAAAGAAGAATGTACAATGAAAGGATAAGCCCATGATACTACAATTCAGAGATAATGCAAGGGGGGTGCAAGGAGAATGGTTTGAAAGGGAGTGCAAAAGGATGCAATTTAGAAATAAAACAGAGCTTTACCAGAAGTTATCTATGTCTTCTAGCTGGAAGTTTATTTAAAATACCTTAACCAGACAAATTAATGAGATGGTTGGCATATGGGGGTTACAAATTCCAGTGGAATGCAAAAACAAGTTGCTCATCCCTCTTTTTGCAATGTACAGATCTCATGAGTGGGACATAACTCACATACAGATCTATGTAGACATGTTATATTGCCAGATTAGTTCAAGACAACCTTAGAGATTAATATCCTTCCAGAATGCTCTGTGGAACAGTATTTCTATAATGAACATACATGTGTGGCTGAATTCTTCACTGTTACCTGCAAAAATCTAGGGCTGTGAAATGTGCTTTAAAAGAGTAGCAACAGTAAACATCTTGTATTCATGTACATCCCTGTACTGGACCACTATTATCAAGCAACTCCCATGGAGGGTCAGTGCATTGAGGGATTTCTTGTTGGTGAGAAACTGCAGCTAAAGATCATAAGAAACACTTAGACATAATCTTCTTGACTCGCTTAATATCAAACGAAGTTAATGGAATTTCACCCTGTTAAAATTGGAGTGCAAGAGTTCAGGCAGGCATATTTAAACATGCCTATTCATTTAAACCCTATAAACTGTACAGCTACTGCTATGCATTAATTACACATCTTGCGCTTTGCTCTGGCTCAGTCTGTGAGAATATAATGTGACTCATAAGCAATTTTATTTATCTTTGGTTAGAAACAGTTAGGAACAAAATTAAAATAGCTGAATCAAATTAAAAGGAAGGAAGCAGGGAAGGTATTTCAGGTTTTCTGCCTTCCTTTTTGAACATGTCATCACCCCTCTCTCCCACCTTCTAGGTATGTTATGCATCATTTAAGTGTTTGCAATGCCTTGGGATGAAAAAGGAGTGGGGAGAGGTTGAAGTCTATGTTTGCATTTGAGATATGACCCTTCCTGTCCTTGCCCTTTTTCTGCCTCTTTTGGTAAGGAGGAGCACCAAAGAGCAACCCAGTGGGAGCTTGAGAGAAAGTGAGTTTCACCCTTCAAGTCAGCAGGTGGAAGTCTGAAATGGAGTGGGGTAGAAGTGTAAAGCATGTGGGAATCATTTTCCAGTTGACATGGGGGGGGGGACTCTTAGCTATTATCTGTAGCCAATCCTCTTATAAAAAGCAGGTGTTCCGCTAACTCATTTTGTACACAATACCTCTCCTTGCCTTTTTAGGGTATTCAGCACATCCCATTTACTAATTCCACACGAAGTTCCTGTTGTACACTGAGAAATCAAGGGCTTCCCTTTTAGTTTGCAATTTGGAAGAAGTCGTTCCTTGGCAGGTGTTGATTCTGAAACCTACTCTATCAAAGATCTAAAGTAAGGCTCTGGGGGTGGACTGTCACAGCATTACTATACTCCTTTTAAATTTTGCCACTTTTACATAACAATGTATTTTCAAGCAATGTGAATTATCCTACCACCACTACCACAGTTCATACCTACCTTATCACAGTTGGCATCTAGCTTGTCATATCCATCAGCAAATGGAATCACCAAAGCCATCCCACTTACAGTCATCCACTTGATTTGTGAATGGAATGACAAATATTACATCATTTACAAACTTTTGTTTTGTCTTCATTTTGCTAGATGAGCAGTATTAGCATTGCAGTTCTGCAGCTAAGCCCCAATAGACATCTGCACACCAGCATTTTAGCTTACTAATAAGCCTTTGATAGTGATCAGAAAACTGAGGTTTCAGGGCTAAATCTGGTTACTTTTCCATTTGCCAATCCAGGTCTAAGAGGTGTGTGTATGTATGTAAAAGTGGTGTGAATAAGACCAGGGGTGTCACTAGGGGGTACGGGGGTGCGGACCGCACCAGGTGACACCAGGTCACCAGTACCCTGCCTCCCCCTTTGCAGTTGTTTAGATGGGCCTGTGCCGCTTCTAGGTAGGCACAAACCTCCACAGCAATTCATGCCTGCCTAGAGGGGGTGATAGCAGCACAGTGAGTAAGCATGGCAAGGGGAAACATCGTGACAGCTCCTTTCTCTCGCGGGCCCAGGGGAGAGAAAGGAACCACTGCCATTGTGGCACACCTCCCCACCATGCTTACTTCACTGTGCTTCTTACCCAGAAGGTTGCCCCTTCTTGGCAAGCATTAACCTCCGCAGTGGTTCATACCTGCTTAGAAGGGGTGATCCCCAAGTAAGTGGTACAGTGAGCAAAGTAAGTACATCAGGGGGTGCAATTGTGGTGGTTGCTTTCTCTCCCCTGGGCTGGGGAGGGAAAAGAAATGCCATCATTATGGGTACCTCCCCACCATACTTACTTCAGTCCCTGTGCCACTTGCTGGGGGAGGGTAACCCTTCTCAGCAGACACAAACCTTCATGCCTGCCTAGAAGAGGTAATAATAATGTAGTAATAATGGGGAATTTTAACTATCCTGATATTTGTTGGAAATCCAACTCTGCCAAGAATTTAAGGTCCAACAAATTCCTCACTTGCCTAACAGACAATTTCATTGTCCAGAAGGTGGAAGAGACAACAAGGGGATCAGCTATTTTAGATCTCATCCTAACCAACAGAGATGATCTGGTTAATGGGGTGGAAGTGATGGGATCCTTAGGGGATAGTGACCATGTTCTCCTGGTGTTTCTTATACAGAGGAAAGGGGAAGCCAAGCGTAGTCAGACATGTCTTCTAGACTTTAAGAAAGCTGATTTCAGAAAACTTAGGGAATTACTGGGGGTGATCCCATGGTCAAGAATACTAAAAGAGAAGGGAGTAGTTGATGGATGGAAGTTTCTAAAAAGTGAGATATTGAAGGCAGAACTTCAAACAGTTCCAATGAAGAGGGAAAATGGCAGGTGCCTAAAGGAACCTATATGGATGTCTAATGAACTTTCAACTGAGCTAAGACTTAAAAAGAACATGTACAAGAAATGGAAAAAGGGCAAAATCACCAAAGAAGAATTCAAACAAATAGCCAGCTCGTGTAGGCGGAAAATCAGAAAAGCAAAAACACAGATGGAGTTCAGGCTTACTAGAGAGGTTAAAACAATAAAATGAGGCTTTTATGGATATGTCCACAGCAAAAGAAAGAACAAGAAAGTGGTGGGACCACTGCGGGAAGAAGGTGGTGAAATGCTAACAGGGGACAGAGAAAAGGCAGAGCTACTCAACTCCTTCTTTGCCTCAGTCTTCTCCCAAAAGGAGAACAGTGCCCAACCTGGAGAAAATGGAGCAGATGATGCAGTAGGGGAAATGCAGAATAGAATAGTAAAGAGGTTGTTCAAGAATACCTTGCCAGTATAAATGAATTCAAGTATCCAGGGCCAGATGAACTACATCCAAGGATACTAAAAGAACTGGCAGAAGTAATCTCAGAACCACTGGCAATAATCTTTGAGAAATCTTGGAGAACAGGAGAGGTCCCAGCAGACTGGAGGAAGGCAAATGTTGTCCCCATCTTTAAAGGTGGGGGGAGAAGACCCAAATAATTATTGCCCAGTCAGCCTGACATCAATACTAGGAAATATTTTAGAGCAGATCATTAAACACAGTCTCTAAGCACTTAGAAAGGAATGCCGTGATCACTAAAAGTCACTGGGTTTTTTTAAAAACAAGTCATGCCAGACTAATCTTATCTCCTTTTCTGATAGAATTACATAGTTGGTAGACGAAGGGAATGCTGTGGATGTAGTGTATCTTAATTTCAGTAAGGCCTTTGACAAAGTCCCCCATGATGCAAAAAAGTTAGTATCATGTGGGCTAGACAATGCAACTGTTAGGTGGATTTGTAATTGGTTGATGGGCCAAATCCAAGGGATAGTCACCAATGACTCCTCTTCATCCTGGAGAGAAGTGACTAGTGGGGTGCCACAGGATTCTGTCCTAGTCCCAGTGCTATTCAACATCTTTATCAATGACTTGGATGAGGGAACAGAGGGCATGCTTATCAAGTTTGCAGATGACACCAAATTAGGAATTTGGGGGGGGGGTGTAGGAATTTTTTATTGGAATAAGACCATTCTACTGAAAAATACACCCAACCGCAAAAGGCCGTAACAATAACGCAAAAATAATAATAATTGTTCTCCTCTTTTCTTACTAATACAAAAATAAAACTATCTATCCTAACACTAATGCATTTTTTCTCTTAATCTAAACGCACTATAATCACATTATATTTACACATTACAGTCATACCTATTTGGAAAAGAAAAAAAATCAATAAAAGATTAATAAAAATACAATAACACAATAATAATAATAAAATATTTATTTAAAATACCCTTTTATGTTATTGTTGGGGTTGTCTCACTAAACCACGGCCAAACCTTTTTCCAACAATGGTTTGACAATTTCTCTTTTTCACTCAGAGCTAAATTTTCAATTATGTTCTTCACATAATAAGCAGTGCCTTTTACATCCTGCAGATTTTGACTCTTTACCTCCTTTGTCTTTGGAAAAATAACCCTAACATCACATAGAGGTTTACCAGGCACACCGTGGACCAGGGCACTGTCCAAAAACTCTCAGCCACAGAACCAGACTCCTTCCTCTTCCTCTTTTGACCCACTGACTTTCTGGGTCCTTTGACACCCTCTGGAGGTTCAGTCCCCGAAAGCACTGTCTCCCAAGCCTGTTGTGCCAAATCTGGCCAATCCAGGACCCGGGCCACCTCCTCCCATGTTTCCTGGGCACTCGGGCAGTCCTGGACAAAATGTCTGATCATCTCCTTTTGTGCCACGCCACTCAAAATCTCAGTTTTTTACATTTCAGATGAGGACAAATCTGGAACACAGAGCAATGGTAGCAAGCTCCAGGAACAGAGATTCCACCTCAACATTAGGAGGAACTTTTTGACAGTAAGAGCTGTTCAGCAGTGGAACACACTCCCCCGGAGCGTGGTGGGGTCTCCTTCCTTGGAGGTCTTTAAACATAGGCTGGATGGCCATCTGTCAGGGATGCTTTGATCAAGATTTTCTGCGTGGCAGGGGGTTGGACTGGATGGCCCTTGTGGTCTCTTCCAACTCTACAATTCTATGATTCTATGCTCATCCTCTGTGGTCCACGGTCTCCTTCCCCTCAGATTAAGAACCTGATGGTAGAGTCTCCACCTCAAGTCCCACAACTTTTTGGGGACCCTCTTGTCCATGAAATACTCAATTGGGTTAGTCTGATGATTTAGGTACTCTGATAAATCTAGTTTGGCCTGACGTTTTTGCAAACATGGGTTAAAGTAAATCTCCTCCACTATTTTCCTGTACAAACCTCTCTTGATGCTCTTGATGCTTTGACCTGGTCTGTCTTCCCCCTTCAACTCCTCAGCATGAATTCTATATTTATGTAAAAAATAAAGTATCTCAAATAACCTGGTGCTTTCAATTTTTCAAGCAAAGAAAACCTAAAACTTAATGAGCCTTCTTCCCACCAAGTCTTTCCCCATCTAGTCCCCATCCAGCACTCACAAAACAAAACTAGCCAAGCCTGAGGTTGAATCTGACCCTTTTGGAACAGAGAAACTATCCCAAAATTTCAGGCAGAAAAGATGGCAGTGAACTTAATAATACTAATAATAATAATAATAATAATAATAAATTATTTATATACCGCCCTTTGGTAATCCAATCAGGGCGGTTCACAACATTAAAAAACAATACAAGTAAAACAATATACTCTCTCCCCCCCTTAAAAAGTTATTAAATCAATTTACAAATTAAAACAACGATTAAAACATTTGAGAAAAAAACATACCTACATTTGGCAATAACAGTAGGTCCCCAGCGATATTCAGTTCTGTTAACAAAGGAGGCTGTGGGGACTCTCCTGAAGGAGGGGGGTTCCTAAGGCCAAGATAATCTATTCTGGAAAGGTGTCTTGACAGCCTTTTTAAAGCTGTCCAAAGATGTCAATTGACGAATCTCATCTTGCAGGTCGTTCCATAGTCTAGGGGCAACAACAGAAAAAGCCCTCTGGGAGGTAGCCGAAAGCCTCAACTTTTGAGGCTGTAGCAAATTACTGGGCCCGGATATCAATAGGCAGCCAGTGGAGGGACCTCAAAACCGGAGTGATGTGGTCCATCCTAGATATTCCTGAAACAAGCCTGGCCGCCATATTTTGTACTAACTGTAGTTTCTAAACCAAGCACAAGGGTAGCCCCATGTTAAGTGCATTACAGAAGTCTAGGTGTTAGATTACCAGCACGTGAACGACGGTCTCGAGGTCCCTTGCTTCCAGAAAAGGGCGCAGCTGGTGTATCAGCTGAAGCTGGTAACAGGCTCCTGACTGTCGCATTTACCTGATTTATCATCAGGAGTGACGAGTCAAGGAGCACCCCCAGACTGCGAAAACAGTCACTGGAGGAGAGTGTGACCCCATCCAGGACTGGAGATTGCAACCCAATTCTTGGTTTTGGGGCAGCTACCGTGAGCACCTCTGTCTTGTCCCAGGGCTGGGAAGTCCAGGCCCCCTTCTTCTATCTGTTCATAAGCCACTGCTCTTGCCAGGGGGAACATGGCCATTCCCCAAAGGAACTTGAAGAGAACTCGATCAGGTTCTTCAATCACTGAATCCAGAGGTGGGAAAACAGCTGCCAAGTTGGCTACCACCAGAAACAAGTAGGTATTTACAAAAGCAGCTCTCTGATAAACGGTCAGCTTCCATCTCTGCCAGAGGGCCACCCTCTCCTTCACTTTTTCCAACCAGCGATACCAATTTTCTTTCCATCCCTTGGGAGTCACTGCAAAATTCAGCCCCAGGATCTTCTCCCTATCCATCTTTGGCTCTTGCTCTGCTTGCCACCCTTCCTTTTCTTCAACTATGTCTTTTAGAGGAATAGCTGCCATATTGTCCTCTGCAGCAAAAGTCCTGTTAAGCCATGTTAAGTCGAGCACCAGAAACTCGACCATAGGCCTCAAAAGCATTTTTAATCTTTCTAACTTTCATCCTGTCCTTAACCAAGAGGGACACATCATCAGCATGGGCAACAAATTTAACAGATTCACACCAAACCAACCTCGAACTGTCCAACGGATGTCGGATTCGGATCCCCGAGATGCTCTTGTCTAAACTAATTTTACACAGGATAGCATCCAAAGCAATAACATACAAGAGAGGGCTCAGTGGACAACCTTGCCTCACCCCAGAATTTAACTTAATCCTCTTTCCTCTATGACCATTGACTTGCAAAACCACTTCTGCATCCCTATAAAACAATTTAACTAAAGCAATAAATCTCTCTGGCACTCCTTTCCACTTGAGAGCTTCCCATAGGAACGTATGATCTACATTGTCAAAAGCTTTCATCTGCTCGACCTGTAGGATTTGACCAGTCCAAGCTCCCTCCTTGCTGAGTCGGAACACTTCCCGAAACAAACAAAGAGAGTCTACCATAGTCCTACAGGGCACAGCACTGGTCTGTGCTTCCATCACAATCTTATCAGCCACCTTAGCCAGCTGATTGTTCAGTATTTTTGCCAACATGCGGTAATCTACGTTGGTCAGAGCTATGGGGCGCCAGTTTTTTGGGAGGGTAGGATCACCCTCCTTTGGCAAAAAAAATCAAGACCCCTTGATAAACATCTCAGGGAGCTCATTATTATCCCACCAAAATATTAAACAAAGTGGTTAAAGGGGGAACAATCCACTTCCTGTAAACTTTATAAAAATTCCAACTGAGGCCATCTGGGCCAGGGGCTGACTTACCCTTCCCCTGAACTATGACCTCATGAACTTCTTGCTCTTCTATAGGAGAAACCAACCTTTTCCTGTCCTCTGGACTTGAACCCTTATAGAGGGTGCCCACCTGGTCCTCTGAAAAAGCTTAGGGAAAAACCTTCATCTCTTCTATATCTATGTTCTTCCAAACATATAACTGCCTGTAATATCCCTCCATGATATCCAGCATCTCACTTGGTCTAAATGCAATAGGGTCCAACTCAGAGGCCCTCAAGCCATTTAATTTGATAGGAGCCTTTGGACTCCGGGCACCTGCCCACTCATCCACGCCGACCACACCACCTCAAATCCTGAAATTTTTACTCCTCTTTCGGTTTTGCCTTTGCTTTTGGCAAAATCTTGCTATCATTCCCTTCACCCAGTTAAGCTCTTGTTCTGAAAAAGGAACACCTTGGTTCAATCGATAATGACACTTCAAAAAATGATAAATGGCCAAATGATACTCCTGAATCTGCCTCCCATTAACATAAGCCAGGTCTCATAAGCCAGGCTAGTGGCCCAAACCGCATGCTTCACACCACATTCCCACCACCTGCACAAATCATCCTTGTAGATGTCAGCAAGAGTTAGGCTGTGGGCTAGAGCTGAGGCGATGTGCTCTTTACATGCGACATCTTCCAAAAATTTAGGGCGCAACCTCCAGAGAGGTCTCCCTTTGGTGTAAACCTGACCTATACTGAACTCTTCAGCCAAGAGCCCATGATCCGACCAAGGAGTGATCATAACAATGCACTTTTCCACCTTCATTTCCTTCACTGTTCTCACATGGTCTATTCTGCTGGCTGAGGTTTTGTGATGAGTAAATCGAACTCCTTCCATTGGGGGGAAATCTGAATCAAAAGCCTTTCTGTAATAAACAGGAAAACATTCTAACTCATTCACCATGTCAAGAGCTGCATCCTTAACACCTTGCTTCTCTAGAAATGACTCCAACTTTCTTTCCTCTGCTGTCAGGGGTTTGGGCAGGGACAACTTTGTCCGCTCTTTCTGGTCTGCGTAAGCACTCCTGTCCATCATCCTTGCCCTGTTATTGAAATCTCCTACGATAATAAGATGCTGCCGAGTGTTACACTGATCTTTTAAATACCCCCATAACTT
Organism: Gambelia wislizenii; assembly: GCA_030847615.1. Classification (NCBI taxonomy): domain Eukaryota; kingdom Metazoa; phylum Chordata; class Lepidosauria; order Squamata; family Crotaphytidae; genus Gambelia; species Gambelia wislizenii. The sequence goes on along the minus strand of JAUMIR010000003.1, from coordinate 200,985,455 downwards.
TTTCCATTCGACATATTTTACAGGAGCGTAAAGCCCACACAGCCTAAAAGCCTTCTTTTCTACTCTTCCATCTTTCTGCTTTTCATCCATACTAAAATCCAACAACAACAACCTCCCCAAAACTATTGCTAATATGAAATCAATGGTGAAATTGTTCCTGGCCCTAAACAGAACCCCTACTCCCCAACCGCCACACTCCCCATATGACCATACAGAAGGTCCTTGCATCCTGACATAGGCTCCACTGTTGTTTGTTACAGATATGAGTTTCCTGCAATACAATGATGTTGTAACGCAGGCCGCCAAGGCAGGGCAAAATCTCATTGTGCCTATCCTCAGTTCGCAAGCCACGTGGAAATTTTTAATGTACATAAAACATGTACATTGTTTTATGTACCCAAAAATTTATTAAGGCCTCCGTTATAAATAACCAAAAACTAACAGAAGTATATTGGCCATATCAATTGAAATAATTATTTTTCTACTAAAAATCTAACTTAAAGTCTAACTTAACTGAAATCCAGCTTACAGTCTAACTTATTAAAGATCTCTTTTTTAACACACTCTTTCTCAGCACAGCTCTGGTGATTGGATCATTAGGATGGGTAGATAATATTAGATAATATTAATTATCTATATTAATATATTGATATATATATATATATATACACACACACACACACACACACACACACACAGTTGCCCCTCCACATTCGCAAACTTGGCATTCGCGGTTTTTAATATTTGCGGGTTTGGGGAGGGCCCCCGCCCTCCCAAAAGCCGCGACATGGGGCCTCTGCAGGCCCCGGTTAAGGCCTTGGGCGGGAGGGGGGAGGGCAGGAGAGGCCTTCACGGGGCCCTCAGAGACACTCCGGAGGCCCCATGAAGGCCTGGGGAGGGGGTGGGGAGGGCTGGGGAGGCCTTCACGGGACCTCCAGAGATGCTCCAGAGGCCCCATGAAGGCCTGGGGAGGGCTGGGGAGGTGATCGGGGGCCTCCGGAGACCTGGGGAGGCTCCATGAAGGCCTGGGGAGGGGGTGGGGAGGGCCAGGGAGGCGATCATGGGGCCTCCAGAGATGCTCCGAAGGCCCCATGAAGGCCTGGGGAGGGAGTGGGGAGGGCCGGGGAGGCCTTCACGAGACCTCCGGAGATGCTCTGGAGGCCCCATGAAGGCCTGGGGAGGGGGTGGGGGGCCGGGGAGGCAATCATTGGGCCTCTGGAGATGCTCCGGGGGCCCCATGAAGGCCTGGGGAGGGAGTGGGGAGGACCGGGGAGGTCTTCACGGGACCTCCGGAGATGCTCTGGAGGCCCCATGAAGGCCTGGGGAGGGGGGCCAGGGAGGCGATCATTGGGCCTCTGGAGATGCTCCAGGGGCCCCATGAAGGCCTGGAGAGGAAGTGGGGAGGGCCGGGGAGGTGATCATGGGGCCTCCGGAGATGCTCCGGAGAGGTAGATTCAGGAGTATCATGAAGGCCCATGAAGGCCTGGGGGGGAGTGGGGAGGGCCAGGGAGGTGATCATGGGGCCTCCGGAGATGCTCTGGAGGCCCCATGAAGGCATGGGGAGGGAGGGGGAGGGGGGGGAAAGCGACTATACGGCCTCCAGAGCCCCCATGCTTGCTTTGGTGGGGGAGGGGGAGGGCAGTTGTTATTCGCAGATTTTTCGCATTCATGGGGGTCTGGGACCCCCGCGAATGTGAAGGGATGACTGTATGATATTAATATATTATAAATAATAATATATTAATTATTAATAGATAATATTAATAATAATATTATCATTAGGAGGGGTAGATATATTAGGAGGGGTAAACAATACCCCAGAGGACAGGATCAGAATTCAAAATGACCTGAACAGATTAGATAGTTGGGCCAAAATTAAAAAAATGAATTTCAACAGGGATAAATGTAGGATATTACATTTGGGCAGCAAAAGTGAAAAGCACACGTATAGGATGGGTGACACCTGGTTTGATTGGAGTACATGTGAAAGGGATCTAGGAGGCTTAGGACTTTTTCAGATGGTACTTACCGCTCTAGGAGTTCTCGCGAGAGGCACGGCACTGTCGCGCGGCAGGGGGTCCATTTTGGATGACACTGTCCCTCTTCCGAAATCATTGGTGTCACTTCCATGAAGGATTGGAAGCAGCCGCGCCATATTTTAATTTTAATCACGGAAGTTGCCCATGATTAAAATATGGTGCGGCCGCTTCTAATCCTTCACGGAAGTGAAACAGATGATTTCAGAAGAGGAACGGCGGTGTCTGAAATGGACTCCCTGCCGCGTGACAGTGCTGTGCCTCTCGCAAGACCTCCTGGCCAGTAAGTACCATCTGAAATAGTCCTTAGTAGACCACAAACTGGACATGAGTCAGCAGTGTGACATGGCAGCTAAAAAAGGCAATGCAATTCTAAGCTGCATCAATAGGAGTATAGTGTCTAGATCAAGGGAAGTAATTGTGCCAATCTATTCTTCTTTAGTCAGGCCCCACCTGGAATACTGTATCCAGCTCTGGACACCACAGTTCCAGAAGGATATGGACAAACTGGAACGTGTCCAGAGGAGGGCAACCAGGATGGTAGGAGGTCTGGAAGCCATGCCCTATGAGGAATGGCTTATGAGAAATGAGTATGTTTAGCCTTGGGAAGAGAAGGTTAAGAGGGGACATGATATCCATGTTTAAATATTTGAAGGGATGTCATATTGAGGATGGATCAAGCTTGTTTTCTGCTGCTCCAGAGATAAGGACACAGAGTGAGGGACTCAAACTACAGGAAAAGATGTTTCATCTAAACATTAGGAAGAAGTTCCTGACAGTAAGAGCTGTTTGGAAGTGGAATACACTGCCTCAAAGGGTGGTGGAGTCTCCTTCTTTGGAGGTTTTTAAGGAGAGGCTGGATGACCGTCTGTCAGGAATGCTTTCATTGTGCATTCCTGCATGGTTAGGGGGTTAGAATGGATGGCCCTTGTGGTCTCTTCCAACTCTATGATTCTAAGATTCTATAATTCTATGATTATTATCTTTTCTGATGACTCATGTCTTCTCATAATATGTCCAAAGTATGACAGTCTAATTTTAGTCATTTTGGCTTCTAGAGAGAGTTTAGGTATGATTTGTTCTAGGACTTGTTTATTTATCATTTTGGTGTCCTTGGTATCCTTAGAACTCTCCCCATTTCAAATGAGTCGTCTTTCTTCCTATCAGCTTTCTTCATTTTCCAGCCTGCACAACCATACATAGAAATGGGAAATATAATGGCAATACAATAATAGTGGTACCAATATGTCAAACTGTTCCTGTCTCATCAAAACTGAGTGTATTCTGAGTGTAAATATGTCTATTTAAATTATGATAATTTAAATAGTGTGATTTTCCTTCAAGTATCCATGGTTTTCATACAAGTGTTTCTCACCTGAGTGCAGATTGTTGGTAGCCACTTAGTAAAAAGCAAAGCGGAAAAAATGAAAATATTTGAGATGACGAACCTGTTGTGCCACTGACAGAGGGTAAAGCTCCACCAGTGAAATGAGAGGCCACAGTTGCTGCTGCTGCTGTTCCAGCTGACTTGCCAGCATTTGCTGGCTCTCTGCAGCTGAGAAGAAGACGCTGTCTTGGCTTCCAGGTAGGCATGAAGGCTGGGGGTTTTTTTTCTTCCAGAGCTGTGTAGCAGCAGCCAGAGAGGCCCAGCTAGGGATATCTCTGCAGCAAATCAGTGACTGAACGGGCAGTGCCTCATCCAGGAACCATTTGGTTGCCATTGTATCACTTTGGAAAAGGAATTACACAATGAAGATATTGAATACCTCCTTGCACAGTGCCCCCCAAAATACATATTACACCAGCATAAGTCACCAAAATGATTCCGGATTTAGTCTTCCAAATGAAATTGTAAAAGCTTTATCCGTGCAAAAAAAAAAAAAAAAGGCATGCGTTTTCGAAATGCAAGAATTTTGAGGCTGTCAGTATTGCTATGCAATTAGTGTTATTTCTTCAAATATTTATATTAGATACATAGGTATATAGATAGGTCGACATTAGCGCCTCTATCTATCTATCTATCTATCTATCTATCTACAATTCTCTTGGGTATGTTGCTATTTCCAGTGTGCTGATTGGCTGCGTAAGGAACTGACCAACCAATCACAGGTCTGTTGGGCAGCCAGTCAGCACACTGGGGGTGGGACCATGTAGATTTCATACATGGCGGCTGGAGAGGGAGAGGGAGTAGCATGGGGTGGATGTGGTGTGTACATGTGAGCTGGAGTGCAGGGGGTGGGGGGGTTCAGCGGCAGGGGGTTCGGCGGTGGGGAGTGAATTTGGATGAGCGGCAGTGGGGGGGCAGGACGAGCAGCGGGGGGGCAGAACGAGCAGCAGTGGGGGGCAGGACGAGTGGCAGTGGGGGAGCAGGACGAGTGACGATGGGAGGGCAGGAGGAGCAGCGGTGGGGGGGGAAGAACGAGTGGCGGGGGCAGGATGAGCAGCGGGGGGATGACTTAAACCCACCACCCTACTTCAAAGGGTTGTCATGAGGTCTCCTGGGCATTTTGGGGGGGAGTTTTTTAATGGCGTATGGTACGCCAGGTCCAGCTAGTTAAGTGATAATATCCTAGCACTGCAATGCTTAACACTCAGGCCTAAATTTAACTTTTAGTGCCAAATTCCAATTAAATCAGTGACAACTTAGCAAATCAAAACCCATATAAGTTCCATTAATTCAGTGTGTTACTCTGGTTGGGTTCAAGCTATACATGATGGGTTTTCTCTGTAATTGTGGTCCTCCAGATGGTTATTAGATTCAACTCCCATCATCCCTTAGATGATAGAGCCTAGATCTTATGGGAGTAGTATTACAGTCCAACATCTGGAGTTCCACTAGTTCTCCATTCCCAGAAAGCCTTGGAGTTCAAAATATGTATGTGTCAACACCAAGGAAAGGAAACTAGATTTCAGTTTATCTTGCCTCCTGTGAAACCATCCAGTATTTTCCTCATTTCTGTTTTAGCCTTTTGCAGGTCATCAGACTGGTACAGCTCTTCAATATACTTCTAGCCACTCCTACTCCTAAAGAAGTCAGCATGAGTGGGTCAACTTTCATTTCCCTTATTGTGTCCTAATAACATCAGCATTAATGTATACTGGTAATCAGAAACAAGAAAAACAAGAAATCCAGATTTTTGAAATTCTAAAAAGGGATGAGGCTGGAAAAAAGGAAATGGAGAAAGCTGCTGAATTTAAATCAGAAACAAATGCTTGGTTTACCTAAACCTCCCGAGAATCAGCTCAGAAGAACCACTAAGAAGTAATATATCTGGCATTTTATATTCACCTATTTATTCAGCACAACAGGAAAGCAAATATGTTACTTAAACCTGAAAGCACCCAGGTGTGACAGCTTTAGCACTGTGAAGAACTCAGTTAAAAAATAAAAAATAAAATTTCAAAATCCCCAGCAAAATAAGACTTCCTTTTGGCAAATCACTTCAGGATACTGTCCTGGCTGAAACAGCTTGTTATTACAGTGAGAAGAGCTGAAGGAAAGAGATTACACACCAGCCTGGGCTGGAAAGAGGGAAGAAGCAAAAGGGAAGTGAGGAAGAGGTCCTAGTTATGTGAAAGACTACATATATTGCATGCAAAGGTCTCAGGTCCAGTCCCCTATTGGGAGGGGGTGGGCATAAATATTTTGCCCTGAGGTGAGCATTGGTACCCAGGAAGGATGTTGGGCCAGATGCCTGCAGCTGGTGGGGCCAGAACTGAAAGTGAGGAGGGCATTCCTTCATTCACTCCCTCTCACTTGCTCATTCCTATCTTTCCACACACAGCATTCATAAATTTGACCATGGAGGATGAAGAGACCCCATTTCTTCCTCCATTAGTCTCTTCCTCCATTGTTGCTTGCAAACCTCTCTCCGCAGCGTGAATCCATCTCCTACCTGACTGGTGCAGCCGTTTGGGTAGAGGAGACGTACTTCGCTGGCTATGGCAGGGAAAGAGACCAATGTGATGGCGTGGTGTCTGTGCAACATCCAGGAGGGAAAAGGGCTGGGCTGGAGCTATTTAAGGCATTGCCACCCTTCTCCTTCTCCTCCTCTAAGCAGATGCTTGCCCCGTATCTATGACTGAAAGAAGGGGGAGGGGTGTCATTCGGTGAGCACCTGTGGCACCAATTTTGGTGAAGGGGGGTCTCTGTAACTGCCTCTTTAGGTTATTGCAACTAGGGGGTGGTGAAAGAGGCTCACCTTGGGGCTGGCCTGAAGGATATACCCTCTCCTTAAGTCATGTGACTTGGGAGAGGGACTTTTGGGTTGGCCTTCCTGATCCAGGCCAGCTGGTGAGCAACTCAGATGTTGGGGTTCCTTGTTGGGGCTCAGTTGTTTTGCCTTGGGGAAGCTGGGGAGGAAGTCTAAGTTACACCTAATGCCCCAGCTTCTCCCACACTAGGTTGCCTCCCCCCCCCACACTGAAGTTAATTGGGAGGGTTGATAAATAGTTTAGAGTTAAATAACATTCCATTTATTTCATCCCACTTCTTGTGTCTGGTCTCTTTATTCTCTTGGTCAGTCAGCAAAGAGGCTGACCCTGTCTCTGTGAATAGAGTGAAAATGGAGTAATCCAGATATGAAGAAAGAGTCCTGGGTGGCATCCACATGACACAAATAATCCAGTTTGAAACTGGATTATTTGCATAGTTCCTTCCTATGGAATCCTGGGATTTGTAGTTTGGTGGAGCACCAGCACTCCTTGTCAGAGAAGGCTAAGGACCTTGTAAAACTACAAATCCCAGGATTCCATAGGAAGGAGCCATGCAAATAATCCAGTTTCAAACTGGATTATTTATGTTGTGTGGATTTCTCCCTGGTCTCTTCATCAGGAGCTCGCTTATATGTTCTCTTTGCCTTCTTGATTTCAGGAGATTGCCAGTGAGATAGCAGACTGAAGCAACTATTTTAGAATGTTCTCATCAATCTCTCTTGCGTGGCAGGGGGGTTGGACTGGATGGCCCTCATGGTCTCTTCCAACTCTGCAATTCTATGATTCTATGATTCTTTGTTTTTGCTCCAATTCACCTAAAACCACAATGGATACAGAATTATTTTGACTATGGGGATTTTCAGATGCGATTTTCAGGTCTATATATTCCAAAACAGCTCCGTTGCTGCCACGCGGCACGGGAGAAGTTTTGGACAACGCTGTTCCTCTGCTGAACCCCTCTGTGTCACTTCCGTGACAGAATGGAGGAAGCTGCGTCGTATTTCACTCATGGTCAACAATCGTGAGTGAAATATGACACGGCCTCCTCCGTTCTGTCACGGAAGTGACACGGAGGGGTTCGGCATAGGAACGGCATCGTCCAAAACTGCTCCCCTGCTGCACGACAGCAACGGAGCTGTTTTGGAATATATAGACCCGAAAATTGCGTCTAAAAATCTCCTATGTATATAACAATAATATTGGCACTCATTCCAACAACATTCACTCAGACATTGGTTAGATGTCAGTGTGCCTTGAAGTGTGTAATTGGTGAAGTGTAGCATCATTTTGATACAGGATGGTCTGTTTCATATTCTGGAACTATTTTGCTTTCCCTCCCTTTCATTGTTTCCTCCTGATGGCTCTGATAGTGACTGCATTCAGATATAATTAACTAGAAATGTGCATTATTGAGTTAGTACTTTGCAATGGTTCCAAAGGAGCTATTACAGAGAATCTCATATTGTAAATATATAATTATGGACTTGTTAAAGCAGACATTTACTCAGTAGTCCATGCAGGCTCCTTAAAGTCTATCCTGCAAGCAAATCCATATTTAATGTAACATTGATTAGCAACTGAAAGGCATTAGAATGGTAATAATGAAATGTATCGTAAACAATTGTATGCAAGAAACTTTCTGTGTGGTTATTCGAGTGCTTTAACATAACCTCTCGGCTCATAAAGCTGTCTTTTGTTCCAAGTTTGCTTTTATTTAGAAATGACTCCTCTGATTAATTTCCTTTAATTGGCAATAAAATAGATTATACTCTTAGCTGAAAAAAACACAGGGTAGCCAAGAGTGGATCTTTTAAAGCAGAATTACTGAGACAAGGTGAAGATAGGTCATGACCCAGGAAACACTGCTAGTCCTTACATCATTGTGGTTATGCCTTTTGCCCACCAAGGTCAGGCAAGCCAAGCCCTTTCTTTACCTCTTGTGATCTTATTTGAAACCATTTTTAAACAACTGGGAGGGCCTTTATTTGCCATCTCTGTTTTTCCTGTTAAACTACAGTTGGAAGAACCCATTCCTCTTAATTTAAACAATTAACTTATTTTATACCTGACCTTTCCACAGGGTTCAGAGAGTAAGGATGGTTAAGTTTAACGAAAGTGCCCACTTAAAGTGGTTAAAGCTCATCTTGTTCAATTATTTCCTATCCATGTTCAGTGAAAGCAAATTTTAATAAAACTGTACATGGAACCACATTGAATTAAATGGTGTTAACTGTCACATAGACTTGGTCTCTAAGGCACGAATCACAGAATCGTAGAATTGGAAGAGACCACAAGGGCCATCCAGTCTAACCCCCTGCCATGCAGGAATACACAATCAAATCATTCCTGACAGATGGCCGTCCAGCCTCTGTTTAAAAACCTCCAAAGAAGGAGATTCCACCACACTCCAAGGCAGTGCATTCCACTTCCGAACAGTTTTTACTATCAGGAAGTTCTTCCTAATGTTTAGGTGGAATCGCTTTTCCTGTAATTTGAACCCATTGCTCCATGTTCCAGTCTCTGGAGCAGCAGAAAACAAGCTTGCTCCATCCTCAGTATGACATCCCTTCAAAAATTTAAACATGACTATCATGTCCCCTCTTAACCTTCTCTTCTCCAGGCTAAACATGCCCAGTTCCCTAAGCCGCTCCTCACAGGGCATGGCTTCCAGACTTCCCACCATCCTGGTTGCCCTCCTCTGGACACGTTCCAGCTTCTCAATATCCTTCCTGAACTGTGGTGCCCAGAACTGGACACAGTATTCCATGTGGGGCCTGACCAAAGAAAAATAGAGTGGCATGATTACTTCCTTTGATCTAGACACTATACTCCTATTAATGCACCCTTGAATTGCATTGGCTTTTTTAGCTGCTGCATCACACTGCTGACTTATGTTCAACTTGTGGTCTACTAAGAGTCCTAGATCCCTTTCACATGTACTGTCATCAAACCAGGTGTCACCCATCCCATATCTGTGCATTTCATTTTTACTGACCAAGTGTACTATTCTACATTTCTCCCTGTTGAAATTCATTTTGTTAGTTTTGGCCCAGCTTTCTAATCTGTTCATGTCGTTTTGGATGCTGATCCTGTCCTCTGGGGTATTAGCTACCTGTCCTAATTTGGTGTCATCTGCAAACATGATAAGCATACCTTCTATTCCCTCATCCAAGTCATTGATAAAGATAGCACTGGACCCAGGACAGAACCCTGTGGCACCCCACTAGTCACTTCTCTCTAGGATAGATAGGAACCATTGGTGACTACCCTTTGGGTTCGGTCAGTCAACCAATTACAAATTGACCTAACAGTTGCATTGTCTAGCCCACAGGTTACCACTTTAAGTGCTGTAGCTGCATCCTATGGAATCCTGGGATTTGTAGTTTTACAAGTTCTTTAGCCTTCTCTGCAAAGAGTGCTGGTGCCTCACAAAGCTAAAAACCCCAGGATTCTGTAGGATTCAGCCATGGCTGTTAAAGTGCTGTCAAACTGCATTATTTCTGGAGTGTAGATGTACCCTGAGCCTGGAGAAGGGAGGCAGTAGCCAGCAGATGGAGGATTTATGAGACCTTTGGTCCAAAACTGTAACTTTTGCCAAGCTCTGTTTTTTGTATGGAGAAGCGATGCTTCCAGAGAGTGCCTAATGCAACCAATTAGAAGTGGCATGCAGCTGTTCCATCTTTACTTCCTCAACAGATAGTGAGTGTGGGTGGATGGGGAAAAGAGGAGATGGAGATGGGAGCAAACAAGAGGGAATGCAAACTGAAGGCATGGGTAACCACACAACAAAAACCTTGCCAGGAAGCATCCAGTCTCCCAGGTTCAATCATGACATCTCCAGTGAAAAGAATCTGAAAGAGCATAGCTGGAAAAGACCCTTTCCCCTGGCACCTGAAAAGGTTCTGCCAGTCAGCACAGACCAAGAGTGTTCTGAGTACATCTTATGGCCACCTGTATCCCATTCCTGTGGCCCCTGAAGCCTCCATCAGTCTCAAAAAGCCCCCACCCTCATATTTTTTTAAAAAAATAATGGCACAATTTTCAGGCAATTTTGGCCCCTAAATCACATGGAAACCCCCTCCAAATGTGTGAAAATATCCTATATCTATAAGCACCCCAGAACCCATATCACTCTCTTTTTCTTCTGTAGCACCTTTCAAAATGGTTACAGGCATGGGAAGCAATTTCCTCTCACCAGTCTGAAAGGGACTACAGAGGAAAACAGGTATTTTGGCTTGCTTGTGGCAGGATGCTTCCTGTAACAAAAACCTAGCAGATTTTACCCCTAGGCAGTTGTCCACCTTTGGTGTATATATAATATATGGATCCCATAGTCGAACTTGATATAATGCCTCGTCCTGTAAGAATGGGAAATAATTCAAGTGGTTTTGATATTCTCACCGGTTTTCCTGATTCACACTGCCTAAGACTTTTTGCAAGATGAAGCACACCTTGTTTAAGAAATCTGCACTTTTGCAAGTGTTGTGTGTTTCATACGCAAGAGATCATGCATACATTAAAATGTGAATTATTGGAAAATATACACAAAAATGCTTTAGTCAAGGGGAGAAAATATGTTAAAATGTATATGTTAGTAAACACGTGTAAATAAATGCATACATGATGGAAAGTGCATAGAAAAGATGTATATGCATTTCTATAGAGGAAGAAAAAGTCTTGGAACCTGATATGAACAAAGAATGGAATAAGAATTCAGGTAAGATTTGGAAAAACACACCCAAATCAAAACTGAATATTCTTCACATTCCTAGTGTCTTATACTCTGTACTGAGCAGCAGCCACAAAAAGAACACTTCTCTTCAAAACTTTTCACTTCTCTTGTGGGCTCATAAATTAAGAGGTTGTGTCCGATCAATTTTCATAAGTTGCAATGGGATGTAAGAATGGAGATGGGTCCTAGGTATTGCTGGGGCCAAGCCCTTGAGAGCAAAGTAGATCAGTTTGTTTTTGGAGGTCTTTTGTTTTTTGTTTTTGGAGTACCAGTAATAGTTGTTATTGGCTGCTTTATTTGTTCCTGTAGCTCTCATTTAAAAAAAAGAAAGAAAGAAAGAAAGAAAGAAATGTTTCCATTGTGCTGGAGTGTTTCAGCAGCAATTCCCTGCACCAGTAGCTATATTTTAGAGGGGGGGCTGTTTAATTTTTTTAAATTGAATTTCTATACTGCCTATCAGTGCCAAAGCACTCCCTAGGCAGTTTACAATGTAAAAAACAAGTAAAAAATAAGGCAATTAAAATAATTAAAAATAATAATTAAAAGTAACAATTAAAATTATTTTAAAAACCATATACAAGTTAAAACAATAAAAACACACCCCAATAAAGTGTCTAGGTCCACAGCTACAAATTAAAAGCTTGCTGAAATAAAAACGTTTTTGCTTGCCAGTGAAAGGAAAGCAGGAAGGGGGCCAGCCTAGCCTCCAGAGGGTGTTTAAATACCAGGATATATCTCAGTCAACAAACAAACAAACAAATCCCTAACTCTCATATGGTTCCATACTTGTGATTCAGAACAGGTTCCTTCTCTTCTTTGCTGGATGGCACAGGCAGTTTACAATTTTTGGAATATAGCTCCTTTAACAAAGAAAGGCTGCCCATCCAAGTCTCCAAAGCCAATAGTAAGCAAAGAGGCTGAAGAGCTCTGGTGATCTGCCAAGTGCCTATAGTGTTATGAGATCTGAATGATGATGGGCCAACTACCTATCATGTCTCACTTCATCCTCCTGCCCTATCCCTGCTGCCTTTTACAGACTCTGTGGCAGCAACAAGAGGCATCAATTGTCAATATTTGCTGCAAGAGCTCTTGGTTCTTTACATTAGTGTGGGTGAGTCTTCTGATGAAAATTTACTCCAGGCTGTAAATTCCTTTTATACATAGGATGGAGAGAATTTGAAAACTGAAAGTTGTTGAAAAGGAAAGATATACCCAGGGCTAGAATTAGGAATGTTTAACTCTTAAAAGCCAGGTTTTGAATCCCTCTGTTTTCAACCACATTAATAAAGATTTGAAGTTTCTTCTTCATGTCTAAGAGGCTGCTCATCTTTAAATAATACAAGGCATGGTCTTCTCTGTGCTGGAAAGAGCATAACTATTGAATTTGGACAGTGCCATTTGTTTCCATTAGTTTTTGAAGAATCTTCCATAATTCATAAATGTATTTATAACTGGGAGGGGGAAAATTTGATGTTTAGAAAGTTTGGATGTTTAAGGAAACAAAACTGGAAGATTTTCCAATCTTTAATCATCCAAACAATGCACAGAGCTAATGTGCTCCCAGTGATCCATCCCCAGGAGGTGTTGCCACCTTGGATGGACCCTTAACATTATTTTATTCCAGTTGGCCTTTTATAAGTTCAGCCTTTGATGTGGCCTAAGTTGTCCTATCAATTATATGGGGCAATGATGAAATGTGTTATGCTGTGGCAGGTTTGTTTTTATTGGTAATGTTAGCCTAGTTTTTGTGATTTATATCTTCATTTGAAAGCAACCTTGAATCTGCTTTTGATTTCACCAATTATTTTATGCTCCAAACTACAGAGAGAGAGAGAGAGAGAGAGAGAGAGAAGTAATTAAGATCGACAGGGGTAGTGTGACCCTGTTGGTGCTCCTAGACCTCTCAGCGGCTTTTGATACGATAGATCACAGCATTCTTCTGGATCACTTGAGGGAGTTAGGCATCGGAGGCACTGCTTTGCAGTGGTTCTGGTCCTTCTTCTCGGGCATGTCCCAGATAGTGCTGCTCGGGGACAGTAGCTCCAGTAAAAGGGAGCTCACCTGTGGAGTACCACAGGGTGCTATTCTGTCCCCGATGTTATTTAACATCTATATGAAGCTGCTGGGTGAGATCATTCGGAGTTACAGAGCTAGGTGTTATCAGTACGCTGATGACACTCAGATCTATTTCTCCATATCTCGTTCGTCGGCCTCGAATTCTGACGGCATCTCTCCTCTCAATGAATGTCTTCAGGCAGTAATGGGCTGGATGTGAAAAAAGATTGAGACTGAATCCAGACAAGACCGAGGTGCTCATGGTAGCGGCCCTGAAACCAAGAATTGAGTTGCAACCTCCAGTCCTGGACGGGGTCACACTCTCCTCCAGTGACTGTGTTCGCAGTCTGGGGGTGCTCCTTGACTCGTCACTCCTGATGACAAATCAGGTAAATGCAACAGTCAGGAGCGCTTGTTATCAGCTTTGGCTGATACGCCAGCTGCACCCTTTTCTGGAAGTAAGGGATCTTGAGACCGTTGTGCATGCACTGGTAACCTCACATCTTGATTTCTGTAATGCACTCTACATGGGGCTACCCTTGCGCTTGGTTCAGAAATTACAGCTGATACAAAATATGGCAGCCAGGCTTGTCTCTGGAACATCTAGGAGGTACCACATTACTCTGGTTTTGAGGTCCCTCCACTGGCTGCCTATCAGCTTTCGGGCCCAGTACAAGGTGTTGGTTATCACCTTTAAAGCCCTAAATGGCTTGGGTCCAAGCTATCTCAGGGACCGCCTTCTCCCTTATAATCCTCCCCGTGCTCTCTGGTCCTCTGGGAGGAATTTGTTGCAGTCACAAAGATCTAGGATGGTGACCACCTCCCAGAGGGCTTTCTCGGCTGTCGCCCCCAAATTGTGGAACGGCCTGCCGGATGAGATCTGCCTATTGACATCGTTAGACAGCTTTAAAAAGGCTGTCAAGACGGATCTCTTCAGGCAGGCTTTTCCGGAATAGCTAATCCCGGCTCAGGAACCCCCTTTGGAAGTTGATTCTGGAGCTCCTAACTGTTGCTGCTCGCTAGGAAGGCTTTTTAATAACAATTGTATTATATGTTGATTTTAATTTGTATTGATTTAATAATGTTTTAAGGGGGGAAGGGATTTTGAGTTGTTTTATATTATGTATTATTTTACTGTTGTAAGCCGCCCCGATTGTTCGCAGAGGGGCGGGATATAAATAAATTTTATTATTATTATTATTAAGATGACCAGCTGTTAATAATGAGTTTGAATTGTTAATATATCAAGATCATACTCTCTAACTCCAATTTGACGGGGACATTCCCAAAAATCATCCCACTATTTCAGCTTCCTTTAAAATGTCACAGTTTCTTGCTCTTCGTTCCATTTTCTGCTTTTGTCCTCAGTTTACTTCAATTACTGTAAACTAAGTACAAAGGGCAATAGTAATTTGCGCTCAATAAACTCAACAGGGGAGAAGAAAGGAGGGGGCAGAATTCTGCCCTTCCCTGTAGGCTCAGGCAAAAGCAAACCACTGCAGCCTCTCCTAGATTCTTCCTCATTAATAACTTTTTTCAATTTATGTTTCATTTGGTTGCAAAACTTTCTTGTATAAAAATTACAGCAAATGTATTATGAGCTTTCGCTTCCAAGTATAACACTTCTTTAAAAAAATGAAAATATACAACTAAAAAAAAATTCTTCTTGATGCTTATACCTTCTCCCATTTCCCACACTAGGTCCCCACCCCCACTAGAACTTGTGTTGTATATTTGTAGTACTTCTTGCATAGTCCGTTGGGACTCTTTTACTTTTGATTTAACTGATTTTCTGTTCTAATTACTGATTTTTGTTCTGTTATGCAAAACCCTCATGTCCATGGAATAGGTCCACTTGTGTCTCACATTTATAGCAACTCAAATGACAATATGAGAAGCTGCATAACATATGAGATCTTAAAACCCTGTGTATACCAGTGGAGCCTAGGAAGGACAATGGAATGAGACAAAAATGACCTGAAGAAACTTTATTGAATGTTTAAAGTTAATTCACACACACACATATCTGTCAAGCACACATACCCAAGACTATCACAGCTGATGCACCAAAACGTGGGCAGGCAGAACTAGAGGGAGTTAGAATTACAGAAGCTCCTGTCTCTGCAGAACACTGGCCAGGGGTCAGGGAGCGTTAGCAGGGATTGGAGTGGGGGAGGTTGTTCAGACTGGCATGGGGGGACAGAGGAAGGCGTTCTGAGCAGAATGAACTGATTTGGGGGGGGGGATATAGGAAAAATCTTTTTGAAGCTGCAGTCTAGATAAAAGAAACATTTGTCTTCAATGATTCTCAATGGTTAAAACAAAGGAATTCCAGACTATCCAGAAACTGGGAAATGGAGGAATCTTGGGATTGGATGACGGACAGCCCACCTTCCTTTGACTTTGGATATGTAGATGAGGAACAGGTTTAGCATGGCAATGAAAACATCCGACTGTATAGACTGATGTCTGCCTTACCAGACCTAAAGCAGGAAGAACCTTTCTATAGCAAAAGAGATGTTGGCTGGTTGTGTCGAGGTGTGAATGTTTGGGGAATTTGAGGGATCTCTTCCTGGCTTGATATGTGCTCTCTTGGTCAATGTTGTTTCTCCCATCAGTCCTTGAAAGACCCAGGTTTGGCCAAATTGGTATTAAACTATAGACAATTATAAACAAATCAAGGTGGGAGATGATAGGTTTTGCAGTTTGAGATGATGGGTATTATCATAGTTCCTCCTAATTTTTCTGTGTTGTTTGTTTCTCCTCATTAATAACTTTTGCCATCTTGACCACACTGATGTTTCTTGGCCACAAACATCCCAGTTTTGGTCTGTGAAATGTTGGAGGGTAACCAAGAGCTCTTCCCATGAATTATTCATCATAAGCAATTATATTCCAATGGATGCTAGTAAATTTACACAGATGAAGAATCAAAAGTGCTCATTTGCAACTGTTCCCTCACCCCACCCCAGATATATTGTGCCACAATCTACATTGTGGTCTAAATGTGTCTTTCACTTCAGTTGCACATGCTCTGGTTGCATCCAGACTGGACTATTGTAACTTGTTCTACCAAGGGGTAGCTATAAAAATGCTTCAGAAATTTCTAGTACAGTATGAAACATTGAGATTCATAGTTATTTATGTATCAGTCTATATATCATATCATGAAAGTAATGTTACAATAATATATAAATATACCGTATAATTTCATTAATTACATCATTATTTCATTTGGCATCATTGTTATACCATGTTATGAAAGTAATGTTATAAAGAGGATATAAATATAATTGGCAATTACATGTCTTTCCAAGTATTATCTTTACAGTTATAATTTGAAAGAACACATTGAGTTTTTTCAGTCACTGGGTTTATTGTATAAGTTGGGTACTCCCATTCTCTACTCAGTTTGTTTCTGGGCCCAGTTTAAGTCTTGATTTTGACCTTTAAAGCCTATTTGAACCCAGTTTATTTGAGTGTCTTTCTATGCCCATATGAACCTGCCTGGGCCTTAAGGCCTGCAGACCCATTAAAATTTAGGCAATGATTTTGAAAGAGAAAGGTGAGAAATAATTGTTTTCCCTTCTGAAACCGGCTGAATTGTTTCAGCCCTATCCTGTCCCAGAATAGCAAAATCCTCCTCACTCATAGGAAAATGCTATCCAATAGTGATGAAAGAAATGTTTCACTTACAGGTACAAGGAAGAGAGAAAGAGAGAGTTTTATTCAGTATTGTTTTCCATCAGTATACATTTTTTTAAAAGCCCCTCCCTCAGATCAGAACTAATGAAGAATATGACATCACTAGCATAAGCATAGACAAGACCAAGTTATTTCCTTTATATATGCTTAGGATGTTAAGGAAAATGCAACATGGGACATACAGTGAAAGAAATAAAATATGTATGTGAAAGTCACAATGACTAAGCAAGAGCAATTATGAAGCTACACAGGTGAAACTGCTAATGTAATCTAGAAGCCTGAGAGCCAAGGACAGAGGTACTGAATGCAGATTGGAAACACCTGAGAATCATTAAGTGTACAAGGTGAAATGTTGAAATACATGGGTTGGTCTTAAGCATGGGTGGAACTATGTGGACCAATCAGAATGAAAGTACACACCCACTGGGTGGAAACTAACTAGTGGGTGGTGATAAACAATGGCTATAAAATTGCAATGTTTGCCAATGTATTTTTGGTTGAGTAGAGGTGGAATAGTTTGGAGATATTGTGGAGTAGTGTGTAGAGATTGTGATTTGTTGACCATATAGTATATTTATATAGAAGAATAAAGTAGGTTTTATATAAAACTACTGAGTTGCCTGAGTGAATCCTGGAGACGTTTTGAAGACACCTGGAGAAGAGTGAGAAGGCTTGGAGAGTTTGTCAGGATCTTCAGCCTATTCTCTGAAACTCTGCTGCTTTGAAGGAAAGCATTAACCACTGCTCTAAACTGGTCGGCTCTGCTGCATAACAAGGTGGTGAGTTTGAGCCAGAGGTGAAGAGCTACAACTCCCATCATCCCTGACATAGGATGGGACAAATGCTGGCTTACTAATGAAATCAGCTAATATTTATAGGTCACTGAGATGTCCTTTTTAAAAATGTCATCATTGTGGGACATCCCTCCCAATATAAGGAACATTCCACTTGTGCCTGTTCATTCTGGGCACAACTCAAAGAGCTGGCCATGACTTATAAAGCCCTATACAGCTTGGGTCCAAACTATTTTAAAGAACGTATCTCCTGATACAAGCCTGCCAAAACTTTAAGATCATCAGGGGAAGGCTTTTTCTCAGTTCTGCCACCATCAAAGCCTCTCTTGATGAGGACACGAGAGAGAGCCTTCTTGATTGCTGCTCCCACCTTCTGGAACATCCTTTCACAGGAGGCTAGTCTGGCCCCCTCCCTGCTTTCCTTTCACCGGCAGGCAAAGACGTTTTTGTTTAAACAGGCTTTTAACATCTAAGCAGGATGTTTATGGGGATGGTTTATTTATCTTTTTAAATGTGTGTCTGTTTTTAAAATGTTTCTATACTGTTTTATCTGGTTTTACTGTTTTTATGATTGCCTTTGGGAGCTGTCTTGGGCCTCATTCTGAGAGAAAGGCGGCATCCAAATGCAATAAATAAATAAAAATATCAGATTTTGCATAACAAAAGTTCCTGAGGCATTACCAATAGCTTGCATTGCCTGTTTGCTTCTCAACAGATTTTGAAAACATCACAATTTACTCACCTGTGCTGCTTCCGCATACTTTGTTAAAGAGGGATGCTCACTTTGTTGTGGGCCTGTTCTTCTAATTGTTCCATTCTCTGCATTAACATTAATTAGCAAATTAATCTTTCAGGCTCTCACATGTGGGACAGCTTCAGTCAGGGTTGGGTGGGTAGGGAATTTAATTAATCTATCAGCAAATTGGAATTTCATTAGGTGTCCTTGCTTTCCACTCCCTTCCCCTTCCTGAATATATATTTTCCACTCTGTGTAGTTTTATTAAAATGTTTTAGCTTTCATTTGAATTATATTTTTTCAGGCTTCTCATCCCATTTATTTCTGTACAATCAAAAATTATCACAAATCAAGACTCCAATAAAAAAACATGTTCCATAAAGATTTGGAACAAATAAACACAATCACTCATTCACCCAAAATGCAACCCTACACACACACACACTTATAAACAGGATTGAGAGTAAGTCTTTGTACCCCAGCTAACTTGGTGCTTTTCTGGACCTCTTTCTCCCATCCCAGGGTGGCCAAATGGGAATTCTAAGTTACAGTAAAGCTGCCAATAGTTAGATATATAAAAGCTTGATATTTATGGCTTAAGAACAAAGGGTACCAGTGTGTGAGAATTCAATTCAGCAAGGCTAATCTCAAATGCAATTAATGTTCACATTCTTTATGTGTCCCTATGGTGGTGTGTTTGCCCAAGGAATTTATTGGAAGTGATACATTTAATTAAACTTCTTGAAACACTTGGGCAATGATATATTATTTGGTCTATAAGGCGCCGCTTATGGAAGGTGGATCATGGAACAAAATGATGGCATTTTTTAATATATTGCTGTCTGCTTTCCCTGGGAGCATTTTGGAGGTGAATGAGATGGAGAACAAGGGGCTACTAGAACAACACTTGGAGGAGCTCTGTCTAAATTGTGTTTGTGTTTTGGAGCATGCAATATCTTAGCCATATCTATCTGTTGTTCCATTAGTCTCTCACAGACTCACATATAGAGGGGCATAGAGTTACTTACCCTGTTCACATGAAACAGCAGCATACTTACTCATGACACATATCAGTGTTATACACACACAGTGTTCTGACACTCAAGCTCTATTCAGGCATTTTTGCAAGTAACATAGCCAACACGCAGGTGAAGATGACAAAGTAGCCCATTTTCTGGCAGTTGTGTGCCCGAAACTCTCAGCTTTTCACAACTGCATGGAAGCCTCCACACATTTATATACCACCCAACAAGAAATGCCCTCAGGGTGGTTTATAATGTGCTACTTACAATTACACCTGAATAAAGCTATGGCCTAACCATTATTGACTAAAGCTTAAATTCTGTTACTGCAGTCTCCCCAGGTGAATCCCTTCACACCAGCTGTACACAGCCCCATCACCCTCTCTGCTTTGTGTTCTGACACTTCACACTTGCTCACTCACATGCTGTCAAGGACCTCTTTCAAAACAAGTGCTAATTTAAATAGAACCTGCCTCTTTAAGCTGTAGCATTGAAATGCAGTGGGTGTTCATTATGTGTCTTTTCCTACTTCTCTTCTGGTCTTCTTGACACTCTGTATTGATGCTATATAGGGGAGAGTTGTACTCTTCCTAAAATTTGCTGCACAACACCTAGTTCTTCTTTTTATCATATTAAAAAATGTTGGGTCAAATACAAATTATTATATTTATTTATTTATTTAAGGTATTTATACCCTGCTTTTCAGCCACAAAGGCTCTCAGAAAGATTTTCCTTGTGTTTTTTCCAGGCTGTGAGGCTGTGTTCTGGAATAGTTTCTTTCTGACATTTTGCCTGCATCTGTGGCTGGCATCTTCAGAAAGAAACTATTCCAGAACACAGCCTCATGGCCCGGAAAAAAGCCCAATGAAAATCTATGGATGCTGGCTGTGAAAGCCTTTGACTTAACTCTCAGAAAGACTTACAAATTGTTTAAGCAATAGCAATTTATACATCTACGCTGCATTAAGCGGTTTCCAATGTGTGTTAGCTAATTGCCCCCACAAGCTGGGTACTCATTTTACCACCCTACAAAAGGATGGAAAGCTGAGTGAACCTTGGAGCCCTCTGGGATCAAACCTGCAATGTGGTGCCTTGCAGTATGGGCATTTAACCACTGCACCACCAGGGCTCCCTTAGAGGAGTAAATAGCAAACTAATTGGTGGGGGGAATGGAGCATACTTATACTCTCTGTGGAAAAGTGGTCTGGCAACTTTTCCACTGCCAAAGAATGAGGAGGGTTGTGTGTGTGTTCCTTTCTTTATAACTCAGCCTGGATTATCCAGTACAACTAATGAGAACACCAAGTGTTTTCCAACTTTTCTCAAGTCTCACAATACTTGATTTTTAAAAAGAAGAAAAATAAAGAAGGGTGACAAAGGAGACAATAACGAATGAGGATTTATGTGCTAGTTGCAACCCAGCATGGATCCATACATCTTTCTCCATGTAGGTGTGCCAGCACTTCATCAATCCAAAAAGCTGCACTGACAGGAGGGTTATAAGGTATCCTACAGCCCCATTAGTTATACTGTCGGCTCATCATGCAGGAATGTCGAATGTGGGATGTGAAGACAATATTTCTGAGATCCCAATAGGCAAACCGAAATGATTCCAGACTATGTTGTTTTTGTGCTATCTCATTTATGATTCCATAAAGTAAAACTGCTGTTTTAAATGAACACACGTACAAATGCACCCCCAGCTTAGTTAAAAGAGCTGGGGTTCCAATTGCTGAGAAAGTAAGTGTTCATTCATTTTCAAAAATAGTCTTCCCTTTTTTCCAATGATTAGCATCGATGATAACATAAAAATGTGAACTTGAACTCTGCCACCTCTCTGTTGTCAATTGACACACTCTCTCTCAAATCCAAACTCCTCTTTCACAATACACAGACCAGGGTGAAAGAAGAACTATCTGGGGAAGAAGAGAGTGGATTAATTAGGGTAGTATTTTCAACCTCTACTCCCATCACCACCATACACACCTGTCAGTCAACTCACTCAAGCTTATCTGCTTGCTGCTGCACTTTGTGGAAAAGACTGGGCACTATGTTAACACAAGCCCTGGCATGTGCGTTTCACATGACTACCAAGGAGTTCAGAGCAGGGAGGAAAAAGCACTGACCAAATCAATGTGGTCTCAGCTTGTTTTGCCTCTTTTTCCATTGCAGGTTAGGAGCCATGCTAGAGCCAAAGATTGCAAACATGACTTTGTAAAAATAACACCTTCCAGGAACACTCCGGCCAGCATGGAATGCTACCATGTTCTGGTCAGAACAGACCCTGGTGTCAGCTGTGGTTAGAAAACTGACCAGTCTAATATCTCTGAGAAGTTTTCAAGTAAGGACATTATCACAACAGCCGTGTGACTTGAGGCAATCATGTTATTAAAGGAAACAGAAACATACCAGTTGTAAAATGTTTATTACCACACTTCTCTTCATTCTCACAACTGTGCTCCTTTGGCAACCCCTAGTGTGATAGTTCCCTTTGCTTCAATTCTGGGATGACTGCAGTCATGCGGCATGAGTGGGGAAGGGAGAGAAGAAGAGAATCAGGTCCCCCCTCATGCCATGTGACTGCAGTCATCTCAGAACTGAAGTGAAGGGACCTATCACACCGGCCGGGTGGGAGGGGGCAGCAGCCGAACAATAGTGATACTGGCAGGTACTGATGGGGTTTTCCGGTCAATTGAAAGGGGCACAACAATAATGACTAGAATGCGAAGCAGCAGCAGGATAGCCACAACGTCATCGGACAGGTACCGGCCAAATTCATTACTATCCCACTGAAATGCTGCTTTAGCAGCCTGATGCAATAAAGTCCTAAGACATGAGGGAAACAGCTTGACCCTGCTGTTTGTCTTCCCACTAAGAGCTATACTGCCTGTGAGGTTCCATTGAGCTATCATGTAAATTGCCATTGAAAGACTCAAACTGCAACCCCCTGCCCACTTGCCCAGCAGTTAGCCCCATTGTACTGCCTTGGAGTAGAATTTGAAAAAGTTACTTTTGGGACAACAGTTCCCACTATCTCCTAGTCTGCTTGAAAAGTTAGGTGGAAAGCTTGCAAAGCAACTTTACCAGGCTCTGCTTTGAGTAGACACACATAGGATTGCCTGCAATTCACTACACAGTTGTTTTAATTATTCTTTCCGTCATTTATTCTGAAGGTTAATTAAAAGTTTCCAA
Source organism: Gambelia wislizenii (assembly GCA_030847615.1). Classification (NCBI taxonomy): domain Eukaryota; kingdom Metazoa; phylum Chordata; class Lepidosauria; order Squamata; family Crotaphytidae; genus Gambelia; species Gambelia wislizenii. Next base: position 200,962,968 of record JAUMIR010000003.1, on the reverse strand, counting down.
ACCAATAACAAGGCATTTCCATCCTTAATGGAGGAAAGGAATAGTTGCTACTTCCATGGGTCCTAGACAATGTATGCTACCTATTAATATCAACCATGATTTTTGCAAATGGTCACACAACTTGTCTAAATTAATTTTGATGCCATTATGAACTAGAGTTAACATCAGAAGAATCAACCTCGCATATTTTTACATGTCTTTCTTTGAATCAACACAGGTTTAAAAAATTGAAACCCTGTTCTAAGAAAATCATCTTGAATGTTTGAATGAATATAAATGTTGATCTATGTACATTAGGGTGGAGTACTTGTGGCCTTCAGATGATGTGGGACTACAACTCCTGTACCTCCATCCCATGGCCAGAGATGGTGAGGCTGTCATCCAATAAAGTCTGGAGGGTCACAAGTTTTCCACCCTGGTGTAGATATCTGCTGAGATCCCAAATCATGGGGATAGAGTGTGAATTTCCACCAAGGAAGAACTCTGCTCTGTGCCCCCTCTCTCCACATGAAGGGCTCACCATTCTCCATGGGAGGACCCTGACATAGCCTGTAGATGGGGGGCAGCTGTGAAGTATCCAGGTATGTACCAATAGGTACGGAAAGATAGCATCATTGTTCTACATCTGTTTTTCAGAACAGTTTTCCCTCTGCCTTCACCTTCCCTCAACCACTACATGGCTGGGTTGCCTCCCACTCAGCAAAAGAGTGAGTCCAGTAGTTAGGGGGCTGCTGCACAAGGGAGGTAGTGAATGAAAATTTCACAGGGGCAGAATTCTTATTTGGGGGGGAGAATGCCTTCTTTTGCCCCTCCCTATAGCTACATCCCAGCAGAGATAAATGTAGAACAAATATCTTGCAAGAACTTTACTATCCATTGGGTGGGTCATTTGTTTGTTTGTTTTTTCCTTAAATGATAACCATGAATAAACAAAAATGAAAACTCATGTTAAAAGAGAGCTCAGTCTCTAGAAAGCAGTTACATGGTTGTCTTATTTGGTATGTATTGTCAGTGTATGTTAATAGTATCACTAGAAAGTGTGCAGGCTCAGCTAGTGGCATCCTTGGGCAAATGCCAGGGGCCTCAGTAGACCCCACTACCACTTACCCACTGCCATTGGTTCCATAAACTGCCATTTTGCTGCCTGAGACACATTTTAAAGAACAGAGTATCCAAAGCCAGTCAACTGATTTTGGTGCAGGGGGCAGAAAATACCTCAGTCACCTCTCCTCATCTCTAGCAGTAAAAATATAATACTATACTAGCAAATTAAATAATTCACACCTTGCTACCCTTTCATGACATCTAAAATCTGTAGTCTGAAGCAACTACCTCGTGATAGAACCAAACCTGGGCAGGTAGGGCCTCTTTTAAAAAAAGAAGAAGAAGAAGAAGAAGTCCTGCTCTCTCCAGCTGCTCAGAAACCCATTCATTTAATCCCTTCCGAATTGCCCATTGATTTTAGTTCTGCCCCAGCCCCTCCTTTTATATAGTAATGGAGTTAGACTGGGTTGGGGGTGAAAAACTAAAAAAGCAGCAGGCACACCTTGGAGGATGAGATCCAGAGCCCTTTCTCACTACACAATGAAAGTACTATTATTCCACTTTAACTGCCATGACTGCCTCCTATGAAATCCTGGGATTCACAATGGAGGGAGGGGCAGCTAGAATCCTCAGCCAGGGAGTTCCTCTGATACCTCTGTCCAAACTACAAGCCCCAGGATTCCATAGGATGCAGCCATGGGAATTAAAGTGGAATCATAGGGCTATAACTATGTTGTGTGAAAGGGCTCCTGGACCATAATATGTGGGCCTGATGCCTAAAATTCTGGCAAAACAAAGAATCACTCTAACAAGGATAGCCTGAAGATCTAAATCAGGGTTGAGGTGTCTTTGGCTCTCCAGAGGTTTTGGACTACAGTCTCCACAGTTCTTTACCATCAGCCATGCTGCTGGTGGTGAGAGGACTGTAGGCCAAAACAACCAGGGGGTCAAAAGTTCTTATCCTTAGCTTAAACTTGAATGGCTTGGACTTCTGATGCCAGATGATCTCAGCTACCAGTGACACTGTAAGTGATAAATGACTACAGGCATTGCCAATGTACTAAAAGAAATGAGGAGCTGGAACACAATTCACTTATGGCAATGGGTTGGAAGATGTTTATCTGCTTGTTCAGCAACAGACACCAGACTCCTGCTAGTCCACTGTGTCTGTGTCTCCTGCTAGTCCACTATAGTACACCCTTTTTTATGCTGACGAATAATACTGCTGCATGAAGAAAAGCTTAGGTATCTATCTCATGTGTTCCAAGATAGTATCTTTGCTGTCATCTAGGGAATAGTGATTTCTGCTGATTCAGATATACTGTCCTTATTTGAGGTAACTGGTTCCACAGCCGTGCCACAGTATGAGCATTTCTGTTTTCTTTTTCTGTATGAGTTGTGTGCCTGCAGCTCCACTGTATCCATTAAGAGTAATGGGAACCATTTGTATAAATCATCTTGTGCACACTGTGTTTTTTAAAAATAGACTCTGTAGTCTAGTCTTGTATGGACAATATGCAATGTTATCATCAACTCATGAAGGGAAGCTATCAAATATTAACTACAGATTGATTTAGCTTACTCAGATTTTTTTCTTGATATTGTGCATGAATTATTTATTTTGTAGAGGGGGAGATGGTAGTCTTAAATTATGGAGAAGGGTGAACATTAAAGGAATCCTTAAGGGCAGAGGTGGAAATGTATGTTATTACAGCATTCCTAAAGGCAGTAGTTCAAACTCTGACCTTTGTAAGCTAATTCCATCTATCCATTGGGTAACAAACATTTGTTTGAATCCCTAATACATTACAAATTTGAAATCTTTGGATACTGTAGGACTCTAGTCTAAAATGGCAGAGCTATTATAGATTGTTTAGTACTTCAGATGACTTTCACAGATGTTGAAGAAATACTGTATTCTTATTTGAAATCACCCTCTTCAGACCCATATGCTTGATGTCTATTTTCCTGAAGAGGTGCCCTTAAGATACACATAGGCTCCTGGGGAAACTCAAACCTTGGAGCTTTTACCATGATTTCTTTCTCCATCACAGAGTTCTCTCAGGGCTAAACAAAATGTTATTTTAATAGTATGATTAACAACCATGTCAGAAGGCTTTTAAAGTTAAAAAGGAGGCAGATGGGGTGGGAGATTTTCACTGTGACCACATTGCACTGGGAGAAGAACTTTAACCCTTCCTTCCACAGCTGCAAATCTAGTTAAAACAAACAAACCTTGTCTACACTATTAAAACCCCAAATCATCCCCCAAATTCCCCTGAATCTGCAGTGATCAGGCCAGACAACATACATCCTTTCCCTTGAAGCTGGGATGATCAGGCCATATGATTCACGGCCCAGATTTGGGGCATTTCAGGGTATTTTACCTTGATGCAGGGTTTTAAGGATTTGGGGTTTTCTCTGGATTTCAGTTGCTGCTGCTGCTGCCTCCATCTCCACCCCAACTATTTTAAAGCTCAGGAGGCAGGTTCCTGGCCAAAGGGAGAGGTTTTCTCCCTTCCCCTGGCTTGGCAGTACTGCTACTGCTTCTGCCCGCTCTCTGCTCACCCGGCACTTACTTCAAGCGCCTCTTCCTGTGAGAGGCAGCTCTGCTGAGCCAGAGGAAGGCAGAAAACCTCTCCCTTCAGCCAGGAACTTGCCTCCTGAGCTTTAAAATGGTTGTGCTTGTGGTGGCAAGTGGTGAGTGGCAGGGGTGGTGGATGAAACTCCACAGAGACAGTGAAGATAAAGATCTGACTTCCCTGTAGATAATAAATTCTGCACAGGCTTTCAGGGTGAATGTGGGGGCACGAGGTGCAGGACTCCATTTGTATTTTTGACCCAACGTGTAACAAGTCCCCACAGAGCATTTCATGATGGGGAAAGCTTTATTTTAATGCTAATTACCATGAAGAAATGGGGGGATCTTTTTGAATGATCTGGGATTTTTGTGTTCAGAATCCATAAAACTCTCCAACATCATGTTCCTTCCATGCCAAAAAAAAAAAAAAGGAAACCTGAATGATCACTAAGCCCCATCACATACATGAAGGTCTTGGGCATATAAAACAAAAACATTGAGTGTGTCATGCAAAAGGGCCAAAAGGGCTGATCAACTCCATAGGCACTGGTAGATTTTCTTGACAGTACTTGTGGTAGCTGGCTTCACATGGCAAACTTTTCATGTGCACACATTTATTTATCCATCGACTACCTTTAAATACCATTTTTCTCCCTGTATGGTCAAGATGACACACAGTTGAAAACATTGGTTGATTGATGGGTTGTATTTATTAGTCACTCGTAACCTACATTCTCTGGATAACATTCAGTTAAAGAGTTAAAAACAATTGAAACATATAAAGCTAATACAAACCAACCAGATTTGACTTAATACCAAAATCCAATAAAACAGAACAATCAGACTCAGAGAAAGAGTAAGCATAATTGAGGCCACCATGTATGATATAATCACACAAAGTGCTAAAATCACTTTACAGGGCAAAAACACACTAGCTTCCATAAAACCAGAAAATAAAATTTTAAATTCAGTGTTCCAAATGATGTTAAAAGACCTGGGAGATTTAAAAAATAATTGCCTGTAGCAGAGCTTGTAAGTAGCACTTTGAAAATGAAATGGTTACCCAGTGTTATAATTTTTTTTCCCTAGCAACAAGGAGCAGCATCATTGTTTTTCAAAGTTTAACAAAAATACCCTGTTGTTTTTTTCGTGCCATACCAGGGCCAACTTCTGATGGTCAAGATTTTTGGCCTCCCTGACTTTAGCAGGCTGTATCTCCCATACTTACCTCCACCCCCATCCTGGAAATGTTACCCCCTCCCAATGGCAAACTGTGTCCTTGATTTGTCATTTAAATGTAATTTTATCCCTGCAACTGTTCTGAGACATTAAAAAAAAAATTTAATTTTTTTTTTTTTTTAGAAACAGGATGTGATCAGACAGTAATGTCTGGTTTCTAAATAAACAAATGCTGCCCCTTTTCTTGGCCCTAAAAGAAGCTTAGATGAAATTTTGTATAAATGGAATTTCAGGTGAAAGGTGGGATATGAATTCAATAAACCAATAAATGAATAGATAGATAGATAGATAGATAGATAGATAGATAGATCTCTTGGGAGTCTTCTGATTTGCCATTTAAGGGGGACAATATATTTCAGGGCTCAGCTGTGGGATTAAAAAGGGTTCTGGGTGCCATGTTCAGAATGCCAGGGACTGCATGTCATCTTTTACTCACCCCAGGCATAATAAGTATGAAACTTGTTGCTTTAAATGTCACTATTGATTTTGTATTAGAAGGTATGAGGGCAATGCTGTGTGCAGCTTACCTTGTTAAGCATACAAGGGATCAAGTGATGCTGTTTATCCTTCATCTATCTGTGTCTGTTTTACTTTGAAACATTCTGCACATGCTCAGAGTGGCACAGATATCTTATGTTCCAACAGCTTCTCTTCAAATGACCATGTAGTGCTGCTTGGCCACATGGAGCCCTTTCACACCACACAATTAAAGCACTATGATTCCACTTTAACTGCCATGGCAACATCCAATGGAATCCTGCAGATTGCTGTTTGGCAAGGCACTAGAGGTCTCTGGCTGAGGAGTCTTAATACCTGCCCCTGAACCACAAATCCCAGGATTCTATATGATGGAACATTCAAGTGGAATCATAGTGCTATAATTGTGAGTTTGCAAGGGCCCCGGTCATTCCAGAAAGGACTGTGAGACACTAAAACTGTTGCATCACAAGATCTCTTCATGCTCAACTCAAATACATACAGGGTGTTCAAATGGCAGCTGAGGGCAGCTAAGACAATAGCGGAGACCTTCCTCTTGGCCCTTTCAGTCTCATCTAGAGCCAGATAGAATGTCATGTGATGGAAACCATTTTGTGAGAGAAGATGCAATATGGAAGTTGGACCAAGCTGAGCCAATAGAAAGGGACCTTGGTCTCTCAACTCCCCCTTTGAGCATGCTTGAATTTCCCTTACTCCTCAACAAGGCTTACTGTTAAGTAAACATGGGTAGGATTGGGTAATAAATCTGATTTAGGGAGAAGAGTAGGAAAATTTCCCCGTATCATCAAACATTAGTTGTGTGGGGAGTACTTTAGTGGAAATGGCATGTCTAGAAGGCAGTATGCAAAAACTGATGAATATTTTAATTCAAACTAGAGGTGTATTTATTTCCTAATTCTGTTCTTGAAAGAAGAAATTGATAATTTTAACAATTTTCTTCCCACTGTAGGAAAGTTTTCAAAACTGCTGTCTTTGAAGACTATTTGCAGTCTGGGACATTCAGCACAAAATTCACCTGGGGGGGGGTTGTTTGGGTTTTTTTTGTAAAGAAAAACCACCATTTTATGCACAAGAAAAACTTCATGTGAATTTTGTACAAAGTAAGTCCCTAACTGTGATTATTTTTCTCAGTCCTGGATCAGTATTCATCCTCCTGGCACTCAAGAAGTATGTTTTTTGACCATTAAAAAAAATTCAAATATGCTTCCCAACCCTTGAAAGATTTTGAAAATTAAAACATGAATATTTTAATTCAGACACCGAAAATTTATGTAGTTTGATCAAATTATAAAAACAGCAGACAAGAAAAGGTTTCCTCCTCATTTCCTCTTTTCAGGAAAAAAAACAGATAGTTAACTGAAGGAGCTTTGTGCACATTCCAGTAATTTGTTGCTGAGTATAAGTGGGGTTTCATACGTTGTTTGCTTATTTTATTACAGGCTTGTAAAATATGCACACAGTAATAAAAGAGACTGTAAAACTCCTTTGGGAGCAAAGCAATTTTTTTATATATAATGCCACCAAGGAAATGTATTTTGGCAGTGGGTGGGAAGGAAAATATTATGAAGATGTATGACTGCCATCAGAACGCTGTTCCCACAAAAGGCTACACAGTACAGCGCATAGACCAAACCGTATTTTATTTATTATTATATATATTTTATAATTCATATTGTTAGCTTGCCTTAAATCTTTTTTTCCCCTCTCCAATATCATTTCGCCTAAAGGAAAAATCTTACTCTCTATTCACTTTAAGTCACTAAACAAAAGGGTAGAAAGAGCCAATGAACAAGCCATCTTTTAAAAGTAGAAGCCAGAAAATCTACACATAAATATTAACCAGAAATTTGGCTGTGAAAGATACAACCCACACCTTCATCCTCAAGACACTTAATCATACTTCAGACACCTAATGAGCTACTGTTTAATGCCTGAGACCCTACATCAGCTTGTAGGAGGATAACATCTGCTTTCTCCCCCATACATATGCTGGCAACTTACCTATCAGTTGACAGAGCATGCCCCCACACCCATTTAGTCTCTGGGAGAAGGTGCACTCCTAGGCAGCCTTCAGCAATGTTTCTACAGCTGAATGCACTAATAAGATGCCATCCTCTCATGCTTCAGCTTCTGCCAGTTAGATGAGGAACATGGAAACACAAGTAGGATGGTTATCAATAATATAGGAAGAACCACAAAGCAACCATCCTGAAGTAACATATTCAGTGACCTCTGGCACAGCTCAGCATTTCCTTACACTGATTGCTCTCTCATGCTCAGACCTGGTACTAGTCACGGTTTGAGAACCTTAGAGAGAGGGAGGGAAATATTTGGCCTGGCAGACCCCCTGGAGAGTGTACAGCAGCTGCCAGGGACAATACATGTTTTTTTAAAAGTTTATTTTTTTCCAAGACAGTGCTCTTGCCCTAAGATTCCTCCCCACACCCTGAGGCTCAGATGAGACAACCCAGGCCCTATGATCTGGGAACAGTGACAGAATCCCACCATCCCTTCTTCTACATCTACACCCCCAGAGATAGAAGCTCTGAGGTTTCCCCGCAGGTTTTCTGGATTAAGTCTTGGAGATAGGTGGAAGGCATTCAAGAGTGTTCGCTTCTTTTCTGCCACCACCAACCTATCTGCTTGCCTTTGATCTGCCCAGGTAACCTATTTGCATGCTTTCCTAAGGAGGCAGAAACCGTGGTGAAACAGACTGGCAGTAGTGGCTGACCAAACAGGCAAAGAAACTATCCAGAACAAATCTGGTCCATTCATTGCTTGTGTAATATAGAAGGAGGGACACCAGAGGCTTCTTCATTTTTTCCCCTTCCCTTCAACACTCTGAGGCTCAGATTCCCCATAGAAGCAGTGGCTTTGAGTGCCTCTTAAAACTGATGGCAGCAGCAAAGGTTCATGAAGGGTGCACATAAGAACTTAAGGGCCTATGTGGCCCATGGGTTGTGCCTATCTCGAGAGTGTGCAGGGGGGAGCAGAATCCACACAATCAAACAAAAAAGTGAATATGACAATAAATAATATTATGAAAAATATACAGAACACAGATTCACCAAAGCCTAAAGGCAATTAAATATGACCGATAACCAACCATATAATACAATATAGAATAATACAAACACTAACAAACTTCAGAATAATACAAAGCAGAATAAAACCAAGCACTATAAGTAAGCACTACAAATGTATATATGAGAAGGACAACTTAACTCATAGAACACAGACCAACTCAAGCCTATAGGCAATGAAATATAGCTTAATCTCATACAGCATAGCAATGACAGCTGCCTAGCAAACAATGGTTTAAACATAAATGTGGAAGTCCACGGTGAACAAAGGAGTCACAAACACATTACAATCTATTCCATGCTTGTAAACACAAGAAACAACTATATACAGTCCACAAGCCAGGTAACAGTAGCAAAATGTGATGAAGAGTTGTACAGGCTATAATGAAGATCTGTCGTAAACAACTGCTCCTGGAAATGTGGAAGCATTTCAATCAATCTTTATCAGTAGTTAGATGAAAATAGTGTTTTCCATAATTATCCAAAGGTCATAGATGGAATATTCCAAAGATGCACCTCGCAGATGAATCAAACAGTGTTTACACTTGTAAAGTTGCATAAAGTCATGTGTTAGAGTTCTGCCATGTTTGGAACATGGCTGGATGGAAAACTTGTCTCAGATCCCCACTCAGCCAAGAATCTTACTGGGCTGATATGGGCATGTCAGTTCATCTTAGCCTAACTAATTCAGTGGGCTGTTCTGAAACCAAAGAGCTGCTGTGAGCTACAAATAGTACACAAATGATTTGAACAGATAAACATGAGGCGTTTGTGGAAGTGAGGTTTGGAATCATCAACAAAAGACTATCTTTGGTGAAGAGAAAGGTTTTTGTTTCATGTTTTATAAGAGAACTACATTTTCTCATAAAAATGTAGAGAGAGAGAAAAAGAGAGAGAGAGAGAAAGCTAGTGGCTTCCACAGCAGTGGGGCAATGAATTTGCTCTGGGTCTTAGACTAAACTTTAAAAGACCTATCCAAGGTGAAGAAACCTATCCCCACAATAGCTCATTTCAAGTTTAGACTGAGAAACCTGCAGCAGATTCACTAATGGGAACCACCCACTGCCACTGATCTCAACAAATATGCAAAAATTCTCATAACATACAAGTGTATGTAGCACTTACCAAATGTGTACTCTAGTATTTTATTTGCCATGCTGAAGTACTATACTGCGTTCCAATATTTTCTTATCTTTCTGTCCACACAAATGAGAAATTAATACAGGCTGTATTTATAATTAGGTACAGTATCACTAGTTCTTTTTTAATTGTTTATTTAATTTGCTTATGATTAGGTTTATAATGAACATTTCTGTGATAAGTAGGTAAAAGCCAGCTTAAACTATTTTACACAATTAAAATGTAACATCCCCAAACATTATTTATCTTAGTGTTTTGCTTATCTTTCTCAATATTAGAAAATGCTTACTGTTACACCTTGCTAAATATTTGCAGTCGAAAGGTTTCTGTATTTTTAAAAGCTCGTGGTAATTAAACTGCAACATCGGCATTATGATAATGCGTGCTCTTATGTTTTCCAACCAGTGTCTGCTGAATAGGAAAAAGTCAAAAAGATAAGTTCATAAATAGAGAATCAGAGGCAAAATATTCCAAAATAAACCAGCACCTGGGAATAGGCTTGGTTGTCGTAGAACTGAGGTCTAATTCATACATGGTAAACACCCTGATGCAACAAAGACCCTTGGGCCTAACTGCATTAAGCAAGTTACTCATGAGCCACTGGGAGATTGAGGAACTATTTTGGGATGGTATAATGGCCGTTACACATTAGTTTCCCAGTTCCCTTCATTAAAATGCACTGGTGTGAGCTGAGGCCCATGATTATATTGTGGCCACAATAAGCTCTTTGATGTGCTTCTTGTTTTGTCCCATGTTGGACACATTTGCACAAAATGCTAAGCTGGAATTGCTGAGAATTCTGGTCTAAGCAGCATACTGGTGCAAGATGTTGCATTGCCTTCACTTGGCTCCTCCTGTAAACAGCCTTGAGAATTATGCACACACACACACACAGGCTTTTGCCAGACTCACAAACCTCCCCCCTCCCCGAGCTTTCAACTTGCTTAATTGTGCAGAATGCTTTTGTTCCAAATGGTCGATTGCTGCTCCTTGGGGCCTCCAGAAAAGGAAGATTGACTTTGACCCCCCCCCACACACACACACTTGGCTCCTGATAGTCAGAACCCTCTCTCTGCTGGGGGTGACGGTGGCCCAAAATGATGCTGTTTGGTCTGCCACAAGGTTTCAGGGCAAAACTTGTTCCCAGCAGCAGCTATGGCTGCCCACACCTGGAGGGTTGAAGCCTTACTGTTAGTTTTACCTGTAGCCTGGGTTGCCACTCCCCTAACAAGCCATAAAATTATTTCAAACCTTGCTTTAGATTCTGACTTGCTAGAGAAAAGAGACACAAGGCATCTGGGTTTAGATGCAACACTAACCAAAAACTGTCACCAAGTATTGGGGTCTGGGGGATGTCAGTTTATAATATTTAAGGTACTAAGGAGATTTTCAGACGCCTCTTGCCGCGCAAGCAGCCTCCAGTGCAGTAACAAGGCTGCTGCACAGCAAGGGGTCCATTTTGGATGACGCCATTTCTCCCTCGGCGTCATCCATGACTGTTGCGGCTAGCATTGGAGGCGGCCGCGCTGTTTTTCACTCACAAAAATTGTCCGTGAGTAAAAAACAGCATGGCCGCCTTCAATGCTAGCTGCAACAGTCACGGACGACACCAAGAGAGAAATGGCGTCGTTCAAAATGGACCCCTTGCCACGCAGCAGCCTCGTTACTGCTCCGGAGGCTGCTTGCGTGGCAAGAGGCGGCAAGAGGCATCTGAAAATCTCCTAAGAAAAATAATGCAAAAGAGTTTCTCCAAACTGGAGACTGCACAGTAAAATATCAAATGAGTTCCCCAAAATATCCAGTTCACATATCATTGTTGGGTTCTTTAACTGGCTGCAACTAATTATGAAAGGGATCTTGGGGTTGCGGTAGATACAGTAGCTCAATCAAAATACTGAGCCAGTGGGTGGCTGTTGTAAAGAGGGAGCAGAATTCCATGTAGGGCATAATTAGAAAAGGAATTGAAAATAATACCGACAATACCATACTCCCTGCATACAAATCCATACTTAACCACATCTGGAATACTGCATCCAGTTCTCATCACTGCACCTAAACAAAGGATACTGTAAAACTGGAAAGGTGTCCTACGGCTTGTCTAGATGGGCAATTTTCCCTGGCTTTCCCTCCAGCTTGGAGCCCTGCCAAAACGACACAGGGCTCTTGCCCAACTCACCTCCAGACAATCCCAATGACATCCAAGGCAGAGCCAGGGGGAATCTGGGATAAACCGTTTTAAAACTTTGGGGGTGGGACCGGGACAACCCGTGCTATGCGGGAAAACCAAGATGGGTCCAGCACGGGACTCAGGAGTCCGTACCTGCACAATGGATTGAATCGCCTGCTGCCACCACTGGTGTCGCCTTGAAGCTAGAAAGGAGGGCCCCAGCACATGATCAAGGCCCCCTGCATGTGACCAGCCTTGATCACAGGCTGAGGGCCTCCTTCCCAGCTTCAGAGAGTATGACACACGACAGTAGGGAAGGTGTCCACCAATACAGGCCAGGGTATATGTGCGAACTTCTGCCCATTTCATCACAGTAATGGGGGTGTAACAGGCCAGCTTGGGCACCAGAATATTCCAATTGGAAGGCAAAGTATTCTGGCTAGTGTAGACGAGGCCATAAATGACAACCAGAATGATCAAGGGATTGGAGCAATTGCCACACAAGGAAGTGATACATTTGGAGCACTGTTTGTTATAGAAAAAAGGCAGGTAAGGGGGACATGGTAGAGTTGTGTAAAAGTGTTCATGTTGTGAGGAAAAGAGAAGCTATTCTCCCTCTCTTATAATACTGGGACCCAAGACTGTCCACTGAAGCTAAATGGTAGAAGACACATGAAAAGATGTGCACAGTTAAAGTTGGAATTCATTGCCCCAAGATGTACAGTCCTTATAGCTGAGAGCCAGAAAGCCATAGTGACTTGAGTGTTGGACTAGGACACTGGGAGTCCAGGGTTTGAATCTCCACTCAGCCATGGAAACCCAATAGATGACCTTGGGCAAGTCCCACTCTCTCAACCTCAGAGGAAAGCAAGGGAAAAACCCTTCTGAAAAAAATCTGCTAAGAAAAGCCACCTTGGGGCCGCCATAAATCAGGAGACTCACAACAAGTTTTAGCTGCTTATTAGGATAGCTCTAAAGGGAAAAAAGATAACTTTATGGAGGATGAGTCCATCTGTAATCGGGATGGCTACATATCACTGTCAGTGTGAAGTGGAGTAAGCATCTGCAGGGGTATAGCTACTGGTGGGGGCGAGAAAGTGAGGCCATTGCCCTCAAATAAGAATTTTGCACCCCCATGAAATTTTCTGCCAGTCCCCAAACTTCTAGCATTGCAATAACCTAAGCATTTAAAAATACATTTTAGGAGGAGGCGGGAATATAAGCTTTTAACATCTACTCTTAGGGAAAGACAAGTGGTTTATAGGTGGCTAGTTCCCGAAGGACTTATTGTGTGGTTCCAAAAGAAAAAGATTGAAATTAGAACAATACAGGAGGCCAAGGATTTTCTTAAATTCCTAAAAAGAAGAGATCAAAAAGACGAAGAAAGGGAAGAAAAGGGATTGAGGATTAATGGAGTTGAAACTAAAGGAGATAAAAAAAACGTACCAGGAAGGGAAAGAGAGTTCTTTGTCAAATCTGGATAAGGAAGGGGAGGCAGTAAGGACGAAGAAAGTCAGGAATCAGACAGACTCAGAGAGTATACGATCTAATTCTGAAAACTGTTCAGATATAGATCCAGATAGTGAAGGTGAAGGAGAAGGTGAAGACAACGGAAAATTGGGTATTGACGAGGAAGAGAAAGAAATATAATTAAAAGGAGAAATAAGAAACCTACTGAACTAGGCCTTTTATAAGAAGTTTGTAGTTTAGGCAGATTTACTGGGCTTGAAATGTCTAATAATATAAATGACAATTTAAGAAGTGTGAATAATCTGAAAATTGTTTTGTTAAATGTGAAAGGATTGAACGGTTGTGCAAAAAGAGGAAGAGTTTTTCAGTATTTAAAAAAGATCAAAGCAGAATTTGTGTGTTTACAAGAACATCGAATTAGAAAAGACTATGTAAAGCTATTGCAAAACCGGAAGCTGGGTAAATTGTTTGTTTTGGCTGCAGGAAAAAAACAGAAGGGTGTGGCTATTTATGTTAAAGAATCTTATGATGTGGAAGAAGTCTTGAATGATAACAGAGGACATTATATTGGTTTGCAAGTGGTCTTAGAAGGGAAAAAAGTCCTCGTGTTGGGTGTCTATGGTCCCCTAGTTAAACAAGGGAAATTTTATGGAAAACTACTGAATAAAGTTGAAAATCTGTCTTTCGACTCTTGTATATTCATGGGAGATTATAATGGGGTTATTAATCCCCAATTAGATAGATTTTCAACAAAAAAAATTAGGAATAACCAGGGTAAATTGCCCCTTAAATTTTTTGCTATCATGGATAGATTGGAATTATTGGATATATGGAGAGAATTAAATCCTGGTAGGAAGGAATTTTCTTTTTACTCGGATAGACATTTCTCCTGGGCAAGGATAGACATGATACTTGTGTCTAAAAATATTTCTCATTTGGCAACGAATGTAAGAATAAACCCTAGAGTAATATCAGACCATGGTTTAATTTCCCTTGAAATAAAACAAAGACCCAAAGAATACTGTTGGCGGCTAAATAATAATCTACTAAATAATGATAAAATCTTTAAAGATGCTTTAACATGTTTACAAAACTACTTTAATGAAAATCAAGATACAGATACTTCTGTAACTATTATATGGGAAGCAGCTAAAGCAGTCTTGAGAGGCTTTTTCCTGGAAAGAAGTAGTTATCTTAAAAAGTTGAGGACGCAAACTTTGAAGGTATTGCAAGAAACTTTAAAAGAGAGAGAAACGCTATTAAAACAATACCCTAATAAGCACAACATAGAAGTAGAAATTAAGGATCTACAGGTACAGATAGCAACACAGCTTACAGAAGAGAGACAAAAGGAACTCAAGTTTATGAAACAAAATTTTTTTGAAGGAAGTAATAAACCTGGCAAATGGTTGGCTCATCAATTGAGAAAAGAAAGAACAAGAAGGCAAATTGTTGGTTTAAGAGATCAGGGAAAGAAATATACTGAACAAGACCAGGTGAAAAAAATTGTTTATGATTTTTATAAATTGTTGTATAAAAAAGAGAGGGAGATATCTAATGAAGCTATATGTGAATATCTGGACAGCTGTAATGTAACTACTTTTAATGCAACTCAGAAAGAGCAGCTAAATAAACCTATAACTACCCAGGAAGTTCTAGAGGCGATTAAAAGAATTAGACCGGGTAAGGCATCGGGACCAGATGGCTTTCCTGCGGAGTTCTATAAAAAGTTCGCAGGGCAGGTAGCTCCTGTCTTGAGTGAAGTGATGAATGAAATACTTGAGGGGAAGTATCCGCTAACATGGGCACATGCTAACATAGTGTTACTACCAAAAGAAAATAAAGATACACAAGACATCAGCAATTATAGACCTATCTCTCTGCTGAACGCAGATTACAAGATCTTCGTCTCCATCCTAGCAGAGAGATTGAAAAATATTCTGAAGGAATGGATTCACAAAGACCAATGTGGTTTTTTTACCACAGAGACAAATAAAAGATAATCTGAGGGTAGTATTGAATCTGATTGAGATCCATGAAAAAAATATCGATAAAAAACTGGTTATGACTTTTATTGACTTCGAGAAGGCTTTTGATAAAGTAGACTGGTCTTTTCTTTTTTTGGTTTTGGAAAAGGTGGAGGCTGGGAAGAACTTCATTAAATGGATTAAGGCCATATATGACGTTCAAGAGGCAAGAGTAATAGTTAATGGGGAAAGGACAGAGAGGATCCGAATTTATAATGGGACGAGACAGGGATGTCCGTTGTCCCCTTTACTGTTCCTCATGGTAATTGAAATACTTAATAATAAGATTAGGGCTGAGGAAAAAATTGTAGGGATAAAAAGCAAAGGACATGAATTTAAACTGCGTGCTTACGCAGATGATCTTTTGGTGACAGTAGCAGACCCTATTGATAGCATGGAATGTCTTGTTGATATCTTAAATAAATTTTGTAGAGTATCTGGCCTAAAAATTAATAAAGAGAAAACTTCTGTATTATCTATGAACGTTTCTAAAGATGAGGAAGCAAAAATTAAAGAAATGTCAGGATTCCAGATTTGTAAGAAGATAAAATACCTTGGGGTTACACTGACCAGTAAAAATGTGGACCTTTATAAGAATAATTATGAGGAATTGACAAAGGCTGTGGTTAAAGACCTAAAATTATGGAGTCAACTACAATTATCATGGCTGGGGAAAATTTCTGTTATAAAGATGAAAATTTTACCTAAATTTATGTGTGTGTTTTTCAGAATTTGCCAATAATCACCAATTTTAAACCATTTAAAATCTGGCACAAAGAAATCTCGAAATTTGCTTGGGGCGGGAAAAAGCCCAGAGTGAGATTTAAACTTCTGCAAAACAAATCTAATAGGGGTGGACTTGCTTTACCCAATTTACAAGTATATTATGCAGCTTGTTGCTTTGTTTGGATGTCAGAATGGTTTCTGTTAGATAATGAGGGGATTTTAGCACTTGAAGGCAATGGACTTAGATTTGGGTGGCACGCTTATTTATTTTATGGAAAGCATAAGGTACACAAAGATTTCAGCAATCATTTCATTCGTAAATCCTTGTTTAATGTTTGGTTAAAGTATAAAGAGAGAGTTAGTCCGGAACTACCTAGGTGGGTGTCAATACACGAGGCATTTCATCATAGGGAAGTCATAAAAGAAGGGAAGTGGATTATATATGATGACTTACTGGAGGTGAATAAATGGGACGGAAATCTCTGTTTTAAAAAACATCAACAAATAATAGATGAAGGTTATACATGTGGCTGGCTCCTACATAGACAGTTGAGAGAGAGGTATCTCCCAGATTAAAAATTAATTGGTATTAGAAAGGAGAGAAGTGAATTTGACAAAATTATATGTTCGGAAAGGAGACATAAAATAGCGAGGTTTTACAATTACCTTATGAATTTTGAAATGGAGGAGGAGTTAATAACGGACTCGATGGTTAAATGGTCCCAAGATTTAAAGTTTAATATTAACTTGGATCAATGGGAGAGGTTGTGGAGAAATAGAGTTAGATATTCCCCCTGTTGTGATCTCAGGGAAAACCACGTGAAGATGCAATTTAGGTGGCACCTTACCCCAGCAAAAATTGGCAGAATATATAAAGGTACATCAAATAAATGTTGGCGATGTAAGAAAACAACTGGGACCTACATGCATATGTGGTGGTCCTGTAAAAAAGTACAGAAATACTGGAAAAAAATTCATGGTGTTATTGAAAAAAATTTTACATTTAAAATTTCACCTGGACCCAAAGTTTTATCTGTTGAGTTTATGTGAAAATTCAGATTTTGAATGTAAGTTTGGAAAATTAATATTTCATTTGACAACTGCGGCCAGGATGGTTTTGGCAAGTAGGTGGAAATCGGAAGAAACCCCAGCGGTCGAACGTTGGCTAAATAGACTTTGTGAAATTGAACAGATGGATGAGCTCACTACTATTCTAAGAGGCCATAATGTGGAAATAAGCAAGAGGATTTGGAAACCGTTTAGGGATTATATGAATGGATTATATAAGGTTAAAGATAATTAAGGTTAAAATGAATGGTTGAATATCTTAGTTTAGAAGCTAAGGTGTCTATTGGTTATAGCTGGTTTAAGCTATTTTTGTTACATAATTGAATATAAGTTAATTCTTTAAATTCTTTAAACTTAATAGTGTACCTTAAGGAATGAAGTTAATTCACATAGGAAGCTTAGCTTCAGGACTTTCATAATGAAAAGTGCACTAAAAAGGGAAAAAAATTTAGGACCGGTCCCCCACTCCAGGAAGTTTTGTCGATTATTTGTTATATGTGTATTGTCATATAATGTGTCATTGTAGCTGTGTATTGTAAGCCAGGTATTGTAAGTATATGCTATTTATGTTGATAGATAGGATAGAGATGTATTTGGTGTGTTATATGTGTTTTCTGATATATCTTGTGCGTTATTTTGTCTTTTATGTCTATTGTATTGTATATCGTACAATGTTATTAGTTGTTTGTGGTTATTTTAATCAATAAAGCTTTAAAAAAAAATACATTTTAGGCAGCCAAAAAAAGGGGGCAGGCAGAGTTACTGAAGGAATGTGAACACGGTAAATAGAGTTCTAGGTGTGAATGGTTTTCAAATGTCTTCCTCTCAGCAATGCTAGAAATTTGAGGATTGAAGGAAAATTCCATGTGGGCGGGCAGAAGTCTTACTTTGAGGGCAAGACCCCCATTTTACCTCCCCGTAGCTATCCCCATGTAGCGGACCTCCTGCTGGCAACTGATTGGCCACTGTGTGAACAGAGCTTTGGACGAGATAAGACTTGGGCCTCATCTACACAGGCCATAATATGCTGGGATGGAGTCCAGACCACCACACTGGCCTGTTCCTGCAGCTGCCACTGCCACCCACATCCCACTCCTGGATCCAGGCAGCACATGAGCAAGGTGCCCTGCATGTGACTGCCCAGGTCACAACCTGCGGGCCTGCTTCCTGGATCCAGAGAGTGCAACACAGGCAGCAGCTGCAGCCATGGGCCAGCATGATGGTAGGGCCTCCTGCTGTCCCATGGGATCCAATCCGTTTCTTCTGAAGAGAAACTATTTTTTCCAGGTATTGTAATATAACATTTTTATCAGGCTTTATCCTATCATAGTCTCGTCTTTGCTCCAAGCATTGTGAGGACTTCTGGGAGCAAAACAGGAAAAAACGCCCTGCATCATTAGGACTGCAGGGCTCTAAGAAGGGGCCCATTTCTTTCTTTCCTTTCGTAGGTTGGTAAAATGAGTACCCAGCTTGTGGGGGCAATTAGCTAACACACATTGGAAACTGCTTAATGCAGTGTAGATGTGTAAATTGCTATTGCTTAAAACAATTTGTAAGCTGCTCTGATAGCCTTGTGGCTGAAGAGCGGGGTATAAATAAATAAATAAATAAATATAGACAAGGCCTTGGTCTCTTCCAACATGGCTCTTATGTTCTTATCATGACAAGTGCTAGAACGTATTTGTTGGTGTGATTCAACTCAACTGCCTACATTTTTGTATTGCCTGTGGTTATGGGGGCTGTCACGATGAAGGCCTGCACTTCAAAACTTACCACTATGGACTTTATCAGACTCTGCCCTTAAAATGTTCTTTTGCTGGCATTAAAAAAAAAACAAAACATTTTTATGCCGGCGAAAGAACGCTTCCCCCCACACTTGCCTCCTTTACTGGCAAAGGCAGCTCCGGCAATAAAGAGGAAGTGAATGGAGCCCAATTCACATCCTCACTTGAAATCCTGTGAGACTTCGACATGCAGGAAATTCAAAATTAAAAACAAAAATAAAGCATTTAAAGTTTGGAAACACACACACATATTTTAAAAGACCAAGGTAACCCAGGGAGGGTCATAAAAAGAGCAAAACTTACCTGGATGTCCTGAGCTCACCTGGAAGTGTTCACTCCGGACCGGCCATGGTTGGGGTAAATACGGTTGTTAAATGGCCCAAGGTTTCGCACCCGTGCTGGCACAAAAGCAGCAGGGGGATCTATTGATGGTTTAAGCCATCAGTTAAAAGGTACAGGTTTGGGGCTGTTTTTAACAGCGAAAGGGTGACATCATCTGATCTGCACACCCTTTCTCAGTTATGTGGTGTCATTAGGATGCCGTATTTTCAGTGTCTGATAAAGTCCTATGTCTCTGACCATAAACCTTTAAATAATCAACTTCAAAAGTTTATGCAAGCCATGAGAACTCCAGAAGTTTCAACTAATCTGAAGTCTATGAATATGAAGCATCCAGTTTACAAAAAGATGGCTTTAAAGAGGAGTAGGTGGGTCAAAAATCTTATTAAACAGCCTGGTTTGGGCAATTTATTCAGTGCTAGATTTCCTGTGGGAGACCCAAAGCTACAAGAAGACAAAATTATGCTAGGGTGTTAGGGATCTGCCAATACTCCAGTTATGCTTTTGCTCTTTTTAATGCTTTATTTGAAAGCTAATTGAAGTGTACCCAGTGCTGGCCAGAGCTGTACTTAATACCCCAAAAGCTGTCCTGACCCTCTTTTTTTAACCTCAGGAATCAGGTGGATCTCAGAAAGCCCTCTCCCATTTCCCCACCCCCTTTTAAACTTCAGGAATTTCAGAAGCAGCCTCACACAGAACCCTCACCTGTTTCCTAACTCCCTAAGCTGGAGGATTTCAACTTGAAATTGGCCACTGGAACATGGACAACAACTCAAAACAAGCCTGCATTTTTTAGATATCTACCATGATTTCCTGATGGGCTATGGCTGCCCTGTGTTTGCTTCTAGTGTTGGCAGAGAGAACTGAGGTATCAGCGCCATTCAAAGACCCAAAGTCTATTGGCGAAACATCAGTCCTTGGATCCTGAATCCCCGTATAAAGGCATATGCTTATCTTTGGCCAAAGATGGTTCTCACCTTCGAACAAAGACCTACTCAGTCAGAGGACTTTATCAGACGCTCTAAAAAGAAAACCCACAGAGGTCAGGAGGAGGATGCCACTGTCCCACTTCCGGCAGTTGATACCACACACCCCGTCCTCCTTCTATCCTTGCTCCATGCTTCCTCCGTGCTAGAGGATGAAAATGGTGCCACTTTTTATTGATGGAGACAATAAAAGCAGTGCCTTTTTCATCCCTCCAGCATGGAGGAAGCACAGAGGAGGGACAGGAGGAAAATGGGGCGTGAGGTATTGACCGCCAGAAGCAGGACAACGGCATCCTCCTCCCAACCGCCACGGGGGGGGGGGTGTTAGAGCATCTGATAAAGTCCAGAGTCAGGAGCCAGCAAAGAAGAACAACTTTATTAGCTGGAGGTTATGATTTTATAGACCTGCTCCTACTTCTGTACATGTGTTAGAGAGAAAGGTTCTCATGATCTCATCCAATAGCAAACTTCAGTTAACACCTCAGTAAGACAATTGACCATTCATGTGTTAACACCTCCTACATCAGGCTAGGCTAATGTTACAATAAAGGATACATTCCTCTGCTGAGAACTGCAACTCGTGGCAGTTTCTGAGATGTTACAGTTACACACACACACACAAACACACACAGAGTCAAGGTCTACCAAAGTTTTAGCATTCTAAGCAAAGATGGCTTTACTTTGGTTCATTTCATTACCAACTAGTATTTGTTATTTTTTTTTTTGATTTATACTTTTTATTGCTAAGTTTTTAACACATTCATCATACATCCATAACATATTCATATTTTCCTTCTATATTCAGTCCATTTCCATACTATGTACTTCTTTTATCCTTCCATCAACTAGTATTTGTTATTGATCAATATACCAGGACCCCTCTGTCATTCTATGCATATCCCACTCCACCTATGGTCAACAATGCACCTTTCCAATAAAGCTTTGCAGCATTGTGGAATTATGAATAAAGATTTGTGTTTCAGCCTTCACTAGCAGGCCCCGCATTTGGAATTCTGCCACTGCAGAAATGACACTGCAACTTCGACGACAACCAAAAACTGTCAAACTTTGAGGCCTCTAGCAAGATGTCCCAAATGAATTATGACATTCTCTTCAGTTAGTTTAAATGTGTGAGCAGTTACCAATCTCACATTTTTAAAACATCTTACATCTGTCTCTCAGAATTTTGTTTTTAGATAAAAAAAATTAAAAAAATTATAACCAATAAACAAAACGTTGCAGTTAATAAGAATATGAGATGGTCTGTTCTTCTGGGATATTGGCGACTGGGCTTTTGATCAAACATGTTCATTATGTGGCTGTGACCAAATTCAATATTCTCACATTTTTTTTAATCTTTGATATGGGATAAGCAAAGTACTCCCAGAGGGCCCAAAAGACAATTAACGACGAGTAATTGCTTTGTGCATTTGTATTACCTGAATATTTAGAGGCAATTCCTGCAACATTGACATCAAGGAATTATCTTTTGCCATATGGGTATGCTGTATAAAAGGATTTGTACAGCTGCCGATGGGCTGTTTCTCCCACACTTACCTCCGGCCTAGTTAGCTCCTCACCTCCTATTGGGTGGAAGTTATTCAATGGTGGGATATGTGCCATTGTTCTTCTCTTGAAACTTGTGGCATGCTCTTCTAACAGCAACAGCAGCAACCCTTTGGTTTGATGAAGTTTCACTTTCTATTCCATTCAACTTCTGTTTCTCATTGCAGAATCCTTGCATGTGCATGTTGTATTTTGTGTTTGAATCAAATAAGAATATTTGCAAATGCCATTATAGTTACACCCTGTAAGTATAAAAACAAGCATAAAAGTAATTAAACATACTTATAGTAGACTATCTGAAGGACCGTATCTCCCTATACAAGCCATCCCAAGTGTTAAGACTGGCAGGGGAGGGCTTTCTCTCAGTCCCACCACCTTCACGGGCACAGTTGGTGAGGACTCAGGAGACAGTTGCCCCCAGACTGTGGAACTCCCTTCCATGGGAGGTCAGGTTTGCCACCTCCCTCTTCTCTTTTCGTCGACAGTTGAAGACATTTTTTATTTAGGCAGGCATTTGATATGTGAATTTTACTTGGTGTGCTGCTTTTATTGTTGTAGTTTTATGATTTTATCCTTTTAATTCATATGTTTGAATTATATTTTAACAATGATAATTTAATTTAATTCTTTTAAAACTTTTGTACTTGTGATGTTTTTAGCTGTATTTTTTCATGATTGTAAGCCACTTTGGATCCCATCTTGGGAGAAAGGCAGGATATAAATCTAATAAATAAATAAATAAAGTTACAGTACAAAGGGGTTCACATTCTCTCTCATTACAGTGTAATTAAGACTGCCAGTTACAGATCATCCCAGGACCTGACTACGCTTGGTGATGTCATTAAAGGTTATGTATTAAGGTTATGTATTAAGGACCAACCATGGTCACTCCCAGCTTGTGATTCAAACACACAGAGATCACCCAGGTCAAAGGGAAATGAGGAGATTGTTCCTTCTAACTTGATTAGAGAGACAGTACAAGGAGCATTTACTCTAGCCCACTTGTTTCTAGCCAGAAAGTAGGTGCAGAGCAGAGGGTGAGCTTTGGCACTACAATGACTGGGAGGGGAGGAGGAAGCTAACTAAGTAAATACATAGACACCCTGAGAGTACTTGGCTGCTGCCCCAGTGCAGAAATAAGGCAGTGTAACACTATTTTAACAATCAGGGCTCCATCCTATGGAATCCTGGGATTTGTAGTTTGTTGTGGCACCAGAGAAGGCTAAATATCTCGCAAAACTACAATTCCCAGAATTCCATAACATTGAGCCAGGGCAGTTAAAGTGGTGTCAAACTGCATTATTCCTGCTGCATGGCCACAGCCTTTGCAAATTGCAGCAGCCGCTCAATTCAGCCTTGCAAATGGTAGGAAGCTGCTGATTTCCTGAATGAGCTGGAGATTTGCACACAGCCTTTCCTCTTGCCAGGAGCTGAGCCCAGAACCAGAGAATTTGCATCCTCATCTCCCAATGACCTATGAAAACTAGAGAATTAGAGCCAGGCCCTGACATCTGGCAATCCTAATTGTAACTGAAATATAATGTAGTTATGCCATAGTCATTATAAAAAGGGGATTAATTATAAGTGACTCAATATTTATATCTAGTTACATCTCCAATCTATCCTTTATAAGCAAGACTGTAAAAGAGCTCAGTCATATTGCAAGGGGGCTCATTCTTATCTATGATGCATAATTTCTTTAACAGGCCTTGCTTGACCTATAGTTAGCTCAAAGCCAGTGTGATTTTGTTACCCTGAGAGGTGGGGCTGTGTTAGGACACCACCTGTGATGTCAAAATCTCCTGTGATATCTAGAGTGAATTATTAGCTCAACAAGAGGCCTGTGAGAGGAGAGTAACTCTGAAGATCTTTCATCTATGTATACCATATCGCCTCCTCTTAAACGTCTTTTGTCCAGGCTAAACATACCCAGCTCCCCAAGTCTCTCCCCATAAGGCATCGTTTCCAGACCTTTCACCACTTCAGTCACCCCTCTCTGGACACGCTCCAATCTGTCAACATATTTTTTGAATTGTGGTGCCCAGAACTGGACACAGTATTCCAGGTGAGGTCCAGTACTAATTGTAGAGAGCACTCCAGTTAAAGTAAAACAAAGTGTTTTTATTGAAAATTATACAGGGGCTATGTTAACATACAAAACATACACTCATAAGAACCATACAAGGCTATGGCAGAGTAAGGCAGAAAGGCTGGCTAGAGAGAGGGAAGATGGGGTGATAGTTACCACTCTCGAGAAGAGAGTCCCATGCAGCAAAGATACTCAGACTGGCACCTGAGGGTGGCACAGAGAATCTGGCAGAATGACAGGGTCCACCTGTGGCACATGTCGCTGGTGTCTAGGCTGGGATATTTGTACCCTGTTTCATATCCTGAAGGGGTACTCTGGTTATGACAAAGCCTGGATGGCTTTCCCATGGGATAGACAAAGGGAACGAAACTCAACTGATTGCTTTAATTAAAACATTGATGTTCTTGTGACAACCTCATAAAATTGGACAGGATGGGGTGTGAGGAGAGATTTCTGTAAGGTATGGAAGGAGGAATGGTCACTTGTTTACATGATTGAATTATTGCTTGAAACACCCAAGGCTGAAAGAAAGGGTTAGCACATACTCCTTAATGACTGGGTCATTAGCATAAACCCATTACTGCAGGGCTTTCAGCATAATCTTATCTTGGATTTTCCCACCATTATATTTCTAGACACGTTCCAGGTAATTGTGACCTTAGGCTGACCTCCAGTCTGCCTAACCTCCCAGCCAAAGTGACCCTGAAAAGTGTCTAATATGTTCAGTTATGGAATCTCATGGGGAGGGTTAGTAAGGTATGCTAACAGTGTGGAGGTCAGTATTGGACTGGACTCACTTTCAACCTGACCTCACTCACAGACTTCTGGTGAGGATAAAGTGGAAGTACTGTAGAGCCATGTATGCCACCATGAGCACACTGGAGGAAAGGCAGGATATACAAGAAAATAAAATGAAAAAAGTCACAGTCCTTGTCTTGTTTTCTCTGAGTGTGGGAGGAACTCTACCAGAAAGAGGTACTGTATATAGATGGATCTATATACATCATATTTGCATCACAGAGAAGGAAGAATGACAGTTTAAAGAATTAAACTGAAATGGAAAACTCACTGTTTATTCTTATTACAATGATGTATATTGGCAGAGGTGTAATAGGTACATGTTTTAACATACAGTAAGCATATTGTTCACCACATTGGGCTTTACTGCTTTATAATAAAAATATGCTAATTATAATACATGAAAACAAAGTTGAAATGGACAGAAGAGCTGGATTGGCAAAAACTATAAAGGGTTCCCTAGACATAGAAAATATGTGTGTATGCAAGTGTTAATTCTGAACGCTTCAAAACTACCTGTAATAAATATTGCAAAGAAAAAAGAAACAGCTGAAAACAGCAGGGTGCCAAATTTCCACTCTCCATCTTGACATCCAAGCAAAACAGGTTCCAGAATGTGTTAAGGATGGGGTAATGGTGGGGGGGAGAGAGATCAGGAGAGGAAAGCATAAAAAATGAGAGAGAATGCTGGAAGGTGTTGGGGTTGGAAAAGGTGCCTGAGGAAGAGAAATCACAGGGGAGAGGGGGGGGAGAGACTTCACATACTGGTCTGAGATATAACTTTTCATTTCCCAAAGGAACTTTTGCCAGGAAGCAGCACGAGCAAAGGCCTGCCCTCCAACTATTCTGGTTCGGCAGGGACAGCCCTGATTCATCTTCTGTCATCTCACTTCTTCAGCTGTATTTTAAAATTTCCCACTTTCTCTCTCCCCCTTCCACTGTTTGCCTGTGTTCTTGGCTTACCTCAGTTGCTGGAAATTGTGTTCAAAGTGCAAAGGTGGTTTATACAGTAGCACCCCCATATCCACGGGGGATTGGTTCCGGGGGCCCCCACAGATACTGAATTCCACGGATAATAGCATCTTTTGTGGATTCTGGACAGGGCCGGTTTAAGGGCCCTGCAGCACCTGCAGCCACAAGGGGTCCCATCATTGTTTTGGGACCTGTCATAACCCTAATCCTGCAAAAACATTATTAGTAATAATATGAATATCCTGTACTGTGAATAGTTTAGGTTAGGTTACATTGACCTGAGATAAACATATGGGGCCCCCAAAATAAAGCATTGCAGGGGGCCCCAAAATTACATAAACTGGCCCTGATTCTGGATTTTGTTTTGCTACATGGCCAACCCAGCTACCCTCTGAATGTTTTGCCTTCTTACTTTTTGACAGTAAGAGCTGTTCAGCAGTGGAACACACTCCCTCGGAGCATGGTGGGGTCTCCTTCCTTGGAGGTCTTTAAACAGAGGCTGGATTGCCATCTGTCGGGGATGCTTTGATCGTGATTTCCTGCATGGCAGGGGGTTGGACTGGATGGCCCTCGTGGTCTCTTCCAACTCTACAATTCTATGACCATGCTCTGATGTTGCTTTACTACATGTGTCCTAGTGTTTATATTTGAAATGTTGGAGGGTATACAAAAGTCATGGTAGGTCCAGGCTTATTCTAGAAAAGGAATTGGGTAGGCCTGACTTAACTGAGCTTGGCCTAAAATTAATCCCTGTGGTAAACCACCACTGTCCCCTGACTATTTCTCTTTAAAATCTTAAGTGACCGGCTTCTTCTTGGCACTTGTCACCTCCCTGTCAATAATCTACTGATAACACAATGGTAGCAGTTTTCAAATACTAACTCAGAGGTCAATATAGGTTTTAATAAAACAGTAGAATGGTGTATTTCTTTTAAACATGCAGGCAAGACCTCTTCTTCTTAAAACTTGGTAATAACAGTTCTGAGTTACAGGTTCATATCCAATGTAGCTATTTCATATACAATACTTCATCTCTTCTGACTGGTACAACCTAATAACACGGACCCTCTCTCTACTAGAGTTCTGTAAATAATAAGAGTTAGCTGAACCCAAAGGGTGCTCAGCAGTGGCTGCTTTTCGTCTTGGAAAGATGTGACCAGTGGGATGCCACAAGGTTCTGTCCTAGGCCCAGTGCTATTCAACATCTTTATCAATGACTTGGATGAGGGAATTAGGGTCATACTTATCAAATTTGCAGATGACACCAAATTGGGAGGAGTAGCTAATACCCTAGAGGACAGGATCAAAATTCAAAATGACCTGGATAGACTGGAGAGCTGGACCAAAGCTATCAAAATGAAATTCAATACGGAGACGTGTAAGGTACTGCCCTTAGGGCGAAAAAATGAAATGCATAGATACAGGATGGGAGAGACCTGGCTGAATGAGACTACATGTGAAAGGGATCTAGGAGTCCTAGTAGACCACAAGTTGAACATGAGTCAACAGTGTGATGCGGCAGCTAAAAAGGCCAATGTGATTTTGGGCTGCATCAATAGAAGTATAGTGTCTAGATCAAGGGAAATAATAGTATTTCTTCCCTCTTCCAGAATATTTTATTAACGGCGAACTCCCATTAGTAAAATATTCCAGAAGAGGGAAGAAATAACCCAGCGTGACGACGACGGCATATCGGGAGAGGCAAATGGGCGTGCGAACCGCGGCGCTGCTTCCGGTAAAGAAATCTGTCTGTCCTGATTTCTCCGGGGAATATTTTCCCCATGTGAAAATCTCCTTATACTTCCAGCATTTGGAATATAAAGCCTGACTGCTGCATGCATACCAAATGCTCAGAGGTCCTTTTGGTGGAAGTGCAGCTCTCATATGGGATTTCGGGCATCCTGGATGACCCCAACATGGGACCTGCTTTTAGGATCCCATGTAAAGGAAGTCCCATACAAAATGGAATTCCTGGGAACCCTAATTTGAACAGACAAAACTTCACTTGGAACTCAGACCTGATCCTTAATCCACAATAACTACCATAGAATTTTATGATTCCTAATCTGAACTGGGCAAGTAGAGAGACTTGTGCCATCTCCTGCAGTCACTGGTGGAAGTTATGACCAGCTTTGGATGAGGTGTCAGCTTTAGATCAGAATGTGTCTTCATTTGTGACTGCAAATGAGCCAATTTAAATGAGCTTGAGCTATAATGTTGTTCCAGCCATAGCTGTGGGAATTTCCACTTTGACCAAACCTTTGACAGTCCTCCAGCCAACATTGTTAGTGGCCACAATGTCTCCAGTTCTGGTGTTGAGACAGAAATCTGTGAAGATTTCTTAAGAGGGAAAGCTGATAGCTCTAGAAATGTGAGATCTGGAAAGGTTCTGCTGATCAAGGACCAATGAAGTTGAGGAAGGATTTGGGGCTGGAGTTTTGCAGGCAGGGAGCGATTTGCAAGCTGTGTGTGAATGGAGTGTGTTTGCGCTGATAGATGCTGACATATCTGACATAATAAAATGGAAAATGTTAATAGACTGCTTCTTAATATTTCCCCTATTCCTGCTGGTTCACTCCTGAGGTTTCTTTACTTCTTATCATTCCTAAGAAGGTGCTTTTGGTATTCAGTTTCTAAATTGTCTAAGGGACTGAGGACCAAAAATACGTGCAGCATGCCTTTGCTAATGTTGCTCAAAGTGACCTTCAGACAGGCGAGTAAGCACAGAGAGGGAGGGAAGAGAAAGGGAGGGAAGGAGCCCTCATTGAAAAATGATTTCCACAACTTAGTTCCAGTGCCTGTGAGCTCTTCAGTGCCATGTTGCTAGCCTCTTACTGGCTATCCCCTCTGCTCAGAAGTCTAGGATGTAATCTATCACCTTTGGGCTGTGGGGCTGGTGTCACTAAATCACTGCTCACAGCTCCAGAGTAAATGAGATGCACCATCTTGTGTGTGTGTGTGTGTGTCCTTACAAAAGATTTCAACATCAAAATTATTTACCTCACAAAATTCACTAATGCACGTATGCACACATACCCCTTCACCCTTTCCCACATGTAGTATGAGGCTGGGCGCACCCACCATCAGCCCAAAATACTTCTTGCAAGATATTGGAAGAGATAACACCAAAGCTGAGGGACTCCAGAGGCCAAAAGCTTTTCAAAGAATGCTCCCTTCACAAGCCTCCATTCTCTTCCTGCCCACTTGTTTTATTGTCAGTGGTTCTCCTTGCCTTTGTTTATTTGATTATTCACCTTTTCACCACCTCTTGAAGTCTTGTCCTTCCAGCTTGTATTTCAGACTTGCTTGTCTGTTAAATAACACATGAAGCAACATTTAGATTGGGATGGTCAATCTGTTTTGAGCAATCTCTTTTGTAGCTATGGCTTATCTGTGGGGAGGCACCTTTGGGAAGAGAAGGGAAGGGTTCTCACCCTGGTGCTTCCATAAGCTAGATAGGGTGGTCTAATGGGCTGAACTGAGTCTGCAACCTGAAGGTAACCCATTTCTGATCCAGATAGCTGTTGAAACTTTGGAAAGGGGCTTTAATATGACAGGAAGTGTGTATTGAGCATGGGCCATTGCATTTGAGCATATTTATGTTAAAGAAATCTGATGAGATAAGAGAAAGTTGTATTGCCATATAGCACAGTTATACTTGATTACCCACCAATGTGAGCATATGGGAGGTAGAGGGCTCATCTACACAGGCCAGAATGCACCAGCACAAAATGGGATAGCGGGAACCATTCATGCTATCATGATGTCATAATTCTGTGATTTTTGCTGTGTCTGATAAAGTCCCTGGGGCAAAGATGGGGCTAAGATTGGTCAAAGCCCAATAAACCATTATATTAAAATATGTGGAAAAAATGTTTATCTTTGGAAGAAATGGATCAGAATCTGTGGGACTGCAGGAAACCCAAATGCCACACCGGCCTATCACTGCAGCTGCCATCCATGTCACACTGTCTGGTTCCAGGAAGTAGGACCACAGCATGTGACCAGACTCCCCCTCTGGCCCAGCCCTGTGGCTGCCACTGGTACTGCTACTGCTGCTGCTGTAACCCACACCCCACTCTCCAAATCCAGGAAGGAGGCCTGCTGCATGTGAGCAAGGCCCCCTGCATGTGACCTACCTGGTCACATGCTGTGGTCCTACTTCCTGGATCCAGATAGTGTGACATGGATGGCAACTGCAGCGACAGGCCGGTGTGGCATTTGGGCTTCCTGCAGTCCCACAGGTTCTGATCCATTTCTTCCAAAGATAAACATTTTTTTCCAGATATTTTAATATAATGGTTTATTGGGCTTTGCCCCATCTTAGCCCATCTTTGCCCCAGGGACTTTATCAGACACAGCAAAAAATCACACAATTAGACATCATGATAGCACAAATGGTTCCCGCTATCACACGAAGTTGTCATGTTCATGTGGTCAAACTGTGCTCCAGCCGTGAATAAGGTGTTACTTTTAATTGATGGGACAAGCCATCGATAGCTCTCAATATCACTATTTTCACAG
Organism: Gambelia wislizenii; assembly: GCA_030847615.1. Classification (NCBI taxonomy): domain Eukaryota; kingdom Metazoa; phylum Chordata; class Lepidosauria; order Squamata; family Crotaphytidae; genus Gambelia; species Gambelia wislizenii. The sequence continues at coordinate 200,932,867 of JAUMIR010000003.1, read as the reverse complement.
TATTGAATAGCGTGCGAAAACACTCCCCGTTATAATTACAGCATGCAAAAACACAGTCCGCAAGACTATAATGTGAATGAGCGTTCCTCCTTACCCCCTCTCCGTTCCCAGTGAGAAAACCTCCAGGTGAGAACATGAAAACTATCAACAGGATGCTCTTTTTATGAACCATCCTGGTCTGTTTGCATGTTTTTAGGTTTGTTTAAGTGTTTGTGTGCTCGTTTACTTTGCAAATTAAGGGGGGTTTGGTGATTGTAAGCACGCTTGTGTTTTCTTGTTAGAACTGCCGAAATCTCACCCATGCTAAATCACAGAAGTAAAGTCCCATTCTTAAAGTGCTAGTGGTGGTTTTGCAATAATTCCATGGCAGTTCTTTTGTATGATTACAGCAGCGTGCGATAATAAGTGTAACAATGCCACTATGTTTCCACTTTCCTCATTTTCAGTATTACAGCATGTTTAGACACTAGTCTGATAAAGTCCCCAGTGTTGTAAGCACTGCCTGAGGGAAAATGGTGCAGAAGTCCTCCATCATTAGGACTGCGGGCCTCTAAGATGGGCCCAAGATGGGGTAAATAGCCTGTGTAGACGAGGCCAGGGTGTTACAGATTTAGGGTAGCCTCCCAAATCACTATGTTCTGTCAGCTGGTTTCTGTGACAGGTCAGGATTCTATTCTTCTCATATACCTCTGACTCAGTTTCTGTTTTGATTGCTAGTCCTAAATATTCTACCTCAGCTTAGTTTCTCAGCTAATTCTGGTTTCTCTGCCAGCATTCTCTTAATGGCTGTAGAAGAGTTGCATTTCTAGAAAAGAGTCTGCAGGGATGCCCGTTGGATAGCTGTCAGTGGCTTGGACACCATTTCCTCTGGCTTATTTCTACTGCCACAGGATTTGGCAGGTTAAGAAACTGTCACAAGGGGGTCTTTATATTTTAAACTGCCAGCATGAAGGACATCTGTCTTTCATTTTGCCAGGATACAAAACTCTAGCATTAACCTAGAAGCCTATTGGCTTTGAATGTACATATTACCCATGCCATTAAAAATAAAAGGACTTAGCAAAAGCTTGATTTCTTTCCTGATCAACAAACTGTTTTATTTACCAATGAGTGTATTGAGGTTTAAAGATATGCAACACAAGTAAGCAGGTAAGAATTAATTTTCTCCAGGAGTAAAATACATAAAATTGTGGTTGAGATTTTTGGAAGATCTCATCTGCTTGTGTTCTAACTCATATGTATACAGTTGGCCCTCAACATTCATGGGGGTTAGGGCACAAGATCCCCCACAACAGTGGAAAAACTGTGGATATCTTAAGCCCCCCCCATATTTAATACACAAAAAAAGTATAATACAATACTGTGATTTGCAAGCATAGAAACAGCAGGCTTTGTCAGTTCTTGTCTACAGAGGTTCACTTTGAACTGCTGGGGCACTCACCACTCCTTACAAGTTGGGCTGAGAGGATAAAAAAAGGCACCACATGTGCATGGTCCAACACCATTTTAATAGGGACTTATAAGCCTCACCCTGTATTCCCAGTCTCTCTCAGTCTCATGAAGCTTGCAGAGAGACTGGGAATGTGAGGCAAGGACTTATCAATCTCTGTTTAAAATGGCATAGGGTAGCTCTGGAGGTGCTGCCCTGTCCATGAATAATCTGTGAATTATCAAATCTGTGAAAGCTAAATATGCAAATGTGGAGGGCTGACTGTACTTAATTTATTGATTAATTAAATCATTGGTTAGCCACCTGTGAGCTTTGCCTCTCAGTGCAATATATCATTTATTTTGCTAAATTTCTGTGCCACTTTCCTGTCCAGAATGGCTCTTGATGCAGCTTGGCATAAAATGGGACATTAACTACAATACACTGAATCCAACTGATAGTCCCATTGAAATGAATGGGACTGGGTCACTACTTGTTTCAGCCCCATTGATTTGTGTAGCTCTGATCTAGTTGGGAATAATATTAGACTTAAGTCAAAGACTGTAAAGATAAGAGGAAAAGTACAGTATATTAAGCTAATCACCCCCCTCTTTTTTTTATCTATGAAGTGCTATTAGGAAATCTGGGCAACTGAATTGGTCCCGGAGTTTTTATCTAAGTAAATTGTTAGTTGTTGAGTGCCTTCAGGTCATTTCCAACTTATGGCAACCCTTGTTGTTAACTGCCATCAGGTTGACTTCAACTTATGGTGACCCTATGAATGAGAGGCCTCCAAATCACCCTGTCATCAACAGCCCTGCTCAGGGCTTGCAGAGTCAGGGCCATGGCTTCCTTGATTGAGTCTATCCAGCTGGAAATGTGATCTACCTCTTTTCCTGCTGCTTTTTACCTTACCAAGCATTATTGTCTTTTCTAGTGAGTTATGTCTTCTCATGATTTGACCAAATAATATTCTGTTCTGATGGTAACCTCTTGTCTTCTAGTCCAACCCCCTGAGTGTAACTTCCACTTCACTTTCTAAAATTGTAGGTTCATCTTTAAATGTTTCTTCCTTGAATGAATCTGGCATCCATTCATCTCTTTTATATAGTTCTTCAGTGTACTCTTTTCATCATCTTTTTTTTTATTTTTGCTTGATTGTGTGATGTGTTTCCCTGCTGGTGGTAGAGCATCCCCACTCTTGGTTTAAATTTCCCTTTAATTTCTTGGATCTTGTGGAAGAAGTCTCTTGTTCTTCCTTTTTGTTGTCATCTTATATTTCTCTGCATTAATTATTACAGTAGTTATTGTCCCTGTGCACAAGTTGCTGAACAGTTGCATTCAGAGTCCGATTCTTTTTTCTGTCACCGTTTAGTTATGCTGCTCACCTGTCCTTAACTACTTGAAGAGTTTGGTCTGTCATCCATTAAGGCTTCTCTTTCTTTTTGGCTGCAGATGGTATCTTTTTGCATTCCTCCCTGACAGTGTCCCTGGCTTCAGGCCAGGGTTCTTCTGGCTTCCTGTCAATTAGGCTTAATTTTTTTTTTTTACATTATCTTTAAACTTTATGGGGATTTTCTTCAGGTTATATTTTGGAATAATGGCTAGTTTAGTGTTCTCCTTTAACTTTACTCTAATTTTTTATATTAGCAGTTCATGGTCTGCTCCACAATCTGCTCCTGGTCTTGTTTTTGCAGAGAGAATGGAGCTTCTCCATCTTCTGCTTCCAATTATGTACATTATTTGAATTCTGCATTGACCATCAGGTGATGTCAATGTACATAGTCACCTCTTGGGTTGCTTGAAGAAAATGTTTTCAATGAACAAACTGTTGACTGTTACCCTAAGAGATGGGGGGTATGTTAGAGTTCCACCTGTGATGCCAAAATCTAGTTAGGGGAATTATTAGCTCAAACAGGAGCCCTGCAAGAGGAGGGTAACTTTGAGGATCTTTCCACCTATGTATATCAGTATTAACTGTAGAGAGCACTCCAGCTGAAGTAAAATAAAGTGTTTTATTGAACAACATAAAAATTACACCAACATACACAATACACGTTCTTACGAACAATACAAGGCTATAGCAGAGTAAGGCAGAACAGTGGTATAGAGACAGTGGTCTGGGAGGATAGGGTGATATTTACCAGTCTTGAGGAGAAGAGAGTTTCATGCAGAGAAGATACTCAGATAGGCCTCTGACAGTGGCATAGGAGGTTCTGACCTGTGAAATGCTTAAAAAGAGAGTGGCTGGGTCTGCACATTGTGGCATACCTTACTATTGTTAGGGCTCTAAAATTTATGCCCTATTCTGTGCCTTGGAGGGTCAAGTTAGTAATAACAAAGCTTGGATGGCTCTCTCATGGAAAAGACAAAGGAGAATGAAACTCAACTGATTCCTTTCATTGTGGAGAGATAGAACACTGATAGTTTGTGAAGACCTTAGAAGGTTGGACAGGAGGTGGTATGAGGGAAGATTTCTGTAGGGTATGAAGAGAGGTTCTGAGGGAAGATTGAGGAATAGTCACTTAATTGCTTGATTGAATTATTTCTTGAAATGCCCAGGGCTGAAAGAAACAATTACCATATAACCCTTTAATGACTGGGTTGTGAGCATGAGCCCATTACGGGGGGGTTTCCACTTAATCCTAATTTGGGCTTTTACATCATTTTATTTCTAGGCTCTCGTGTCCTGGCATGCATGGTGTGTGTGTTCATGTAACATGGTCTGTGGTGGTCTGTGTGTGTAGCATTATTGTGTGTGGGAAGTGCAGTTGCATAGTGGCAGCAGAGGGGCTCTCGCATCCTGCCGCACATGGTGTGTGTACAGCGTGGTGTGTGTGCATTTTATTTATTTATTTATTTATTTTAGGTATTTATACCCCGCTCTTCAGCCACAAAGGCTCCCAGAGCGGCTTACAAATTGTTTAAGCAATAGAAATTTACACATCTGCACCGCATTAAGCAGTTTCCAATGTGTGTTAGCTAATTGCCTCCACAAGCCGGGTACTCATTTTACCAACCTATGAAAGGATGGAAGGGTGAATGAACTTTGGAGCCCTTTGGGATCAAACTTGCAATGTGATGGCTTGCAGTACTGGCATTTAACCACTGTGCCACCAGGGCTTCTTTTATGTGTAGCATGCTTTGTGCATGCATGTGCGACTGCATGGTAGCGGTGGAGGGGTGCTCATGTCCTGGTGTGTGTGATGTGTGTGTAGCGTGGTGTTTGTGTGTAGCATGGTGTGTGTGTGTATGCGTGGTTGCACAGCAGCAGAAGAGGGGCTCTCATGTCCTGGCTCACGTGGTGTGTTTGTGTGTAGCATGGTATGTGGTTTTGTGTGTGTGTATGCATGGTGTGTTTATCTATGCATGGTTGCATGGCAGCAGCAGCAGGGCTCTCACATCCTGCCATGTGTGGTATGTGTGTAGTGTGGTGTGTTTGTGTAGTGTGGTGTGTGTGTGTGTTTGTGTGTGTGTAGCATGGGGTGTGTGTGTACATATGATTGCAGGGCGGCGGAGGGGCTCTCATGTCCTTGTGCACATGGAGTGTGTGTGTGTGTGTGTGTGTGTGTGTGTAGCATGGTGTATGTGAGTGGGTGCAGCATGGTGTGTTTGTGTGTACGTGCAGTTGCATGGCAGCGGTGGAGGGGCTCTCATGTCCTGGCATGCGTGGGGGTGCGTGTGTAGTGTGGTGCGTGTGTACACGCGGTTACATGGCGGCAGCAGAGGGGCTCTTGGTATGAAATTAGCTGTACCTGGCATAACATATGCCATTATAGTTGATTTGAAAGGTGGTATATTAGTCCGTCAAATGATCGTACTCTTGACATGTTTCCTAATCAGCCAATCAACAGAGTGGGAATGGAAATATACCAAACTATTTTATATGTATAGATAATGGTATATGTTACGCTGGGTATAGCTAGTACTAATGAATCACTAACAAACTGCCAACACAACTAATACTCCACTCACTCACCAACAAAACACTAAATAAATAAATAATAACTAATATCAATCAAACACAAACAGCTTGTACAATAGAAGAATACAAAAAAGAAAAGAAAAAAAGACATACCACAAGACAAACTGCAAAACCATCTAAGGATATTATCAGACAGGGATAAGCATAGTGTCCCCGTCTCGCTATCTCCTCTGCCGCCCCCCTCCCAACCCTGTCCCAGCACGAGAAAGAAAAGTTTCAGACACCTACATTTGCCGTGTTGTTCCTTCCCCCCCAGCAGCCCAGGACTCAATGGAACTTTCACAGAGCTGCATTCACTTCCTTGTTGAAATCCCGGGCTCTTCTCGCGAAAGGACAAGCGCATGGGAAATTCAAAAGTAAAATGAAAAATCCACTTTAAAAAATAAAACCAAGCACCTAAACATACTTAAAAGTTTACAAGTAACATGGGGAGGGTACAAAAAAGTGTGTCACTTACCTGGATTTCTCAATTGCACCCAGAAGTGTTTGGCACAGACCTCCCACTGATCCTGGCATCGCGCAAGCATAACGGGGCACCTTTTCTTTCGCCTGTTGTTCTGTGACAATGGAACAGGAGATCTATTGATGGCTTAGCCTATCAATTAAAAGAAATGATGGTGGAATGGAAGCAGCACGGGAGCATAATGCCACAGGGACGACATCATATGAAAAACAAGCCCTTTAGCAATCTCCTAGCTTGTTGTCACTCCATATTTAGGGCATCTGATAATCTCCTAAAAGTGACTTCCAACTATCTTTTCTATGGATATACACATGTATCTTGCAGTACCACCTCATTCTTTAGAAGTTGGATTTTATACCTCTTCTAATAGTCCACTCCAGCTAATGTTCAAAACCAATAGTCATCTTTTCAACTTCTTTTCTCAAAAAGTTGTATCAGGGAATCCAATCTTTCAAGAAAGTTGATAGAGAATTTTCTCTAATCAAAGTAGACAGGTTATCTATTTTTGCTAACTCATTCACTTTTAACATCCACTCTTCCTTAGAAGGTAGAGTATTGTTCTTCCTGGGCATACAATAATCTTGCTGCTGTAATCATATATTAGAATACTCACTTATAACCCTTGTCAAAGTGTTTCTTCATCAATCCCGGAAGAAACAATTCAGGTTTTAGTTGTAATTTAATCTTCAGTATCTTCTGAGTTAACATGTGTATTTGGCCCCAGTATTTTTTGCCTTTTTCACAAGTCCACCACATATGGTAAAAGTCCCTTTTTATTTCTCACATTTCCAACATGTATTTGTAATCACCTTATATATATTATATGCCTTATATGTCGTATACCTCTCCATTGACACCCCCTTGTCATGGGAGAGAGGCTTGCGTACCCTAATAATGTTCTGAGCTATGCTGGCGGTGGCATAATAGCCCCTGGTAGGGTCTCCCATACCAGACAGGTCAAAACCAAAGGGTCTGACAAAGAGCATCAAAGGGCAGGATGGGCTCTCTAGCCTTATAGCAACCATCCTAGGTAGGAGAAGGAAAACTCTAAAGCTAAACCTGGGCAGATGGTGCTCGTCCAACCCTGTAAGGTCAACCATCTAGGAGAAGGAAACTCCAATCAAACCTATGACCTGAGGACCTCACTGCTACCATCAATGCTTGCAAGGCCACAGCAGATGAACCTTTGGTTTAAAGGGTGAGGCCAGTTCTGTGCAGGCTGCGCTCCACCAGACAAATCCATTGCACAGGCTCGAAGGACGAATCCAATTCCAAAAAAGCCCTGTAGTGATAGGCAAGGGACAAAATGGCAGGTGTAAAGATGCACTGGAAGCCACAGACCCAACCCTGCATGCAGGCGGTTTAGGACTTTGGTTGCTTGAGGCTGACCCAGGAAATGACAGTCTTGATAGGCAGCATCCTGAATGACCAAGCAGCCTTTTTTAAGGAGAGCACTGCTTGCTCCATATGGAGAGGAACCTAGAAAAGGTGGCCTAACGAAAGCTCATCCCCATCTACCTGGTTGGCTAGCCACGGCCAATGGGCATCTTCTGATGCAGTCAAACCAAGGCAAAGAAACACACACCAGCCTCCAAAGGTGTAAATAAACTGACGCTTGCATGCTGGAACATCAGAACCATGCAAGACTCTGCAGATAGTGGACGGCCTGAGCATCGTTCTGCTCTAATAGCCCTTGAACGATCACAGCTTAATATGGACATCACTGCTCTTAGTGAAGTTTGTCTCCATGAGGAAGGCAGCCTTAAAGAACACGGTGCCAGCTACACACTTTACTCGTCTGGCAAACCCAAAACCGAAAAACATCTTTCAGGAGTAGGCTTCAAGATTAAAAACTCCATTGCCTCCAGACTCAAAACGTTGCCAACAGGACACTCTGATCGCATTATTTCCTTACGCGTCCCACATGTTGTTCTCTTTAGTATATATACCCCAACTATGCAAGCCGACCCTGTAGAGAAAGACAAATTCTACACAGACCTATGCCACCTCATACAAAAAGTCCCTATAGAAGATAAAATTATTATCCTTGGTGACTTCAATGCCAGAGTAGGAAAGAACTCCGAAGCCTGGAAAGGTGTCTTAGGCAAGCATGGTGTTGGAAATTGCAATGATAACGGATGCCTCTTGCTAGAGTTCTGTGCATAACAACTGCTGACTATTAGAAACACTATCTTTCAGCAGAAAGATAGCTGGAAGACAACCTGGATGCATTCCCGATCCAAACATTGGCACCTCATTTACTATGTTCTAGTCCATCAGAGAAACATTCACGATGTCCATCATACTCAAATGATGCCCAGTGCAGAATACCAGACAGATTATTGCCTCGTAAGATGTAAACTAAATCTTCATCTTAAATTCAAACCTAAGAGGGGTGGCATCAGGGCCGGTTTAAGGAATTTTGGGGCCCCCTGAAATGCTTTATTTTGGGGGGCCCATATGTTTATCTCAGGTCAATGTAACCTAACAGATTCACAATACAGGATGTCCAGATTTCAAATAGGACCCCCGTATCCACAGATTCATTATCCACAGGACACAAAACAGCACACCTACCATAGAGTCTTCCTAGAAAATGTGTCCTCTCTAGCCATTTTCTAGGTCCTCCAAGGCAACACTATGGTATTTTAAACCAGAAGTCCCATTATTTTCAATGGCATTCACTATTATCCACAGTTTTCAGTATCCACGCCCCTCCAGAACCAATCTCCAGTGGATAAGGGGGGCCTACCATAATACATAATTTGCCACCAATAATTGAGTTTAGCAATTAACATAATGGTATAGATTTCCCCAAAGAAAATAAAGAGTGGACTACAAGCTGAACATTAGTTAGAAGTGTGATGCAGCAGCAAAAAAACCCAATGTGATTCTAGGCTGTATTAATAGGAGTATAGTGTCTAGATCAAGGAAAATAATAGTACCACTCCATTCTGCTTTGGTCAGACCTCACCAGGAATACTGTTTCCAGTTCTGGGCACAACCATTCAAGAAGGATATAGACAAGCTGGAACATCTCCAGAGGAGGGTGACCAGGATGGTGGGAGGTCTGGAAGTCATAATGCCCTATGAGGAGCGGCTGAGGGAGCTGGGTATGTTTAGCCTGGAGAAGAGACGGTTGAGAAGGGACATGAGAGCCATGTTTAAATATTTGAAGGGATGTCATACTGAGGATGGAGCAAGCTTGTTTTCTGCTGCTCCATAGACTAGGACACTGAGCAATGGGTTCAAACTAGAGGGAAAGAGATTCCACCTAAACATGAGGAAGATCTTCCTGACACTAAGAGCTGTTCAGAAGTGGAATACACTGCCTTGGAGTGTGGTGGAGTCTCCTTCTTTGGAGGTTTTTAAACAGAGGCTGGATAGCCATCTGTCATGAGAGATTTGATTGTGTATTCCTGCAGGGCAGAAGCCAATTGGATGCATGTTCTAGCCCTATGATTCTATGATGCTAGGCTGCATTCAGAGCCTGGGAAAGTTACTCTTGGATTACACCTCCCAGAATCCCCCTGCCAGCACCCTTCTCAATGTCTGGTTGCATTGTTCCTTTTCCAGCATTCTCTAGCCCAGTGGTCCTTAACCTAGGGTCCTTGATGTCCTCACAGGGGGTCCTCAAATCCTTGAAGGCTGCTTGGCCCACCTCCTCCCTGTAATGGAGCAGCCACATGATAGGAACCAAGGCAAAGGCTGGCTGGCTGGCTTGGCCTGCACATTGCCATTCAATCCACTCCAGCCACAAACTTGCAGGAAGAAACAAGAGTGTCTCTGAGAGAAAGTTTAATGGATGGTGTATTGTATTGTATTGTTGTTGTTAGCTATTATTATTATGGTTTTAAATCTTGAGTTAAGGCTTGGGGCAACAACAGATATTTAAAGTGGGTCCCTGGTAAAGAAATGTTAAGAACCACTGCTCTAGGCCAATGCCTCTCACATAACATTAATGGGATACTGGTGTGTTTTAGTGACAACAATAAAACCATTGTTCCCAGTAATATTACTCCAAATTTTTATTTATATTCTTTATATTCTTCTGTTAAAAATGCTAGAGTGTTGTAGAAGTTTCATCATTGCACTATGACTGTGGAGACCAGGGTTTGAATCCTTACTCAGCCATGAATACCACTGGGTGACCTTGGGTGAGTCACACTCTCTCAGCCTCAAATGAAAGCAAAGGCACACACCCTTTGAACAAGCCTTGCCTAGAAAACTCCATGGTAGGTTCGCCTTAATCAGAAATGACTTGAAGGCACATAGGCAAACACACACAAATTTCTTTTGCAGGCTGACTCAGTTGGCATCAAGGGGATGAAGCTGAAGAAGACCAAGGGGTGAAGGGAGGGAGGGGAGAGATCCCAGGAAACCATGTTAAGAGCAGCTGGGAAGATGGGCTGGAGGGGATTTATGTGGAAGGAAGGAAGGAAGGAAAGGGAAGAAAGAAAGAAAGAAAGAAGCCCTTTCTGAGGGAAAGATCTCTCTCTCTCTCACACACACACACACACACACACCTCCAGCTTGCCTTTTGATGATCCTGGGAGGGGCGAGGGAGCAGCAAACTCGCTCCAGCCTCAGCTGCATGGAGGGCAGGTCCTTCTTTCTCCTTCGGGAGATGCTTTGTTTTTGTTTTGTTTTTTTAAAGCCAACAGGAGGCAGGGCCCATGCCTGCCCCCCCCACAGATGCTGATTTGGTGGTATGGTTAAGTCGGCACTGGGTGGCATCTTAAAGAGGAGACTCCAACTCAACAATCTTCAACAAGCTACCATGAGAGACAACTTCCAGGCAAATCTACAAACAAAACTTGAAGACCCTCCTACAGATCCTTCTCCTACAGTGCTTTGGCAATATATCAAAAACAGTATCCTCCAGTTGTGGCAGAATCCCTTGGGTTCTCCCACAAGAAAAATCAAAACTGGTTTGATGAAAACAACCAAGAGATCCAGGAGCTGTTGGCAAAGAAGAGAACTGCTCACCAGGCATACCTCACCCAGCCAACTTGCCATGTAAGAAAAGCAGCTTTCCATCTCACATGTAGTAAACTTCAACAAAAACTCTGTGACATACAGAACAAGTGGTGGATCAATATAGCAGAAAAGACACAACGCTGTGCAGATCTGGGTGAACTTAGGACTTTTTCGAAGGTCTGAAATATACCGCAAGCAGCCTCGTTGTGTTGTGAGGCTGCTGCACTGCAGGGCGTCACTTTTGGATGACGATCTCCCCTGCTGGTACTGTTGCGGTACCGCAGGGACATTTGAGCGTTATATTTCGCCGGTTTTTAAGCACGAAAGTTGATCGTGATTAAAAACTGGCAAAATATAATGCTCAAATGTCCCCGCGGTACCGCAACAGTACCGGCAGGGGAGAGCGTCATCCAAAAGCGACGCCCTGCAGTGAAGCAGCCTCGCAACGCGACGAGGCTGCTTGCGGTATATTTGAGACGTCTGAAAAAGTCCTTAGAGGATTTTATGAAGCTCTTAAAGCAGTGTTTGGACCTACTCATCAGGTCCAAAGCTCCTTATACAGTACAGATGGTCAAACACTAATTACTGATAAAGCCTCCATCCTGAATCGATGGGCTGAACATTTTCAAAGTCTCTTTAGTGCCAGCCAAGTAGTCCAAGGCTCAGCTATCCAACATATGATACAAAAACTGATGAAAAATGAATTGGACATAGCTCCCACTTTGGAAGAGACCCTTAAGGCCATACAGCAGATGAAAAATGGCAAGGCAGCTGGGATCAATGGAATCCCACCTGAAGTTTGGAAACACGGATGTCATGCACACCACGATAAATTCCACGAATTCCTTGTGAATTGCTGGGAAAAGGGTGAACTGCCATCAGATCTCCGAGATGCAGTCATCATCTCCCTATAAAAGAAAAAATTAGCAAAATCCGATTGCTCAAACTATCGAGGCATAACACTGCCCTCTATTGCTGGAAAAATCCTTGCAAGGATATTCCTGAACAGATTAGTTCCTGCTACTGCAGAAGAACTTCTTCCTGAAAGCGAATGTGGGTTCGGAGCCAATAGGAGTACTACAGATATGGTATTTGCCCTTAGACAACTGCAAGAGAAATGTAGAGAGCAGAACAAGGGTCTCTATGTAACGTTTGTCGACCTCACCAAAGCCTTCGACACTGTGAATAGAAAAGGTCTGTGGCAGATCCTGGAAAAACTAGCATGTCTCCCCAAATTCCTTAAAATTATTACCTTGCTACATGAGGGCCAGCACGGTCAAGTCAGATATGGCAATGCTCTTTCAGAGCCCTTTCTAATAATTAATGGAGTGAAGCAAGGTTGTGTTCTTGCTCCAACTTTATTTACAATCTTCTTCAGCATGATGCTCCAAAGGGCTACGGCAGGGCTCGAAGAAGAAGAAAGTTAAACAAGCTACCGTATTGATGGTAGCTTGTTTAACTTTAGCTGTCTGAGGGCTCACACTAAGAATCAAAACTATCTAGTCCGTGAGCTGCTCTTCGCTGATGCTGCTGCCCTTATTGCCCACACAGAAGCAGCTCTGCAGTGACTAACATCCTGCTTCACAACAGCTGCAGAGCTACTTGGGCTGGAAGTCAACCTTAAGAAAATGTAAGTCCTTTACCAGCCTGCACCACAGGACGAACACCATCATCCCCACATTGCTGTTGGCAAATCTGTGCTCAAGTCCATTCAGCAGTTCATCTACCTGGGAAGCATCATCTCCTAAGATGCTAAGATTGACAAAGAGATCGATCACAGATTAGCAAAGGCATATAGCGCATTTGGAAGACTTTACAAAAGAGTTTGGAGTAATAGACATCTGAGGTGAAGCACAAAAATCAATGTGTATAGAGCCATTGTACTATCTATCCTCCTTTATCGGTCTGAAACATGGGTCACCTATCGCTACCACTTACGACTCCTCAAACGCTTTCATCAGTGCTGTATAGGCACAATCCTAAATATACAGTGGACTGACTGTGTGATGAATGTAGCTGTCCTTGAGCAAGCAGGGATCACCAGCATTGAGGCCATGATACTGAGAATACAGCTTTGCTGGGCAGGGCATATTTCTAGGATGGAGGACCATCGCCTCCCAAAAATAGTACTCTACGGTGAACTCACCACGGGTCAGCATAAGAGGGGCACTCCAAAAAAGCGATACAAGGACTCCCTGAAACAACATCTCAGACTCAGCCAAATTGATCACCAACAATGGTCCGCCCTGGTCCAACATCGGGAGGCATGGAGATGCACTATCCACAATGCTGCAGCCTTATTTGAGAACTCACACTGAAAAAGTCTTAAAGAGAAACAACAATGCAGAAAGAAACACAACCCGAAAACATCACCCATCTTCTCATTTGAGAAGCCATTTGAAAAGCCAGAGAGAGAGAGAGAGAGAGAGAGAGAGACCAATGATATATCATTTTATAAAAATTCCTTTAAGATCATAAGACACAATAAATTCCAGACCCTTTGACCACATCTTTCCCCATTGTTCCATTTGTATATTATATCCAAATTTCTGAGCCCATTTTATTATACAGTCTTTGACTTGTTCATCTTCCATATCAAATTTTAACAAGAGCTTATACATTTTACCAGCTATGTGTTCATCATTGCAATTTAAACTCTGTCTTGTTTTGTTCAAAACCATACATTTATCTTAAATCTTTCAAATAACTGTACATAGGAGAACCACTGAAAATCATAAACTGCTCTTTTGTTTTCATTAAATATTCCCCTTGATTCTCCAAATAGTCTTGATATCTTAGCCATTTTTCTTTCCCTGTTATTTCTTTTCTATAAAACATTTCTTGTGCTGAGATCCATTAAGACATTTTCTTACATAAAACTGGGTTTGTATTTATTCCAAATCCTCAAGTAATTTAAATTTCCAGAATTGCTGTGGAATGAAAAAGATGCTAGCTACACCGGGAACAAGGAGTGGATTGATCTGAATTAGGTGTATGTCACATCAGTTCTGAATCCAAAAGTGCAAATACTCATGCACAAGCACCCCTAGGAATGCAATATTTCTACAGATTGTATTCCCTGTTTGGGAAAAAATGCAAGCCCATTTTTTTTTTCTTCAAAGGAACTTTAAGGAACTAAGCTGTGAATAACAGCGGACTGGCATGAGGAATGGGGGAGAGTAATTTGCTAGAATCTTTCATCTCCTCATTATATCCATTTTCCCTCCATAACAGAATTCAGATTTGGACACATGTCAGCATAGGATTAGTTCTGTAACAATATTTAGTATTCTGCAATAGATGGTCTTGTGGTGCTCTAGAGAAATCCCGGCTTCTTTCAGGAAGGGTCTTTTTGCAGTATCCACCAAGCTTGCAATTAACTCCCCCCCCCGAATTGTCAACATTATATCCCCGAACCCATACCACATGAGCCTCTTTCCTGTTGAGTTTTGAAATTCAATCAAGAAAAATGTCTCAATAGAGGCAGCACACACCATCACCTGGTTTTGATGATCATATCTGTCTCCAGGATGACAGTTGCTTTTTAAAATGGTGTCTGGAGCTGTCTAAAATACCTTAGCTAACGTATCTCACATGTGCTCATGCCACAAGTGAGGAAAAGGCCCAAAATGTTTTGGGGAGCCTTGCCTGGAAGTAATCTATCCCCAGGACTCATTTATGGTGTCAATTGGTGCATGGTGGATAAGGTGGTCCTTTACTCCTCATATTGTATGAAGTGTTCTCTTAATCACTCCAAGAAAACCAAGAGTCCCTTGTTACATCCTGTTAGTTGTTTTATTAGCACAAGCTCCTCTCTATGAGAAACACAGTCATAAAATTATCCATGGAGCTGGAGCAATCCCAGGAGGCCGTCTAACTTTCTGTACTTTCCCCTCCCTCTCTTTTTGCATGGCATTGATCAGCATGCATCATTATCTCTTCCTGTTTGATGGGGGGGAAATAAATCATTTATTTTTCAGCGAGATTGATTTATGTGCATCTTCCATTTTAAAGGTAATTAATTTCATATGAAGTCATTCGCTATGTGTAGCATACAGACACTTGAAATATTGATGCTGCGTCTCACTGTTATGATGGAGGCACTGTCATTTATCATCTGAAGATTCTCAAAAGTTTGCAAACATAAACAAAAGGGTTTGAGGGATTAAATGTATTAATGCTCTTAGCTCACCTTCCCTGTTTCACTGTCCTCAACTATCATATTTTTAGTTAGTGAATTGTTGAAGTTTTGTCTTCATTTTCTCTTGGTGTGTAAGAGTGAATTACTCCTTTCTGTGAGTCAGTTGGATGTCCTCACACTTCAGGTACCCTTCTACAGGGCAACCAAAAACAAGAGAGAACTACTGTGATGCTAGCCTGGGGGTTGTTTTCCAAGAACCCCTGAAGCTGCCCTTGTTTTAGACGCAATCGGGAATTCCTCTGCCTAGGGATTCCCTAAAGTGCACCCTCTAGAGGTAACTGCCACCACCCTTTGATTTCCAACCCTTTTTACACACAGTTCAAAGGGAAACTGTGGGGTACCTGAAGTGTGGGGTGCCTTGGGAACTCTCTGCCACTTGCAAAGATCCACCTCCACCTCCTTTCTATCCCGAAGCATAGGGAGTGAAATTACCAAGTGAAAACAGGCACAGGCATGTGACGCATCAGCTTTGAAGAAAGATTAGAAAAGCTCTTTATTCTAACAGAGCTCAGAAATAAGCAGATGATCTCATGAAAAAGGCTCCTCCTTTCTTAGGCACAGTCTTAAGAGTTACAGATAGAATTAACAAGGTATTCAGCTACGTTCAGCCAAGGAAGCTTGTTTTCTGCTGCTCCAGAGATTGGGACATGGAGCAATGGGTTCAAATTACAGGAAAAGCGATTCCACCTAAACATTAGGAAGAACTTCCTGACAGTAAGAGTTGGTCAGAAGTGGAATACACTGCCTCGTAGTGTAGTGGAGTCTCCTTTTTTGGAGGTTTTAAAACAGAGGCTGGATGGCCATCTGTCAGGAATGTTTTGATTGTGTATTCCTGCACGGCAGGGAGTTGGACTGGATGGCCCTTGTGGCCTCTTCCAACTCTATGATTCTATGATTCTAAAAGTGTCCAAAGAGAACAATTTTTTTTTATGTCGATAAGTGAAACTGTTGGTACCAAATTAATAATTCATAATAACGCTAACACTAATCCTTATCTTAACCCTAACCTATACCTAAATGGTTTTGCAAAACAATCCCAACCAAACAAAAATGGTTTTGATTGCATTCTCTTGACAAAATTATCAAGTATAATTTGATATGCAAGCAGAACCACACCACACTGAACTGGCAGTGCTGAACTGGCCACTCTGAAACATCCTATACCCTATGGCTATACCCTAGACTTCTGGTGCCAGTAATAACAAAGGCTGTTTTGAGGGGGGGAAACAGTTGTATTAAAGGCTTCTTTGAAAGAGGGGGGTTTGGTAGCCACATGTTTTAGCTTACAGAGAATAGCCTATTTGAAGCTGACCTGTATTTGAAGAGCTCTCTAGCCCAAGGTCAACTTAAAGATCAAGAAGCATAAAATGTTGTTGTTATTTGCTTTCAAGTTGACTTTGACTGATGGTGATCCTATGAATGAGACACCTCCAAGATCCCCAGTCATCAACTGTCCTACAAACGTAGGCTTCCTTAATTGAATCAATCCACCTTGTAATGTGGTTGTCCTCTTTTCCTACTGCCTTCCACTTTCCCCAGCATTATTTCTATTGAGTCATGTCATCTCATGATATGTCCAAAGTGCAACAGCCTCGTTTTAGTCATCTTGGCTTCTAGTGAGAGATCGGGCTTGATTTGCTCACAGATCCATTTATTTGTCTTGTGAAAAAGTGAGTAAAGGCCCTAAAGTTGCTCATCAACAATTGATAGCAAGCTTACCACTATGGTAAGATTTTGTCTATTTCTATTTTAGTTTTAGCAGTTATTTCAGAATGTGTGGGGTAGTCCAGACAGTGAAGAAAAAAACCTCTTAGCATCCACAGGTAATTCCATGTGTCCAAATGGGATCCCACAGCGTTCTGTTCTTTTTGGAGGGAGGGGGATCAAAAGTCAAGGAAAGTCTGCAGCAGAAGCCTCCGGGACTTTTCCCGAGTTTTTTTAAAAACCCCGACAGAAATGTGCACCCTCACCTGTTAGGACAACTGAAATGCATTACATCGCATTGCTGAAGAGGAAGCTGATTGGGCGGACATGCACAGTGGGTGGAGGTTGGTAAGATGGCAGATCACAGAACTGCCATGTTGGATTGTTGCCATAGCAATCATGTGCTGAGGTGATGAAAAAGGCTTTCTTTCCTTGATTTTTTTTATTATTATTATTTAAGCAGAAGATTGCTCTTCCTCACCTTGGAGTTAGTTGTTTTTTTTAAAAAAAAAGATTATTTGGTGGGGGCAAGTTGGGGAGTACAAAACTATGAGTAATTCACTTTCAGCTGCAGTCTTGATTCGCTGGCATGCCTCCATGTGAACAGGAAACATGGAGAGCTTCGCACACCAGCGATCTTGCAAATATATATATATATATATATATATATATATATGTTGAGACAAATGACAGCTGCTGCAAATTGGTGTTTCTGTGCCCAAATTCACATTTTATTCCCTTGTCTAGACCAGCCCTGTGTCTAAACATATAAATTAGCAGATACAATTTGGATATAAATGTGCATGTTCATTTGCTCTCTTTTTTGGTGACATCTTCCCTCTTTTTGGACAGTATATAAGGCATCACTCTAAGTGGAAGAAGGAAAGCAGCAAGGATGGTGTGTAACACTTTCCCACCATTCCCCACAGACAGATTTTTCTCCCTCCAATGAGATTTGAATAAACTGTGGATCTGTGAGAGTGATGTGAAGTAGAGAAACAGCAAGTGTATTAAGCACAAGGATAGGTTTTGCTCCACAGTCACCAGTCACCTACTCCAAACTGCTTTTCACATTTTTTCTTTAAAAAGCACTGAATATTAGATGAATTTCTAATCAATGTATATCTAGCACTTAAGATCTGGGAAGACATTGGCTTGATGATGCTTCAGTCCTGGCCTTGTTGCTAACCAATCTTTTACAGAAGCCAAATTGGGAATTCAGATGTGGCTGTAAGGCACATCAGATGCATTGGTATTGCATGCTCCCACAGTGAATTCTGGTACATTACTACTTATGCTGGATTCCTATCATTCCTACCCCAAGTGAGACTGCTTTCCCATAGCTATAGGCACTTATTACTTCCTCTAGGCCAACATATTTACTTGTTGAAAATAGGCCAAGTTTTATAACATTTCTCAGTGTTGGCATATTGTTATCCAAATAAAACATGAAGTTCACATGTTTGTACTTTAACTTTCTTATATGTTAAGATTTTGTTTACACAAATTTAAAAGTTTGTTACAAATATATAAGCAATATCTGCAATTATTGGTCTAATAAGAATGGACAAGATTCTCTGTTTCTCTGTTTCTTAACAAATCTGCAGTAATTTGTTTTACAATATTTTTGTGGTGTTGCATAGTTGAGTAATGGTCTCCCACTCTTATGTACTCCTATTTACGTGTGTGTGTGTGCGTGTGACTTCAAGTCACCTGTTAACTTATGGCAACCTCATTAATTTCATAGGGTTTTCTTAGGCAAGAAATACTCAGAGATGGTTTGCCATTGCCTTCCTCTGAAGAACAGTGTATAGCACCTGGTATTCCCTGGCAGTCCCCCTTCCAAGTATTAACCAGGACTGACTTTGCTTACATTCCAAGATCAGATCTAGTGCCTTCAGGGTATCAGTTCTCCCACCAAAGATCACTCTCTTACTTTTTATTTCCACTATTACACATTGCAGCAGAGTCTTTGAACCTGTAGCAAACCTATACATGTCTACTCAGAAATATGTTCCATTGAGTTCAGTGGGACATAGTCCCGGGTCTGTGGAGATCTGTGGATATAGCACTGCAGCCAAACAAAACAAACTAAGAGTCTGTGGGGAGTTTT
This sequence comes from Gambelia wislizenii, assembly GCA_030847615.1. Classification (NCBI taxonomy): domain Eukaryota; kingdom Metazoa; phylum Chordata; class Lepidosauria; order Squamata; family Crotaphytidae; genus Gambelia; species Gambelia wislizenii. The sequence continues at coordinate 200,913,992 of JAUMIR010000003.1, read as the reverse complement.
GCCACCAAGTTCTTTTGAGTCATGGCAGCTAGGGCAGTGGAATGGGACATGTGGGATGCTTTTTTTATTATCCTCCTGATGAAGTCAAGGGACAAATTAACAATACCAGCTTCAAGGCTAGTATAGTTGGGTGTTCTTGGGGGGAGGGTATTGGGAGAATGAAGGGGTTTAGGATCTTGTAGATGTTCAGCTGCTCCCAAGATGCCCCAATCCACTATAGATACCACTGGAGAGACACGTAGGCCAAAGAGCTTTTCATTGACATATCAGGAGACTCCAGTGGCCATCTCCTCTCATGTACTAGAGCAGTTCTTATCACTAATTCCAGTGATTCCTCAGCAGGTTTTTGGCTCCTTAGTCATCACCCTTAATCTTCAGTTTTCCTTCTTTAAAAATGTATAGGTGTTTCATGGAGCATTGAATCTTTCTGTGGATTCAGTTCTACATCATAACGGAACCAGCTGTGACTCAGACACTTTCAGAAACAATTATTCTCTGGATAGTCAAAAGGACAGGGATGGAAGGGAAGCTAGTGCACTCTAGTGCAAAACGTTTGCTACAGCATCTCTAACAACTCTCCATAACCCAAAACAGTGATAGTGAGTCTAAGCAGGTGCAGCTACAAGAAAACAGATCCTGCCCATAATAAATTGGAACAGTATGAAGGACATGGCATGCAATAATTTGCCACATACCGGCACTCTTCTTTGAGTTTGCCAAAGGGAACATTGGCAGGTCAGGTATGATGCTTCACCCTTGTGCTTGTGGTAATAACATCAATGCAGGCTGAAAACTATATTACCACATTCCTTGGAAAGTTGTACAACCCCAAGATTGTAGGATGCTGTATTTTTGTTATGTATCACTTCTGCTTTCATCAGAATACAGTAATGTCATTAGCTCAGTGAGATGTGTGGAGAAATTCTTCTTTGAGATGGTTACCCCCAACCCCAAACACATATACTCTTCTGTCTCCCCCACCCCCAAGAAGGGATGTCAAAATAACAAATAGATAAAACTGTATGAGTCATATTGATCTGTGGCTGTCTTAATGCACTGTCTCCCCTGGGATTACAAAATGTGCTTTTTAGAGTTACAGTTTAAGTAGTTGAGCACTTAGTTGGATGTTAACCCATTTTTTAAAAAAGGAAAAAAATGAAAAATCTTTTTTTCATTTGTCTAAACCTCATGTTTATTTGTGGTATTGAACTCAGTGGAGAATAAATGTGACAAACAGACTGAGAAGACCAGATTGTATACTGCTATGAGCAATGTGTTGTAAGTTTCCATATTAATCAAAAAGCTGGAGGTTAGGGGAAAATCAATATTGCCTGTGCCCCTGCGTTTGATACCTGCTTAGCAGTCATGCCACTGGAATTTATTACATATCAGAAAAGCTGGCCATTGCATTGTTGGCTATTCCAGAAAGCAAAGCACTGGCTGGCATAGGGACTACTAAACAGCCTGCATCATTTTTGTTTGCAGTTTAAAAAAAAAATGCCCTCTCTCAGACCCACAGGCCTTGAATAGCACTGCTCCTAGAGATGTAGATGATTCAGTGTGTAGGTCAGAAAGAGCCTGACAAGCATCAACTCTACAGAGATATTGACAGTGAAGGAGATCTATCAAGTAAAGCTTTCAAGTAAAGAACTCAGGGAACACATTATTATTTCTGTTCTTTGATACCAAATGCCACTGCTGCAAAAGGAATTTTGCTCCATACTCAATGAATTAGAGGGATCTAGCTAAGCTGGCATTAAGACATGAACAATATTTGGCCAGGAATACTAAAAGAGAAGGGAGTACATGATGGATGGGAGTTTCTTAAAAGTGAGGTACTGAAGGAACAATTTCAGACAGGTCCAGCAAGGATGAACAATGGGAGGTATCTAAAGAAACCAGGATGGATGTCTAAAGAACTTTCAACCGAGATAAGATTTAAAAGGGATGTGTACAAGAAATGGGGGGGAGGGGAATGGAGAAATCACCAAGGAGGAATTCAAACAAGTAAGCAGCATATGTAGGGAGAAAGTCAGAAAAGCTAAAGTGCAGATTGGACTCAGGCTTGCTAGAGAGGTTAAAAACAATAAAAAGAGTTGTGTCCATATCAAAGGGAAGAACAAGGAAATGGTATGGCCACTACTACATGGGGAAGAAGGTGAAGTGCTAATAGGTGGCAGAAAAAGGCAGAACTACCCAACACCTTCTTTACCTCAGTCTTCTCCCAAAGGGAAAACAGTGTTCAACCTAGAGCAGATGATGCAGTAGGGGAAATGTGACACAGAATAGGTAAAGAGGTAGTACAGGAATACCTGGCTACTCTAAATGAATTCAAGTCTCCAGGGCCAGATGAACAACATCAAAGGCTATTAAAAGAACTGGCAGAAGTAATCTCAGAACCACTAGCAATAATCTTTGAGAATTCCTGGAGAACAAGAGAAGTCCCAGCAGACTAGAGGAAGGCAAATGTTCCTATTTAAAAAAAAGGGGGGGGGAGAGAACTCAAATAATTACCTTCCAGTCAGCTTGATATCAATACCAGGAAAAATTCTAGAGCAGATTATTAAATAGGCAGTCTGTAAGCACTTAGAAAAGAATGCTGTGACCACTAAAAGTCAACAGGGGTTTCAAAAAACAAGTCATGCCAGACTAATATTAGCTCAATTTTGATAAGAGTTATAAGCTTGGTAGATGAAGGGAATGCTGTGGATGTAGCATATCTTGATTTCAGTGAGGCCTTTGACAAAGTCCCCCATGATATTCTTGAAAACAGGTTAGTAAAATATGAGCTAGGCAGTGCCACTGTTAGGTGGATTTGTAATTGGTTGACTGACCAAACCAAAGGGTGCTAACCAACGGCTCCTCTTCATCCCGGAGAGAAGTGACTAGTGGGGTACCACAGGGTTCTGTCCTGGGCCAAGTGCTATCAATGACTTGGATGATGGAATAGAGGGTATTCTTATCAAATTTGCAGATAACACCAAATTAGGAGGGGTAGCTAATGCTCCAGAGGACAGACAAAGATTCAAAATGACCTTAACAGATTAGAAAGCTGGGCCAAAACTAACAAAATGAATTTCAGCAGGGAGAAATATAAGGTTAAGCAGGAATGAATGTATAGGATGGGTGACACCTGGTTTGATAAAAGTACACATGAAAGGGATCTAGGAGTCTTAATAGACCACAAGCTGAACATGAGTCAATAGTGTGGTGGCTAAAAAGCCAATGTAATTATAGGTTGCGTCAATAGGAACATAGTGTCCTTGATTGTGTATTCCCACATGGCAGGGGGTTGGACTGGATGGTCCTTGTGGCCTCTTCCAACTCTGTGATTTTATATGGGCTAGGCTCCCAGCCCCTCTACTAACTCAGTTCTCGATTTTCCAGTTTTGTCTGAATACAATGACATTTCTCCAGATATGTTGACTTTGGGGTTCAACCGAATGCTCTCTAGAGAACACTGTTGGCATAAAAATGGGGGGGGGGGACACTGATAGGTTTTCTGGAAGTCCTTCTTCACACTCCAAATCTCACTTATTTCTTTTGCAGCAGCCTCCCCCATATGGGTCAGGGAGAAGAAACCTCCTTCCCACTTCAGTTGAGTCTTATTTAAATTCTGCATATTTGATTACTCTCTTTTTTTGCAGTGAAAATGGATGCTAAATATTCAGTTAGTTCCCACTGAAATCAATGGGCAAGTTTGTTATGACTGAATCCCCAGTGATTTCAGTGAGAACTCAGTATAACTAACTTTGAATATACCCAATTCCACAAAACAAAACAAACATTGTGGGGATACCTTTATTAGGCCAACCAAAAGCTGCAATGTACATTACACAAGCTTACAAGCCTCACTGGCTTCTTCATCGGGACTGGATGTTAAAAGTCAGGTAGGGGAAGAAATGTGAGGATGGAAGGTCACAGAGCTGCATCTTTTTTAACATGTTAAAGCTGAGTTTAAGATGCTGGTGGAGAAATGTTTGGGACACAAATGCAAGCCAAGGCAGTAAGCAAATTTTCCCATTGTTAGAAACAAAGGCAGTTCCTTTGAGATCTAGCCTGTATCAGTCCTGTTCAAGTCTATAGGCCCCTTTGTAGGCAGAATACAGTGAGTCCCTTGAGAAGCCTCTGTACTGTGAAAGATAAAACATGCCCATAATAGCCAATTTCAAATGGTTTTACCATAGCTAGAAGTGAAAATCTTGGCAAATCATTCCCAGTCCATGTGTTCAGGATGTATTTTGTGCCTTTTGTTTGGCCTAATAAAGGTATCACCACAATGTTGTGGGGGGTTGCTTGTTTGGTTTGGTTTGTTGGAATTTGTTGTATTCAAATAGTTACTGTAGTTATACTGAGTTCTCACTGAAATCACTGGGGATTCAGTCATAACAAGCTTGCCCATTGATTTCATGGGAACTAACTGAACATGTAGCATCTATTTTTACTGCAGCAATGTTCATGTCCCCACTGCAAAGAAGAAAAAAACAGAGTAATAAAATATATAGAATACAAATAGTGTATGTATGCGGGCAGGCGGGAAGGCCTATGTGCATGCAGGTGAAGTTTGCCATATTTTGCTGTATGGTCAACACAGGTACCCCTGGATATACATCATATAGGAGATTTTCAGACGATCCTTGCTGCGCAAGGATCGTCCGGGACAGTTTTGTTGCAGCAGCGTGGCAGGGGGTCCATTTCTGATGACGCTGTCGCTGCTGCGAGATCGTCATTCCCTCTCGCGTGAAGGCTTCGAGCCTGCCGCGCTATATTCACCAAGATTTTATTCACAGACAACCTCCGTGAATAAAATCTTGGCGAATATAGTACAGCAGGCTCCAAGCCTTTGCGCGAGAGGGAATGACGATCTCGTAGCAGCGACGGCATCGTCAGAAATCAACCCCCTGCCGTGCTGCTGCGACGAAACTGTCCCGGACGATCCTTGTGCGTCAAGGATCGTCTGAAAATCTCCTTAGTTTGGATAGTATTCAAAGAGATAACCATTTTTGTCCATTTTAGCATCAAAAGACATAAAGGAATCCAGTTGTACCTTTGAGATTAATGGGGAAGGGGAAAAATTCTTGCATCTGATGGACTGGACTGAACTGGAACTCACAAATGTTCACAAAAGTCTTCTTCTGATTTCATGACTGCAATCTCCATTCTGATCAATGATTGATACCAAATATGAGGAATCTTTATTTCAATTTTCTCATGGTCTATACTGAATTTATTTTTGATCTATTATCATTATTTTTGTTTTCTTAATGTTCAACGACCCCCGCAAATGTGAAAAAAATGCAAATAAGAAATGAGCCTGCGGGCAAGCGGCTTTCCACTCCACCTTCTCAAGGCAGCGATGGGCTAAGCTCTTTGCTGCCTTGGGAAGGGACGGGGTGGAGAGCAGCGGGGGGGGGGAGGTGGCTTTCCGCGAATAATTGAAACCGTGAATGTGAAAGTCGCGAATATGGAGGGGCAACTGTATTTACTGCATACAAGTTGAGCAAGTAGGGTGATAGACTGCAACATTGTCTGATTCCCTTATCGATTGGGAACCATTCTCTTTCTCCACATTTGGTTCTAACGGTAGCCTCCTGTCCTGTGTAGAGGTTACACATCAGGACAATTAAGTGTAATAGTACACCCATTTCTTTGAGAGCAATCTATAGCTTTTTGAGGTCTATGCAGTCAAAGGCGTTGCTCTAGTCTGTAAAGCACATGCTGATTTTCTTCTAGAATTCCTTGGTTTGCTTCATTAATCAGCATATGTTTGCAATGTATCCCTATTGCCTCTTCCTTTCCTAAATCCAGTTTGCACCTCTGGTATTTCTTGCTCCATATATGGAAGGAATCTTTGCTGCAGATTTTTGACCATGACTTTGCTTGCATGGGAGATTAGTGCAATGGTCCTGTAGTTACTGCAATATTTTGTGTCTCCTTTTTCGGGGACAGGAATGTATATTGATTATTTCCATTCTGTGGGCCATTGCTTAGTTTTCTATATTTGTTGGCTGATTTTGGTTAGAACTAATGTCAATTCTTTCTCTGTAGATTATAGCAGTTCTGTTAGTATGTCATCTGTTCCTGGCAATTTATTCTTCTCAATTGCTTTGAGTGTAACTTTCACTTCACTTTCTAAGATTTGGGGCTCATCTTCATATGTTTCATCTTCCCATGTGTCATTCCTCCTTTCATCTCTTTTATAATGTTCTTCTGTGTATTGCTTCCATCATCTTTTTATTTCATCTTGGTCATGTATTATGTTTCTCTGCTGGTCATAGAGCATCTTCATCCTTGGTTTGAATTTCCTTTTGATTTCATGGATCTTGTGGAAGAGGTTTCATGTTCTTCCTTTTTTATTTTTGTCTTCTATTTCTCTACATTGATTATTGTAGTGTGTCTCTTTATCCTTGTGCACTAATCATTGAACAGTTAAACAGTACACTGTGTAGTTATCTGACTCAAAATGTCCCATTCCTGTCCATTTTAGCTCACTCACCCCTAGTATGGCTTTGTTTATGCATTCCATTTCCTTTTTTTACTATGTCTAGCTTCCCTTGATTCATGCTTCTTACATTCTGTGCTCCTATAACAGGTGTAGTGCAGCTTTGGACATTCTTTTCACTTTTGAACCTGTCTACTGTTTGGCTTCCCTTTTGATTGGGTTCTGTAGTGCCCTTACCCATTTCCCTAGTTGTGATTGCTCTCTGCTCTGCATTTCTTGCACTCTTTTTGTACCCTACCCCTACGTCTTGCTTTGTTTTGGATTGCCTCTTCTCTGATTTCCAACACTGAGTCTTACCTCCATTACTGCATGCACTCATTTGGTACTGGGAATCAAAGAAACAGCCAAATCCAAAAAAGGAAGTTTTTTCACCATGTGTATTTTCAGCCATGACTGGCTTGATTTGCTGCTCCTGCAGGGCCATCGGTGTATTCTGACTCCTTAGTGCTGAAGTCTCCCGAGGAACCGATTAGCACTAGTTCTTTCAGTGCCTTTTAGAATGCTTTTAGTACTAATTTCAAAGGAAACATGTTAGTCCCTTCAAGGACTAGAGCATTTTTGGTCCTAAATATAGCTGAGCACAAATTTGAATAAATGAGTGGAATGATGTGGGGCTGCACAAAAGACAAATGCGAACAAAGATGTGTGTGCATAAATAGATTTTTATCACACCATAATTATTCTGTATAAATAAGAGAGCTGTTCAAGCATACAGATAAGCAATTAATCCTCATTAAATGATATTCAGCATGTATATAATGGTGTTTATTTGCCCTTGACCATTTCGGTACTCCCATAGGATGTACTGTACATCTCTTTTGAAAGTGACTATGTTTATCCAGCATACGAAAAAAAAGTCAACATACCAGCCTCTGTTTTGCTCCATTTGGGGGAGCAAAGGACTGTGATGGTATAATATTTTAAGGATATCAAGTATGTTTAGGGTTTTTCTTTTCTTTTTCCTATTGACATCTAGCGTCCTCTTCAGTGTACCCTCAAACTCTCATCATAAAATTTCTGGCCTGTTAGTACTCCAAAAAGAAACAGTAGATCTTGTAAAGTAACTCATTTTGTGCCTCACTGCAAAGCCCACAAACTGTGACCATTCATGCTTTGTTGTTTCTTATAGTGATTTGTTTTGTTGTTGTTGTTAACTGCCCTCAAGTTGACCTTGACTCATGGTGACCTTATGAATGAGGCACCTCCAAAATACCCTTTCCTCAACTGCCCTGTTCAGTTCCTGCAGATTCAGTGTCCTGTCCTCTTTGACAGCATCTATCCATCTGGAATGCTGTCTTCCTCTCTTCCGCCTTCTACCTTCCCAAGCATTATTGCCTTTTCTAGTGAGTCATGCCTTCTCATGATGTGACAGTCTCAGTTTAGTCATCTTGGCTTCTAAGGAGGGTTCACGCTTGATTTGCTCTAGGAACCATTTATTTGCTCTAGGACTCATTTATTCATTATGTTACTCAGTGCTTATTTGTTGTGTTTTAGTTCCTTTGGCGGGGGGGAGGAAGAAAAGGATTGAGGTCCTGTATCTGAAGATGTAGTTACAACATGCAGCTTCCCATCAGAGGAATTTCTGAGGTGCTGGAGAGTGGGACGGTGAGCAATGACACATCCAGCCCTCTCTCAGCAGCAGGATGTGTTATATCAGGACCCCTATGTATACTGACCTAGGTGCAAACACCATTACATTCAGCCATATTTACATCTGAGCAACCACTCTTCAGATTGTACTGTAAACTACCCTCAAGCCGCTCTATCTGCTCTGGCTCTTAGACAAGGAATGCTGGGGACTGCAATTTCACAGCAATGTTAGGGAGACCCAATTCCAAGACACAGAATCCTGGGCCAACTGTGAAGGCTCCTAGAATTCTATTGGTCCTGTGGATTATATTTTGAGTCTGTTAAAACCTTTCTGAATATAATCTGTGTAGCTCTCTTTGTTGACCAGCACAATCTGAGCATGGCATGTTAAATTTATTCACTACCATTTTTATTCTTAAAATAGTGACAAATTGCATCAGTCAGGTTTGGGGACCTTCAGAGTAATTTTTCTTATGCAGGTATTTCTTGTTTATTACATTCTTCATGGTTTATTATATTCTTCGTCACTGAACTCAGGAACATAATTAAATTCCTACAAAGCATATAGCTGGTTAAAATGTACTGGCTGGTTAACTTGAAAGTATTTTCTTGCTGCAGAAGACTAGTTTCACAAAATTCAATAAAAGATGACCACTTGCTCATGACAGGGTTCCATTTTTTCACCATTTTGACTTGTTTAGCTGGTAAATTTAGCTATTTATTTATTATTGCATCAATGAAAATACCAGGGCAATAGCTATGGGGGGAGGGGCATTGAAGGCAGTAAGTACCTTACTGCCACTAACTAAGAATTCAGCCCTCCCAAAAATTACATTTTTCTTCACTCCCCAAGTTTCTAGCACTGCTGCACTGCAGAGTTACCAGATTTTCACACTACACTTTTATAGTGTTACTATTCCACTTTATTTGCTATAGCTGCCTCCTGTGGAATCCTGGGATTTGCAGTTTAGGGAGGGGCATTTGCAACTCTCAGCCAGAGAGCTATTAGGCCTCACTAAACTACGGACCCCAGAATTCCACAGCAGGAAGCCAGAGCAGTTAAAGTGGAATAGTAACACTATAACAGTGTAGTGTGAAAATCTCCTAAGACACTGAAAATTGTTCATGCCTAGAACGCAAATTATATTTATCTTGATAACTTTGCCTTCCCCTTTTCTTTGAATTCTTTAACTTTGTTTCTAAATGCTCAACTAGAGTTTTAAGTTACTGAAATGCTAGAAATGTGGGGACTGGAGAAAATGGGGTGTAGAATTTTTATTTATTTATATTTATTTAGAAAGGGCAGTGCTTTCATTTTGCCCTCCCTCATAGCTGCACCCCTACTTGCATTCCACCTTCCCGCATCAGTGAAGGGGTACATGGGATGGGTCAGTTCCAAAACACATCCAAACAATTAGTGATGCATCATAATCAAATATAACACTATATTTGAAATTGTATTCTAATAAAGTAGATAATATCAATTACCTTGCATGGCCAAAGGATACCATGATAGCTGAGAGTAAAATATTCAAATCTGGAGTGAGCAGAAAAGCTGCTGGAATGTTAAGTTAGTTAGTTAGTTCATTAAAGTATTTATGTCACCTTTTGGTGTGAAGCCCTCCCAAAGTTGCTCACAATGCTATTTAAAACAAGATCAGGAATGGTACAGACTTCCAGATGTTGGTGAACTTCAGTTCCCAACATTCCAGCCCATGCTGGGTAGATTTGCTGGGAGCTAAGTGCAGCTAAGTGACACCTTGAAGGCCACAGAGTTCCCACCACTGATTAAAACAATGTACGATTTTCTTTTTTAAAAACTTGTTAATAAGCAAACCTGTTTTAGATTAAAAAAAAAAACAAACAGCAGCACTTTAGAATCCAGAAAGAATCTAATAGCTCAGTAAAACATGGTCTGTAACATAACATTTTCTGAAGTATGTTTTTAAAAAAAAAATGATGTGTACAAGGGAATAAACATTATTCTTTGGGGAGAGATTTTTTCCATGAATGAAGACAGCAGGAACATTGTGGCATTGTAATACTTATTATGGCACGTAGCTATAATCACCCAAAAGAAACACCACAGAATTATTGCACAACCACTAGTGCTTCAAGAATGGGAGTTTACTTCCACGATTCGGCATGGGTGAGATTTTGGCAGTTCTCATGAGAAGAGACGAGCACACTTAAAACTCCAAAAAACCCTTAATTAAGAAAGTAAATGAACACACAAGCACTGAATCAAACCTTAAAAACATGCAAACAAAAGGGAACAGTTCATAAAAAGAGCATCCTGTACTTCATTTTCATGTTCTCACCTGGATGTTTTCTCACTAGGGACAGCCCGGTAATCTCGCACTATTGATGATCTATTCACAGCTTGTCCTATGAATGAGAAAGAACACTTTTTTCATGGCTAGATCACAGGTAATAATGTGAGGAGGACGACGTCATGCGATAGCAGGGCCCATTTGCACTATCCTGATGTCTTAATCCTGTGATTTTTGCTGTGTCTGATAATGTCCTTAAATTAATCAAGGCTAACCAAAGTCCAGTTGATTGGAATGGTCCCACTCTGATTAAGTCTGGATCCAACTTCCTGCCTCTAGGGCCAACAAATCTGATTAACCTTAACAGCAAACCTGAGAATGGAGCTTTTGAGTCCAATCTTAAGGGCTTATGTCGTACCTTCCAAAAGTTGACAGATGAACACCAAAATACCTGTGGCCAGGCAACACCAGAGCATGGTCAAGATGAAGATGCTAGGATATGCTGCAGTAGTTTGCTTTTGCCTCAGCTGACTGGGAAGGGCAAGATTTTGCTCCCCCTTTTATCCTCTCCCTCCTGATGAATTAACTGTGTGAAAACTGCTTTTGCACTTTGAACTCAGTTTGCGGCAATTGAAAAAAGCCAAGGACAAAGGGGAGGAGAGCGGGGGAAGGAGAGAGAAACCAGGACCTTTTAAAAGCAGCTGAAAAAAGTGGGACGACAGAGGATCGATCGGGAATGTTCTTACCAAACCAGGACAATTGGCAGAGGGGTATGTTCTGTGGCTCATACAACCATCTAGTGATGAGGGATGATGGCAATTGTTGTGCAACACTGTCTGAAGGACCAGCCTTCCCCCAATCCAAACATAAGAGAAAGGAGCAAACCATAGCTGGCTCATGATGAGAATAAAGGGGTTCACCCCAAAGTTTCTGGGAGCAACAGGTCCTACACCACTATGCACACACTTGGACCACAAACTGCCACTGGCCCAAGCAAATCTCCCAGGATGAGGTATACCAGTTGGTTTTGTTTTTTCTTGCCTCTGCTGACACACTTTACTCCTGTCTCTTTAAAATGTATCATACAGGCTACAGACAGAACCTACTGCTGAATGTCAATCTTTCCTGCTGTAACTTCTAAAGCCTAATTATGGCTACACCTGGCCCTTGTTCATCTGATGGCAGCCATACATTAGCCCCATGGTTCTTAACCTGGTCTGGGGACCGCCAGAGAACTGCAATCTCCTCACAGGGAGTCTGCAAAGGCTTTAAGCTGCTCAGCCCATCTCCTGCCTTTACTGGAGTGACCATGTGACAGGAACCAAGACAAACGCTGACTTGGCCTGCACATTGTCATTCAATAAACTCCAGCCACAAACTTGCAGTAAGAAGCAGAAGAAAAGGCTTCCCTTCCTCTCCAGTGCCTCTGAGGGAAGGTTTCATGGAAGATGTTAATTGTATTGTTATTATTATTATTATTATTGAGTTATGTCTTGGGTGTCCATGGCAACAAAGGATATTTAAAGGGGGTCCCTAGTAAAGAAAAGGTTACGAACCACTGCATTAGCCAATTGGCAGTTGTAATTCCTCAGGCCAGCGAGCAAGCTGGGCTTGAATAGGCTTTAGAAGACTAATAGGGCAAAAGGTTTCCAATGTGGTATAATTGCTGGCCTCCTTGAAATATTTAGCAGGCGTAGTTCTGGTTAACCCTCTGTCATCCCACTTTTTCATCTGTTTTAAAATGTCCCAGTTTCCTACTACTGCTGCTGCTGCTGCTGCTGCTACTACTACTACTACTACTTTCTCTCTTTGTCCCTGGCTTACTTCAAATGCTGCAAACTGAGTTCAAAGGGCAAAAGTAGTTTCCACTCAATTAATTCAGTGTGGGGGGTGGGAAGAGGAGGGGGAATTCTTCCCCTTCCCAGTAGGCTCGGGCAAAAGCCAACTGCTACAGCCTTTCCTACCTTGTGTGTTTTTCCTCATTAAAAACTTTTGTCATCTTGACTATGTTGTGATGTTGCTTGGCCATATGTGTCCCAGTTTTCATCTGTGAAATGTTGGAGGAGATGCAATATGGTGCAACTGCTGGTCTTCCCCTGTCCCCACACACACATACAGGGGGTGGGTGGGCTTGTCTACATGAAGGATAAAACGCATACTCACCCTGGAGCCAGTGTGATTTGTACAATGCACAGAGCAGATCCACTCCTTTTAGCCATTAATCTGGCTTAACCAAAATCACAAGTTGCTCCAGAGTTTACAGGAAACTTCAGAGTGGCCCTGGTATTTTGGACATGTTGGCAGCTGGATCAGGCTGGATCCAGAGTGACCCAGCTGTCCACACATCTACACACCCACTGGCCTGTCCCCCTTGGTGCCACCGCTGCTGCCTCACCCACTAGCCAAGCAGCTCTCTGCAGAACCTGGTCTTTGTTGTCACTGCTGGTGAGGTCAGAGTGGAGTGCCATTCCATGTGATCAACAAGGAGGGGGTTGTATCGTGTCAAGCCAGTGCAGCTCCAGAGCATAATGCTATGGATTGGCCCTGGATTATGACATTAGTGTAGATAAGCCCAGAGAGAGAAAGAGCCTTGAATCCCTACCAAACGTCCCTCACATTGCCACTGGCAAGACCAACAACCTGTTGCAGTACCATGAGCTTGGTTCAACTGTTCAACACACTTAGTTTTTGCAAAATACACTTCCTTTGCAATTTCTTTCCCTCCATCCAGGAATATCTCATGTATCACCCCATGGAGCTCAATTAGACTATTTTGGAATCAAACCATTGTCTTTAAAATTGCCAGGAGTCCTTTCTGGGTAACATCTGACAAATCTCTAATAGAACCACCTTTAGAAAATTGATCTGCAACTAACTCTGAAAGGAAGTGGAAGATTGAATGGCAATGTCAAATGTATTTTTTTGCAAAATGAGAAGCTAATGAGATATGAATGTGCGGGCAGTGGTCCAAGGATATTTTCACCTGGCTCTTATCTGAGACATTAGGTTTCATTCACACAATCCATTTGGTGTCTATTATATGTTGAGGCCCTTCCTCCATATAGGTGACTGGTGGAACTGTGTTGGAGTATAAGTCTGATCCACTGCAATGCTATGTGTTCTGAATTGCCCTGGGCAAATTATACAGCCATCAGGGTCTTTTCAGCAGAGCCAGACTGGGCCTTGTCATGGCCATAAGAAATGTTTTTGTGTAAGGTGAATGATTTTAGTTTGCAGGTGTTCACTGATTCCCCTTACTGGGTAGGCAGTTGACATGAAAATAGGAGACTGTAGAAGTGGCCTTTCATAAGAAACCTTCCAGATGTCAGAAGGGTGAGTACTAGGAGCTTTCATACTATGTGGGAGTTCCCTTCCCTTGTCCCTCACCACTACTTTGTGATTTACATGGGCAACAGCACACATCCAGTTTACTGGAACTAGAGGGAGATGAAACTGTGGCATCACTACGGCTGGTGTCACCCCTCCACCAACAGTATCATCTGGTTTGGTTCAGCCTCTATGCACCCCCCACCCAGTGCTGCCACTGAGATAAAATTCCCAAGGGAAAGTCATGTAAATGAGACAGATTCAGCCAAGAAAGTGAATTGATGGCATGTCTCCCATGCCCAGTCCAGCAAGCTGGATGAAGCATCCTACTTCCTGGTGTTATCAGGCCCTCCCCAACCTGCTGGGAGGCCTTGTTCTGCTTTTTCCTTCCAGAGATAACAAAGAGGACTTGGCCAGCCCAGCACTTAGACAAGCTCTTTGTGCATTACAGTTGGACACGTCAAATAATTATATTTGTCCAGCCAGCATTACTTCATAACAGCTTTCCTTACCCTGATGCCCAGCTAGCAGTATCCAGCTACAGTTTCTCTCACACTGCTTGGATATAAAGCAAGCCATTGGTTCACCAAGTTCAATATGGTCTATGCTGATTGGCATTGACTCTTCATGGATGAAGACAAGAATTAGCCCCAGCCCTGTGTGAAAATGCCAGGAATTGAACCTGGCACCTTCTGCATGCAAATCATGTGCCCTGGCTGTGCTCCGTCAAAGCCTTCTGTTTGCTCCTGAACCCTGTGTTAGTGCTTAGAGATGCCCACAACTGCCACATTTGGCCACTTAGTTATCTTTAGTGGCGGTTGACTAGCTCTGATGTCAGTGGAGGCATGAGTCTGCTCTGGGGTTTTACTCTGTTCAAGATGTTGAGTCCTGTCTCCAAAAATAATTTCAGCAGCTTGGATAGCTTCTCTGAAGTTCAGAATAAAACTCAGAGTGGCTTCTCCACCCCACTGACATCAGAGCCAGCTTCCCCCCTGCTGGTTACTTTTAAAAAGGAGTGGGGAAGTGTTTCCTATTAGTCACCTGCAGCCCTTGAGGCATTTTGACGGCACTGAGGACAACCCAGCACCCTCACTGGAAAAATGGGGGAACAAATTGTCCCAAAGGTGTTGGCATCCAGGTCACCTCCTATTTTAAACCAAGACCTCCCCAAGGTTTTAAGATCCCAGGGGGGTGGGCATGCAAAGCTGTGAAATTACCTCCATGCCACCTGGGATTGTTTGGGTGCATGTGGAACCAAAATTTGTTAATATTGATTGATTCATTTGATCCAGTGATTAAATACCAGTACTGCAGCCACAACATTGTAAATTCAATCCTAAAGGCTCAGCCTTCCATCCTTTCATAGGTCAGTAAAATGAGTACCCAGCTTGTTGGGGGCAATTAGCTAACTCATGGTAAACCACCTAGGGAGTGCTTTGGCACTGATAAGTGGTATAGAAATAGAAGTGCTATAGCTATTACTATATTCCACCTTGCTCCCTATGCAGGCTCTATGGCCAGCATAGAGCTCTTCCCCCCAAGATCCTCTGAGAGGGGCAATGCATTCCCCCCCACCAGCCTTTGACAGTTGCCTAGCCCTGCTCTAAAACTTGTTTCTGTGTCATCTGCAGTAAGTGGCAGCCTCCATATGCTTTCGACCAGGAAATTGTTCTTCCAGTTCTGTCAGGAAAAGACAGGCATTGAACTTGGGACTTTTTGCATGCAAAGCAAGCATTCTGTCACTGAACTATATTTGAAGCACATATTAAAGGAGCCTCTTGCAATGAGAAACAGTGGTAATGTGCCAAGTTCTTTGCATGTACATCCACCCGTTCTTTCCATGTACAAATGTAGCCAGGGGAGAATCAGCTCAGTGAAAAGATTTGAGAAGCAATGATAAGAGTCAAGAAAAATGAGAAGTGGGATTGGCAGATATAGATTCATGACAAAGAATTTGTGGAGATAAATATGTATTCTGTGAGGAAATATTGGCTTCACAAGTATATGGCCAGTGTTTGCAGAATATCTGAAGGATGGAAACATTAAGAAAAGAGGTGCAAGTGTACATCGTCCTTGTAAATGGGTATATCTGGTGGGGGGGAAAGAGGCAAAGGGGAGTAAAGAAATATTGAGGTAAAGAAAAGAGAGGATAAAAAGCTGAACACTGAAGTGCATTTGATACTGAAGTGGAATGATGACAGCCTCGGCACCTGAGTCATTTTAAAATTGGACTGGAAGGAGCACCAGAGAATATATATAGCAGGTAATAATTCTGTACTGGCAAGGAAATGAACTAGCTGGCTGAAAGGATTATTTTCCCCCCAATTCTGATTTCTGTGATCTGAAGAAGATGAAATGAACAGTAAATTTAGAGGGGGGGGGGTTCAAGGAAAGCATAGATTAAAGTTGAAATTTCACATGGTGATTTGCCTTTTGAGCATATCTCATCAAACAGAGGGCAAGACTCAGTCTGTTAGTATGAATTATGCTAACTCTCCAAGCTTTAGATGACATGGGGGAAAGATCCATATAAATAAGAAGCAATAAAATTTTAAAGGAGAGGGGTTATAACAAGGGCCAGCCACTCACAGAATCATCAGGGTAATTATTTACAAAGTGTATGACTGTCTGTAATTTTTGATGAGGACTTTTCATGCGGTCAGACGGGCACTGAGTGCATTGTCTAAATGAGACAATGCCTCATTTAATGAAAGCAAAAGTTCAGTGATCATTAAGATTGCACAAATCAAAATGAATCTGACAGAATAGTACACACCATCTTTCTATCAAAGGACTTTTTTAAATGGGGGGGGACACTGAGGAGGTTGGGAGAAAAATGGGGCTGTCACACTTACAGAGCCCCATTTCAGACTATGTGAAATGGGGCTCTGTAAGCATGACAGCCCCGTTCTTCTCCCAACCTCCTCGGTGGTGGTGGTGTTTCCCCTTGTTTGAAAAAGTCCATTGAGGGAGAAATAGGCCATAGGATTGCTGAACCAAACAAGGATAGCATTGGTCCGCTTGCTGCCAGATTCATATATTCTGCAGAGTAGAGAAGGTTTCTCTTCTTTCTCTGTTTTCAGTTTGCCTGGTTTCTCTCTCAGATTGTGCTCTATTCCTTTTAAATTTCATTTTTCTTCATTTTGAATGTAATGTAACTTTTTTTGTTGTTTAAATATAGTATCTTACAGTTTAGTGGCTGCTAGTCATGACAGATAGTCATGATAACTACCAGTCCTGATGACTGTTGCCTTCACGTCTTGATTGATGCTGCAAAAGCATGAGTATTGCCAGCATGTATCTCTCAACCCAAGCCATGGCCAAGATCCAAGCAAAACCCATTATTGTTTCCCAGTTCTTCTCCAAATCTCATTGTCAAATGAGTTCATTCCCTTGCTGTTCTCATGAGGAAACATTTGACAGACGCCTGATAACCAAGCAGCACATTCTCTGGCTATTTCCCTGATGACATTAGGCAGTTCTTATGAAACTGTCAAGTCTTTCCTTCATGCAGTAATTTCTACCAAGATGTCTGATGTGGTAATAAGAGTGAGGGAAAGAGAGAGAGGTGACTTTCACATCAAAAATACCCACTGTAGGGAGGGATGCTGTCTAGTGCAAGCAGTGATGGGGAACAGGGCCCATTTCAGAGAGCCCTTGGAGATGCCCACCAAGATGGAGTATGCTCATTTGCAACTCTCCCATTGCACCATGTGTCAGTCAGAGTAATGGTTCCTCTTAGCTATGGGGGGGGGGAACTAAATATGCATATAATCCTTTAAAGAACACATCTATAGCTGGCATCAGGAGCAACATGTTCAGAATGAACTGATTGGAGCTGGGATTCAACAATATCAAGAAGGCCACCAGTTCCCCACCCCTGGCCTAACTTTTTATTTCATTTCTACTTGAAAACTATAAAGTGATGATGGTTTTGCATAGTATAGTGGTTTGAGGGTTGGATTCAGACTCCAGAGACAAATCCACACTATACAAATAATCTAGTTTGAAACTGGATTATTTGCCATGCTCCTTATTGAAGCTTGGGGTTTGTTATTTTACAAGGTCTTTAGCCTTCTCAGCCAAAGAGTACTGATGCTTCACCAAACTACAAATCCCAGGATTCCAGGGAGCCAAGACAAATAACCCAGTTTCAAACTGGATTATTTCTGTAGTGTGGATGCACCCCAGGGTTGAAATCCCTGTTCATCTGTTGAAACCCACTGGGTCACCTTGGGTAAATCAGACAGTCTTAGCCTTAGAGGAAGGCAATGCAAAATTTATTTGAATAAATCTTGTGAAGGAAACCCTATGACAGGTTTGCCATAAGTCTGAGTTGACTTGAAGAAACAACAACAGGTACATAAGGTAAAACTGAGCAGGAGTTTGTGTTGCTGCTGCCACCATTGTAGTTGTAACTACAATGTTTAATCAATCACATTAATCAACCCAGAGCCTTTTTATTTAACTAAATTATCACCCAACTAAACTACTACCCACTTAGGAGATTATCAGACACAGCAAAAACCCCAAGAGGGGAATGTGAGGATGACGTTATTGTACCACGAACAGGTCTGGTTTCAGACGTCGTCATCATCCTCATGTGATGAGTCTGTGCTGCAGCTGCAAATAAGGTGTCACTTTTAATTGATGGGACCTCCCCATCAGTGAAAATCTACGTCCTATCCACAGCTGCTGGACATTTTTAAACATAAATTTCTTTGTACTGTAAGTACTTATAATAAGCAAATATGGTCCTAAGAGGTATTCCTCCTCCACTCTCAGATAAAAGGAATAACTTTTATAAGATGACACACACTGTTACATGTACATGTATCATCTGAAATCAATGAAGGTATGAGCGTTCCTTCCAAACTGTTTTTATAGTTTGAGGCAAATTTACGTAGCTTTATTGCACACTTTTATGCATATCTTCTCAGAAGTAAGTCTCACTGAGTTCAATGGTACCTTTTGCCAGGTAAATACTGTATACAGGGTGACCCAAAATAAGTGTATACACCCTTTAATAGCTAATAGTAGGTATGGTGATTATTTGAGGGCCAAGTAAATACATTTATATTGAAGAATAAATGTTATAATAATGATTTCATCAGAGTTTAAAATTCCATCCTAAATTACAATTTTATGTAAGGTGTTAAAATTGTCATCCCTGCACAGCAATGCGCTGTTCTTATTGCTGAAGCACGAAGTTGCAACTCACTTAAAGCTTCTCTTGTAATTTTGTGACACTTCTCTACTACTGTAATCTTTAAGCCTGTTAAAGGTGTATACGTTTTTTGAGGGGGGGATTGCAATCCCCCCTCCTGAATTATAAGCTGTTATGGGTGTAAACATTTTTGGGGGACACACTATATATAGAATTTCAGCCATAGCTGGTTTATCATTTAGTCAATTTAATATTGGATTAATATTTGGGTGAGATGTTGATGGTGACACAGGTTGAATCCTATTAGTTAGTCCTAACTAGAGTAGACTCCTTAAATCAGTCATTGCCTAATGAGTCCACACATAGATAAATCCCATTGATTCACTGGTTCTACTCTAGTGCAGGGAACTAACAATAGGATTCAGGCCAGTGATAAATAAGAAGAAGAATATGGAAGTTTTATGCTGTAAAAAAAGAAGAATGTGGAAGTTTTATGCTCCAATGAGTAATTGGCACTCATTACTCATTTTCTGAACACTTGAATATAGCTGCTTTTAGTTCATTTTGAATGATCCACTTTCAAACAGATAATACACTGTTAGGGGAGCCCTGGTGGTGCAGTGGTTAAATGCCATTACTGCAAGTCACCACATTGCAAGTTCGATTCCAGAGGGCTCCAAGGTTAACTCAGCCTTCCATCCTTTCACGGGTCGGTAAAATGAGTACCCAGCTTGTGGGGACAATTAGCTAACACACATTGGAAACTGCTTAATGCAGTTTAGATGTATAAATTGCTATTGCTTAAAACAATTTGTAAGCTGCTCTGATAGCCTTTGTGGCTGAAGAGCAGGGTATAAATACATAATTAAATTAAAAACTTTCTACTTTATCTTCTGTATAGTCATGAACAAAAGCTTTGAGTAGAATTCAATTTCAGTTCCGTTTTCCCAATTCTGAAGAGAGGGTTCCATGGGAAATATGTGTGCCTGTTTGAATTTTGGCTCTCTCAGTTTACAGAGTCATTGTTTGATATTGGTTTGTTCTAGATAAAAGCCTCAGAGCTTTCTATGTAAACATTCTGTATTTAAGTCACAGTCAACCCATGGGCTTGGGATCATAATGGGTCTTGAGATCCTCTCCATACATCCACATTTTCACGTATGAGAATGAAAAATATAGCCCAATTAGAAACAATTAAATGAGACTGCAGATACATTTAAGTGGAGATATAATAAATATTGGCTGGTATCCTGTTCAGCATTTATGATACACTGGCTTACGTATTCATAATGCTTTGATATTTGTTTTTATGATTGTGGTACTATTGCCACAATCCCAAATGCTCTGCCCAACCTATCTCAACAGCCAACAGGCACACCAAGCAATGGTGGCCTGCTCTGCTGGTGATAGGGGTGAAGCAGGATGATGTTTCCAGCCTGCTCCCACCATTAATTTGTGCAGGACCCCATAGCAACGCCTCATCACAATGCAGACCACTGACAGGAGGGACTGCACATGTCATCCTGCTGCACCTGATTGTCAGCAGAACAGGCTCCCATTGGTCAGTGCAGCTGCTGGCTGTTAAGTTAGTCCATTCTAGAGATGATATACACATTTATAACTACATCTGATGTAGGATCTTGGCCATTATAAATATTTCTAAATACTTATTTATTAATATTATTAAAATGGGGATCTGTTGAAAATGCACAACAGTTTTGAACAGGATGTGAAGAATACTTAGCATCCTTGATGGAAGAAGGCATCTTGAGCCTTGAGATACTTTTCCAAGGAAAAGGAGAAGAATCATAAGATTCTTTGCCCTCTTTCTCTCCAGACATGCAGAAGACTGGAACTGTGTGACTGAATGCTGGAAGATAAATCATGGAAACATTCACTTCAAGAACAAATGCAATGAGAAACATTAAGATCACCATAAGAAGTCGAAGGCTTTCACGACCAGCACCCATAGGATTTTCATGGGTGGGGGGGTTCCAGGCTGTGAGGCCACGTTCTGAAAGAGTTTATTTTAGGAATTAACTCTTCCAGAATACACCTCACAGCCGGGGGGGGGGGGACCATTAAAAAAACCTATGAATCACCATAAGAGACTGACATAGTAACAATTATATTAAACTATATCACACGTTATTGTGCACATTCACTTTTTGTGTATCAGATACAGATCCTATACCCAACAGTACCATAGATAAAGATATTTATCTAGATCAAATTAAAACCTAAGAGATATTAACCACAAATATTATACCAAGGAAAGTCAATTCAGGAACCCACCAATGAATTTTTATTTTTTATTTTTTATTTATTTATACCCCGCTCTTCAGCCACAAGGCTATCAGAGCGGCTTACAAATTGTTTTAAGCAATAGCTATTTACACATCTAACTGCATTAAACAGTTTCCAATGTATGTTAGCTAATTGAACTGATAACAGAGGGCCTGTCTGCATGGCAAAAAACATATGAGTGGCATGTAAAAGATTGGTGATCTGTTCACACAGTTGTTTGCGCAAATACATGCCATTCAGAAGGGTGGTGCAAAACTCACTCTAAAGTCCGTACGCACCACGTACGGGGCTTCATACGGATTATTTTTAAAAATCCGTACGATGTGCAAATGAATGATTGTTTGACCACTCATGTTTGCACAGACATGCACAAGCAGGGCAATTTGATTAGCCAGACGAGCGCAGGGAGTGGGGCTAGGAAGGAGAGGAATCGGCAGCGGCAACCATGTTGGAATTGCAGCTTAGTGAGTATCCGGTAAGTCTGTCAAACTGTGCCTTTTACTGTTTTTTTTTTCCTTTTTTACTGTTGTAAAAACAAAATGACGCCTGTGCGCACCACAGGCAGCTTGTTTTTTTAAAAAAATAGGCAGCAGGAAATTTAAAAATCATGAGCAAACCACTCATGGCCACCAGCTGCGAGTAGGGGAAAGAAAGAAAAACAAGTCGAATGAGAGAGGCAGAGTTCATGGCAGGCGCCTCTTGACCTCCTTTAATCTCGTGCAGCTGGCTGGTTTCCTTCCCCTTATTGAGAGAGCTCTCCTGATTCCCAGGGTGGTCACTCTCAGTGGCAACTCAGCCTCCAGAAAGCTCCAGCTAGCCACACCAGGCACTGCGGGTGTGGAGAGAGTGAGAGTTCTCTGCTCTAGCCCGGCATAGTGAAATCTTGAAAGCCACTGCTGAGGGCGGAGGCTTTGGTGACCCTTCATTCCAAGCAATGTGAGATAACAATATGAACTTGTCAAACTGTTCCCTCCCCTCCAACCTTCCTTGCCCCCCACCCTGCCCCCATGCACTGGGAGCATTCTTGGGTCATTAAAAGAAGTTGAACTGTGTGGAGTTTAGGGGGACTTTTAAACCATGCAGGCAATTCGCATTTTTGCGAACACCTGTCTGTTTGGATCAGTTGGATCTGTACATATTATTTCCCCCTTATATAGACAGGACCAGAGTAGCATTTTGCCCTTAGCTAATACCCTAGAGGACAGGATCAAAATTCAAAATGACCTGGATAGACTGGAGAGCTGGGCCAAAGTTAACAAAATGAAATTCAATACAAAGAAATGTAAGGTACTGCACTTAGGGTGGAAAAATGAAATGCATAGATATAGGATGGGGGAGACCTGGCTAAATGAGACTACGTGCGAAAGGGATCTAGGAGTCCTAGTAGACCACAAGTTGAACATGAGTCAACTGTGTGATGCGGCAGCTTAAAAGGCCAATGTGATTTTGGGCTGCATCAATAGAAGTATAGTATCTAGATCAAGGGAAGTAATAGTGCCACTCTATTCTGCCTTGGTCAGGCCTCACCTAGAATACTGTGTCCAGTTCTGGGCACCACAATTCAAAAAGGATATTGAGAAATTGGAGTGTGTCCAGAGAAGGGCGACTAAAATGGTGAAAGGTCTGGAAACCATGCCTTATGAGGAAAGACATAGGCAGCTTGGTATGTTTAGCCTGGAAAAAAGATGGTTAAGGGGCGATATGATAGCCTGTTTAAGTATTTGAAGGGGTGTGTGTCACATTGAGGATGGAGCAAGCTTGTTTTCTGCTGCTCCAGAGACTAGAACATGGAACAATGGATGCAAGCTCCAGGAACAGAGATTCCACCTCAACATTAGGAGGAACTTACTGACAGTACGAGCTGTTTGGCAGTGGAACGCACTCCCTTGGAGCGTGGTAGGGTCTCCTTCCTTGGAGGTCTTTAAACAGAGGCTGGATAACCATCTGTCAGGGATGCTTTGATTGTGTATTTCTGCATGGCAGGGGGTTGGACTGGATGGCCCTCGTGGTCTCTTCCAACTCTACAATTCTATGATTCTATCTATATATTTAAATCTGTATATATTGGGTATGCACAATGGCCTTAGGTATGTAGGTATGTTGCCTCTTGGGTATGTACAATGGGTTTAGGTATGTTGCCTCTTTCAGTTTGCTGATTGGCCACTCTCTCAGCCAGTCACCACCCACATGCAAATTCCCTCTCCACCTCACAATCTACTCCTGTCACTCATGGCCAATCTGCATACTGTGCAACAGTGTTGGCTATAGTTACTAAAGCTGCAGGCCTTTCAAGTTCACCAGTGTCTCAGGGCTACACAATTCCCACTTATGATTTAAGTCTACCCAATAATATCATTTCTATTTCTGCTGTGATGGGACCCAGGCAGTCAACTGGCGGCAGCGGTATTGGTGGGATGCCGCTGCTGCCATTGCAACGGGACCCAGGCAACTGGACGTGAGGTCTACCAGGCATTTTGTGGGGAGTTTTTTTAATGGTGTATGGTACACTAGGTCCAGCTAGTAATGAAAAAATAATAATTGTATTCACTTGTCTATGGCAACTTAAGTATAGATAATATGGAACATTACTATTTACTATTTAAGAATCTTATGCAAATAATAGAGCATCCTTAACATTTGTTACGTTGAGATTATGGTTATGACAGATGATCTGTTAGCAGAAAAATTCATTTTTTTATATTACTTTTGTTACAATATGCTTTTATTTTTACTCTGTTAAGAAGGTAAATAATACAACATATAGCATCCAGCTTCAGGAAGGAAGGAAGTACATATAAACCTGTTTTATTAATAACAATGTAGACATCAAGACAGGGAGAAGGGAGGAAAAAGACCTGTTTATTTTAATTTTGTATATCTTTTATCAAGAATATTTTACTTATGTTTGTTTAATAAAAATATTTTTTTAAAAAAGATTCTTTGCACTTTGGGTCTTCATTGGGAAAATTTGTTTGTGCAAAAATACATGAGGCTTTACTGTGCAGAAAGCATGTTACAAGGATGGAAGAAATCATTTCCCAAAATCAGGAGTTGGAACTAGAATGATGGAGTTTCATTGCTGTAGCTCTATCTCTTAACAAAAACCCTAGAAACTTACCTTAGAAACCTGCCATACCTGCCAACAAAGAGATTTCCAAGGCACTTGGGAGCAGGGTGGTGAGCAAAGAAGTATCCACTGGTGTACCGGCATTGAGGCACTTTGCAACAGGCCCTGTGGGATCCTGTTACAACTATTTGTCACAAAGCACCTAGCTCCCAGAAGAGGAGTGGGTGCTTCTCCCCTCACCCCCATCCCCTCCCACTTAGAAATCCCTCCATGGGCTGCTTTCTAAGGTAGGTTTTGAGGAGCACTTTCCATTGTTGCAGTGGTGCAATGACCATAAGTGTAAATCCCAAAATTTACAATGTCATAAGTAAATCATAAATACTGAACAGGATGCCAGCCTATGTATTTTGTGCACTGACTGCTGGACAAAAATAATGGGAGTTTTTTGGCACAGGAAACACATTTTCTACCCCCCCCCATGCATGTTTCCTGCAAAGAAAATATACATTTGTGTTTTTAGTGCAGGAATCAGTGCATTTGTAGAAACTGGGTAAATTTACAAGAATAAAAATGCCCAAATTTGCACAAATGCATTGATTCCTGCATGGGAAAACCATGCGTAGTTTTTATGCATGGAAAACATGCTTTGAGGGGCCCACATTTTTTTTCATTCCCTAAAGCACTATTTTGGTAACGAGACATTGTATTTTATGCAAAATACACTTATTTTGTCACAAAAAATAGTGCTTTGGGGGCAGATTCTGCCCAAATCATTTTTTCTGCACAGAAAAACCAGGTGCCTTTTTGTAAAATGAATTTTGGTCATGCTCAGAAACACCCACAAATCTGTATATTCATGTGTAACTCAGAAAAAAATGCTGAAATTATTCAATTTGCATACAGGAATGAAAAAGTGAAGAATTGCAGTTGTATTTCTGTATCTTTGTGTGATTCATAAATAAATTAATTGATGGCCTTGCAGATTTTAGAATGGTTGCAAGGTTTTCAGGCTGGAGAACCTGCTGCACCAAAACAAAGTATATTTGAAATAGGTTTTTGGCTTAAGTATCCATAGTCTGTTCTTAGTAATCTTCATTGCTAATGACATTGTTTAGGAAAAGACAGTCAAACTTTTTAGAACTGATTAGAACTAAGGAAAAAATGGGAGATAAGGTTTCAAAATGGAACACAAGACAAGAATTTTGGAGATCTGAGTGAAGTGAGGAATTGACAGGTTCACTCCAAAGTGTACTGCACTTTCTCCTTTTGTATTTCAGTTATCTTGCCCTTTTTCCCACATTGCACCACATGTAAAGGACAGAAGAGATTTGTCTGGTACAAAGCACTTGAGGCATTGAGGATTTTGTTCTGCCTCCATTTTGAAGGAAGCTGCCCTCATCTAAATCTCTCAGGTGATTGTGTAGACTGCAACACAGTTATCCTCTGGACTCCCTACTTCACTGGATTTTGTCATTCAGATCTTAGCTGAAACAATGAACCAAAAAAATTGTGTCGGCTTGCGAGATCTTTTAAAATACATTTAGACATGGCTTTGAGAGAAAATAAATCTAGACACATATATATTGGGAGAAAATGCATTCAAATCCCCATATTTAAATATGAATTTTATACAGGATTTATTAATGCAAACAAATGTGGAAATAGGACACATTTACAGCCATTTATAAACAGTGGAATTGATTTTGCACTTGTAGACACTACTTCTGGACCATCTTTATGTACATATTTTTGAATCACATGTTGTAGAACAAAACGGTGGTCTATTGTCTATTGTAACTCAAAGGTTTTGCATATGCAAGACAGAGAAAATGGAGGACCTACAACATTATTTCTTGAAATGTCCTCTATACATACTCCCAAGACAAATGTTTTTAGGTTACATTCTTCATTCCCTCTTAAGAAAATTTGTGTCCTATTAGCTGGCAACAATGTGTATCACACTGATATGGTGGCAAAATTTGCTTTGGCCACTAATAAGATAAGAGCCAGAAATCAAAACTATCAATAAGAATTTTACTGTGCTGTTATGAAACCTGCCTTCTACAACAATGTTTTAATTCCTCATACTTCTGTATTCTAGGTATTTATTACTTGCATATGTGCTAAATTATATGACTTTGCAATTGTTTGTATGTGTATGTGTGTTTAACTTATTTATAGTAATTACATTGTGACGGCTTATAGCTTTTAGCAATAAAGATTTATTCAACTATCCTCTCCATTGACGCCCCTTTGTCATGGGAGAAAGGCTTGCATACCCTAATGATGTTTTGAGCTTTGCTGGCAGTGGCATAATAGCCACCGGTAGGGTCTCCCATACCAGACAGGTCAAAACCGAAGGGTCTGACAAAGAGCGTCAAAGGGCAGGATGGGCTCTCTAGCCTTATGGCAACCGTCCTAGGAGAAGGAAAACTCTAATCCCAAACCCGGGCAGATGGTGCTCGTCCAACCCTGTAAGGTCAACCGTCTAAGAGAAGGAAACTCTAATCAAACCTACGGCCCGAGGACCTCGCTGCTACGTCCATGTTTGCAAGGCCACAGCAGATGAACCTTTGGTTTAAAGGGTGAGGCCAGTTCTGTGCACACTGCGCTCCACCAGAAAAATCCATTGCACAGGCTCAAAGGTATTCTGGATCACCTGTAAGGGGAAATGTCAGTACAGTTTCCAGTTGCCCAGCTAGCTGCAAGGGATCACAAGAACAACTAAATGTATGTTTAGCAATGAGCACATGAAGCTGCTATGGACAGAAACAGACTGATCTATTTATCCCTACATAGGATCAAGTCATTAGATGAAAAACCCTGTGATAATAGGATAGATAGATATACGATAGGTTTCTTCTTCCAGTTTAAGAAGAATTGAAAAGAAAAACCACTTATTTCTTCAGTTTAGTTTTTGTCATGGCAAAATGCTTGACCCTCCAGTCTCTTTCCTGTGTGCTTAAGTTATGCAGAATTGATAACACAGTGATAGACTAAGCCATGAGTGGCTTTTGTTTGGCTTTCTTAAAAAAAAAAAAAAAAAACACAAAACCAAACAATTGTATTTCTACAGGGAGAGTATTATTTTGTCAAACATGTATAGAAGTGTGTGCTGTCTGTGTTGAAGCCACTGCTTGGAACCCACCCTGCCTCTCCCCAGAAACTCATTTCCTTGCTATCAGCTAGTACAAAATGGTCAAAGGTTGACAATATTTTTGGCTCTTTGTGTCCTATGTGGTAGGAGAATGAATTCTTGAACTGCTCTATGCAGAAGGCGAGAGACAAGCACAGCAGGATTGATGGAAAATCTTTCTGCACTGTAGTTGGAGAGAAGAAGCAAATAACCTCTTTTGTATTATTCAGCTCTCCTTTTTTATTTCTTTTTTGCATTCTCCCCTCTGCTACCCAAGCTGATCAGCTGACAATGTTCTTCACAGTTCACCAGGGAATGGAACGTTCATACAAAAGCTAAGCCCATTTTCACATTTGACTAACAGCTTCAGGGTGGGGTGGGTAGAATCAATTTCATTAAGGCTGCAGGGGGGGGGGAATTAACACGGTAAGTGACTATCGTGTCAACACTTATCATGAATCTTAGAAACCATATGACTGACAGAGAAAATGACATATAATAATTTGGTTGACACCATTGCCAGAAGTTCCCACTTGTTGCATTCCTTTCAAAATGTAACTCTTGTTACACTCTTGTTATTAAAAGAAACTCATTACAGGGAGATGCATTACTTTACTGTTAACCCCTGCAGCTTAGCAGCCTTTGAGAGTTGGCAAATGGTAGCCACTTCTCAAAGATATAATCCCACAGTCCCTGTGCATGTGAATAAAAGGACTTCAGTGTCTATACAGGTTCCCCCCCCCATTTATCCCATGGTTGCACTTACCTATGATTGGGGGAAGGTCTCTCTAGCCATCTGGCGGACCATAGAGTTGCATTGGGAGGTCCTCCAGCATGGTCCTATTGGCAACTTCCACTGGAAGTTGACCATAGTGTTACCAGTCCTGACAGCCATAGTGTTACCAGCCCTGACAATTTCATATAATAATGGGCAGTATTTAATAATTTGGCTACTTTGGCCATCCAAGAGCGGGGCAAGTAAACCAGGAACTCCCAAAAGCCAGGAATCCCAAAGACTAGAGTTGAGACTAAGTCACGTACACACTAGGGAGGGGCCATTACAAATTCCAAAGAAAGGTAACATGAAAGGCAACTTCTTGCCTGAACACCTGGCTAATCCAATCAAGCATATCCAAGGTACTCAAGATTTATAAAGAGCTGTTTCCCCTCTCCCCCACTGCACCCAAAGAGGGCTGCTTGCTTCATTCAGTTTCAAAGTATTAACACATTAAGGGTCATTAATGTTTCTGGAGTGTTCATTGTCTTAACTTGAGGACCTCCGAGAAGCATTATCTTCGACTCTAAGCCTCATTCCCTGAAGGGAAATATTAGGTATAAAAACCCCTTCCAAATTCCACTCAAGTCTGCACAGTTCATCTTCCTCTTGACTCTACATCAGACTGTCTAGCCATTTGTGCTTCTGGATCCATACTCTGCTGATTTTCTATGTGATCTCAACTCAACTGATCAGTACAATATCACCCCAAAACAACTCCTTGCTCTATTCCTCTATCCAAATACCTCCTACTTATTTCACTAGCCTTGCATGAATGCTTGAAGCCTGTGTGTGTGTGAATGTTCTTCTTATTATTTCCTTAATAAAGATCAATTAATTGTACTATCTAGCTTAACGTCTCCTCCTTAGTACCAGCATACATAGGTCTCAAGATCCTTTTCGTTACCCACTCTCATATTGCCAAGTCTACTGCATTAATTCGCCATATTAATTTTAGTATATTAAAAGGTCCTCAGGGACCCCCAGCATTTTGGGTAACAATAGAGTCACACCAGATGCCTAGAGAGGCATCCTATCTAGGCATTTTCTAGGTCCAATTCTATGGTCTAATATGGCAGTTCACTATTATATGCGGTTTCACATATCTGCAGTAATTCCAGGAATGTATCCCCATTGTAAAGCCATACTATTATATGGCTTTCACATAGCAGTATGTTCTCCATTGATTTAAAAAGGTGTGTGGGGCTCTTCTCTTTATGGTTCTAACTAGTCAACTATGGCTTCTTGCAGGACTCTCCACTCAATTCCTACTCTCCCTGCCTTTCTGTTCCTTTCTCTCCCCTCACCCCCCATGTGAACCAGCATTCTAGTACCACTGAACATGCTCACACCTCTTTGGGAGGGTTTTTTTGCCCCCTAAATTTTCCATATTTGTTGTACTTTCCTAATTCTGCCGGCCCCACACACACACACAACCATTTGTAACCTCCCTCTTTTGTATGGTGGATGCTCTTTTAGCTACATTTAAATCAACACTTGGAAAACTGAGTTTTGTATTTGTTAGCTACTACTTGGTTGCTCCATGGGATGATCACTGGTGGGGAAAAAATAGGGCAGTATTCCCCAGTTAAATCTTCACCAGGTCATAGTGGCTTTCAGTATCATCATTACTGATATCTTTCTGGGGAGGCTGTCTCAATTGGAAGAATTTTAGGAAGGGATATTGAAAATTCTCATCCAGAAAGTTCCTCTAGTACATCTCCAAACTACAAACCCCAGGATTTTATAGGATGAAGTTGAGGCACTTAAAGTGGAACCATGGTGCTATAATGGTATAAAGGTCACAATTTTCCCTCTTGTGGTGAAATGTCTATTCTCCTATGTCTATTTAAATCCTTGGAATGACTATGAAATAGGCACCTACACATATAAATTAGCAGATCCCATTTTTATTCAAACCTTTGCCTCCTTTAGTCCATTTTGTTTTTGTTTTTAGAGATGCACTTCCTCTCATTTGTCAGGACATGACTGGGCATCTTAAGCAGGCATTCTACCCTGAATTCCATGGAGGGAGAGTGGAAGAGAAAGTTAATAAATAAAGTATCTGTTTCAACCTCTAAGGATTTTGATCAAATTTCTAAGAGCCTCAGCTATCAGGCAGCCCTGATTCTGCACATTCATTCTCCATGTGCCACAGAGGTTGGGAAGAAGGGAGAAAGCCTTGACTCCTGATCATTCCTGGAAAACCTCAGTTCAGGCCTCAGCTTTTCAGAATGTCAAAATGCATAGCAATTATCTCTGTTAATTACACTGTAATTATTCAGTTTAGTAATTATTTCTGTTAATTACTCTATAATTATTCAGTTTAGCAGTTTTGCTCTATAATTACTCTGTAATTACACAGAATTATTCAGAAAGTATTGAGAAAGTGGCATGGCTAGATGGTTGGACTGGGATTTGAGAGCTCCAGATTCCAGTCCCCTTGTCACTGAGCCCTGAAGCTCACTGGCTAACCCAGGGGTGATAATTGTCTCCCAGCTAGACCTAACTCGCTGGGATATTAGAAGAATGAAGCAGGGAGTAAAGGAGTAGAGCACATTGAAGAAATGTGGGATGTGAGTGTAAATAATAAATATATAGAACTCCATCTATGGGGAGACTTTATCAGACACTAAAAAAAAAAAAACCTGCAGAGGTCAGGAGGAGGACACTGCTGTCCTGCTTCTGGTGATGGATACCGCATGCCCCATCCTCCTCCTGTCCTTCCGCCATGCTGGAGGGATGAAAAAGGTGCCACTTTTCATTGATGGAAGTTTCCATCAATAAAAAGCAGGACCTTTTCTGTTGCTCCAGCATGGAGGAAGCATGGAGGAAGGATGGGAAGAGGACAGGGTGTGTGGTGTCGACCGCTGGAAGCAGGACAGCAGCACCCTCCTCCCAACCTCTGTGGAGGGTTTTTTAGAGCATTTGATAACGTCCGGTATAATATAATATGAGGGCCTCAGCATTTAAAAAAAAAAGATGAAAACAGATAAGGATAAAGGTAAAACAGTGGCATTGGTATGTACTATTCAGAGTTTAAATATAACCTCTTTGTTCTTCCCAATTTTGTTGGTAGCCTGGTCTGGCCCTACTTGCTTTATGAAAGAAATATCAGTCACCTGACTCTTTCAGGTCTGAGATCACACTGGATTCATATGCCAGAAGTCAACCGTGTAGTGGCCATGTGCTGTAAGTATTGGTTTTGATCTGAAATATAAATTACATGCCTTTAAAAAGTCTTGGAACAGCTCCCAACAGTGAGTCCAGTTTGTGTAACCAGGAAAGAAAACACTGTGCCTTTCATTAAGTACAAAGAGGGGAGTCTCTTCTTGAGTTCCATTGGAGTATGAAGGTTTTGATACTTTCAGTTTGTTTATTTTTAAACAAACAGTTTCAGATCAATTGAATTATTTGAACTGAATTATTTTAATTGACTGAACTCAGCCCAAAGCTAGCACTGTTTTTTATTTGCATATTTTTTAATTTGAATTCAATTGTTACTTCACCATATTGTCCAAAGCCACCATTAATTGCATATTAGTTAGTTTCCTGCTCACTCCATCCTAAACCTTACGCTAGATGCAAATTTTTCAGAAGCAAAAACACGACATAACATTTAAATGTTGAAAGCACGATCCATCTGACATTAATCAGATGCATGTTTATTCAGAAGTAAATCTCATTTAGTTCAGTTAGACTTCCTCCCAGTCACTGTGGGTGGGACTGTATAGAGTTTAGAAAAGTGACCTATTGGAATGCAATTCCCAGAATGCTGCAGCAGTATAGCCATAAGGGGGGAGCTATCATTCAAAAAATAATAATAACTTAATCAAGCTTTAGGGACTGCAGCATCAAGTTTCCTTAATTTCAGTGGGGAGAACTAGGCACCTATTTAGCTCTCTCCTGCTGGGATTCATAGTGCTTACATTTGGTGGGATCAAGTATTTGTTTGCTTTTCCCCCAACCTTTTGCCTTGAAAAGGGCTCCTGTGTTGTGTACCAATCTGGACAAAATCAATAGCCAACACAGACTTATATTCAGAAAGATGGCCAAAAAATGATTTTAAATAAGAGAATTGTTGTGTAAAAACAAAAACATTTACTAAAGCAGGTTCCATGTGACTTGGTGGCTTGTTTAAAGAATTTTTAATAACAGAGCTTTAAATATGGATTACATAAGTGTTGTTTGCACAGCAGTAATTGATGGACCAGATGGAAGCTAAGTTTTATGGGAATCCTGTCACCATGCAGGTGCCAGTGTGGAGATTAAGAAGTCTAGATAAAATGCTGGTCAGTGAAGAAACCACATAGAAAATCAGGCTTCTCAGATAGGGATATGAAAGTCCTAATTTTGTTGAGTTTCTCTGAATCCCACTTGCAATTTTCCCCCTATCTATTTTGTAACACATTGTGAGACTCGGCATTTTTGTCTTGCAATTAAATCCACACAGTTCTGATTGTTTTGTTCTCTATTTGCACATTTATTGTCAAAACTTACCTTATTTTACACAACTTTTACCCATTTACTAAAGCGTGCTTCTGAATTTCCCCCCCAATAATATGTATTTTGAGGCCATGATATTGAGAACACAGCTGCGCTGGGCAGGGCATGTTTCTAGGATGGAGGACCATCGCCTCCCCAAAATAGTATTCTATGGTGAACTCACCATGGGTCAGCGTAAGAGGGGCACTCCAAAAAAGTGATACAAGGACTCCCTGAAACAACACCTCAGGCTCGGCCAAATTGATCACCAACAACGGTCCGCCCTGGCCTCACATTGGGAGGCATGGAGACTCACTATCCACAGTGCTGCAGCCTTATTTGAGAACTCACGCCAAACAAGTCTTGAAGAGAAGCGACAACGCAGAAAAAATCACAACCCGGAAACATCACCCAAGGAGACCTTCTGCTGTACTTTCTGCAACTGGACTTGTCTATCTCGGATTGGCCTTTTTAGTCATCAGTGCACTTTCAGAAAGCGCGGGATGAGTCCTTCCTGAATCTTTGTTTGCGAAGAGAAGCCAGAGAGAGCCTGTTGACTTTCCCAAATTGCATCCTTTCCCCCTAAACTCAAGCTGTGTTACACAAAACAGAAACACTCTATTAGTTATACACAGCTTAACAACCACACCCATTTTCCTGTGTCACTCAGGCAGCCAAAATGAGAGGCTTTTGAAGCCCCTCATAGGTTATCATACAAGGTCAGTGGGCTGCTTTTAGTAAGAGAGTCAAAAGCTGGGCAGCCCTTGTCCACCATATAACTTAAAGTAGACGTGGGCAAATTCGATGTTGCAGGACTGCAATTCCCATCATCCCTAACCACCATAGCCAGTGGTGAGGGACCATGAGAACTGACATCAGAAAGACCACAAAATGGCTGTTGTTAATTTAAAGCAAAGCTCCTAACTCAGTCTCATTTTTGTTGAGGAGTTTATTTAACCACCCCTTTCATTTTTGTTCTTGATGTGTGTGTTTTAAAATTCATTTTGTCATATTTTAAATACTTTAAAGGCCTTTCAAAATTTTCACTACTCTCTGAGACGTGATATCAGAACTGGCTAAAGAAAAACAGCAGTTGGATATTAGATGGAGGTCTGGACCAACTGACAGTCATGATGAAGTTAGAGAAGGACCAATAAAGGAAATGTGAAAGCTCCACATCAGCAAAATGAAAAGGAAGTCTCTAGATTTCAAGGAGTGGGAAACAAAAAGAAGTTGGATGGTTTTATTTCGAATTAAGCCAGGCTTAACTGCATCCATTGAGGAACTGTGGGATGCCCTAAAGAAAAATGGGTAACTAGAGATCTATTAATATTTGATAAAGGACTATATAGAATAAAAACAATGAGGCATTGGAAATACAAGGTCTCAGCTTCCAATGGTATTCACATAGACATATGAATGGTTTAAGATGGATTAAAAAATTATATGGTTTTGAAGTGATTAAGTGTGATCTTGACAGAGACCCCCCCCTTTCCCCCCTACTACCTGGATCAGGACCCATGCCATCCGCCACAAAAGATGCTCCCCATGGGAACCGCCTTCCACCAACCATTCTCCCCCACCATCAACAGGCAGCCCTACAGCCCCGAAGCGGCCATGGGCCATGCAGCAAGCATCCTCTCCGGGCGTATATACGCTGCAAAGGCCCCAGACTGCCACCATCCCATCCTCATGATGGCCTCCATGGACAGCCCGCCCTGTGCAGCTGTTGTCACCGCACCAATCCTGAAGGAGTGGCTGCCAAAGTCTTCCACCAGCATCCCCAGATGCCTCAATTCTGCCTTTAGCACACTCATAAATTGAAACCGCGTGAGCGAGGTCCCATCCTTGTGCTGGAACAAGGGCCCTTGACCCTTATCTCCCACTCTCAGGAACTCCCACATGCTGGCAACTGGACACGGGGAGGGCCCCTCCACTCTCTGCAGATGCAGCATCACCCCTTCTCTGCACTGATCACATTTCAAGCGCCAGATGTGTAGGGACAATGAGCCCTCATCAATAGCCACATCCCACAGCAGCAGGGCTCTGCCAGAAACATCCTGCTTGGAGGAAGAAACTGCCTTCCCTACTCTCAATGCCCCAAAGCAGGCAATGGTGTAGGTGGTACTGAACAGCTGGGCCTCATAGCCCAAGTGGCAAATCATTGGCAATATCCCTACCAACTGCTTCAGCAGGCCGTCGCCGGGCATTCACCATCTTCGATGTCATTCTCCTCCAGCCATCCACCAACCTCCTCACCATGAAGGTGGCGCACAGGTTGTCACTTTGCTGAAAAAGGATATACTGGCCATATGCACTGATATGGTCCTAGGCTCCAAACCTTGCTCCTTCATGGATGCCAAGTAATGAAGCACCTCTTGTTCTGCTGCATGCCAGGCAGTTCCATAGCCATTCCGACATCTGAATGACAAAAACTGGGATGCCACCCTCTGGTAGCTTGCCCGCATTGATGGAGCCAGAGAGTCTGCCATGCCCTGCATCACTGTCCACTCCCAAGGTTCCAAAGGTTGTCCAAGAAAGAGACTGTGGCTTCATCAACATCTGGGACCAGCACACAGAACCGCTCTCCCTGAAATCAAGATAATGTGTGCACAATCTCGTTTTCCATGCCCGGAATGTGCCAAGCATAGAAACTGATGTTGGACTCCAAGCAGACCAACACAAATCTGCATACTAGCCGCATGACCCTCTCAGACCTGGAGGACTCCCTGTTGATGATCCAAACTACAGCCTGGTTATCAAACCAAAAGCATACCCTGAATTCTTCCCTCCAGAGAACCACTGCCACCAGTATAGGAAAAAATTCCAGGAATGTGAGATCCTGGGCAACACCTGTCTCTCCCCACTCCTGCAGCCAAGGCTGGGGCACCGGTGGCCATCATAATACACCCCAAAGCCCAGGGTGCCGTCTGCATCAGAATGTACCTGCAGCCCCACTTCCAATGCCATGCGGCTTTGCCACACTGTGAACCCCTGAAACGGCTCCAGGAAAGCTAGCCAGACCTTCGCATCCTCTTTCACCCTTCTCGTCAGGTGAATGTGGTGATGAGGAGATCTAACCCCACCCCTGATGAGGTGTGCCACCCTCACACAGAAAGCCCTCCCAGGAGACACCACCCGACATGCAAAGTTCAAGTGTCCTAACAGTGACTGCACATCTTTCAACGTGGCCTTCTCCTGCCCCAGGAGGCCCATCAGCTTCTCCTTCAGAGCTGCCAGCTTGTCCTCAGGCAGGCAGGACATGCCCAAAATGGAATCCAGTTGTATCCCTAGATAACCCAAGGATGTTGATGGCTCCACCGTCTTGTCGGGGGCCAAGGGGACACCAATATCCTCCTCCAGGGCCTGGAAGGAAGACAGCAAAAACCCACACTCCGGACTCCCTGCCAGCTCCATCATCAGAAAATCGTCCAGATAATGCATGACAAAGGGGTTCCCCACCCTGTGTTGCAGTGCCCATTCCAGGAAAGTTCTGAAGGCCTCAAAGGCCGTGCAGCTGATGGAGCAGCCCATGGACAGCACCATATCATAGTACCACTTGTCCTGGAATTTTAATCCCAGAAGGCAATGGTCATCTAGGTGTACCAGAAGTAAATGGAAAGTCGAATGCTCCCATTTCCTGCTTCTTCACCCAGCCACAAGGCAGGCCAAGAAGAAGGAGCCAAAATGGTGGCCCCCGTGCCAGCCATACGGCTGTGGAGCTGCCCGAAGAGGAGCGACTAGGACACTGCCTGGGCCTCAAACTGGCCCCACCAACAAGCCAGTGAGCACCCTTCTCTGCCGTATTTTATGTTTTTCTTTTCTGCTGTCTGTGTGTGTGTTTATTAATTACTTTGAAGTAGCTGTAGCTGTAGTTGTAGTTGATGTTGTATGTTTTATATACCGTATATATTTCCAACCTGTGCAGTTTTATATGTAGTTAAAATTTCTCATAATAAAATATTACCAAAAAAAGAGAAACTGTGGGATGTTTTTAGGTTTCTCTGAAAAGAAGTGTTGTCCCTTGCCATTCCAACTCAAGCACTGGGCTTAATATTAAGAAGTGCCTTGTAGGCTCAGCTTGTTGGATAGTAAATCCATACCTGTGTTATCTTCGCATTACCTCCCTTTGCCCAGAAATATCATGTTTGTTTCTTTGGGGCAGGGAACAGAGGCTAGAATCCAACATCTCCTCACCATTGCATGAATATCCACATGTGGAGAGACATGGCACCAGCACTGTGCAACCCCATGCAGACATTAGCAACATTGTACAACACATGTCAATAACTAGGCACTGTTGCACAATGTGAAATGCACCAATGCAGTGTGAAATATGCAACCCCAATGCAACCTCAACCATGGTGTGAAATGCACGGTGCATAAACACAGTGCACAGCATTGGTATACATACGTGCAACTCTGTTTCCACCACTGTCAGCAGAATATATCTGTTGTGCTATGGTGAATAATTTGCCCCACATGGACAGCATGACTTATGCCTGTGGATGTCACTAAATTAGGCCTAAATACCCTAAAGGCACCAGATCCCATCTGATCTTGGAAACTAAGCAGGGTCAGTTCTGGTTAGTACTTGGATGAGAGACTGCCAGTGAATGCCGGTATTTCAGAGGAAGGAACTGGCAAAACCACCTCTACATATTCCTTGCCTTAAAAACCCTATGAAAATCATGTGGTTGCTATAAGTAGACAGGCAACTTAAAGACACATACACACACATGTCACTAACAGAACACCAGAGAGAAAAAGTTCAAGTGATTCCACCTTGGGCAACATAGATGTTAGGAAGAAATAGATCTTTGAGGAAGAGTAGAATAATACTAAGGTCCCTAAGCTCTGAAAGCATCAAAACTAATGAATGCCAAAAGTTTTGCAGTTTTGTCACATCCTCCACAAATGGTTGTGAGTATTCCCCTGGCTTCAGTCCACAGTAGCCAGGGTGCACATATGTTCTACTGTATCACAGATTTTTTTTTCTGTTTAAGGGACTGTCCACTCCATGTCTTAAAAGGCTGCTTATGATAGAGAGTGAATAAAAACCCAAGATGGAGGAGTGTTGGAGTCAAAGTTGCTAATCAAGTGTTAGCAACTGGACAGCAGGCTGAGTAGACACACAGGCCGGGGTGTGTGTGTCACAGGCCCAAATCTGGTTGGCATGCTCTCGGAGTGGTTGGATTTTTTTTCCCCAGGGTCACACGGGGTGGCAAGGGGAGGCATACAAAATCTGCCACCTCCGAGCAGTCTATTTCTCCAGTGCCTTACCTCCTTCACTGCCATTGAATCTGTGGCCTTTTCCTTCTGCTGCCATTGCCTAGTAACACAATTCCAGCCACAGTCTTCCCCACTATTGTGCAGTATATGGTCTTTGGATTTGAATTCTGGTCCTTATTTCCCAATGTGTCTATATATATGGAAATGCAGACTTTTTGCAAATTAGCTCCTTTATTTTGATATCATTGCTATTCTCAGTTTCATAGTCTACTAGGTGTTACTGACTGGAATTTTCAACCACCCATGATTTAGAGTCTCTCCAAGCATCAGTGGGGTATCATTAGATAATGTGCCATGTTCCAAGGAGTGTCACTTTTTGTATTGTGATCCCATCCATAGCTGTTTCATGCAGATGTTTGCTCCAAGACTTCCTTGTCACTGCTGAACCACAGTTGTTTTCTTTTCCCAGAAGAGTTGGATAGTATTATTATTATATTATCATCATCATCATCATCATCATCATTTATTTAATGATTTATTTCCTAATCTTAGGCATTGCATAAGTGATTCCCTAGCTCAAACATCGGCACTTGATTTTTTTAAAAAAATCTATTATATATTTATTGCAATGTTTCTGTAAGGGCTGGTTCACTAATAAGACCTTAGATATAGAATCAACTCTTGCTGTCCATCTGGTCTAGAAGTGAAAAGGGACTGTATGTTTTGTGGAAAAGAATGTTCCTTTTCATATACATGCAGTGGGGAAAGGAACACCCTCTGCACATACTTGAAGGTTAGAGTGCAAGACAGCATATAGTTTTGGATGATGGATTACCTGGCAGCATCTGAAGTGGTCAAAGGTGCACTGTAAATATGATGGTGTTGTATACATTACCATCTTTTTACTATTGTACATTATGGAACACCCAGTGTACAGGCAGCCATGTAATTAGACAAACGAGCTCATGTAACCCCAGTAGAACTGTAAAATATCTCTTCCAACAGACGGCATCCAGCTGCATTTTGTAAAATGCACAGAGCATAAAACATGGCTTGTACCTGTACATCGTGGCAGGAATCCAATATTTATCCCCTGTTTGTATTGCAAGGAAATGGGGTCCTTGGGGTCAGAATGAACAGCTGCTTTAATTATAAGATCCCCGTATATCACATCAAAGTTTTCTCCCATCTTGTGCAAAACTCCAGAATATACCCCAAGGGTTCATTCCAATCAACTTTCATTTTTATGATGGATAAGTCTATGTAAGAGTGGTCTGGCAAATTATCTGTTTCAGGTGTCGAGATAAAAGGGATTCTTCTCGTCTCTGCTGCATGAAGCAATAGTATACGGCATCCATTATTAATGCAGTTTTTAAAATCCCCACTGCCTCTGCCTATCTCTCTTTCTCTTTCTCTCTCACTCTCTCTCTCTCAATCTCTCTCTCTTCCTTCCCTTTGCTAACGATGACAGGAGAGGACTTCTGGGGAGAAAGTCTTCAACCTGCTTCTAGGTTACTTCAGTTACAAACTTGATACATACACACACACATCAATCTATATGAAGAGAACTTTCTAGTTGTCATTGCCCACCATTAGTCCTTCCTGTGCTTTTCAGCTCTGTCCACATAACGTTCCCACCCACCCAAGCCATGCAGACAGATATTGGATATTGGAGTATCTGAACTGACTTGGAAGGCAGGAACAGTTTTGGATGTCATTCACAAAAGAGAGCCATGTCAATCACACCTCTCAGCTCTGGATTGGGATGGGAGGAATGTGTGCACACATAAGTTTACATAGGTAAACATGTGTGGCCCTCAGCCTCCCACAGTGGTAGCTGGGTGGTTTCTATGGACTTTTTCAGATGCCTTAAAACCCATCAGGGGAGGTCAGGAGAGGTACGCAGCTATCCCATGGCAGGGGGTCAGTTTCAGACGATGCTGTCCCCCTCCCGTCATCGTCCGTGTTGCTTCCATGTTCGATTGAAGGCAAAGGCGCTACTTTTTCCTCACAAAAAACTTTACTTATGGATGATGATGGGAGGGGGATGGTGCTGTCCAAAACTGACGCCCTGCTGCAGGATAGCCACGTACATCTCCCGACATCCCCTGACAGGTTTTAAGGCATCTGAAAAAAGTCCTATGTCAGTGGGGATTATAATTCTGCTGTGGGTTTTGTTCCAGATATTTAAGGAGCTATCCAAGGGGCTTAAACCTATCTTCAAAACACATCTGGATGCTGGGCTCTATCCCCAGAAGAATTTAGCACCTTGGATAGCGCCCTTAAAATTTAATAGCAATAGCAATAACACTTCTATTTTTATACCACTTACCAGTGCCAAAGCATTCCCTAAGCAGTTCACAACATGTTAGCTAATTGCCCCCAACAAGCTGGGTACTCATTTTACCAACCTACAGATAGATGGAAGGCTGAGTCCACCTTGGAGCCCTCTGGGATAGAACTTGCAATGTTGTGGCTGCAGTACCAGCATTTAACCACTACGCCACCAGGGTTCCTTTTAAGCTAAACCTCAGGGGGGAATCAACACTCCATTGGTATGAGAGACAATTCTGAAGTACTCTTCAGAATTTCAGAATGAGGTCTTTCCCAGGGCCTGAACCTTTTGCATGCATAGCATTTGCTCTGTTGTTGAACTGTGCCCATCACTATGTGCAGCTGAAGTCATGTTGCTGCTATAGCATTGGACCTAGACAACCCATGTCCACATCCCTGATCAACCATAACATTTACCGGTACTGCTTTTGGGAGGTCACTCTCTTTCTGCCTAATCAACCACCCAGGGTTGCTGTAAAGATAAAACGGGATACAGTATTTCTCCTAATAAGATGCTTGGAGGAAAGCTGTGAGAGAAGTATAAGAAAATAAAATAAATTATAAAATGTTATTGTTGCTCATTAACAAAATGTGTTTGTTTGCACTCGTCAAAACGAATCCTGGTCATCTGGTACATGCAATTATACAGTGCACACAGATGGAAATGCATGTGTGTGGAGTGTAGGGATTTTTCAAAGAATACGTTTTTAAAAATGAATTTAAAAGGGTCTGAGCCATCATCAGAACAATACATCCCTCTTACCTTGTGCTCTTGGACACCTCTTGGTAACTGTTTGCTGAGCAGTTCTAGAAGTCTATTCCCTCCTCCAGAGGAGGCACAATACAGAAGCACATTCAAGTGAACTTGGGTTTTTTCCATTGGGTACATAACTTTATATTCTATAGTTCTATAGAAGAGACACACCTGATTTCCATTGTCTTTCTGTGAGACCAATATAAGATTCTGAAGCAGAATTATTTGTCAGAATGCCTCATATTGTACTATGTGATACTACATGGTTGCTTATTATTTGATGGCTTCTTCCTTATCTTTTAACAGATGCTATGCTTTTGGTAGCAGACAGATTAGAGGGACCATTCAACATTGAATCGGTAATGGATCCCATTGATGTCAAGATTTCTGAAGCCATCATGAACATGCAAGAAAACAGTGCACATGTGACAGCAAAGGTATCCAGCACACTCTTGCTATGAAGCACCTTGGGTAGTTAACCAGCCGTGCTTCTGTTTTGTTTTGGGTGTGTTTGTTTGTTGTTCAAGAAACATTGTGGTTTTTTGCCTGTAAGGTCCAGCCTGAATGCTAACATAGATGTTTTTCCAACTTTATTGGTCAAACATAGATGGTGCAATGCAGGGATGGTTGAGAAGTGTCTTCAGGGTGTTTGTTTGTTTGTTTGTTTGTTTAATAAGAACTTACCAAACTTCATAAATGTCTTCATAAATAAGATTGGGAGAAAACCTGACATCGAAAAAAATAGAATGTGGGAGAAAGCAAAAGTGACAGACTCACCCAGCCAGGCAGGCTTTAAAGAAATTAGCTCTTAAAAGTCTGATGAGAATCTTGAATTGTCTGATGGAAATGCAATGATGCCATTTCATTATCATAGTTACATCCAACAATGCTACCCCCTCCCCCCAAAAAATCTACTTTTTCAACCAGGTACCACAGCACTCTCCTAGTCTCCTAGTCATGGGGTGCATCAAAAAGAGGAAGCTAGACCCCTCAGGGTCCTGCCACAACTCATTTTCTCAATATAACCCACGAAATAATCCAGTTTGAAACTGGATTATTTGCCATGGCTCCTTCCTATACAATCCTGGGTCTTGCAGTTTTACAGGGTCTCTAGCCTTCTCTGCCAAAGAGTGCTGGTGCTTCACCAAACTACAATCCCAGGATTCCATAGGGAGGAGTCATGGCAACTAATCCAGTTTCAAACTGGATTATTTGTGTAGTGTGGATTTGGTCCAAGAAAATGAGGCAGACAACATTTCCCAGCACCCTAGTCTTCAGCTCCTTAATAACCTTCAGTTGGGGTTGGGTGCTGGGGTGAAAAGGTAGGTTCTGAGGATCACTTTCTGTCATTAACAAACACAAATGTCAAACCCTAGCAGTTACAAGATTGTAAATCCAGTTTACAAACTTATAACTATTGAACAGGATGCCAGTCATCTGGCTTTGAATTCTTATACCTTCAGCTATGCTTGTGGGACTACATTAAAGTTGCCCTCTTCTTTTTTCTGATAGGCTTCTCAACTTTATCAGGTACAACATAGCCATCTCCAGGCTGGGAATATTTGTTCTTACTGAACGGATTGATTTACAATTTCATAATCCATAGATTGTATCAATGAGATTGATTTCCTCTTCATTTTTGAGTCTCACTGAAACTGTTATGATGCAATCACCCTTGTCATATGATAGCTTCTTCTGAGCCATTAGCAATCTACCAAATGTGTCTCCTTCAGTTTATGCAGATCAGGATTCTTTGGTGCACACTTGAATTCAAGAGTGTTGTTACCCCCACTTCCCTGTTATCCAAACATAAGCCTGCTGTTATTGATCTAATAGCAGATTAAACCTGTAACTTTTCAGCATAATTTATGCTTTTGAGTCTCCCAAAATACATTGTGAAGTTTGTAAAGTTACTGATGCAAATGCCTCTTGCATTGAGACAAGAGGCCCGACACCACAAGTAAGGGTTCAAAGGTTGGCCACAAAGTTAATACATAAACACAGTCACACAATTTATACATTCATAGCAAATAAAATAATCCTGTATACAATACATAGTCACAGTGAAATTAAGGGGATGCAGAGCCTGATGGTTATCAAGACCATCAAATTTTCCTGCAGGGCTGCAAGCCATCTAGGTTTGGTAAACAGATGCCCTGGGGTATTTCCTATCATCCAATTACAGTAACATGTTCAAAGATCAGATAAATGTGAGGTCAGCTGCCTCTACCCCAACTGCAGGTACCCCACCCACCCCCATTCTCACCCCAAGGTTCATCTCCCCCACCCCAATTTAACCTTGTGCCCAATGTCCCCTTTTCTCCTTCTATATCCACCAGCTCTGACAAAGCAGCAGTACAATCAAACACTGGTTACCAAGAAGTACAGCAATAGCATAGAAACAACTGC
Organism: Gambelia wislizenii; assembly: GCA_030847615.1. Lineage (NCBI taxonomy): Eukaryota > Metazoa > Chordata > Lepidosauria > Squamata > Crotaphytidae > Gambelia > Gambelia wislizenii. The sequence goes on along the minus strand of JAUMIR010000003.1, from coordinate 200,870,634 downwards.
TAAACAGCGAGTAATAACCTCATACCCACAAGCTATGGGAGGTGGTGGGGAACTCAGGGAAGGTGAAATATCCATGCTATAATAACATTGGGGAAAATTCCTTGCCAGCCTCCTATGGCGACCAGCTGAAATCTGGGGATGCACAGACAAGCAACATGCAGCATGGGGTGGGGAGGTGAGTCATGTGAAGCTTCAGCCAAAACTGGCTACTGTCCACATGCCTGCACACTTGAAGTCTCATGGGATTTTGAGTCCCATGAGACTTTGACCAAGATCTGGCACAAGCAGTTGCCTGGGTAACTGAGAGCAGCACTGGTAGGTCAGGAGGGCTCGCTGCAACTAGGACCCCTTTGAAGATGCATCAGGGTAACCTTTTCAGGAAACATTGATGGGGCCATAAAGATAGCAGCTTGGCTTTCTTAATTCTGACTGGTTACCTCCAAATTCTGTTGCACTAAGGAAACAGGTCACAGTCATTTGAAAAAAATAACATATCAAAGGTTACCCTAAGAGGTGGAGGGTGCTTTAGAGCCCCACCCATGATGGCAAAATCTCTATTATTATCTAGGGTAATTATTAGCTCAAATGGAAACGTGCAAGAGGAGGGTAACTTCGGGGATCTTTTCTCCTATGTATACCAGTACTAACTGTAGAGAGCACTTCAGTTAAAGTGAAGTAAAGTACAGTTGTCCTACCGTATCCACGGATTTGGTATTCACAGATTTAAGTATTCATGGCTTGAAAATATTATTTAAAAAATAATAATCCAAAAAGCAAACCTTGATTTTGCCATCTTATATAAGAGACACCATTTTGCTATGCCATTACATATAATGAGACTTGAGTATTCACGGATTTTGGTATCCACAGGGGTCCTGGAACCAAAGCCCAGCGAATATGAAGGGACAACTGTGTTTTTATTGGAAATAACACAGGGGATATGCTGGCGTAAAAAACATACTCTCTTAAGAACCATACAAAGCTATTGGAAAGAAAGGCAGGGAGGCTGGAAAGAGAGAGGTTCAGGAAGATGGGTTTATAGTTACCAGTCTTGAAGAGAAGAGTTCCATGCAGTGAAGATACTCAGACTGGCACATGAGGGTGGCACAGAGAATCTGGCAGAGTGTCAGTGTCCATCTGTGGCATACTTAGCTGGGATCTAGGCTGGGATATTTATACCCTGAAGGGGTGCTCTGATTATGACAAAGTCTGGATGGCTTTCCCACCAGATAGACAAGGGGAATGAAACTCAACTGATTGCTTTGGTTCCAGCAAGACAAGACATTGATGGTTTTGCAGCAACCTCTTAATGTTTGGTCAGGTAGGGGGTATAGGAGAGATTTTTATAGGGTATAGATTGAGGAATGATCACTTAATTGCTTGATTGAATTATTGCTGAGACGCCCAGGGCTGGAAGAAAGGATTAGCACATACTTCCTTAACAACTGTGTTTACCAAGGGGTTTTCCACATAATCCTAATTTGGGCTTTCTTGCCATTATATTTCTAGACACATCCCAAGTCATTGTGACCTCCCAGTGACCTTTGGTTTGCCCTAGCCAACCTGACCCTGAAAAGTGTCCAGTATTTCCAATTATGAGATGCCATGGGGAGGGGGTAGTAGGGCATACTAATGTCATGCTTGTCCCTGGAGTCCATATGTACATTTGGTTGTGAGTCAGTACATCAGTGATGTAGAAAAATCAAGTAAATCTGTCCTAGATATGAATCAACTCTTTGTTCTGTGTTGTTACACCGTGCCAAAACATTATTCCATAAGTGTTTATGTTTGCCTCAAATATTGCCTTTTCCTTGTGGAAGACATTTTTTTCATTGAAAAACTGATGTGGGAAAGATAGTGTTTTCAAGACTATTTCATGTTAGGAAGGGGAAATTTCCTGGTCTTAAATATCTGAAGGACATATTCCTGAATGGACATATTTGAGGAAAGTAGTCAGCATCTGGTAAAAGATCTGCAGTCCCTGAAATATCATAAAAGAACAAAGTCCAAAGAAGTTCCTCAGACTTGAAAAGAAGAGCTGAGTGGTACTTGAAGTAATCTGCATCAGTTCCATGCTGAGGTATATTTTAACATGCTGAGTACCGTAACTAAATGAAAACCAAAGACCTTGTCCAGCCTATATTAGCAGGGTGGGCAAAGGGCAGCCTTGGGCTACAAGTGTTTTCCACCCTGGATCTTTTTGTAGTCTCAGCCCCTTCAGACTCTACAAGATGCCCTTTTCCTGGACCCAAAAAGGGAGAAGAGGAAGTAGCTCACCTTGAAACCTCCAGGAGTGGTAATTTACTTTTTAAACAGAGTTGAGAGCACTAATTAACATTGTTTTTAAATGCATTTCTCAAAGCCAGAAGTGATCTTCTGGCCACTTCCACTTTTGTTTTGTTGGCAGTGGGGGAGGGATGCATTTTAGCAGTCTGTGAACCGTCCTCCAAGAATCATCAAGGCAAAATTTTGCCCCAGATGCACTGTTATTGCCTTTCTCTGCTATATGGAAACCAAATTATTTTTGACTCCGTTTTTTTGTTACTGCATCTGGTAACAAATTGCAATGGTAAAGCAATTCCCATTGGGATACAGTGGAGAGGCAAGTACAGGTTGGATATAAACGACGCAACCTGAAAGCTCTGCTTAATTTATATTGTTCGACATTTGGTAAATCAATCTAATAAAACACTGTTCAGAAAATCAGCATGACAAAATCTGCTTATTGGAGTGCTGATGATGCCATCACTGACAGATTATTTTTACTGTGTTGTGAAATTTATTATGCTTGTTGTCCAGGAGGAAGATGTTGCTAGGTTCTGCTTTAAGTGACTCTTCACCAATACCTTAACATGGTCCTTACAGGTCTTTCAAGGGTGTGGACAACCCAAACCAGCTCCAGGTTTAAGATCATCACGCTCCATTCCTGATAACTTTAATACCCGCTTTCGTCCCTATCACCCTGAGGAAAGACCAACCACAGCTGCGGGTACAAGTCTGGATAGGCTGGTAAGTAATGTCTGTAGTAAAATGGTTGAAAAAATGTGTTTCTCAAGTGTCGGGAAACCTTGATTAGGAGAATCCAGGACTGATGAGAATCTTTGCAGTTCATGACACAATCTGTGCAAAGTTTGCACATTTTTCTTTCGCAGAAAACAGTATTTTATGTGCAGAAAACATTTTCTGCACAGAAAATGCTGTTTTCTTTGGGAAAGGCCACATGTGAATTTTATGCAGAATAAGTCCTCAACTGTGAATAGTGTTCAAAAACTGTTCAGTTCTCAAATATTTTCTTACAGGCAAGTAAATTGCTTAAATTACTCATTGTTAACTTTGAGAATGAAATTAATGAAGAATTGCATTGTTATAAAGGGAACACAGCTGCCATTAAAATGAAGGCATTTATAGTTTCAAAGTTGACCCTTCCCACATAGGTTGAATGGTATTACCAAAGAAAAAAGTTGTGATAGCCAAATGAGTTAAGTGAGAATTTCATTTCTGTTTTTTGACAAGAATTTAGCAAACTTCTCTAATTTATTCATATTTATTCATATTCAGATTGGAAAAGAATTGAGGTCACCTACCCAGATCCATAGCTCTGAGTGCTCGAAGTCTGCACTCAATCCTCCTGTATTCCACTGTGTCCAAGCTGAGGATGGGGCAAGTTTGTTTTCTGCTGTTTCAGAGACTAGGACACAGAGCCATGGGTTCAAACTACAGGAAAAGAGATTCTACCTAAACATTAGGAAGAACTTCCTGACAGTAAGAGCTGTTTGGAAGTGGAATACACTGCCTCATAGTGTGGTAGAATCTCCTTCTTTGGAGGTTTTTAAGCAGAGGCTGGATGGCTATCTGTCGGGAATGATTTGATTGTGTATTCCTGCATGGCAGGTGTTGGACTGGATAGCCCTTGTGGTCTCTTCCAACTCTATGATTCTATGATTCTAATAAGTTTAAGTTAAATAAAGAATGTTAAAAAGCTAGCTGTGGCAGAATTCTTACTTCTGCTTATTCATGCAGTACCTAGCTTCCGTTATAAATTCACAGATTGCATATAGTTTATTTTAAAAAAAAGAAAGAAAAAACAGAATTTTGGTCAGCTAGATACTTTACAAATCATTAATCTTATCTCATTTTAGACTTAGACTGTGTTTCTTGTAACACAGTGCCCTAAATCCAAGTGCTAGCCTCAACTAGATTGGGGCCGTTGAATCAATTGCTGAATGGTAAGTTAGGATTTATGTAAATCCCATTGATTCAGTGGGTCTGCTCTGGTTACTAGCAATTGGATTTGGGCCAACAGTTGTAGTGTTTAATTAAATGCAGCCAAGGCAACAGTATCATAATTTGCCAATTTGGTGTAAGCAATTATCTCCACACATTTTTAAAAAATGATATTGCAAAATTATGTTGAAGTGTTGCCAGCCTACTGTTCTGTTCCTAGAACCAAATGATCCTACTAAGCCCTATCCTGACAGAATGTGAAAATATTTCCCCAACACCCATGGGATGAGGGTAAAATCTAGATGCACCGCATTTGGATATGCATTTGGGTACAGAGCTCATTATCTCCTCACCACTTTTTTTCAATGGGATGTACATCCCTTTTCCCATCCTGGGACAATTCTGGTGCTTTAAAAAGTTAGCTTTGGGGCTATAAAAGTGTTTACAGAGGATATAATGCAGAAGGAAGGAAGGAAGGAAGCTCTGACCACATCACACATAAGTACTAAAACTGGATCAGCAGATCTTTTCTCTCTCCCTGCTCATGGCATTTGTTGGATTTGCTGAACCCAAAAGTGGTATTGCCAAAGACAAATGATACTTAACTTCCCTGTTGTCACATCACCAGATACAGGCCCACAACATCTGAGGAATGCTCCCAAACATTTGGGGATGGATAGAAAAACTCAGTGGTAATGGCATAGCATCCTCCACCACACCAGAGGCAGCAGACTAATTTGGGGGCCCCAAGACAGGTTGGTAGGGCTAGTCCTGGCATTTCTACAATTTGATTACTATCCCAAAACTAAGAAGGATGAGAATCTCATAGTTTTGGTTGGGGACCTATCATGATTCACCTAGGAGAATGGCCACCTTCCCAAACAGTCTGTCCTGCCCTCACGAAAGCAACAAATAAAAGCCTTTGCCAAATGCATAGTCAAGGGCCAAACCCACACTACACAAATAGTCCAGTTTGAAACCGGATTATTTGCCATGACTCCTTCCTATGGAATTCTAGGATTTGTAGTTTTACAAGGTCTTTAGCCTTCTCAGCCAAAGAGTGTTGGTGCCTCACCAAACTACAAATCCCAGGATTCCATAGGAAGGAGCCATGGCAAATAATCCAGTTTCAAACTGGATTATTTGTGCAGTGTGGATTTGGCCAAGGACTATTGTGAAAGCAGTAGACAATAGATCATCCCCTCCCTCTGCCAGTGGCCATGCTGGCTGGAGGTCTCTGGGAAGTGTAGTCCAACATTGTTGTTGTTGTTGTTGTTGTTGTTATGTTTTATTTATATCCCGCCTCTCCCATGAGGATTGGGGAGGCACACATCATTTAAAACATTATCTATAATCTACAAACATTAAAATAACATCATTGAAAACACTATGCAATGGTACACAATTAAACCTTACCTATAAAAACACTATTAAAATAACTTAAAATAAGAAAACAATAACAGAATAATAAACCAGAAAGTGACAGCAAGGCATCTATTCTAGGGCTTTTTTGGATGCGTGAAATATAACGCAAGCAGCCTCGTCGCATTGCAAGGCTGCTGTGCTGCAGAGCGTCGGTTTTGGATGACGCTCTCCCCTGCCTGTACTGTTGCAGTACCGCGGGGAGAGTTGAGAGTCATATTTCGTCAATTTTTAAGCATGATAAACTTTCGTGCTTAAAAATCAACGAAATATGATGCTCAACTCTCCCCGCGGTACCGCAACAGTACCGGCAGGGGAGAGCATCATCTAAAACCGATGCTCTGCAGCACAGCAGCCTCGCAACGCAATGAGGCTGCTTGCGTTATATTTCATGCATCTGAAAAAGTCCCTAATCTGCAAAGGCCTGCCGGAAGAGGTCCGTCTTAATAGCCCTTTTAAACATCCCCAGATTGTCAATATGTCGGATCTCCTCTGGCAGGCCATTCCACAGTCTGGGAGTGATAGCAGAAAAGGTCCTCTGGGTGGCTGTAGCCAGCCTAGTTTTAGTCACCTGAAGTAAGTTCTTCCCAGAGGACCTAAGGGTATGGGGTGGATTGTACGAGAGAAGGCAATCCTGTAGGTATCCAGGCCCTAAGCCATGAAGGGCTTTAAAGGTAATGACCAACACTTTATACCTTGCCCAGAAACTAATTGGCAGCCAATGAAGAGATTTTAATATTGATGTGATATGGTCACCCCTTGTTGTTCCTGTGACCAGCCTGGCTATATTTTGAACCAGCTGGAGTTTCCAGAGCAGGCATAAAGGTATCCCCATGTAGAGAGCATTATAGAAGTCAACCCTTAAAGTTACCAGCACATGTACTACCGTCTTTAAGTCTTCCAACTCCAGGAAGGGGTGCAGTTGGCATATCAGCCTAAGCTGATAATAAGCACCCCTAGCCGTCACATCTACCTGTGCTGTCATCTGGAGCGACGGATCCAGGAGCACTCCCAAGCTGCGACCGCAGTCTTTCAGGGGGAGTGTAACCCCATCCAGAACTGGTTGACGCACCTCCAGACCCAGTTTGGGAGACTTAATAGTAAGTACCTCTATCTTGTCTAGATTCAGCTTCACTTTGTTTTTCCTCATCCAGCCCATTACCACTCCAAGGCACACATCCAGTGGAGACTCACCATCCTTAGTTGCAGCTGTTGCTGGAAGCATAGAGAAATATATTTGGGTGTCATCATCATACTGATAACACTCTGCCCCATGCCTCCGGATGATCTTTCCCAGCGGTTTCAATATTAAACAGCATTGGGGATAGCAATGTGCCTTGTGGGACGCCACATGTAAGCTCCTTCCTTGAGGAGCAGCTATCCCCAAGCATCACCATCTGGTGTCTACCTGAGAGATAGAACCGGAACCACTCGAGCACAGTGCCCCCGATACCCAACTCCCTCAGGCGGTTCAGAAGGATACCACGGTCGATGGTATCAAAAGCCTCGGAGAGGTCCAAGAGTACCAATAGGGATACACTCCCCCTGTTGATACTCAGGCAAAAATCATCCACTAAGGCGACCATAGCAGTCTCCACTCCATACCCTGCCCTGAAGCCAGCTTGAATTCGGTCTAGATAATCAGTATTATCCAAGACTGCCTGGAGTTGGAGTGCAACTGCCCTCTTGATCACCTTGCTCAAGAATGAAAGGTTAGAGACTGGTACATAACTCGCAAAGTTCAGGGGATCCAGAGAGGGCTTTTTTAGAAGCGACCGTATGACCGCCTCTTTTAAACTTGATGAAAAGTTCCCCTCCCTGAGAGATGCATTTATGAAGTTTTTTAATTTCATTATAATTGCATTTCCTCCCTGGATGACCAGCCATGAGGGGCAGGGATTGAGGGGGCAAGTCGTCTTCCTAGTGCATCCAAGCAGCTTGTCCACATCCTCGGTACTCACTGACTGAACATAGTAACTTTTCCAGCTTCTGCTTTAGCCCTCTCCACAATTTAGAGATCTGATCTCCCACTGGTGAGCTGTCCTGTTTTGCCTATTCAAAGCATTCCTGCCATTTGACATATGTTTCACTTGTTGTGATCTATTACCCTTAAAACAAAATGGTGAGAACAGCTTTTCAACAGTGAAATCCATTCCTGTCCATGAGAAAATTGAACAAGCCTACAATTGAAATAAGTAATCCTGTGCCTGTCACATTAAAGTGCAATCACTTCAGCTCCCAATTAACTTTACAATACACTCATTTTTACAGCTCCACTCATAATTAAATAAGCACTTATTGTTGTTAAGTGTCCCTATGCATAATGCATCTTCCCTTGCTAAAGTTTAATTAAGAAATTCACATTTCATACAAGTTATAACAAAAAAACCCACTTATTTTATAACTACATTAAACACATGCAACAATTTTGTAGCAATCAGAGCCTTCAGCCATAGTACATTCTTTTTTTTTCTCCCTTCAGACATTTTTTCTTTTTCTTTTTTTTGTTTGGGCAGATACTGCACCTTCTAGAGATTATTTATTTAAGTATTTCTGTGAAAGACTATTCCCAACTGACTCTTGACATCCAAATTATAAAAGTGAAGCTGCTGTTTGAGGACATAGAGTACATTGCAAAAGCAACTCCTATCTATTATTGTAAAACTTTTCCCCTTCCTTCCTTCCTTCCTTCCTTCCTTCCTTCCTTCCTTCCTTCCTGGCTCTCCCTCATTCTCTTTTTAATGCCACTTCTGTAGTCAATTCAAGGAGTTAAGAGAGTTCCAATAACAATTCATTGTTGTTGTGTGCCTTCAGGTCATTGACAACCCTAAGACAACCCTAAGGCAAACTGATCACAGAGTTTTCTTGACAAGATTTTCCAAGGACCTTTGCCTCCCTCTGAAGCTGAGAGAGTGTGACTTATCCAAGGTCACCCAGTTGGTTTCCATTGCTGAGAAGGGATTCAAACCCTGTTCTCCATAGTTGTAGTCCAATGCTCAAAGTGCTACACCATGCTGGCTCTAACAATTCATTACAAACATTTAAATATTAGAAGCCTTCATAAAACATTCAGAGCTTAGTTGTCAGTACACACTACACATACAGAATACTTGTTGCCAACTGCATCCCCTTTTAGCATAAACATGCATACTGCATTTTGCGAAGTTAAAAAGAATGTAAGAAACCCAGAATCATCAAGTTGGAGGGACTTTTCAGCCAGCTAATCTATTTGATGCAGGAAATTCAGAGCTATGGAAATTTTAAAAATCTGGTAGTTCAATGACAGAGAGCTTGCACACCCAATGACAGAACATATATCAAGGAGATACACACACATTCATTCATTCTGTGAGTGATTGTGAATAATGTATAAATGAAGATCTCCTATGCTAAAAATGCCCACTGAGGCACTTAGGTGTTTAAAAGTATTGGCTGGAATTCACAATCACAGTTATGACTGCATAACCTATAATTAGACATCTGTAGCTGATTTATATTCATGATCGCTATGTATTCACGATCATGGCAATAGGGTAGGGAATACATAGGGATCTTAAAAGTCCCCCATTTCTGCATTAACAGGTGCATCCACTGCAAAGGATGGAGGTCTGTTCTCCTGTCAATCAGGATGCAGCAGAATAATGTATCCACCCTCATCCTACCAGAGTGCAAGGAGGAATTATGACAGGGATCCACCTCGTGACTGTTGCACTGGAGGTTGCTGGTGGGAGAAGGGTGAAAATGTCAGTTTGCTGCATCCTGGTCGACAGGAGAACAGACTTTCATTACTCAAGCAGCTGCACCTGGTAAGGCAGGACTGAGGGACTTTTACAATCCCTATGCATTCCCTATACTATCGCCAGAATCATGAATACATAGGGATCATGAATATAAATCAGCTACAGATGTCTAACTCTAGTTTGGTTGTCTTAACTGTCCAAATAATCCTCATAGGATTCACTTGGAATCCTGTCTGTCCTAATGGCATTCCACATTGATTGCAGTATGCACAAGGAGGGGGGGCAAATCCACCATAAACTCCACTGGTAAAGCCTTCACGTCTTTTCCCATATTTTTAAAAAATCTCCATAGAGAATGTGCATTGTCACTCATTAAGAGAAGTGGATTTGCATTCATTCACATTTGTGAAAGAGTGGAAGTGGAAGCTGATTGGTTGGATGTGGGCAGGGGGCAGAACTTGCTAAAAGGCAAGTGCCTGGAACTGCCATCTTAGATTTTCACTTCAGCAATCGTGCACTCAGGTGACTAAACAACCTTTTTCTTTTCTTTCCTTTTCAAAATTTATTTGGGCAGAATATTGTACTTCCGCACTTTATATACGCTTTTTTTAAAAAAAAAACACTGTTTAGCGGCAGCAACTGGTGACAATAAAAATGTGCGTAATTCACTCATGCCTGCCATCTTGACTTGCAGGCATGTCCATTGGGAAAGCAAAAGCAAATAGCTTTGCATGCCTATGATTTTGCCAGAAAACTGTTAAGGCAAATAAAAGCTGCACCAAATTGGCATTAGGGCACATCAATCCACATTTTTCCCCTCATATAAATAGGTCCATAAGCATTCGTAACTGTGATCATCAGGCAAGGGGGGCGGTATCAGGCCAGGAAAAGCTACTTAGTTAAGTAAATAAGGCTGCTGACACACTGCAGAAATAATGTGGTTTGATACCACTTTAACTGCCATGGCTCAATGCTATAGAATTCTGGGATTTGTAGTTTTGTAAGATATTTAGTTTTCTATGTCAGAGAGCTCTGGTGCCACAACAAACTACAAATCCCATGATTCCATAGGATGGGGCCATGATGGTTAAAGCGGTGTCAAACTGCATTAATTCTGCAATGTGTCAGTAGCTAAAGACCCTCTGGCGTATCTCTGTATTTACTTAGTTAGCTTCCTTTTCCCCTTCCAGTCATTATGGTGCCACAGATTTGGTATCCATAGTTTCACTTATCCACATCCAAAAACATATGTTCTCTCTAGGCATTTCTAGGTCCTCCAATGTGATTCTATGGCCAATTTCCAGAATTCTTCTGATTGAAAATAATAGGATTCTCTATTATCCATGGTTTCAGGTGTCCATGGGGGCTTTGGAACATATCACCCACAGATACAAGGGTTGACCTGTATACTTAACTAAGTAGCCAATCTTGAATCTCAGCTAATTTCTTAACTTGGGCCAAGAAGCAAACTGGAAACAGGGACAGATGAATCCAAGATTGCTATAAATAATTGCTACTGGAACAGAGTAATGGACAATGTAGCAATTTTACACCTCAATGGAGAAATATAATTATCACATGTCTAATAAATGTGAATTCATCCTTAGCAGTATAGCTCAATCCAAACTATTTCTGAAAAGTAAGAAGGGGGGGGGCAGGTTCATGAAACAGAAGAAAACAACAAATTGATTGCAACTGAGCCACAATGGGACAAAAATAAATGCAAGGGCTTTGGAAGAACAGTACCTTTGAGGTCTCTGATAATATACTGCCAAATTGTTTTATATTGATTTGTCATAACACACTCAATACGAGGTGGTATGGACAGTTTAGAATGAAGTGAAAGACATTTCTGCCATCATCAAAGCATCAGTCTTTGTCAGAATGTCACCTGAAAAACAGTTCCTTTAAGGGATGTGTGTGTGTGTGTGTGTGTGTGTGTGTACATGGAGAACAAAAAGTGCAGATGCAGTGGTGGCTTTTCACTGACACCAAGTTTCACATCTCCTTTTGCATCTCTTATATGAATCAACCACCACACATTTATTTCTAAATTTCCAACATCTTGAGCAGGAGTTGCCTGACACTATTTTTCTAAAAATCTGCCCCTTTTCTACAGGAAACAGTTTTTTAACAAACTCAGATCAACTGAAGTTTTTAAAAGGCTCTTAAAATTAAGCATCATGAAATGGCAAAGAGACAGGATGTTTGTGAATACTGTTACTGCATTTCCAAGAGTTGGTCTTCTGAACCTTTTTCGCATTCACTGCAGAGAAAAGTTAAAGCGTGTACTTAAAATATTTTTGAAGAGAGAAAAGTAGATAGGTGCCCTGGGGCTAATTTGATATGTACATATTGTCAGCCATAGCATGTATAATTCAATGAACCCTATTTACAGGGGTTTGTTGATACCAATACATTATCTTCTGTACATCTGTCTGCTTTCTATAGACTAACACTTTGTCTTCTTTATAGTTTAATAATTTTGTATAGTTTTTATATATTTCATACCTCAATGTTTTTAATCAATGCCTGGTAACAATATAACAAGTAAACACAATTGAGTACGATTCAATCATACAATATTTCAAAGCAACGCAGAGTTTGGGGGCACCTTAAAGATGAACCAATTTTATTTGGCACCAGTTTTTCTGGACTCCAGCCCAAACGTTAGATTCTGAGAAGATTCTGGAGTCCACAAAAGCTTATGCATCTTTAGCAGCTTATGCCAAGTGAAATGTATTTATCTTGAGATGATTTTAAAAGTTCTGGGTTGTTTTGCTGCAACAGACTAACAGGGCTGTACCCTGGACATATTTTAAAAGTAAGCCATATCCAGATACAGCCTAACGCTTTGTCTTTAATTCTCTTTTTCTCTTCCTTTTCCCTCCCTTTCCCTTCTGCTGCCCAGAGGACTATCTGGAGGACAATGCAACATGCTGTAAGCTCTGGTATTCTTTCTCTTGGCTTTCATATCCATTTACCTGTTTCTGACTTTGCCTACAAACTGCATCAAGTAACATCTACATAATATTCCCCTTCCTCTAATGCAAAATAATCTCCTTTCTAATATTAAGAAATGTTAATCATTAGAATAGGTGAGTCAGGGTCATCTCATCACTCCTTATTTCCCTGCATGGCTTTATGGATGTAAGCTAGTGTTTCCTTGACTTCTAATATTGGAAGAATACTATTGAAAGGTGAAGGGCACTTCAGATTTATAATGGTAAAGATATCCTTTTAGAGCAAGGGTGGGCAAAGCACAGCACCCAGACTATATATTCAACCCTTGGGGCTGTCTCCTGGTATCTGCTTCCTAAGAATACTGCCTCATTCTTCCTGCAGCTTCCATCCAGGCAAAGAGGCATCTGCATGCCTTCCAACTGTCCCAGTTTGGCAATAACACTCCCAGTTAACCCTCTGTCATCCCACTGAGCCAGGATGATGTACTGGTTTGAGCATCGGATGATGACTCTGGGAGACCAGGGTTCGACTCCCTGCTCAGCCATGGAGACCCACTGGGTGACCTTTGGAAAGTCACACTCTCTCAGCTGCAGAGGAAGGTAAAGGCAAACCGCCTCTGAACAAATCTTGTCAAGAAAACCCTGTGATAGGTTCACCTTAGGGTCACCACAATGCTGAAACAACTGGAATGCACATAACAACAACAACAACAACAACAACAACCCACTTTTTCAGCTGCTTTTAAAATATCCCAGTTTCTCTCTCCGCCTCCTGGCTTCCCATTTTCCCCTCAGCTTTCTTCAGTTGCTGCAAACTGAGTTCAAAGTGCAAAAGTAGATTGCTCTGAATTAATTCACCAAAGGGGAGAGGAGACGAGAGGGCAAAATCTTGTCCTTCCTATTAGTCTCAGGCAAAGGCAAACTGTTGCAACCCCTCCTAGCTTGTATGTTCTCCCGCAATAATAACTTTGGCCATCTTGACCACACTCTGATGTTGCTCATCCACATGTGGCCTGCCTTTCATCCCTGAAATGTTGGCAGGTATGCATCTGCTCTGGATTTGCCACCACCTGATCAGGAGTCATACAGAAATGCTGAACTGTATTAGGCAGCTTTCTGGGTGGGAGTAGGGAATCTTTTGTGCTTTGTTGGGAAAAAAAGGGAGAACCGTAAAACTTAGACCATACCAAGTTGTACCTGGCAGCTTCCTCTACAGGATAGTTCCTTGAGTGCACACAGCATTTTAATTCTTTGGTTAATGTGCTTAACTTCTTCACAGCATAGCACACGAGCAGTTCTCTCACAGAAAGCTAATATGCCCCTGACATGATGTTTGAGGATTATTGATTCAGGCAGAGGAATGAGAGGGCAAATACGAAAAGATACAGGGATGATTCCTCAGTCTTCCAAGAGGTATCTGCTTGGTGCAGAAAGAAACAGAATGCAGCTAAACAAAATAACCCTGATGGATGGATCTTTAGTCAAATACATCAGGGCTATTTGTGTACTCATGAATAACATGTTTACTGTGTAATAAAGCTTTCATAGACAAAGGTGTAGTTTATCACATCTGAAAGGAGACAATTTGTCTAGAACTCTAGTCCTTAGTGGATTTCCCCCCATCTTCTAAATCATGATGCTTTCTATTTTCAAGTACCAGTCTAACCTAACATTTTAGAACATTAAAACAGGTATTTTTTTCTCTCCCAGATTCAGCTCTTTAACAATAGGATTTGCTGCTGGGATGACATGCTCAGGATCGCGCTATAAATGAATTAGAAAGGACTTAAGGCTGCCAATCTGTAACTGGAATGTAAGCCACTAAGCTCAGTGAGATGTGCCTCTGACTTGACATGTATTAACTTCCATTGTAAATGAAGCATGGCTTCTTTGACAAAGGCCAAGAAACACCATTTCACATTTAGGGAGTGGATGGGATGTGTCAGTTAGAGGGAGGCAAGCTTCAGGAAAGTCCAAAGGAATAGAGCCAGATACATGCAACAGATTACAACAGCAAAATTTTTATAAAGTAGAATTGGTAATTCCTTTTGGAATACGGCATCATAACATACCCTCCAACATTTCACAGATGAAAATTAGGACATATGTGGCTAAACAACATCAGAATATGGTCAAGATGACAAATGTTATTACTGAATAAGAACACACAAGCTCGGAGAGGCTGCAGCAGTTTGTTTTGGCACGGGTCTACAGGGAAGGGCAAGTATTCACCCCCTTCTCTTCTCTCCTTTCTGCTGAGTTAACTGAATGCAAAATACTTTTTCACTTGAACTCAGTTTGCAGCAACAGACATAAACTGAGGAGAAAGGGAGGAAGTGGGAGGATGAGAGGAAAACTGGGACATTTTAAAAGCCACTGAAAAAGTGGAAAAACAGGATTAGTCTGGACTGTCCCTGTCGAATTGGGACAGTTGGAGGATGTGCCACAATAACTACAGCAAAATTGTCAACATTCTTTCTTTTTTTAAAAGCAAAAGGGTTTCTGCCTTTAGCCAACATGGATGCCTGTTTAATTGCGTGTTCACAGCAGCATTTATATTTGTTTCTCTATCATCCAATAAAATTGGTTCTCTGGATGAAACACTCTAGAACCATTTAAAACAATTAAAATACTGAGGACTTTTTCGGACATTAAAAATACAACGCAAGCAGCCTCGCCACATTGCGAGGCTGCAGCGCTGCTGGGCGTCCCTTTTGCATGACGTCCGTCCCTGCCGGTACTGTTGCAGTACCGCAGGGACATTTGAGCATTATATTTAGCCGATTTTTACTCACGAAAGTTGATCGTGAGTAAAAATCGCCTAAATATAACGCTCAAATGTCCCTGCAGTACTGCAACAGTACCGGCAGGGACAGGCGTCATGCGAAAGGGATGCCCTGCAGTGCTGCAGCCTCGCAACCTGGCGAGGCTGCTTGCGTTGTATTTTTAATGTCTGAAAAGTCCTACATACACAAAACACTCTCCTGGTATACCATGATGGTTCTATTCCTTAATGATTTCCACTTAGTCCAAAGATTGAGGAGCATGTTCCCCTGGGGCTAATTTGTCAAGGAGCCACTTGCCAGAAGGAGAAGTGGTTGAGTCCAGTAGTATGTAGGGTCAGAGCCAAAAGCAATCAAATCCTCCACCCCTTTGCACTCTTACTCTCCTGCCTTCTTCCCTCCCTCTCTGTCTCTGTCAAGAAAACCCTGTGAAAACCCTTCTCACACTTCCCTTCTCCCTCTCTAAATAGCTTGCTGCTAGTGAGTGGACAGATTACTCTAGTCACACTGTCTGAACTGACTCCTTGTGGGGGAGCCTTTTGAAATTAAGACAAAGGTTGCTTGGGACCCCTTGGCCACAGGTTGTTCACCCCTGACTTAGCAGGACACTTCCTAGTCTACTGCATCACCATGTGGTTGGAAAGTACATTATGTTCAAAGAAAGAATGGGTGTGAGGCAGGTCCTAGGGCAATCAACTCTTTTCTTAAAGATGATTAATCAGTATATAGTCATGGTAGTCCTATGACCAGCTTTGATAAATAGTTTGTTGGTGTATCATCATATATGGAGAAACAAGGGCCTAAATCCTCCTCTCAGTCCAAACTAGAGTTAACTGTGGTCAAGTCAACTTTGACTTAAGGTGACCCCATGAAAGAGAGGACCTTTTCAGACAGAGGGGGGGACCCAAGGAGATTGGGAGGAAAAGGGGGCTGTTTCGCTTACAGAGCCCCATTTTAGATGACGCAGACTTGCTCCGTCCTCCTCCTGACCTCCTCCCAACCTTCCTCTGTGCTGTTGGTGCCGCTTTTTACGGACAGAGGTTTCCCATCAATAAAAAGTGGCATCAGAAGAATGGGGGAAGGTCAGGAAGAGGTCAGGAGGAGGACGGAGGAGGATGGGGCTGTCTGAAATGCAGCTCTGTACATGAAACAGCCCTGTTCTTCTCCCAACCTCCTTGGTGGTGGAGGGGTTTCCCCTGTCTAAAACAGTCAGAGACTTCCAAATCACCCTGTCATCAACAGCCCTGCTCATGCCTTGCAGACTCAGGGCCGTGGCTTCCTTTATTGAGTCTATCCATCTAGAATGTGGTCTTCCTCTTTGAACTTGATAAGATAGCACTTATGGAAATTCCATTGATTCAATGGGTCTAATTTAGTTGGCAATGAAAATAGGATTCAGGCCTTTTTTTCTTCAACATAGCAATTTAAGCCTACAGGTATACAGAATATCTGAGGCAGGAAGTATACTCTAAATATAAATTTTATGTTTCAAGGGTCTGCAGAGCATAAAAGAGAAGAAATACTGTACATATTTTAATGAATTCAAATAATATATCGTAACTTCAACACCACAGGAAAAGACAGAATCTTTTCCAGAAATCTTCTACACACCTATAGCTCGATAGAAATACAGGATATGTAAAATGAGCAGGACCTCAAAAGGTATCAATCAGCAGGACCTCAAAAGGTATCAATCACACCTTCAACCCAGAAAATGGCAGGTTCAGAGGCTTAGCAACCCAAAAAAGCCCATGATTTTGACATATCAGTATTTTCATATCACCCAGGTGCTAAGCTGTTACACTTAACATCTCTTTTTGCATCAAATGGAAGATGTTGCAGATGAGATCACAACAGAAAACCTAATCACTTGTAGACATGCAAATTCAAGTCAGCATCTACAGCTCTGTCTCTGGTGGTGGGCAACAATTATTAGCATGAATACTGTCCTTGAGCAAGCAGGGATCCCAGCATAGAGGCCATGATATTGAGAACACAGCTGCGCTGGGCAGGGCACATTTCTAGGATGGAGGACCATCGCCCCCAAAAATAGTACTCTACGGTGAACTCGCCATGGGTCAGCGTAAGAGGGGCACTCCAAAAAAAGCAACACAAGGACTCCCTGAAACAACATCTCAGGCTCAGCCAAATTAATCACCAACAACGGTCCGCCCTGGCCTCACATCAGGAGGCATGGAGATGCATTATCCACAATGCTGCAGCCTTATTTGAGAACTCATGCCAAACAAGTCTTGAAGAGAAACAACAACGCAGAAAGAATCACAACCCAGAAACATCACTCAAGGAGACCTTCTGCTGTGCTTTCTGCAACTGGACTTGTTTATCTTGGATTGGCCTTTTCAGTAATCAGCATGCTTGCAGAAAGCGTGGGATGAGTCCTTCCTGAATCTTTGTTTGCAAAGAAATGCCAGAGAGAGAGAGAGATTAGATATAGTCTTCATAAAAAACATCATTTGCAGTCCTTATTAATCATATATGTCAGGGATGGGCCAAGTCTTGAGAGTGGGAGGGAGATACATTGGAATCCCCTCAACCCACTAGGGCAGCAGTGGCATGATATACTAACTACTATTTTAATTTACTCCACTCAAAGCTTAATACTAGATTGCCAAGGGCAATAAAGACCAATGCTTTTCAAAATACTGAACAGACATTTCTTTGGTAAAGATACATCTATTTTAACTTCTTCCAAAGAGGAACTTGTTACTTCTGGTTCAGTGCCCTTTGGGTTTCCATTTTCATTAAACTCACAGTAATGTTTAAAAGAAAGGATCCTCAGAACAGACTGCCAAACAGAAGAGAAATATGAACCCTTGAAAATAAAGGCTATGATGACTATTGGCCTTGCTTGTAATATAGTAACTCACAAACAGCTTTTAAATCCTTATCTTATGTCATAGAATACAGTTCTATATGCTAGCATTTCAAATGCAATGCATTTTTAATGCCAAGAACCATTAACCATACAATGGTCAGCATCTTGTTAGTGACATGTGTAAGCATAACTCTATTTTATGCCTGCCTGTATCATCTTTGGCCATTACAGAAGTTGGTATTCTCTTCCACCCTCCACAACAACCAAAACTACCCCTCCAACCTGGACTCACAGTTCCCCCCACACTGGTCTTTTTGCGGTTGGTGGATATGTGGGGGTCTGAAAAGTATCTGGTTATGCTCCCTAGCCAGATGCAGACTGATAACACTACCCACCAAGACCCAAGCAAATCTCGATGGGAGATGTTATCATCCTGCATCTGGCTATGTCCCATAGCCAAATGCTTCTCTGATCACAATCCCAGTCTCCCTGACCCAGGATGGACATTCAGCATGCCTGTTGCAGCAAAACCATGAGTCTGGGGTGTGGTGAGTGGCAAGCCATAACAGAGTTCTACCTACCAAACATTTACGCTAAGCTGGGCAATGTAGGATCTCTGCCAATATCTCATCTGCACCCTAAAGTGATAAACCCCAGGGCAGACTCTAGCCATACCTTCCAACTGTCCCAGTCTAGGAGGGGCAGCCACAATTAATCCTTTGTCACTTCACTTTTTCAGCTGCTTTAAAAATGTCCCAGGGCTAGACAAGGCCATATCATGTGGATTGCTGAGCATTAACACAAAATCGCAGCAGTGTTCATTGTTTTCACAGTTTTTTGGCAAGATCATTAGTATATGAAGTTATCCATATTTGAAATTCACACGGAGGCATGCCTGTGAATCAAGATGGTGGCTAGGAATTAATTACTCACTTTATTATTGTCCATAAGTTGTCATCGCTGCAAAGTGGGGGGTGGGGAGGTTAACTTTAAATCTAAGGTGTAGAAGTGCAACCACTTTTTAAAGTCCACTTAAAAAAACTGTTTGGTCACCTTACCACTGCAAAAAATGTGCATGATTGCTATCATGAAACTCAAAAATGGTGGTTCCATCGACTTGGTTACCAGAAAACTTGCCCCCTATGCACATCCAACCAATCAGCTCAACTTCTGGAATGCACTGTGCTGAGAACTGGTTGTCCAAATGGGTGGTAATGCATATTTCTGCATATTTTTTAAAAAAAAACTTTGGGAAAAGCTGATTTTCTCATGCAGTAAGTGGAGTTTTGGGGCCCCCTCCTTCCAAAAATGGCAGATCACCACATGATCTCATTGGGACAAAACTGTTCTGTGAGGAGTTTTTTTCATCATTTAGACAACACCGTAGTTTCTCATTCCTCTTCCCATTGGTTTGCTTTAAATGCTGCAAACCTAGTCCAAAAAGCAAAAGTAGTGTGCATTCAATTAACCCAAGAGAGGGGAGAGGAGAAGAGGGGGCAGAATCTTCTCCTAAATTACTGCCACACTGTGGAAATAATGCAGTTTGACACCACTTTAACTATCATGGCTCCAACCAATGGAATCCTGGGATTTGTAGTTTGTTTGGGCACCAGAGCTCTCTGACAGAGAAGCTTAAATATCTCACAAAGCTACAAATCCCAGAATTCCAAAGCGTTGAGCCATGGCAGGTAAAGCAGTGTCAAACTGCATTATTTCTGCAGTGTGGCAGCAGCCCTTCTCAGTAGGTTCAGGCAAAAGCAAACTCCTAGCTTGTGTGTTCTTTCTTATTAATAACTTTTGTCATCTTGACCATACTGTCGCCATATGTGTCCCAATTTTCATATATAAAGTGTTGGAGGGTATGTTGTCACCATGTATGTGTGTTTTTCTTTACATCTGGACTCGCTGCATCAGTCTGCTTGTTAAGTTATCACATATACAGTACAGCAGATGTTCCACACTTGTGCTTTCACTTAAGACTCACTCCATACCAGCAAAATGGAGGCTGTGATTTCCCACTAACAGAATGAAACCAGAAAATACTACTGTAAACTCTCACTCAGTTGAGAATGCAGTTCTCACCTGACAATGTTGATGTAGTTTATTTTAAATCATTCTGGGAAGAAGTTACTTGAGATATTAATTAGATATGATAAGTGAAATTAAATATATTTTTCTTCAGACAGAGTTCACTGGAGACAAAGAGGGCCAACGTTGCAAATGGAAAAAAAAACAATTCAGCTGTTCTCTTGGTAGTAGTTCTCCCAAGTCATTTTCAGCTTTTTGGTTTTAACAGATGCACTGCTTGAGTAGCCATAACAGACGTGTGGTGCAGAGGATTTTACCTCTGATAGACACAGTCATAACAAGAAGTCAGTTTACAGCAAATGAAAAGTGATTTCCCAAGTCAAACATATAGCCTCTAATACATTTCTCGTTGCTCATAATGGACATTTGGTACTTTTATGGACTTCTATGGACATTACTAGAGCTTGGGGGGCGAGGGGAGTAAGGTAGTGAAACTAAAGGGATTTATTTATTTTTGCTCCAAGATTTGCTATCTCAGAGAACATTCAGGCAACTATGATTGGAAAGGAAAAATAGTGTGCATGAAGTTGATATTGAATTTGGTAGTGGATATTGTTTCTCGCTTCCAACAAGAACAATACAGTTACTTTTTTTGTCTATAGTCACCAGAATCCTCCAGCACTATCCTCTCTGGACTGTGCAACAAATCGAATTGGCTGTCCCAATGACCAGAAATGTGCATTTCCTTCAGAGCTTTTTTTAAAAAATTGGGAAAAGCCACAAAGACTTTTCCCACAGAGTATTTGGAATTTTGGAGGCCCCTCCTTTGGAATATGTCAAATCACCACAGGATCCCATTGGGACAAAAGGTATTCTCCTTGCATTCTATGAGGAATATTTTCACTGTTTAGACAAGCCCAGAGATATACAAAAGATAGATTTACAGGCAGTTTTAATCATTGCATGACAGAGGTAGAGGATTCCAACCTCCACAATGATCACGAAAGTTAGTTACACAGATGTACATTTCACATGTGTCTGTATGACAGTCAGCCCCTATTATATATCTGTCCCCTCTGAAAGGTAAGGTTGTTGGAGCCATGAGACAGAGCTGTTTGTTCAGCTGTTTCTGAGCAGCATTCCCTTCCTAAGAAAGTCAGGTTGGCTTCTTCATTGATGTCCTTTAGACAACTGGGAAAAAATTACACTGTCCCGCCAAGCTTTTCATTATTCTACATTCAAGTTTAGAAGGTCTTTCTGTTATATTTCAGTGCATCTTAGCATAGAATCATAGAGGTGGAAGAGACTACAAGGGCCATCCAGTCCAACCCCCTGCCATGCAGGAAGACCCAATCAAAGCATTCCCAACAGATAGCCATCCAGCCTCTGTTTAAAAACTTCCAAAGAAGGAGACTCCACCATACAATGAGGCAGTGCATTCCACTTTTGAATAGCTCTTACTGTCAGGAAGTTCTTCCTAATGTTTAGGTAGAATCTCTTTTCCTGTAGTTTGAACCCATTGCTCTGTGTCCTAGTCTCTGGAGCAGCAGAAAACAAGCTTGCTCCATCCTCAGTATGACATCCCTTCAAGTATTTAAACATTGCTATCATGTCACCTCTTAACCTTCTCTTTTCCAGACTAAACATACCCAGTTCCCTAAGCCACTCCTCATAGGGCATGGCTTCCAGACCACCCACCATCCTAGTCGCCCTCCTCTGGACATGTTCCAGCTTCTCAATATCCTTCCTGAACTGTAGTGCCCAGAACTGGACACAGTATTCCAGGAGACCAAAGCAGAATATAGTGGCACTATTAACTTCCCTCAATCTAGACACTATACTCCTCTATTAATGCAGCCTAGAATCACATTGGGTTTTTTAGCTGCTGCATCACACTGCTGACTCATGTTCAGCTTGTGGTCCACTAAGACTCCTAGATCCCTTTTGCATGTACTGCCATCAAGCCAGGTGTCACCCATCCTATATCTGTGCTTTTCATTTTTACTGCCCAAGTATAGTACTCTACATTTCTCCCTATTGAAATTCATTTTGTTAGTTTTGGCACAGCTTTCTAATCTGTTCAAGTCATTTTGGATTCTGATCCTGTCCTCTGCTACCCCTCCTAACTTGATGTCATCTGCAAACTTGATAAGCATGTCCTCTACTCCCTCATTCAAGTCATTGATAAAGATGTTGAATAGCACTGGGCCCAGGACAAAACCCTGTGGCACCCCACTAGTCACTTCTCTCCAGGATGAAGAGGAGCTGTTGGTGACTACATTTTGGATTCAGTCAGTTCTATAATTAGTTTCATTTTCTTTTGAATTGTCACATCTTAACATTTTTATGGGTTTCTTGCAAATCAACTTGAGTGTGCAATTCAATTCAGTTCAAACACACAATTCAAAAATAAGTTAAAGCAAACAAATAAGTAAAGCATGAAGTGGAGGAATTGGCATGGAGTCTCACTGAAAATGGAAGAGTACACATTGAGCTGAATGTGCAAGGGCCATTGTTTAGAGATTTTGGAGGAACATGCAACATCCCTGACTACAACATCCTTACCTATGACGACCCTGGGCCCTCTGCTTCTAACCTTTTCATGTTCCACGAAATGTGTACATGACTGGAAGCCCTGCAGGTGACAATGCTGGATCCAAGAGAATCTTCCTGACTGTGAACTTGAACCTTCAGGCCTACTGTACTCCATATAGTACAAGCTAAAGACCTTTTCTGTCATCAGATGAACCACTCACTTATGAACTTTCATCTTGGGAGGAGTGAGTTTCAGGTGTATTGGCCTTCATCCAGCACATTACTGATTACAGAAAGCTGCTATAGCCATTCCACTGATTCACCATAATCTGATGAAAAAAATGGGTGTGGGGGGATATGGATGTCATCAACCTACTGATGGAAGTCACAACTCCAACTCCCTGAATTTTCCTTTCATTTTCTTTTGAGTACTAAAAAGAATGGAGAGCAAGACAGAACCCTGAATGTTAAGAACAAAGCACTCAGTTAACTGGTTTGGGGAAAAGCTCTTCCAAGCACTAATTCTCTGCAGTACCTTAGAGACTAATGGTTTTAAAAACAGGAAATAACCAGAGTGACTCCTAGTAAAATTGAGATAGAAGGGAAGAAATCACAAGCTGATTTTGCAGCAAAAACAATTCTTTCTGTATTTAAAAGACAGAAAAAGATAGCAATAGAGACCAACAGAGCAGTCTGTATTCAATACCCACTGTTAATAGCAGTTTCTCGAAGATACAAGAGAGGAATAATGGCACAGGTGCTAAAAACCTACTCCTGACCAATCTAAGGGAGGCTAGAGCAGTGGTACTCAACCTGTAGGTCTCCAGATGTTGTTGGACTACAGTTCCCAGAATCCCTCACTATTGGCTTTGCTGTCTGGAGTTTCTGGGAACTGTAGTCCAACAACATCTAGGGACCCACAGGTTGAGAATCATTGGGCTAGAGAGATTCAGCTAAGCTTAAGGGTCTACAGACTAAGGGCTTATCTACACTATGTACACTATGTTATCTACTTATCTACACTAAGATATGCCAGCTCTGCACTAGTATATCCTGGCTGCAGAGGTGGCCTGTTCTGCCCCCATTACCTGGAGGGAATGGCCTGGAGTCCACACAGGAATGTCAACGCATCTCTGCAGCTGCTACCGTGGTCACCACTGCCATTGTCTCTGCTGTCTTGGAAGCCAGGAAGAGGGCTCGCAACATGTGACTGCAGGCCCCCTGCATATGACCAGCCTTGGTCACATGCTGAGGGACTCCTGCCTAGGTTCTAGGAGACCCAGGGAGCTGGCAGTGGCAGTGAGGACCAGTGTGCCAGCTGGGCTGTTATGGAAACACAGGACCCAATCCAGGTTTTTGCCGGTGATACCAGATTAAACTGAGTATTTTGCTGTAATGTTTTAGCAGGCTCTACTCCAGCTTGCCCTGGTCTCAGCCCTTTATCTGCCCTGGAAGTGGTGAGGACTGCCCAGGGGCAGAATGGGGCAAATGCCCTGCGTCATATGGACTGCAGGGTTCTGATAAGCCCTAAGACACATATGGATTTTCTCACCCTCTGATGCAAAAAAGAAGTTGGATGTCTGAAGATCTGGAAAAAGGAGATGACATGGAGGGTTCAAAATGAAGGAGATCCCCTGGAGTGAACTTCTGGAAAGGAGAGAGAGTGTTGGGGGGGAGACTCTCTCTACGGGCTATATATAGCCCTTTTCTAAGTTGGGGTCTGTAACCTGGAGTAAAGGGCTTCATCTGGGCAGGGAATGTTATTCTATTGGAGGGTTCGGAAGTCCCCCCATGTGCTTAGAGTGATGAATGCAAAGGTATTTTTGTCTGTGTGCAAAGGGCAGATGTGAATGTGACCTCTGCCTTTCACCCTCTGGCACTGGTAATGACTCTTAGATGGTATGAGGAGATGAACAATGGAGTTGCATACATTAGACAATGCCAATTAAGTATAGACCTTTGCCCTCCTTCAAATCTTAATAAGATTGCCCAACAGCCCTGGAAACTGTACATTACCTTACAATGGGGGTGCCCAATCGGAGCTAGTTTGGCAGGATTTTCATTCTGTGGAGAACAGCAAGGCAGTTAAGCACTGGTTGTTCTCAATGAGACCATTTCCTTATCAGCAGGAGGGAGGGAAATTCCATTTTGTACTTTAAAATGAGGCTTGACCTTCCAAGATGGACAGGAAATCCAGGCTTTTCACTGCCTTACCCTTCCAATATGCCTCTTACAGCGTGTGTAGCATGAGTCAAGAGGCAGCTCCCTTCCTTAAGAATCAAATACTTGCAATTCATATTTCTTGAGCATAACTACAACATGAGGAACAATACAGTAAGTTGCATGGGGGAATGCCTCCTTCTAGAATCAAACCCCCAGATATGAATGGAACTGCCACATTGCCATGCCTCCAACTCAGAGAGTCTATACCTCCCAGAAGTATGCTATGGATTATGGTACTGAACACCACCAAAATGTCCAGGAGAATTTGCAGTCTCTCCCTTTCTCTCCCAGGATGACAAAGGCAATCAGTAAAAAAAGCAGGCTAGAAACTAGATTGGAATGGGTCCAGATAATCAGTATTACTCCAGATTACCTAGTGCATTTTGTTGTTTCCTAAGAATTAAAAAAAAAAAACCCTTGCTGCAGTGATTCTTCCATCTCATGATTCTTCCATCTCAATAGTATACAATGATTATTTCCTCCTGGAATGCTTTTCAAAGATTCAGAGGTAGAAGCAGCAGCAACAGCATAATTTGTCATTTGCAGGAAACTTTGTGGATATGAAATTTAATTATTTTGCATCTTGTAGCCAGTAAAATCTACAGACTTAAAAAAAAGAAGAAGAAAAGCAGTGGTGAGGTCAATCCACTGTGTAACTGGCCCCATATCTATAGAAGGTGTTTAAAGGCAGCAGGAACTGTGCTTTTCATATGAGCGCTCCTAGACAGCAAACTTGCGCATAGCTACTTCAGCACAAGGCTCATGGATATCAATGTGACTGGCCTGTGTGCAACTGATGACATGATGGCCCTCTTAAGTGCCTTTAGTAGAACACTGTGAAGAAAGACAAAGGATTTCACTTGTCTGAAAGCTAGAAGTTCTTCATAAATAAAACATGGAGGATGAATAGGTATATTTTTGTATGCAAATTATCCTTTTATGTCAGCATGTTTTGCAAGAGTTTGTGTGAAGCCACTAGCTTAAGGACAATGATGCCTTACAGATAATGATGATGTTTTCCATCTTAAATGGCTACAGCACTAAGGGCTGAGCATACATAGACAGCAGGTTTTTTTTCCTGTGGTTTTTCTACAAGGTTACAACCACTGGCTCAAGAAACCAGGGCATGCAGTTTTAATCATAATCAAGTGGCAAGGGGGGGAAAGGTCCTTTGTTTGTTGTATTTTCTGTGACTTGCTTGTGTGAAGGTGAGCTGTAACAGACTGAAGCTTAGGAAAGTTCCATTTGGGGGACTACAATCTCCAGAATCCTCCAGCCAGTGTTGCCATGCAGGATAGGAGACTCTGGGAACAGCAGTCCAAAAAAGGAACTTTCCCAAGCTGTGGAGCAGACATACCCACAAGCCCAACCTCTATGTTTTGTTTAAGAGACCCTAATGGAGATAAAATACTACCCAAATTAAATCTGTTAAATCTCACCAATTTAAATAGAAGCGTTAAGCACATGCTTACATCTTCATATTTATTTTTTCTATTTATATCTTCCTATCTATTTGATTGAATGATTGATTGATTGGTTGGTTGGTTGATAACCCACCTTTCTCCTGGGACAGGACATCTCACCCATTGAAATCAGTACAAATTTAAAATGCTCAGTGTTGGGTGGGTGGTATCCAGATAGAAGCTTAACTTTTAAAACAAAGTATTTTTGGAAAGAGATAAAGATAATTTTGTGTTTTCTGAATAAGTCAGCACATACTATGCTAGCAAATTGCATTTCACCAAGGACCGATGGGGCATCAAAATCCCTAGGTCTGAGGTAAGGACGACATTGGCATATATGAAATGGACGGCAAGGCAGGCAAAGAGGGGATAATGAAGAAAATATGTTTATTGCTGTCATTTAAATGTCATTCTGCTTTAGACAACATATTTATAGCAAAGGGGCGTTGTGATGTTTCAGATTGTAAGCACAGGTCCTTTTATGACTTTCATGTCATGTTTGCTTAGTCAAACCAATGCTGCTCCACTCAGTTTTATACAGCCAGTATAATCTGGGGTGAGCAAGGGGAGGAGAATCAAATTTCCCTGCCTCTCTTTCATACATCATCATTTAGGACCACCAGCAGTTCCTCTTCAGAAACCTGAACTTGTTTTAAGCTACAATATTCTGTTTATTGCTGGGTGATGGTTTGTCAAGGAGGAAGGAGTTCTTTGTTCATCTTGTTGTGGGGGGTGGGATTGCTGTGTCTGCATAACAACTGTGTTTTGTAGAATTCATACTATGCAGGGAAGTAGATTCTTATATATTTTTTTCTATTTGACTTGGTCCATCAAATGCCAAGCAGAGAGGAACACAAGAAGCAGCTTTATACAGAGTCAAACCATTGATCCATCTAGCTCAGTCTTATCAATGCTGACTGGCAGCAGGTACCCAAGATCTCAGACAGGAGTCTTCCCTATCAGGATCAGTCCAAGACCTTTTGGTGTCTGAGGCAAAGGACAAGATGATGGCTCCCCACTCGGTGTACAGAGAATTGTACTTAGACATCGATAAGTGGAAGGTGTTTCCCATCACACCTGAGAACAGCAAGATAGCTTACAGCTTGTAGGGCAGGCAGCTGGACACACATAGCTCCAGCACCTCACTGCCACTACTGTACGGAATATGGCAGTTGCCATATTCTGCCTAATGTCAGAGCTGTCCTGGTTTCTTGAGACTACTTGTAGATGTTGTGAATTGAATCTGGGACCTTCTAGATCAGTGGTTCTCAACCTGTGGGTCTCCAGATGTTGTTGGACTACAGTTCCCAGGAGCCCTCTGAGGTCTCACCGTGACAGCCAGGTGGTCCTCCCAGTCATTAGTGAGGCTGTAGGATTGAACTCACAGCCTCACTAATGACTGAGAGGACCACCTGGCTGTCAAGGTGAGACCTCAGAGGGCTCCTGGAAACTGTAGTCCAACAACATCTGGGGACCCACAGATTGAGAACCACTGTTCTAGATGCAAGGCATGGAAGACCCATGGCCCCTCTCTAATGTAGTAATGACTGCAAATGTCTGGAATGTATTTCTCAAGTCACAAAACCCCTATTCATGCATCCCCAAGCTTAGTCTAATAAACATACAAGAAGGAGAGAACCAGTGACTGATACCTTCCATTTTTCTCATCTGACTCTCCTCAGAGTGATTTTCTGAAGAGGACAACCTCCTCTGTCTGTGGAGTTCCTCTGTGTGAGTTGGATGGCTGATTTTGCAGAATTAGTTACCATTGTTTTAAGAGTAATTGCTAGTATAGTTACACTTCCCCTCACCCCGAAAGCGTAAGTCTGGGTACTTTTAGACTGGAGAAGAGAAGGTTAATGGGGGGACATGATAGCCATGTTTAAATATTTGAAGGGATGTCCTATTGAGGATGGAGCAAGATTGTTTTTTACTGCTCCAGAGACTCGGGAGTTTATCAGACATGGAAAATATGGCATCATCACGATGCCACATAACTGCGAAAGGGCGCACGGATCAGACGACGTTGCCCTTTCGCTGTTAAAACCAGCCAAAATCTTGCCTGGGATTTAAAAATAGGAAGTAAATGGAGCTCCACCCACTTCCTCTTTATTTATTGAGGAGCCTTTGCCAGGAAAGGAGGTAAGGGGGGGGCATTCTTTTGTCGGCATAAAAATTGATTATACAATCATCCAAAATCTGTGGGACATCTGATAAAGTCCTAGGACATGGAGCAATGGACTCAAACTACAGGAAAGGAGACTTCACCTAAACATTAAGAAGAACTTCCTGACAGAAAGAGCTGTTTGGAAGTGGAATACACTGCCTCCGAGTGTGGTGGAGTCTCCTTCTTTGGAGGTTTTTCAACAGAGGCTGGATGGCCATCTGTCGGGAGTGCTTTGATTAGTTATTCCTGCATGGCTGAAGGGGCTTGGACTGGATGGCCCTTGGGGTCTCTTCCAGTTCTATGATTCTATGATTCTAAGTCCTTACTTTCTTATTATTTGAAAATAACTGAACTACTTACTTGAGAGGTTCCTTCTTTTTAAAAAAGAAAATCCAGATACTACAGATCTCTGGCCTATGGTACAAAACATATTCAAGTACTGAAGGCACAAAGACCTATATACAACTATTAAGTAACTAAACACAGCTACCTTACACAAAAGGAGTGACATCCCTTGTTACATTATAATTGAAATGTAATGAACCTATGCCTTAGTTATGGCAAAAGGAAATGAATTAGAGGAAACGCATTACAAGTAATCAGTTACTTTCAAGATTTGAACAGGAGACTGGAATGTAGGAATATTAGGAAAAGGTAGAACTTTCCCCTAAGGATAATTCAAATTGTATAGCCTCCAACAGTCACAGATTAGTCAGGAAAGCCATACCTAGTCCTTTGCATTTCCAGTTTCTCAGTTTCTCTTAAGGACTCCAGGATTCCCACCACCACCCCTTATTTTTTCTTGTAGAGGTCCAATACTGAGGTCTATTTCTATGCACTTTGAGAGATTTTTTTAAAGTGCAGAACAATGTTATATTTACTTTAATAATGTAAGTAGACAGATATTTCCTTAGAAGTAAATGTGTTCAGTAGGACTTATTCCTAGGTTAATGTGTACAGGATTACACCCTAAGCAAGACATTCTAAAAAGCCATTGGAATGCATGGATTTTTTTATGACAGAATTTTTTTCCAACTCTATCTTTCTTGTTTCATTAAAAATTCTCCTCTGGATTTAAAAGTATTGTACAGTACATTATTGGCAGCTGACAATTTTACACTCAGTCCTCAGGGTGGGGGGAGCTTTATCAGACTAGTGTCTAAAAACAGTGTGATTCCGCAATTGAGGAAAGTGGAAACATAGGACATTTTCAGACACAGTTTTATCGTACCTAGCATGGGAAGAGCTCCCGGGAGAGGGACGGGGCTCTTGTGCAGCAGGGGGTCGTTTTCGGACGCCACCGTCCCTCTCCTGAAAGCATCTGTTTCAGTTCTGTGAAGCTTCAGAAGCCGCAGCGCCATATTTTAATCACGGGCAACTTCCGTGATTAAAATATGGCTCTGTGGCTTCCGAAGCTTCACGGAACTGAAACAGATGCTTTCGGGAGAGGGACGGTGGTGTCCAAAAATGACCCCCTGCCACACAAGAGCCCTGTCCCTCTCCCGGGAGCTCTTCCCGCACTAGGTATGATAAAACCGTGTCTGAAAATGTCCATAGTGGCAAGATTGCAATAATAGCACGTTGCCATGACTGTGCAATACTACTGCCACAGAATTATCTCATGATCACCACTAGCAGTTTAAGAACGGGATTTCAGCTCGCAGTATTGTAACATTTGTCTTCACATTGCCTTCTAATGAGAGAGTATTAATGCCTCCTGCTGTCTGCGCATGCGCCTTTAAGAAAAATGTTCTCTTACTAATGTGATTTTACATGGGTGAGATTTTGGCTGTTCTTGCAGGAAGATGCAGCTATGCTCTAAAACACTAAAAACAAATAAATAACCAAAGAAATTCACAAATAAACATGTAAACATAAAAAGGTACTGAGAAAAGGCAACTGCTGATTAAAAGAGTATCTTGTAG
Organism: Gambelia wislizenii; assembly: GCA_030847615.1. NCBI lineage: Eukaryota > Metazoa > Chordata > Lepidosauria > Squamata > Crotaphytidae > Gambelia > Gambelia wislizenii. Next base: position 200,840,325 of record JAUMIR010000003.1, on the reverse strand, counting down.
GTCCTCTTCACATTCTACCTCAGAAGTTTAATGATGTGTTCTTATTGGGAAGGGGGACGGGAAGAAGAGGACAGCCTATTCACCTGGAATCATGCAATTACAGCAGGATGTGATTATCACATGCTCTTCGATACCACAAAAAGAATGATATTGAGGGCTACTGAGGACTTTGTCTGTCAATTAAAAGTTACACCTAATTAGTGGGTGGAGCACTCATGGACCACAGGAGGACGACAACATTGTGTGATAATGGAAACCCATTTATGATACTATCACGTCATAATTCTACTATTTAAGCCCTATCTGATAAAGTAGAGAGAGAGAAATGGGAAGGAAGGGAAAGAGTCTTCGTGCTGCAGGAAGATGTATTGCAGCAGCCATTGGGCTTTGAAATGAGCCTGGATGACCCCAAGATGCTTATTTTAATAAGCAAAAATTATAAACACAACAACCTTTCTTTCCATGGAATGATTCCCTTTGAGTTACAATGCCCCCAGAGCAGGCTGTCTCTCAATCTCTCACACACAGATTTCACACACATGCCCCAATGGATTTTAAACTGCCTCCTCTATCTCTAATTCCCCTAAAACAGGTTCAGTATTGCAGACAAGCAGTCCTGATTTGGAAATATTGTTTCTCCTTACTTCAGTTCAGTCTGTAGAACAATTTGTTTCTGAAATTTGCATAAACCTTATCCCTTAAGGCTTGGTTTTCCTGGTTTTCTTCACCCTACTTCTTTTTGATTTCCTAATACTTTGTGTGTGCGAGTGGGTGTATATGCACATGTGCATGCCTGAATGAGTGCCAGGGCTGCACAGTGTCATAGGAAAGAAACTAACTTTTAGAGGTCCAACACTGGGGGTATATTACTGTCTACTTTGAAAGAGGTGTTGTTGTTTTTTAATCTGCAAAGCAAGTTTCCATTTGTATTAACAAAGCGATCAAACATATATCTATTCAGAAGTAAGCCCCAATGAGCTCAGTGGGATTTACTTCTAAGTTAATAAGGGAGAGCTTCTAAAAGACGATTGAAATGCATGGATTTATTTATGACTAATGTTTTTCAACTATTTTCCAACTTTTTTTCAATGACTTTCATTCATTTAATTCCATTTATCATCTAGAGCAAATGTACATTTTCCCCATTCACACCCATTTTTATCCTAAAAACAACCCTGTGAAGTCGGTATGGTTAAGAAGCTATGATAGCTTAAATGAGGCTATGATTGCACCCCATGAGTGTTATGGGGAAGCTGGAATTTGACCTTATCTATAATGTTCCTTGGGCAGAGGGGGTGGACATAAAGAGAGAGCTCATGCAGTGACTACGGACCTGAGAGAAAGCTGCAGGAGCTGATAAAGGCATGTTCATTTGAAAATGTTTTAGGTAATATGACATTATTATATTGTTAACCATGCTCTGCATTCACACATATGCACACACACACACACAGAGGAAGTATTGTATTTGTTGATTTGGGTTTTTAAAAAAATAATAACCCAGGCTTCCGTAAACTGTCACCACATTAAACCCAAGTTTTCTCTGCTTAAAATAATAGTTTTGTCAAACAAGCATGGAAATGAGAAAGGATTTATTTTTATTCAGAAAGGTATAAGTCCATGTCCAGAATAGATAAGTTCTTGGTATCCAAAAACCTAGTACCGCAAATAGTAGACATGGAGATAATGGCAAAAATTATGTCAGATCATTCACCAATCAAGTTAATATTAAAAGCCTTCCTCCAGCCAGCCAGCCAAACCTCAGTGCTTTTCCAATTTGCGATGGGGCTCACCAGCCCATCGTGGGTTGGGGAAGCACGGGAGGTGGCTGGCAAGCCTCCCCCCACCCAGCCAGCCAGCTCTCTGCTTACCCAAACCACAATGGGGCTTGCCAGCCCAATTGTGGCTTCAGGAAGCACGGGAGGTGGCTGGCAAGCCTCCTCCCACACAGCCAGCCAGCCAGCCCTCCACTTCCCCAACCTGCGATGGGGCTCGCCAGCCCCATCGTGGCTTCAGGAAGCACGGGGTGTGACTGGCAAGCCTCCTCCCACTCAGCCAGCCAGCCCTCCACTTCTCCAACCCGCAATGGGACTCGCCGGTGCCATCATGGCTTTGGGAAGCATGGGGATGACTGGCAAGCCTCCACCCACCCAGCCAGCCAGCCCTCCATTTCCCCAACAAGCAATGGGGCTCACCAGCCCATCGTGGGTTGGGAAAGCACGGGAGGTGGCTGGCAAGCCTCCCCCCACCCAGCCAGCAAGCCCCCCAATTTCCCAACCCGCGATGGGGCTCGCTAGCCCCATTGTGGCTTCGGGAAGTGCAGGGATGGCTGGCAAGCCTCCCCTCACCCAGCCAGCCAGCCCTCCACTTTCCCAACCTGCGATGGGGCTCACCAGTCCCATTGTGGCTTCAGGAAGCAGAGGGGTTGGCTGGCAAGCCTCCCCCCACCCAGCCCTCCACTTCCCCAACCCACAATGGGGCTCACTAGCCCCATCATGGCTTGGGAAGTGCAGGGGGTGGCTAGCAAGCCTCATGCCAGCCAGCCAGCCCTCTGCTTCCCCAACCCATGATGGGGCTCGCTACACTCATCGTGGCTTCAGGAAGCACAGGGGTTAGCTGGCACACCTTCCCCCAGCCAGACAGCCAGACAGCCCTCCACTTCCCCAACCCACAATGAGGCTCGCTAGCCCCATCGTGGCTTTGGGAAGCACAGGGGTTGGCTGGCAAGCCTTCCCCCACCCAGCCAGCTAGCCCTCTGCTTCCCCAACCCACAATGGGGCTCACCAGCCCCATTGTGGCTTTGGGAAGCACGGGGGTGGCTTGCAAGCCTCCCCCACCGAGCCACCCAAACCTCCACACTTTCCCAACCCCCAATGGGGCTTGCCAGCCCATCGTGGCTTCAGAAAGTACGGGGGTAGCTGGCAAGCCTCCTCCCGTCCAGCCAGCTAGCCCTCCGCTTCCCCAACCCACTATGGGGCTCACCAGCCCCATCGTGGCTTTGGGAAGCACGGGGGTGGCTGGCAAGCCTCCCTCCACCCAGCCACCCAAACCTCCACACTTTCCCAACCCCCAATGGGGCTTGCCAGCCCCATCGTGGCTTAAGGAAGTATGGGGGTGGCTGGCAAGCCTCCCCTGTCCAGCCAGCCACCTCTCTGCCCTTCCAAAAGCCTGTGATGGGGCTTGGAAGTTTTAGCACCCACCCTACCCAGCATATAAGATGTCAGCCAACTTTTGAGAAGATTTTCATGAGTTAAAAAGCTGTCTTATATGCCGGAACATATGGCACGTTATATTTTAAAGAAAACGATAACAATGAATAGAAGATGAAAACCATCTGGGATGCTGGGAAAGCGGTATTTAGAGGCCTATTGATAAAAAGAGGGATGGAAGTTAAGAAACAGAATACTGAAAGATATAACTATCTAATCAATGAATTGAAAAAGAAAGAAGAAGAATTACGAGAAGATCCAGGCAAAGAAAAATTAAAAAGATAAATCAAACTTATTCAAATGCAATTAAATTTAGAAACCATGCTGATGTTGGAGACGTTAATGAAAAAAATACGCCAAATAAAATTTGAATACACAAATAAAGCTAGTAAATGGCTGGCATATAGATTAAGAAAAGAAGTGGAGAAAAAATTGATAACAGAAATTAAATACTGAGGAAAATTGATAACAAAACAAGAAGAAATAATTGAAAGTTTTAGAACATTCTATAATAATCTATTCAATCAAGAAACAAGAACAGAGGAAGGGATTCTTAAGATGAAAAAGTATATAGAAAGACAAAGCTTTCAGAAATTAAAAAAAGAACAGATGGATAAACTAAACAGTACAATCTCCATGGCAGATATATCTAAAGCAATACACAATCTAAAAATGAACAAGGCCCCAGGCCCAGATGGATTCACGTCTCTGTTTTATAAAAAGTTGAAAATGAACTTGCCATACTGCTCTATAAGACATTTAATGAAATTGAGAAAAATGGGATTTCCGAATCATGGGAAAATGCAAACATAGCAATCATGTTGAAAGAGGGGAAAGATGAGAAAGAAGTCAGAAATTATCGACCGATATTCCTTCTAAACTCAGACTATAAAATATATACAATGATATTGGCAAATAGATTAAAAGGGATCACCGCAGAGGTAATCAACAAAGATCAGAATGAATTCATACATGGAAGAAGAATTTGTGATAATATAAGAATGGTATTAGATATACTGGAATATTACGAAGCACATACTGAGAAGAAGCTGGGATTGATGATGGTTGATGTGGAGAAAGCCTTTGATAGCTTATGCTGGGACTTTATGCTAGAAGTATTGAGAAGAAGATCGGGATTAGGTGAAAAGTTTTGTAGAAAAATAGAAAAAATAGAGAGAGAGCAAACAGCCCAGCTCATCATCAATTGAGAGAGATCAGACATAATTAAAATTAAAAAAGGAATAAGACAGAGTTGCCCGATATCACCTCTTCTATTTATCTTAGTGCTGGAAGTCTTGAATAGAAGATTAAGAACAAATGAAAAATTCCCAGGTATAAAAATAAGAGGCTACAATTACAAATTGAGAGCCTTTGCTGATGACATGATCATATCTGGCCACAGCCTTTTGACCACACTCTGATGTTGCTCCACTACTTGTGCCCTGGTTTTCATATGAGAAATGTTGGAGGGTATGCAGTTGACTACATAGATTTATCAAAGCTGGCTACACACAGTAGGTTTATTGAAATTGTTTTGAGCTCACACATTTCCACTTAAACCCATTGTTTACATTCCTGTTCAGGTTTTTACTTTTTGGAGAAGACTGTGAGAAGTGCATAAAGACAGCCATTCTTTCCCTCAATGAACTGACAACAATTCCCATTGTCACAGCTGCTAGTCCTTCCACATACCTCTTACCTTTGAGGTGATAGCTAGGAGGAGAGGATGGCTAGCAATAATCCACAAATGGCCACATCTAGACCGGGGCACTCAGCTGTTGATCTGTGCCTTAATTTTTTTTTTAATGTTACCATTACATTTATGTTTCACATTTCCTCAATGGAGTGAAAGACAACAGGGTAAGCTGAGAGACAGTGGCTGGCCCAAGGTCACCCACGTCAGGTGGTAGCGCACACTGGGAACCTCTTCAAAAGGTCCAGGCAGCAATAAATGGTAGCAGAGTAAATGTGCCTTCAGGCATCAGAATGAAGGCAAAGACACAGTCTTATGTCTAAAAATCTTCTTGATCTTTACTTGAACATCATAAAGACTATTCACAATATATTACAGCATCCACAGAAGAAAAACCATCTTCACACTTCAAGATTTAAAACAGAACTACAGTTGTCCCTCCGTATCAACAGATTTGGTATCCATGGATTTAAGTATTCACAGCTTGAAAATATTCTTAAAAAATAATAATCCAAAAAGCAAACCTTGATTCTGCCATCTTATATAAGGGACACCATTTTGCTATGTCATTGCATATAATGGGACTTGAGTATTCACGGGTTTTGGTATCCACGGGGGGTCCTGGAACCAAACCCCAGCAAATATGAAGGGATAACTATACTCAGTTCAACTTCATAGGACAAACTTAAACACCCAGCTCTGCAGAGTTCCTAGCACCTCCCCCAGTGAGCACTGCACCAGCTCAGAGCTCATCAACATTGATACATTTCCAACTGTCATCTAGCTCTGCAGATCTGTGCAGACTGTTTGCTACATCAGCTCTTTAGAGAATAAATCTAACTACTGTATGTCCCAATATCCTGACAACCCAGTGGCCCTTAGAGCTGAGTGAGGATCTGAACCCAGTCCTGTGATGCATGTTTCAGAACAGATGGTATGCCAACAAAAAGAAAGTATGATTTAAACTCAGCTTCAGTTTGCCAAAGCTTGCAGCTTCCCTGCAGAAATTCTCATTTCTACCCTGCAGAAATTCTCTGAACAGGATAGTTGCACAATCGTTATTAAAGGGCAAGTAGGAAAGGGGCACAATATTAAATGGAAAAATGACGCCTGTGCCTTTCCTTGTATATTCAAAGGAAAATAATGAAGCACAGCAATAGGTTTACTGCTAAATTTTAGTGTTTCACTCCCATCCCACAAATCAGCACTCCCTACAAGTGAAAGAGGAGGTTGATTTGTAATTTTTAGCAGCTGTAGTCAGTTTTTAACCTCAGGTAAATCACTATCTCATGCAGTGTAAGAAATCAACCTACCTTTTCATTGAGCTGGCTTCACTCTTTACGTAATGTAGCTCTGAAATAGACCCACAGTGAAAGAAGAGGCTCCTAGGTCTAGGTATGCTGCAGGATGGCATGTGAGCTATTCAGATGTCTGAGCAGTCAATATTCAAGTCTTTTACTTCAAGTCTCAAGTCAAGTCTCAAGTCTCTATCTTCAAGTTTCAAGTCCTTGCAAGACACTTTCAAATCAAGTCTCAAGTCAAGTCTCAAGTCTGGGAGCCAACTTTAACAGAAAAAAATGAGGCGGTGGTTGTGTGTGGAGCAGTGGAGTTTCAATTACTAGAAAACCAAGAATATGTGCACAAAGTCATGTAATAAAAATTAAATTATCAGCAAACTCATTAGGCAATTGACTTGAGGAGGGGATTGAGTTCTTCTCGGCAGCCTGTCCCCATTGCACATTGGACTAGCCTTCTATAGCTTTTGAAAAGCTTTAGAAGGATCTTTCTGCCTCAAGCCCATTGACTAATGCATTTGCTGTTACTTTCATCATGTGACTGACTTGCTGGCCTTGGTTCAGTAACATAACATATTCATCCAGTAGGCAAAATCAGTGAGATCATAGAAGCATTGTTCAAAGGTGGAAAACCATTTCTCGCTCCATGATCTTTCTGGATGAATATGTTATGTTACTGAACCAAGGCCAGCAAGTCAGTTGTTAAAAATATACAAGTTGTGAGTTGAGTCAGCGAGTCATTTATTGTCATGTCAAATTGAGTCATTGAAGCAACTTGAGTCCAACTTGTATTCAAGTCAATCAACTCAAGTCTACATCACTGCCTGATCATGTTATAAGTGTGATGTTACAGAGAGAAGCCCTTGATTATGTCATTAAGGCTTGTACCTTAAGTATCAACCCCACTGCACAGAGTATGATATTAAAATAAAAAAGTCTAACAAATTAGGGGTTAATATATATTAAAGATAGCACTCTTGCCCCAAGTTTCCTCAGCCTCAACCTGACTACTAAAGAAGAGGGCCCAGGCCCTGAGATCTGGGAAGCCTAGATGCAAATAAGAGGACTTGATGAACATCTCAAAGGTAAAAGGACTTTTTAACATTTCTCATCTTGAGTATTTTATAGACATTCATACACATACACTCATTGCATGCTTGAAGGCAGACTCATGCTAACATAGAAATTATAAAAATATTATATGTCACATGCACGTATCTGTTATAAGCAAAAACTATTGGCAGAAATACCCGAAAGTATATGAAATTGAGCACACCATTAGCAGAAAGTTACCAATACAAGTGTGTTAGAAGTCTGGGCAAAGCTATCCTGAACTGGTACCAAATATGTCATGCTAAAAGGACTGCAGTACATTTTGACTAAGACAGTTTATATTCACTTGGTACCATATATACAACCCTTAACTTGGTTCCCCAGTTTCAGGGATGTTAGTGAAGAGTGGTTACTATATGAAAATTGCTCATATGGTATTTTCTATTTTGAGATTTGCATGGAAATTGCTATTTTGAGATTTGCTTGGAAAATGAGGGAATGAGACATAAGAATATAAATTCTTTGTGGCACAAGTGGTCTTATTTGTTGGCATTTTTATGTACCCACATATAGGAAATGAATATTTTTTTTTATGAAGACCTTTATAAAGAATTGCACCGTTATGTGGGCTGCTTGTTTATTTAGGTTTTGGGCTTCATTCTTATCTGCTATAGAATTTTTCTCCTTTTTATGATCATTTGAATTCTATATTTCAGACCATGCAGTGACCATGTTGCTGGCTTAATTAAAGTGAACATTGCAGACAAACCATATTTTCCCTTTCTGGTTTGTGTCTGATCATATTTTCACTGTAATACGAACCATGTTGCCTTATGGTCTGATTGAGTGTGCGCAGATGGTGGCATCAGGATGGTTGGCTTAGTCATGGATGTAAAGAAGATTTGCAAATTTTCTCATTTTTGATGTACATGAGTGTCTCAACACATTGAGACGCTGTTGGGGGAGAAATGGACAACTGAGATTTTTTCATGTGGGAAATTTGGGGGGGGGGATTTCATTTGCATTAAAAAAAAACCTACCTTTTTTTCACAGAAGCAATGCCTTTGCACAGAAAACATGCAGGCTGGAATCCTGTTCAGTAGTTACAAAATTGTAAGCCAGACGTAGGATCCCATAAGTTTTGGGATTCACTTTACAGTTATTAACAACTGAATGTGATGCTCAAAACCTACCTTTTCAGCCAGACAGCACCCCCAGCTGAAGGGCTTCTGAGTGGAGTACTGGGAAATGAGATCTGTAGTACTCCCCTGGTCATGGAGCACATTAAGAGAAACAATTGAATCAGGACCCCAGGAGGTCTCTCCAGCTGCCTTCTCCCAGCATGCCCTGTCACCAGGAGAGTGCTGCAGACATTGGTTCCCAGCACCCTAATCTGCAGAACCTCAGAAACCCTGCAGTTGGGGTGCTGGCTGACTGGCTGAAAAGATAAGTTTTGTGGCTGTGGCATTGTCAGATCTAGCTATAACAACAGGTCTCCATCATCATAGTTGCATCTGACAATGCAGCATTTTTGCCTCCAGTTTTGTGCAAAATAAACAGTTTTCTGCACAAAGGATTGTTTTGAGTACAAAACAACAGCTTTTGGGCCAACACAAATTTCACAGGAAATCCCCAAATGTGAAAAATAACTTTTTAAATGTGAAAAAACACTTGTAATTGTTTCCAGTGGTGGACGGGGAAGCCTTTTGAAATTCTTCATTCTTCCATACAAAAAAAAAAAAAAGAAATAAGAAGAGATTTATATCCCTAATGGTCAATCATTTCAACCAGTAGTAAGACTGGGAATTATCTATATTGCTGAGGTGCTGATGCTTATCTTTAATCCAAGCTGAGTACAGCAATACTTGGTAGTCACCACTACTTCATATGGCAGAAGCAGCTGCAGACCTAAATCCAAATGCGTGTCCCATTTGGAGTAGGTCCACTGAATCAAAGGCACTTATGTAAGTTTTGGCTCTCCAAGTTCCCATTGATTTGGTGGATCTACTCTTGTTGGATGATGATGATGATGATGAACATTTTCATTCATGAACTCTCCAGCTATATTCTCCAGTATCTGAGGGGCTGTCTAGACTGCGAAAATACTCCTCGTAGAATGCGAGGAGAATACCTTTTGTCCCAACGAGAAGCAAATGAAATTCGTAGTATTAAGGAGGGAGGCCAAAAACTCAAATTACTGCACAGGAAAAGCCTTTGTGGTTTTCCCCAATGTTTTTTAAATAATGCATGGAAATGTGCATTACCACTTGTTTGGACAACTGATTCACATTGCAGCACATTCTCATCGAGGACACAAGTGAAAAGCTGATTGGTCAGATGTCCATGGAGGGGGCAGACTTGCCAGTAATGAAGTGGCCAGAAGCTCCATTTTGGAGTTTTGCTTTGCTGACTATGCACTTTTTTTTTTACTGTGCTGAGGCAACCAAACAGCTTTTTAAGCAGAAGGTCACACTGGCATACCTTTGAGTTGCAGTTTTTTTAAAAAATACTGTGCAGCGGTGACGTTTTGAGAATAATAATTCTCGGCCACCATCTTGATTCGCAGGTATGGCTGCATGTGCACTTTAAACACAGATAGCTTCACATACCAGCAATTTTGCCAAATGAGTGCTGCTGTGAATTTGCATCAATGCACAGCAATCCACATTATATCTTCTCATCTAGATAAGCTCTGGGTGTTGTAATCATTTTTGCCATCAAATGCAATTGCACACCTGATACCACAGAATCATAGAACATTAACAGATCCTGGAGGACAACTAGTCTAACTGTGAACTCACAGTTCAACCCAGCTAAGTGGCAGAGCAATTCCATGCAAAAGATCCCAAACAGTGCTGGGAAAAACTCCTGTCTGAAAGATTAATAGTACTCTATTAGACTATACAGGCCTCATATCAGAAAGGTGGGGAAACAGTGGTCTTCCACATGTTGGATGGCAACTCACATCAACCCAACTGTTGGATGTGCTGGCTGGGGCTGATGTGAAATGGATTCTACTAACATTGGGAGGACCACCTGGTTCTACCACCATTGTTGCCATGTAATACAGTGGTTCTTAACCTGTGGTCCATGGATCCTCAGGGATCTGCAATGTCCTCATAGGAGGTCCACAAAGGTCAACATCCTGCCTGTAGTGGAGTGACCACATGACAGGAGCCAAGGCAAAAGCTGGCTGGCTGGTTTGGCCTGCACATTGCTGTTCAATCTGCTCCAGCCACAAACTTTCAGGAAGAAGCAGCAGAAGTCTTCCCTCCCCCTCCAGTGCATCTGAGGGAAGTTTTAATGAATGGTGTAATTGTGTTGTTGTTGTTATGGTTTTAAATCTTGAGTTAAGTCTTGGGAGTCCACAGCAACAAAAGATAGTTAAAGGGGGTCCCTGGTAAAGAAAAAGAGCCACTGATGTAATAAGTTACAGCTGCTTTTCCTGAAATGGCACATCTCTCAAGTGAATGTTGGCTGACATTATGAATTCTAGTTATGGATTTGTAACCCAGAGTTATGAATCCAGAACTTATTAAGTAAGGCAGCATATTTACAATCATGCACTATTGCCACTTAAATACCCCCCCCCAACCTACCTTAACAACCAGCAGCAACATCAAGAAATAGAGGTCTGCTCAGCTGGTGATGGGAGCACAGGAGGATGCCAGCAAGTGAGGCTACAAGAACAGAGCTTCCGTTGCAATTCCTCATCACAGCCTCACTCATTGGCAAGGGGAGGGTGGAAATGTCATCCTGCTGTGACCCAATCGCCAGCTGAATAGACCTCTGTTGTTTAATGTGGCCACCAGTTGTTAAGGTAAGTTTGGAGGGGCAGGCCAGGAGACATGACTTAGTTATGCATTTGTAACTAAGTAGGTGATGTAGGATACAGGCAATTCTAAATGAGAAGCCAATTGTTGAAATTATGAGGCCTCAAAAGCAAAGAAGGGGAGGGGCATTTTTATTTTTACATGTATCTTCTCACTTTCTACTAAAAATAGTGTTCAAGGCAGGTAACGGATAAGTGATGGCAATTCGAACAGTAGGTACCACCAGAAAACCATATCAGTCCCATATCCATATGCTAAACCAAGAACTTCCTCCACTGTTCATATGTTTACCTGCTTGTGTGCAAAACCTCTCTTCCACCTTTGTCCCTTTAACTAAGGACTTTATCAGACTAGCATCTAAAAACACTGTGATTCCACTATTGAGGAAAGCAGAAACAGTGGCATTATTGCACATATTATTTCACATTGCTGTAATTGCATGATACTGCTGCCACAGAATTATCACACGACCACCACTAGCACGTTAAGAACGTGATTGTACTTCTCCTCACCCCTTCATAAAATTAGTGTGTGGGCAGGGGGAAGCTGAGCTCAGTTCAGAAAGGAGTGCTTTCCACAGTCTAGGAGCAATGCAGGGAAAAAGTCATTTTTTGTAGGCTCATCAAGGGGGGCTCTAGAAGTAATAATATTCTCAAAAGGACATCTCTAAAAATCAGCAGTGGCTGATGGCTCAGTGGAGCAGTGAGTCTGCATGGATTTTAGTTTGAACTTTAAAGACACTGTGAAGGTGCCAAAATAGGAGCCATTAGTTGCCACTATTTGAAATTCTTAGCAAATGAAAAGGTTCAGGTAGTCCATTAGATAACCACATAATCCATTAGATAGCCAGGCCTCAAATCATTCCAGGCTTTAAAGTGTGAAACCAACAACTTGTATGGGGCTCAGAAAGGAAGTGCCAATATATGCACGCCTTTCAGTAACACAGTAATATGATTTTTATATCAGGTACCAGTTGGCAGCCCAGTTGCTGCATTTTCCACTACATGAAGTTTCTGGATGTTCTCCAAGGGCAGACCCAGGTACAGATCAATGCAGTAGTCCAGATGTGATGTAACCAAGGTGTAGGTTACTATTGCCAAGTCTGATTAGTTCAGGAGCTGGCAAACTACCTGTGTATTCCAGCGTATAAGATGACTGGGCGCATAAGACGACCCCCCCCCCATTTTTAAGTTAAAATATAGACTATGCCCGCCCCCATCCAGCCAGTCCCCCACCAGCCAGCCAGCTCAGTGGCTGTAGATGATGGAATAGTCTGGGAAATTAAAGGACTGAGAACAGCTAAAAAAGCATGGGATACTTTGAAAAATCTCTGTGGTGTTCAATCTTTGGAAAGTAAGGTTTCATCAATAATGAAGTTGGTTAATATGAAGCTATCAAATCCCAAATTTTTGAATAAGCACATTAATGATTTTAGAGCCACATTGGCAGACTTGCAAACTCCTGGAGAGAAAATCCCCAAAACTATGCAAATGGAAATCTTCCTGGCAAGTTTACCAAAATACAATCCCTAAATGGAGGGCCATTTAACACTTCAAAGGCAAAGCAGTCATTCTCACAGCAGGAGAAAAGATCTGCTGGGCCTATAAGACGGCCCCCCACTTTTTGAGGAGATTTTCAAGTGTTAAAAAGCAGTCATACGCAAGAATATACAGTAAATTCAAGCTCATTTTACACCACCATTGTCACCTTGGAGTCCAGTTGCAGCACAGATTCATGGAAGACTATGAACCTGATCTTTCAGTGCTACTCATGACCTCTGGATATCTTGCAAGAAAAGTGCTAGTTGTCTAAACTGGGAGTATTTATCCTTTCATGACAAAATAGGGGCATACACCAGAACTGGAGATTGGGGTCCGTTTTCTTCCCTACACCCCATAGCATGCAACACCTGTTTTGAATTAGCTTTATTTTTGTCACTTCTTGTTTTCATGTAGTTTTATTTACAACAAATATTGAGTGTTTTTCCCCCAAGGAAGAGGTTGGTTCCCCCACATACATTTTGGAAATTTTTTTAGCAATTTGGGAGCATTTTTGGAGGCCCCCATAAAAGAACTGAGGTGACTTAGAGATTCTCCAGAGGTAGGTTGGAGTGCTGCAAAAAGAGTGTGGGGTGGCACATGGACTACAGGTCACATTTTCCCCACCCTTGTAATAAATAAAATACCTACCAGTGACAAGTCACATCTCTAATGTTTACTAAAAGGCAAACTTAGACCAGCATGAAAGGAACAGTTAATGTGGCAGCTAGCAGATATTCCTCACCTTCTGTGGTACAGTATTTACCCTCAAGATTTGCCTGTGTTTCTCTCATCAGGTTGTGCAATAATTTCAAAAGCAACACAGCCTTTCTGAGTAATTCTTGTCTAGTTCCCCTGGAGCCACTATATTACTACTTGGTATAAAAATTGCAAAGGCCTGCTGGTTTGGACTGCAATCTACCCATTGCTGCAAGTTTTTGATTTATTATCTAGATGTTGCTAGGTCAGCATTTTTTAAAAAAAAAATGTGAATGAAGACTCCATGTTTATAAAGAAACCATCCGAAACAGGAAGGTCACCATAGCTCTCCTCTCTGAATTGAAAATTAGGGGTGACAGCATGAAATCAGGAAGCAGCTTCTGAATAAGAATTTTTTGAGTCTGTGAAGTCATTTGCTATCATTTGCAAGGGTTCTTGAAGGCTTGGGGAAATTAGTTTTTTTTTATTAGAACTTGCAGGATGCTGGCTGAATGATTCTAGGTAACTTTTTGAAGCAATCCAGTAGAAACTAAGGGAAAAAATGAAGTTAATAAGCTTTTTCAAAATCGTACACATTCTGGTCAGCACTGGGGAAAGCGCCTCCTTTGGATTATAACTTCCAGGATTGCCCAACCAGCATGATCTAATGGCCATGGTGGCTGGGGGATTCTGGGTGTTGTAATCCAAAAGAGGAACTATCCCAACTTCTGATTTTATTAATATCTGAAGACTTATTGGACAAAGCAATTGTCTGTGAGGCTTGCCGCATACCATAGTAAAGTGGCAGTGCAGCCAGAAGGTTATGTCTCCCATGCTGCCTTACTGCACTGTTACCCAAATTGCTAGTGACATGGAAATTCCATGAAAAGTCAAGTTTTTAATTAGTTGGGGAACTTAGCAGCAACTTGATTAGCTATGTGAGAGGGAGCAACAATGGGATCTTTACACCTACATTTACCTCTGCTAGCTCTAAACAGACACACACAAGATGAAGAATTAACAATGATCTTTACTGAAAGTTTAATAATAATAATAATAATAATAATAATAATACCAATCACACACACAAGGAAGCATTCACACAAGGCTAATGAAAGAAAGGTGGGAGGCATTTGAATAGAGGGAATAGAAGAAGGATTTTGTCGGTTTTACAACCTGTCCTGTAGTCCGATGTCTCAGAGCAGTCTGACAGCATGGATCCAGAAGATAGGAGTGGCTACATAGAGGAGAAGAGTGCCCTCAGGAAAATGATCTGTGCATGCTGAAGTGAAGTTTGGGGCTACTATTTATACCCAAAAACATGACCTGAGGTGATGGGATTTTGAGTTAGAACAAAGCATTTCAGGAGATTTTTATGACTGGCAATGGATCTCCAGAGATGTCAAGTACTGTACTTATGAGTGGTTGTTTTGAAATTGAATGCAGTGACTACCTTTTTCTATTGCTAGGCCTGGGAACCAGGAAAGATGTTGCCTACAGACAAAGGCTGTCCCAACTATAGTTGATGGGTGTTATTGTTGGCCATCTGGTATGCTCAGAGAACATTTCTTTAGATTAAGCTTTTGACCTTTACATTACCTTATTTTTGGAATTTTCCATGGCCCCTCCTTAAAGCAATGCAAGACTTGGACTTTTTCCTGCCACAGTGTCCCTTTTGGATTTTTCAGGGGTCCCTGGTACTGAAGCTTCTGTGGAAAGCCACATTAAGGACAAATTATCAAATAACACCAATTATTAGGGTGCATGGGGCTGGGAGCACCATGTTTGGGTTTCAGCATGACATCATCATTCTTCCATTCTGGTCCTTTGGGAGACCTAGTAGGTAAAACCAAGTCATTTTGCAAACCAGAAAAATCGGTTAGCAAAAAGATGCAGTTTTCCCTTGGTCTCCCACAGGACCAGAATGGCAGAACACTAGAAAAATGACGATGTCATGTGGTATTAAGGCAGCATGGAAAGTAGAACCTACCCACTACCCTGCCATTTTACTTTGACGTGTGCTAAGCCTCTGTGACTATCATCATAAACTGTTAATGGGTTTGCATGCTCAATGTGTGCTCAAAGTTACAAATCATTCATTTAGGAGAAGGACATTATTTAGTATGTGTTGACAACATTGCCCTAGTTATTCTCAAAGAAAAGAATTGCAAGAAATGCTCTTAGAATGCAACGTGGTTGTGCTGTTTCATTTTACATAGGTATTTTTAAAAGCCAGCCTATATTAAATTCCTGTTGATATCTCTCCCCTTTCCTCTGAAGTGGTGTCACTGATTCAGATTTGGCCCATGAAGTAAAACATTTTGTTCTCTGAAGATCAATATTTTAACATTTGCCCATTTGGTGAAGGGAGGGCTTACTCTTCTAGCCAGCCCCACTATAAAGTAGAGTGAGGTAATTGCTTTCCATGGCAGACGCTGGGAATGGTGGCAGGGAGGCACTCTCCATCCCTGTTTTCCCCATATTTCAACACAGAAATGCATATGCCTTGTGACATGTCTTGGAGTCCTTAAACTAGCCTCGTGCCCTTGGGGACAATGAAAAATGTTTTTCCATGACCAGTGTTCAAGTAAAATTTAGTTGTTGGTCCAGTCAAATTCTGTACATAGAACAGGGAGAGCAGATTGTGAGTCGGGGGGTGTGAAGCTTACATGTGAAAACACTTTTCATTATAGCCATGTTTGTATACTGGACTGATTTACAAATCTAACTTGTTTTATTTATCAATTCAAAAGGCTTTATTGGATAAGCAACCATTTTTCTGCCTGCCCTTTATAAGAGTGAAAACCGTATTCTACTCTGGCTTTATGGATGACATAGGAGGGTTTGCTGCTTAGCATTCAGTTTGCTCACACAAGATCACAAGTTCAGTCCTTTGAATCCTCCAGTTAGATATAGCTATGAGATATCTTTTTCCTGTCATAGGCACCATTGGATTAGATTGTGGTGGGCAACTGCAGGAGGCTAGGTGGACAGATTTGCCTCCTAGGATACCTTGGAGGGACACAATCCCCACTGCACTCCCTCTGCGAAAAAGAAAAAAAAATCTACCCCCAAATGCCACCAGACAACTTTTAGGCTGCATCTGCACTGCAGAAACAATCCAGTTTGACATTGCTTTAACTGCCATGGCTCAATGCTATAGAATCCTGGGATTTGTAGTTTGTTGTGGCACCAGAACTCTCTGAAAGAGAAAGCTAAATATCTCACAAAACTACAGATCTCAGAATTCCATAGCATTGAGCCATGGCACTTAACACAGTGTCAACCTGGATTATTTCTGCAGTGCAGATGCAGCCTTGGAGAGTGTGGGAGACATTTCTGCCATGTATTAAGCCCCCTTCCTGTTTACTTCCTGTTTTTAAAAAAGGCCTTTTGCAGACCTAAAATAGTCCAGGGGTGCAAAATACCCCCCACTGTCCAGAGGGCATTTGGGAGCAAAGGTTTTGATCCCTGGGCCACACTTTGCCGACCTCTAGGCTAGATGATCTGGAGAGTGGCTGTACATAGAATACCCCAGGCTCTTTATTTTTTTCACAGAATTGAATGTTCGTAGTCTGTGATATTCTCGTATTGTAGCACTCCACAGTTATTCTCTGGTGCTTCCCTTTTTTCATCCCTACAAGAGCACAAGGTGGAGAATAGGGACTATTGGCTCTACCACCACCCCATATATCCCCACTGCTCTTCCTAGGGCCTTCTCCACACAGAGAAGGATTTCTGCAGTGTGGACTCAGGTAGAATCATCCCTCTGATCTTCCCATTCCAAAGAGAAAGTGTTCCTTCTGCAGAAGTTCAGCTCCATGAACACATGAAGGGAGCAGACTGAAGGAGTTTTGACAGGGATGGTGGGGGGAGGGGGAGGCCAATCGGGGTATTGTTCCTCCTCTCTCCCTCCTGCTATGGTGATTACATTGAGAGGATGACTGCATAGGGCTTTTTTCACTCTCTACACTCGAGCAGAATGAGTTCCTTCAAAGCAGCCACTTTCTAGCCCAGTATTGTCAACCCTGGGCCTGTCGACACTGCCGAAACGCAGCAGTTTGACACGACTTTATTCACCATAGTTCTGTCCTGTGGAATCCTGGTATTAGTAGTTTAGCCTTTTATGTCAGAGAACTCTGGTGCCAAACTACCAGGATTCCATAGGACAGACCTATGGTGGATAAAGTGGTATCAAACTGGTGTATTTCTACAGTGTAGACTGGCAGGAAAGGTTCTCCAGGATTTTTGGCAGGATTCTTTCCTAGCTCGTCGTGAATATCCTTGGTGTTTCTGTGGTGGTACCTGTGTGTGCATATGTCCCTTGAAGTTACCTCTCAACTTAGGGGAGGACATGAATTTTATAGCATTTTTTGAGGCAAGGAATATTCAGAAGTGGCTTGCCATGGCCTTCCTCTGAAATATACCCCACGGTACCTGGTATTCCTTGGTATTCCTTGGTAGTCTCCCATCCAACTACTAATCAGCCCTCACCCTGCTTAGCTTCCAGGATTTCCTAGGGCCAGGCAAAGGTGTACTGGTTTGCAGCCTTAATCTTTTGGAGTGTGTTATCCCTTCCACTGTGATGCTTGCATGCTGGAACATCAGAACCATGCAAGACTCTGCAGATAGTGGACAGCCTGAGCATAATTCTGCTCTAATAGCCCATGAACTATCACGACTTAATATTGACATTGCGGCCCATAGTGAAGTTCATCTCCATGAGGAAAGCAGCCTTAAAGAACATGGCGCCGGCTACACACTTTACTGGTCTGGCAAACCCAAAACCAAAAAACATCTTTCAGGAGTAGGCTTCATGATCAAAAACTCCATTGCCTCCAAACTCGAAACCCTGCCAACAGGACACTCTGATCGCATTATTTCCTTACGCCTCCCACATGTTGTTCTCTTTAGTATATATGCCCCAACTATGGAAGCCGACCCTGTAGAGAAAGATAAATTCTACACAGACCTACGCCACCTCATACAAAAAGTCCCTGTAGAAGATAAAATTATTATCCTTGGTGACTTCAATGCCAGAGTAGGAAAGAACTCCAAAGCCTGGAAATGTGTCTTAGGCAAGCATGGTGTTGGAAATTGCAATGATAATGGATGACTCTTGCGAGAGTTATGTGCAGAACAACAGCTGACTATTACAAACACAATCTTTCAGCAGAAAGATAGCTTGAAGACAACCTGGATGCATCCCCGATCCAAACATTGACACCTCATTGACTATGTTCTAGTCTGCCAGAGAAACATTCGCGATGTCCATCATACTCGAGTGATGCCCAGAGCAGAATGCCAAACAGATCATCGCCTTGTAAGATGTTAATCTTCATCGTAAATTCAAATCTAAGAGGGGTGGCATGTTAAAGAAGAGACTCCAAGTCAACAATCTTCAACAAGCTACCATGAGAGACAACTCCCAGACAAATCTGCAAACAAAACTTGAAGACCATCCTACAGATCCTTCTCCTACAGTGCTTTGGTAACATATAACAGTATCCTCCAGTCTGCAGAAGAATCCCTCGGGTTCTCCCACAAAAAAAAAAAAACAAGACTGGTTTGATGAAAACAACCAAGAGATCCAGGAGCTATTGGCAAGGAAGAGAGCTGCTCACCAGGCATACCTCGCCCAGCCAACTTGTCATGTAAGAAAAACAGCTTTCCATCTCACATGTAGTAAACTTCAACAGAAACTCTGTGACATGCAGAACAAGTGGGGGATCAATATAGCAGAAAAGACACAAGGCTGTGCAGATCTGGGTGATCTTAGAGGATTTTATGAAGCTCTTAAAGCAGTGTTTGGACCTACTTATCAGGTCCAAAGCTCCTTATACAATACAGATGGTCAAACACTAATTACTGATAAAGCCTTCATCCTGAATCGATGGGCTGAACATTTTCAAAGTCTCTTTAGTGCCAACCAAGTAGTCCAAGGCTCAGCTATCCAACATATGATACAAAAACTGATGAAAAATGAATTGGACATAGCTCCCACTTTGGAAGAGACCCTTAAGGCCATACAGCAGATGAAAAATGGCAAGGCAGCTGGGATTGATGGAATCCCACCTGAAGTTTGTAAACACGGAGGTCATGTACTCCACAAAAAAATCCATGAACTCCTTGTGAATTGCTGGGGAAAGGGGGAACTACCATCAGATCTCCAAGATGCAGTCATCATCACCCTGTACAAGAAAAAAGGAGCAAAATCCGATTGCTCAAACTATCGAGACATAACACTGCTCTCTATTGCTGGAAAAATCCTTGCAAAGATACTCCTGAACAGATTAGTTCCTGCTATTGCAGAAGAACTTCTTCCTGAAAGCCAATGTGGCTTCAGAGCCAATAGGAGTACTACAGATATGGTATTTGCCCTTAGACAACTGCAAGAGAAATGTAGAGAGCAGAACAAGGGTCCCTATGTAACATTTGTCAACCTCACCAAAGCCTTCAACACTGTGAGTAGAAAAGGTCTGTGGCAGATCCTGGAAAGACTAGGATGTCCCCCCAAATTCCTTATAATGATTATCTTACTACACGAGGGCCAGCACGGTCAAGTCAGATATGGCGATGCTCTTTCGGAGCACTTTCTAATATCTAATGGAGTGAAGCAAGGTTGTGTTCTTGCTCCAACTTTATTTACAATTGTCTTCAGCATGATGCTCCAAAGGGCTACAGCAGAGCTTGAAGAAGAAGACAGCACCTACATACGTTACCATACTGATGGTAGCTTGTTTAATTTAAGCCGCCTGAGGGCTCACAGTAAGACTCTAAACTATCTAGTCCGTGAGCTGCTCTTCGCTGATGATGCTGCCCTTGTTGCCCACACAGAAGCAGCTCTGCAGCGCCTAACATCCTGCTTCGCAACAGCTGCAGAGATGTTTGGACTGGAAGTCAACCTGAAGAAAACGGAAGTTCTTTACCAGCCTGCACCACAGGACGAACACCACCATCCCCACATTGCCATCGGCAAATCTGTGATTAAGTCCGTTCAGCAGTTACCTACCTGGGAAGCATCATCTCCTCAGATGCCAAGATTGACAAAGAGATCGATCACAGATTAGCAAAGGCATATAGCGCATTTGGAAGACTTTACAAGAGTCTGGAGTAACAAACACCTGAGGCGAAGCACAAAAATCAGTGTGTATACAGCCATTGTACTGTCCTTTATGGGTTACATTCTCCTTTATGGGTCTGAAACATGGGTCACCTATCGCCACCACTTACGATTCCTCGAACGCTTTCATCAGCACTGTATATGCACAATCCTAAATATACACTGGACTGACTATGTGATGAATGTTGCTGTCCTTGAGCAATCAGGGATCACTAGCATTGAGGCCATGATATTGAGAACACAGCTGCACTGGGTAGGGCCCATTTCTAAGATGGAGGACCATCGCCTCCCCAAAATACTAATCTACGGTGAACTCGCCATGGGTCAGTGTAAGAGGGGCGCTCCAAAAAAGCGATACAAGGATTCCCTGAAACAACATCTCAGGCTCGGCCAAATTGATCACCAACAATGGTCCACTCTGACCTCACATCAGGAGGCATGGAGACGCACTATCCACAATGCTGCAGGCTTATTTGAGAACTCACAGCTAACAAGTCTTGAAGAGAAACGACAACGCAGAAAGAATCACAACTCAGAAACATCACCCAAGGAGACCTTCTGCTGTGCTTTCTGCAACCAGACTTGTTTATCTCGGATTGGCCTTTTTAGTCATCAGTGCACTTGCTGAAAGCGCAGGATGACTCGTTCCTGAATCTTTGTTTGCGAAGAAAATCCAGAGAGGATTCCTGGCCCCAAAGGTGAAACTCTGGCAATATGAGGTCTGTCTATTAAATAACGAGACTGTGTTTCTACTTTTCAGACAAATCATGGAGAACTGATTGTGGGTACTTGAGTGGTGACCTTGAATGTGTCTGAACCTGCATGACAAACATCAACACTCTCAGCCATTCAGTTAATTGTCAGTCATCGTTTAAAGAAGCTGTGTTTTCTGTTGTATGCTGGAAAATGCTAAGTTTAAAAGTCAAACAATGTGACATTCTGCAGCAACTTGAGACAGATCGAAACCTTTTTCAAAAAATCATCACTTGTGATGAAACCTGGATCTTCCGGTATGATCCAGAGACAAAACAACAGTCAATGCACTGGAAAACACCATCATCACCAAGAATGAAAAAAGCACTTCAAAGCAAGTCCACATTCAAAGCCATGCTTATGGGGGGGGGGTGACATCAAGGGTGTAATTTTGGCAAAATGGGGTCCAGAAGGCAGAACAGTGAACCAGCATTATTATAAGGAAGTTTTGACAAAGCTGACAGAAAGTGTCAGGGGAAAAAAGGTCAGAACTGTTGAAAAATGGTTTCGTTCTTCATCAAGACTATGAAGTAGGTTTGGACCAATAAATGCATTACTACACTTGAACATCCTCCATATTCACCAGCTTTGGCACCATGCAACTTTTTTCTTTTTCCTAAAGTGAAATCGGTGCTTAAAGGAACATGTTTTGAATCAATTGATGCAGTAAAGAGGAAAATGATAGATGTGTTGAAACAGCTGACAGAAACTGATCTGCTTCACATCAACCAGTGGAAAACAAGACTGTATCTGTGTGTGAATGTGAATGTGGAGTATACTGAAGGGGACAAACATTAGAATTGTAATACCATATAAATAAAGATGGGTTATTGTATCAGTCTTGTTATTTAAAAGACAGGCCTTATATATTAAAGGAATCCAGTGCAAATATCCTATTCAGTGTGCTGTCATACCAAGTGCATTAAGACTAATCAGTGATTGAGGACTCTCAGCATATTTCCTATTTGTCATTAATTGAACATCATCCTCGTCCCGCATGCTAATAGCTACATTTTCATGGCTAAGAGAGTCAACGAGGCAAAATAAAAGCTAGTCAGCTAGCTCAAGCCTGCCTAGCAGAGCTATTTAAAGGATTCTGACCATTAGCCAGCACCTCAATACTTTCTCTCTCTGCAACCAAGAGAAAGGCATTGATGGAGTAATTTGCTTTGATTTCTGCTTCCTCTCAAAAAGGAAGATAACTGGAGCTCCCTCAATTGAAGCATGGAGCCGACAGAAGCATTTGCCTCCATTTCACCTCTTCAGTCATTTAGCGTTCACTTATTCTTTTCTCTGTCTGAATATTTAATATTTTGAAAAGATATCTAAAGGCATGCAAAGGAATGGGGAAGATATGTTCAGATAGTGCCTATAAATGCTGCAATTCAACTATGCTATTATTCATATGTCACTTCAGTTGATTTCAGTGGCAGGACTGTAAGCAGTAGTCTTTTTGCTCCTTTTGCTAAGAATATATATGTGGACTTCCAGATGTTGCTAGACTACAACTATCACCATTCATGTCAATTGGCCATGCTGACTGGGACTGATGGGAGCCTTCTATCTCTGGAAGGCCAGAAGTTATAATTGGGAATTATCATTATCATTTCTCTCTGAAGAATAAGCTGTTTCTGTATTATGCAAGCAGGGCAGCAGTTGTTTCTTCCAGAACGCTAGCATCACTGTAACACTTTGCCCCTAAGGAAATTTGACTGAAAGTTATATTTGAGTGCTAAGGCTGCAGTCTTGTGCCCACATAACTACAATTAAGCCCCATTAAACTTCTGAGGAGGAGTTACTTCTTGGTTGACATGTATAGTATTATGTTGTGAGACAGGCTGGAAATTCTGTAGCCCTCCAGAGAGAAGGCAGCTGGAGGCACCATTGTTTGGGGGAGTAGCATCCACCTCTGATTTTAATGTGAGAAACTTCATAGAAGCCCCAAGTTATATGAAAGCAGCCCAGGCCCTGGATCTTTTATAACAGAGCAACCGTCTGCCTCAGCTTCCAGTAATGAGGGCCCGCAACTCCCTGCATTCACCACCATTGGCTATGAGGGCTAGGGTTGCTGGGAGTTGCAGTCCAACAACATCTGGAGAGCCTCACAGTTCTCACCCCTGCTGTAAGATCTGAAAATGGAGGCTGTTGTCAAAGCAGGTTGAAACTGGAGGAAGAGTGGTCCCTCTCTTGTTATGTATAACAGGACTGCTGAAAGAGGGTTCAGTCCACTGTGAACATTGTTTTGTAGGGCCCTAGAGGGAGGTTGGTTGGTTGGTTTCCTCAAGGTCCCTTGAGTCTTTGCAGGGAGGGAAGAACACTCACAGCCTCCCACAACCAGCAACCATCTGGTCACCTACCCAACATCACTCTTTGGTGTCACATTAGAGGCTGCCCCCATGTCACCTGCTTCACAGCAGCCAAACAGGCCAGCCAGGAGCTGATCAGGAACTGCTCTCAGAAGCAAACAAATTAGCAAAGAGCTGGGAGAGCTGCTTGCCCAGGCTACGGAGGTAGAGGCACTCCTCCTACTCCTCCTGTGGGCAGCTGAGACTACAGTGCATTTGATCACTGGTCTCTGTTTCCAGCTACCACCTCCTTAACCTATGCTTTCTTTCCTCATTTGTACCCTAGTTCTACTTTCTCTTGCAGCAAGCCCAAGCCTTTCTACAATATTTAGTACTTTGTTATAAAAAAAATTTGTATATAATTATTATTTTTCATTTGAAATTCTCCAATTTTGCAATGGATATTAAAAAACAGTCAATTGATGATACTACCAAGAAAGACAAAAAACATATATACTGCAATTGATTCCCAGGCCCCTTTCTGGACTGCTGGTCTCCAGTAATTTTGTACTGGCTTCGCCCCACCCCTCTAACTAGGTTCTAGTGAACAGTCGTGGGTATAATAATTCAAGCACTGCATTTTACATGTCACACTTTAAAACAAAAATTAAAAGCTGACTGAAAAATTATACAAGCTATACCCCCCAGATGTTGTAAACTGTTGTACTGAATTGCAAATTAACATAACTTGGTGATCGGACAGGCATCATTTTTCATTAAATATGTGCAGAAGTACCAGTGTTTTTCTCCTGGTGATTTCAAAGGAGATTCTCGCCTTTCCCCCATAACTATTGCTTGTTATGGGCAATAGTTAGCCCCCAAAGCTAATGCTTTTAGAAGGCAAAATGGAAGCTGTGATAGGGATAAAGTCTAAAGAAGTGAGTGGGTGAGGCTGTTACTTGATTGAAAGCTCCTCTACTGTTCTCCTTCAGAATTCAAATACTGCCCATTATATTTAGGTTCACTGCATACTGAGACTTCATCACAACACAATTTTCATCACCTTTGCCAGTGCTGCCAATATGCAAAATGGTGGTGGGGTACGGAAATGTGCAACATGGTATTATAACGCAAATAAATCAGCTGAATCTTTTTAGAAGAAACGGGGTGAACTGGATGTAAACTACTATTTTCAGAGGCAGCCCTGCATAAGGAGTAACCTCATGTTCTATGCCGATATGTTCAGTATCTACTTATTTCTCTTCTTGATCACTCTGTTTGCATCATATAGTGTACATTATACAATATATTATATTGTACCGGAGACCAAGAGCCTTATCACACTATACTTCTATAGCACTATTATTCCACTTTAACTGCTATGGCTGCCTCCTGTGGATTCCTGGGATTTGCCATTTAGGGAGGAGCATTTAGCATTCTCAGTCAGAGAGCTCTTATGCCTCACTAAACTACAAACCCCAGAATTCCACAGGAGGCAGCCATAGCAGCTAAAGTAGAATAACAGTGCTATAACAATGTAGTGTGATAAGGCTGTCAAAAAAGCAATGGGTCAGGGCCAGCCCTACTATTAGGCAGGATATGGGGGCTGCCAGAGTCAGCCGCAAGTTGCTGAAAGAGTTAGTTGTCTGTGAGTATTGCCTGCCCTGTATTTCTTACGCTTGTTTGCTGGCCTAAGACATAGTGAAATATGTCATCATGTTACTGGTATTTAGAGCTTTGGAGATAACTGGTGACAAGAACTTATTTGTGATTTATTCCTTTCTATGACAATCAAGGTATACATAGGTTATATTATGATTGTAACTTAACAAGGAATAATGCCACTCCTTTTGTAACTGTAACTTTATAGTTCCATATACAGTTACACGGTATGACTTCACTTGTCATATCACATGGTTTAAGAGCTGGCTCCAGTCACGCCTCTTGCTCTGTTGTGGTGGTTGCAACAATAATCAGCTGGACAGGAGGAAAATATACTTTATACCATAGCAGGGATGTAGCTACTTGGGGGGGGGGGGAATAAAGGAAGAATGCCTTCCCCAAATAAGTATTCTTCCCCCAAATGAAATTTTTCTTCAGTCACCAATTTCTAGCATTGCAGAGACTGGGAAATTGAAAATTATTCATGTCTACACTCTTATATTTCCTTTGTTTGTATTCTCTTGGGAACGCCTGCCCCTTTTGATGAACAACACATGAAATAACGAAGCCAGACACAACCCTAGTTTTGGGTTAAAATAGGAGTCACTTTATTTATTCTATCACCTATTTAATCTTTATTCCTTGGGATATTCAAACTAGGGGGGAGACCCAATGCGGGAAAAGCTGGAGCTGATGGTCTCACCCAGACCTACCTCCCAGTTTCCCTGAGCAAAACACCTGATATCCGGGGGGGGGGGTTCCATCAATTGGGCTACCCCACCAGGCACCATATGCTGAAAGGCAAAACCCCAGGATAAGACGCCTCAAGTCATATGACTTCTGATGAGGGCTCAGCCTCAGCCCTCGGGCCAGCCTCAAGAATAGTCTACTCCCCATCCTTCAGTCACATGATCTGCAAGGGTAGTTTGATAGAGCCATCTTTTACCCAAAAGTGGTGCCATAGGTATACACCAAATTAATCCCCATCTCCCCCACAAATTAATCCCCCCATCTCCCCAGGTGACCACCTATTTATGACACCACCCTAAGGCCAATTCTCCAAGTGCCTTGTAACAGCGTGGGGTAGGCAAAAAAAAAAAAAACCCTGTGGAAAAGTGGGGGATTCCTACCCAGCTCATAAGTGACCAGAAGACTCACACTATGATAGAGGCGGGAGGGTGGGTCAAATTCAACCAAAAGAGGAGGAGGAGAGGGGTGGCCCTTGTTTAAATAGCCTCTGCTCTACCCCAAACCTCCTACATCATGGCATGAAATGCCATGACACAATTAAAGGTCTCTCATCATGTGAAGCCATCAAAGCACCTCCCCTCATGCAATACTACGCAGTGCTGGGGGGCGTGTGTATTCTTTGGATACCTAAACTATATTTCTAAATGTTCAACTGAAGTTTTAAGTTGCTGCAGCACTAGAAATCTGGGGAGTGAAGAAAAATTTCATCTTCTTATGTGGAGGAAGTAGTGCCTGTACTTTACTCACACACACACACACACACTATAGCTACACCCCTGAACCATAGGCCAGTAGCTTGTAGTGCTCAGCTATTTTAAGTAGTTAAAAGTAACTTTTAGTTTATTTTAGTTGCTTAAATACCTTAATACAACAAGCCAGTAACTCATTAGTAACTAATTTAGTTACTTTTATGGAACTGAAAGGTAAAACATTACTTAACAATTATATCTATGACAGATTATTTCTGGGGACACTGGAACTATAACTCAGGGGCAGGCAACATGCCATCCATGTGCCATATGTGGTGGCCCTCAATCATTTTTGAAGCCCCTGAACACACACCCTCACACTGCTGGGGGAGGAGTGGGTTGGCACACTGTTCAATATTTATGAAATCATAAACCAGATTTACAATCTCATAACTTTTAGGATTCACATTTATGGTCATTAATGACCCAACATGACCATAGAAATACACCTCTTAAGCCATGCGGTGCTCCAGCTGAAGGGTTTCCAAGGGGAAGCAGATGAAGGCACTGAGAAATTATGACTGCAGTTTTCTGTGGGTTTTTTTCCGGGGTGTCCAGGTTGTGAGGCCGTGTTCTGGAAGAGTTTATTTCTGACGTTTTGCCTGCATCTGTGGCTGGTATCTTTAGAGAATGATGCCAGCTGCAGATGCAGACAAAACATCAGAAATAAACTCTTCCAGAACACAGCCTCACAGCCCAGAAAAAAAACCATGGAAAACCTAAGGATGCCAGCCATGAAAGCCTTCGACTGCATATGACTGCAGTGTTCTCCTGGTCATGGGACATGTTGAAACTAGTGGCTGAGGCTAGGGGTCTCTCCAAGGGGTCTCTCCAGCTGCCATGTCAACACACCTGTGACAAGAAGAGCACTGCAGTCATCAATTCCTAGCGTCCCAATGTGTAGCACTTCAGAAACCCTTTTGTTTGCAGCGCTGCCTAGCTTGAGGGGGGGGAGCTAGCATCAGCAGAAGTAGCTACAATGATGGGTCTCCATCATCAGAGCTACATCTGATGATGCAGGTTCTCAGCCATGAGCTTTCTTGAAATCAGAAGAAATGTTGTTCCTGGAAACATCCAGGAACATCAACTCTCCTTTCAAAGAAGCACAGCTCGCTTGCCCCCCACACACACACACAGGAGATTTTCAGATGCCTTTTTCAGCGTCTTGCCGCGCAAGCAGCCTCCGGAGCAGTAACGAGGCTGCTGCGCGGCAAGGGGTCCATTTTGGATGATGCCGTTTCTCTCTTGGCATCATCCATGAGTGTTGCAGCTAGCATTGGAGGCAGCCACACTGTTTTTCACTCACGGAAGTTGGCAGCAAGACACTGAAAGAGGCATCTGAAAATCTCCACACACCTTATTTTGCTTCCAAAAAGCATTGTTTGAGCTCTGGCTACTTCTACTTTCTGTCTGGGGATGGAGCAGGAGTGGGGGGTTTACAGTGGGCAGTGGGGAGGAGTTATCACTCTCCAGAGTCCCCTCCTTCTGTTGTAACTCATTAGTCAGCATTTCTCAACCTTTTTACCCTGGAGGAATCCTTGAAATAATTTCCAGGTCTCAGGGAACTCCTGTCTAAAAAATATTATATCTAAAGCTAGAAAAAAATGTTTATTTTTAAAAATCACAAACTTTCAGGAAAGCCCTAGTGACCCCTTAGGGAGCCCTAGGGTTCCTCGTTGAGAAATACTGCATTAAGATTCTAAAATTAGCTTCAAGCTCTGACAGTTCTGAACTAAAATTTAACTCTCAGCCTGGGTGCCTTTCATACATGAAACAGGAGGGAGTCCCTTCTAGGGGAGGCACGAACCTTGTCCTTTGAATCAGTCATAAAACTATCTTAGATGAGCCTTGCAAAGAGTTGAAGCCTGGGTTTATGTTCACTGGCCTTTTAGAATCATTGCAGAAAAATGCTTGCTGAGCTTATGTGTTACCATCTCTATTTTGCTTTCCTTCCTCCTCACACATCAGGTCCATGTAAGGATTCTTGTTGTGTTTGTATCAAGCCTAACAGCCCAAAATTGCCGTTCTTCTTTCATGAAGAACTGCAGTCGATCAGTTGCCCCAAAGACTCTTCCCAAAATGCCCTCATTTGGTTGAAAGACCTGTCACTGCCGTGCCATTATTATTTTTATAATTTTCCTGTCTGTGGTGCCATTGAGTTTGATGGGAAAATAGAATATGAGACTGTGACAAGCTTGACAGTATATGGCATAGGCCTGAATTAATTACAGTGACACAAGGACTAAAGGGCATTTGCAGTGAGTAAAATTTAAAATATGAATTAAAGCATAATCACAACCGTTGACTGCAGTGATGTCTACATTAGAACACTGAAGGCATCTATGCTTTGCTGACCAACCAGAGAAATAAAGAGACCAGACATGAAGATTGAGTTGAAAATGGACCACTTTATGTAATTCTAAACTTATTTATCCTTTAACCCCAGAGAGCTGCAAGAGGGGAACAACCTAATGTGGAGAAGTTGAAGCAGGTGGTCTCACCCAGACCTCCTCCCCAGCTCCCCCTGGGCAAAAGGGGGCCATAGGTGTTCACCAAATTCCTTGTCTTCATCCACTACCTGCTAGGAAGTAAAATGCACTGCACAACTTAGCACATGGAGTAGTTGCCCCTCAGTGTGGAAGTGGAGTACCAGCGGTCCTTCCAGTAATGGTGAATTGCCAGTTCCTTCTTCCTAGGGGCCCATGTGGCTTTGTGCAGCCCTGAGGAAAAGTGGGAACCACCAGCCAATGAATTTAAACCTGGTTTGAATTCATTGGCTGGTGGGCCCTGGTGGAGTGGCCCAGATGTAGGCTTCACTCCAGGCAGGCAGGGAGGGGGCATTTAGCTTCCTGCCCCCTCACATGTTCAGCAGTGTTCTCTGAGCATCATCTCACCCACCCTTTTCACAATTTTGTATGGTATTGATGTAGCATTTGGGCATGTTGTCCGAATGATCCATCAATACAAAACAAGAAATTGTATAATTGTCCCTTCATATTTGCTGGGGTTTGGTTCCAGGACCCCCAATGGATACCAAAATAAGGTGAATATTCAAGTCCCATTATATGCAATGGCATAGCAAAATGGTGTCCCTTATATAAGATGGCAAAATCAAGGTTTGCTTTTTGGATTATTTTTTTTTAAGAATATTTTCAAGCTGTGAATGCTTGAATCCATGGATGCCAAATCCGTGGATACGGAGGGACAACTGTATTGTATTGTATTGACAATAGAATTTTGTATTGTTTTGATGTAGCATTCAGGCATGTTGCCAACTATATTGAATTCTTTCATTGGCACAACTTTGGGGGTGGGCAGTTGGCCTGGGTCCTGGATCCAAAATATTTATTACCAGTATTTCTCAAACATTGGTAGTGTATAGGAGTCCCCTTAAGGGACTTGGGATATGTGAGGCAGAACTGGGTTTGCCCTGCTTGATGGCAAACACTTTTCCTGCACCCCTAGTGACAGAGGGACCACTTTGGGGCATCTGCACAGGTGGATCCTTTCCTGTCATCCCAAGGGTTCTGGCATTGATCAACAAGTGGGATGGGCAATGCCTGGATCCAGACCCATATGTGTGCCAACCCTACCTACAGCTATAACCAATAAACATTATGGCCTACCTCTTCCACTCATATATACAGTATGTGTGTGTTTGTGGGTTATTCCATGCAGAGTAGAACTCACCCCCTGAACATGCAAATATAAATATAAACAAGTGAGACTTGCAACAGTGAGGAGTGCTTGTGCTCAAGATGCCAGCCAGCCAACTAGCTATGTCCTTTTTTCAGAATGTTCCACCACAAACCACCCTCTTTAAATATTGCACTCAAAGGTCAGCCAGCATCCATGTCCACTAATCATGCTCAATGTGTCCTTCCAGTCATGGTTAAGAAGAATGTCCCTTCAAGTATTTGTCCACAGGATAATTCCTGGAAACATTTCTCAAAGTCAAGAGACAAAATACTGGGGGAATACTGTGCAGAGACTTACCTATTCTTCCACAGTGGGGCGAATGCTGTGAAAACTTTGCATGCAAGGATGAACAATGGGAAAATGTTCTGTCCACACTCCAGGGATGTGTTTGCATTAATATCAAACTGGGGTAGGCAATTGTGGCAATCCAGATGTTTCGGACCTACAACATTTATCAGTCCTAGCCAACATAGTCAATAGTGAGGGATAATGGGAGTCTCAGACCAATGGTGAGGGATTCTGTAGTTGGCCACTCATAGCATATAAGAAAATAAACAGATGCATAAGCTAAACATTTAATTTCTTTAATTAGAGCAGTGCTACTCAAAGTGGTAGTCCATGGACTGATGCCAGTCCATGAACCATTGGCTGACAGTTCACAGTGAGCTTCGAGGAAAGAAATAGTTTTAGTCAGTGTACACAAATATGGTGCCAGTCCCTGGCACATTGGGGGGGACCTGCTGGGCCCCACATCAGATTGCCCAAGAAGCACTGAATTAGGGGACACTCTCATTCTTGGGTATTTTAGAGCTGGGGAGATAGTCCATAACAAGTGGCATGTAACTTCGTACATCCATCTTGCTCTCATTGTTCCTTCAGCAAAACCTTTTCATGTCCCCACTTATTACATTTGGCATATATTTTGTATAAGACTGAAGCTCAATAGCCAAGCAAAATTCACCAGACTCTTCATTTCATTTGCTAGACTGGAAAATTTGACTACTGTTTTAATCTTACTATTCTGTGGAATTTGATATTTGAAGAAAGGATGGTTATGTTTTGTTTTCTCTTTAATTAATATCTACCTTTTTCTTCAAGGTTTTCTGGGTTGAGAAGGGTATTCTGCCAGGAAACTTTATTCCTATTATGGTCTAAAAATATATATATATATATGTCAGTGCCATCCTGCAAGGCTTCTGTGTTTATATTTAAATCCTTCTGTGATGAACCCTGTCAACTTCCAATCACTTGAACAACAGACATTTATTTAAATGCTTTATTGTAAGGCATTAGATGTGTATGGCACCAGCTTATTGACTGATCTAAGGTAAAGGTGCCAAAACTCAGCATTAGTATATTCTGTAAGTTTCACTTTGTCTCACCCATCTGGCTAATTGGGACTGTCTGTACCATACTCTCACTCCCTACACTTTCCCAAGGGAAATGACCTTGGGCTTCCCTGCAAATATCAACCCCCACATTCCAGTCCCAGCCAGCATCTCCCATAATGCACTCTACTCATGTCAAGTCTCTGGTGTAACTAGCAGCCTAATAATGCTAACTAATACAATATCATAGCCTTCTATATATCACCTACCTTTAAAAAATTAAATAATTCAAGGAGAGATTACAATCTTTTAAGGAAAATAATATGAACTAGCATGGGATATATTTCCAGTGAGACAATGGACAAAGTTGTAGATCTTATGAATATGGAAGATGTGTTTTAATTATTTATATTTAAATTTGTGGGCCTTTTCTCTATCTGAAAGTACCCTCAAAGTACAGAATTACATTGCCAATGCCATAAAATGACAAAAACATAGTTGCAGAACAAAATAAAAATAATGTAGTTGCAAGAAAACTTGGAACTTAAAAATTCACGTAGCATACCACAAGATCAAAATGAGAAGTACCGTAACAGCTGTTCAGCAGTGGAACACACTCCCTCAGAGCGTGGTAGGGTCTCCTTCCTTGGAGGTCTTTAAACAGAGGCTGGATGGCCATCTGTCAGGGATGCTTTGATCGTGATTTCCTGCGTGGCAGGAGGTTGGACTGGATGGCCCATGCGGTCTTTTCCAACTCTACAATTCTATGATGCTATGAGAAATTGAAATTAACAAAAAGAGCAGAAACATATAGTCCCAGAAGATGAAAACAAAGAAGAGTGGACAATTTCTTCATACCAAAGACAGGGTGAAACAGAATACTGTAGTCTTTGTCAGGTATCAGAATGCCAATTAGGAAGGGTCTAAATCAGGATCAGGTAGCCCTTTCAATATTTTGGACTGCAGTTTGTATACCTGATCATTTGTTATGCTTAGCGATGTAAAATCCTGCAATTATTCTTCCCATGCCTGAAGAAGCTGTGAAATGTTTATTTTTCTTCTTGCTCTCTGTGGAAAGTGAGATATATTCAACTGGGTCACCTCTCACAGAGAAGCCAAACTATACCTGACAAATTCTCAAAGAATGAGGGCTACAGAACAATCAGTTGTCTTTTCCCTCCCTAACTCTTCTTGCAAATTATTGTTCTGAACCATAAAACTCTGTTTGCAGTGTCTAACAAGGAAGTATGGCCTGTGTCCCTCACTCTGCCTGCAGCCAAGTGGAATAATTCAAATTGTCTTGGCTGAGATTCACACAATTAAATTGGGAAATATCAAGTTATCTAGGTGATCCTACTGTAGCTATGTATGTTTATGAGATGAACAATTGGCAAGGTAAACAGCTGCCTCCCGAATCACTTACTGAGTATGTGTGAAGAGCAAAACAGAAAGAAAAGGAGAAAGCACCTTAGCCTGCCTGGCAGTTTTCACATATCCTATGTAACCCTCCACCATCTCTTTTGGTTTTGACTAGAGAGGACCATAAAACACTCAGCTGTCTTTCTCTTCTACAGGCTCTAAGAAGGGGGAATGGCCTGTGTTTATGTTTAGAAACAATGTAGTAATTCAAATTGCCTGGACTGAGACTCATGCAATTTAAAATGAATGGCTGAGGCACTGTTATTTTTATTACTTAAACGAGAAAAATGTCCTGAACATCACATTTCCCATTGAAGTGCCCAGCCCATTATATATTTTGCAGATGAAGCATTTACAAATTCTCACACCTAGGCAAGGAGCCGGCAAATTTCTCATCTTGTAAAGAGAAATGTAAATGCATCAAGCAATCAAACATCCTGTATGTTTAGGGAACAGCTCCAAATAATCATCATATCCCTAATTTTTCTGTGCTGGCCTGGGCAGATGGCAGTTGTGGTGCAAGACATCTGGAGGACATCATATCACCTACTGTCTGATCTGTAAAGGGTGGGTCTTATCTGTAGCTAAGAATTTCAAAGTCTGGGCATCACAATTTTAATAGCCCTTTTCCATGTACCAGCCTGCCATTGCCCTGATGTTGAATAGGGCTTCTACCAAGGTTCTTAACAGATGACAGGCTCAGAGCTTGGAATGTTTCTTTTTGTGGTACTCATTACTCTGATCACCCAACTTGTTACTGTTACTGCAATGCAGAAAGCAACTGGCTTACCCATTGCTAATATATCACTAATGCTGTGCTTTTACACCACACAATACAGGACAATTGGGTTCATCCATCTCTGACTGAACTACTCTGCCTAGATTCCCCCCACTCCTACACACATACAGCACAACAGTCTACATGGCTGCCACACACACTTCACACAGATGCTTTGAGTGAATGTGCAGAAGCAGTCTCTCACTCTTTCTTCCCCTGTCAGTAACCTTTTTCATTCCCCATTTCCCTCTCCTCCAAACAACTGCTAACCCCAAGCACGTTAAGAAAGCCCTCTACTCCTCTAAAGTCTCTCACATAGCTCACACCAAGTCAGTCAAAGTATGGGCCTTGTGCCCCTGTGAGGAGCCACCAGACATTCTTTTCCCCCATTTATTCATTCTCTTTCTCTGCCTTGTTTTTGCTGTTCCTCACTCGAGCTGAATAGGTTTAAGCAGTTCATTACATACTCACCACCAGCTGTATGAGGAGGTTTACTGTATGAAGTAAAGTACTGTTTGAAGCTGTGTGAAGAGTTCTTTATTTTTAAAAAAGTAGGAGCTTGTTGTGACTATTTTTTTATGGATTGTGCATCTAATCAATACCATCAGGATCTTGCCTTGGAGTTTTACTTTTCATTCTTTTTCATCATATTTTCATGAGGTTTTCTCTTCAAAATCTGAAGATTAGAAGGGAACTCTCTTCTCATAGGAAACCTCAAAGTCAACTAGACTTTAGAAGGGGAAGATGTTACAGAGATTTATACAATTCTGAATGAAGAAAGTTGATAGGGAGAGGTTTCTCTCCCTCATAACACTAGAAACTGAGAGTCATCCAGTGAAATGGAATGGTGGAAGATGTGGGACAGGGAAAACTTTGGGCATAGTACTTCAGGCAGCTCATAGATAAACTATGGAATTTGCTACTAGAAGTTGTAGTCATTGCTACCAAACCTGATGGCTTTAAAGGAGGCTTCAAAATAAGTCTATGAAGGCTACTACTCTTGACAGCTATCTATAGAAACAGCAGATGTCTGAGTATCATTTGCTGGTGATGCAGACAGGAGGTGCTGTTGCACTCATGTCACATTTAAGAGTTTCCTACAGACATCTCGGCCATTTCAAAATATGACCATTTTTGTACAACTTCAGCCCAGGTAGCAAACCAAGGAGATCTTCCCCTTAATTCCACAGAATCCCTGCAGATTTGAAGATCAGGGGAGTTGCCGCTATGGAAATGTTAAGCTAGGACAGATCAATGAATCCCTCAGATAAAAGCTAGGGAGTTACAAAGGAGACTTCACATTTTTTCCCCAAAACCTTTTCTCTTTCATTTTTAAGAAGGAAGACTATAGATGCAAAAGGTTCTCTAGTTATTTCTTTAGATTTAGGAAACCAACCCCTGTTTTTACATCTTGCTTCCATCAACAGGCATTTCTGAGATAGTCTAACTGCAATTAACTACATTTAGTTTACCTTGCAGAAGCTTGGTGGGGGAAAAGTCTTATTTCAGTATTCACTGGGTGATGGTGACGGGAGAACCACTGTTGGCTGAACCACTCTACCTGTAATTATAGGCCCTATTTTATGGAGACTTCATGGAAGTTTAGGAAGTCCAAAAAGTAGCAGGGTGTGTGTAATTTGGAAGTGCATAATTTGATGTTGCTTTTTAATTTTTAATATTTTTATTGCTCTTAGGCTGTATTTTTCTGCTGCTGTTTTTGTTTTGTGTTATGTTGTTACAGGTTTTTAACAGCAGTGTTTTTTTAAAAAAAATTATTATAAACTGCATAGAATTATCAGGACATAAGGTGGAATGCAAAAGTTCGTATTTATTTTTAATGTACTCACAAAGGGCTGCACATTTATAATCTTTGGAATGAATGCCCTCGAGAAATCAACATGAATTCCCTAAACCTCTCACTTCTTGAAATTTACTCTCTGTAAACACAAAATGATGGAAGAGGTTATATATTTTGTTTAGTATGTTTGTCCTTTCTTGTACTGTATTTACCTTTCTGTCATCCCTATTCTTTCATTTTTAAAAGTATAAGAACTCTGGGGTCAGGGTTACAATACACAAAACCAGAGCTTGGAAGTATAATTTTTGGACTACAGCTCCCAGAATCCCTCACCCAGCATGGTCAGTAGTCATGGAGGTGCTGTCAGTTTTAGTCTAAAAAAGTAACTTCTCCAAGCTCTACATAAAATTACAAGGAGGAGACAAAAAGGTGGAGAGCAAATGATAAGGGGAGACGAGATCACAGCAACAGGTACAGGAAGCCCATCCAACAGGTTAGGGACTACAGCAGTGTCAGAAACCGGAATTGATCAAAAAGCAGAACCCATGTAAGGAACATGAGAGACATATGATGGCTTGTTTGGGAGGACCTACACATGCCTGTGGACACCTGCGTCCACCCACACATGCATTACTTACAAAGTCTCTCAGTTGGCTTGGTGACTTTCCCCCACTCTACTCACTTTGCAAGCAGCGTGCATGTGTGCAGTAAGCCCCAAGCAAGTATCCACAGGCAAGAACTGTCAAAAGAGTGGATTCCTCATTGAATGAATGGAACTTGTTCTTAATTTGCAGTCATCGAAAGAGTGAGCTGTCCAACAATGAGCAGTCAAAACGTGAGGGCTTCCTGTGCACACACTGTATATGTTGCATAAAATAAATGCATGGAGACAGTTGGATTAGTTGCACTCACTGTCACTGCACGTTCCTTCTGCATGTCCACTTGATGTTCATTGGGAGGAGTTCTCCATGCACAGCAATGTATAGAGCTCCTACACTCAAAGGGAAACCCTGGCCATTCTGGGTTCTTCACAGACCACTGGTCACATGGAGAACACCTTCTAGTGAACATGAAACTACATAATACATCTACATCTCCTATTGCGGGATATCGGCCAAATTGTTTTTTAAAAGAAATTTA
The DNA here is from genome assembly GCA_030847615.1 of Gambelia wislizenii. Classification (NCBI taxonomy): domain Eukaryota; kingdom Metazoa; phylum Chordata; class Lepidosauria; order Squamata; family Crotaphytidae; genus Gambelia; species Gambelia wislizenii. The sequence goes on along the minus strand of JAUMIR010000003.1, from coordinate 200,803,521 downwards.
AAAGGTATAATCTTCTAACCAATGTACTAAAAATATCCATCAACACATTAGCCTTTGTGTTAAAAGAGTTTTTTGTATGACCTCCTTAACAGAAAAAAGAATGAGGAAAAAATGAAGACAAACAGGAAACCTCTGCTAGAAAATCTCAGATTGTCTCTCCTAAGAACAAAAGGCTTGGAATCTATCTAAGTTATTGTCATCAGATATCCTGTATTTACTTAGGGCTTTTCTATATGTAGTGAGTTTCCTGTGGGAAATTGCAGCTGTGACTGAATTAGATAGCATTGGCCTAGGAAATATTTTCCCAATGTGGAATTGCTTAATAGTATGTACTCAAATCACTAATCACATTTCTAGTAAATGCTGGTTTTCTTCTCTAGCACCAGAGCATAAAAATGATACATAATGTTATTTCACAAGGCTCTTTCCCTTCAGCAGCTGGCTAACCCTGCCCTCCTTTCTTTAGGTGAGGATCAGGCCACCACTAGAAAAGACAAGTGCTGTCACACATTTCAGGAGTCTGAAACCAGAGGCATGGAGCAGGGTCTATATAATACCCCTTGTGTTGTTGGTAGGAAGGTGGGAAGGAAAGTCACATACAGTGTCTTGAGTTCATTGGAGAAAAGAGAAGATATCAAAATAATGAATAAGTATATAAATAGTATTGATAAGAAGCCTATCTGTAGTGATCCAAGGCTTTGTTAGCTGAGTTAGATTTGGTAACTTAAGGAACCAATAGGAGCCTGACTGGCCCTATGGAAGTTTGGTTCCAGGTTTGGTTCTGGTCTTGGATCATGCACAATGCTTCTGACCCCTTGGATCCTTTGCTTGTCTGTTCCAGCTTCTGGCGACCATCCTGACTGGACATTCCTGTAGGGCCAGCATGAGCCCCAACTGGGCTCTGACAGTTAGCAGCACTAAAGAAAGTAGCTATTACCTTCACATTTGCACCTGAGTGCTGACAGTGCAGAGTGTACTTTGAGAAACACCAAAAATAGATATACATTTTCCCACTTGTTTGGAGGGTCACCAATGAACATTGACATCACATTTAGGTGACTGTCATTGTTTTCCAGTGTGTCTTGAGATATTGGATATTCATAAAATATGGCTAGCATTGTCAACATTTATATTTGACTATCAACATTCTTCATCTTTCATACATCAAAAGAGAAAGAAAGACATTAGCATGAAACCAACTCCAAGAAAGCTGTTTTAAGTCACGCTGCACAACCAATGCTTAAATATAATGGTCCCACTAATAACATTTTAAAATGTTGAAAAGGCAAAACATTTCTTTGCTGCAATCAAATCAGTTTTCATAGACAAGGGAAAAGATGCAGGAATACAACTGTCTATTATTATTACCTGTTTGCCTGAGATCTTGTTTTGCATCAGTTTTCTTGGAAAGATGAAAAATTGTGCCTGGAATCGCAGTGCTTAGCTAAAGAAGTGTCATAGAAAAGCCCCCAGCATTTCATCTTTAAGATGCTAGCGTGCTACTGATATTGTTTTTATACTCACGTGCAATAAAAAGCATCTCCTTGAAAATGCTTTGGACTTGGCTTGAATCAAATTTACAACTTACTGTAGCTTTTTAACACTGTTCTCAAGTTGTCTAGCAAAAGGAAAAGGAAAAGCTTGTACAGGTTTCTTCAGATTTCTGCTTCAGGGAGTGAATGTTTTGCTTTTAAAAAAAAATACTGAAGCTTCCATTGTACTGTTGGGCATGACAGAGATATTAAAATAGATGCAGTTCTACTGTGTAACATACACTTGTTCATTTTTAAATCATTGTGACTAGTAAATTGTGCACCCCTATTTTTCTGCTGCCTCATCTATCTTTTTCAACATTTTTGTTACTCATTGTACACAATGCACACAACTCTCATTTCACAAGTTTTGAAATGGTATGAACAACTTTGCTTTTACATTAAAGCAACCTGCAAAAGAACATGAGATAGTTTATTATAAATCGTATGCATGAAGACCTATATCCAGTTGCTAGTGGTAGAGTAGACCCACTGAATAGATTGCTTAAGAGTAAGTAAACTAAGGGCTTGTCTACGCAGGCCAAATAAAGTGATCTCACCTCGTTTTCACAGCAAGTTATCCAGGCAATGTATGGTCTGAATTTGGGTCTTTTCAGTGCTTCAGGGTTTTAATCCAGACCAGAAAGAGTTGGGATTTACTCTGGATTTGAGTGGAAAATCTGGATATGCGTGTTTGCGCGCGTGTGTGGACTGCTGTCCATAGCAACATCAGTGTGGGACTGGTTGCTAAGAGGAGTTTTGGCAGGTGGGTAGAAGAGTTCAGGAGGAGACTCCCTGGGCCAGGCAATCAGCTGACCTTTCCAGCCACAAAATGTCTCTTCCCCTGTTGCAATTTCACTTTTTAGTGGTTCCTTTATCACCATTTATGATGCATACATGGCAGTTGTTTGGAGAAGTGCATACCAGCATACCCATATCATTAGCTGTGCATTCCTCTGCTTATTGGGATGTCCAAAGTCCCTCCAAGCTGTGAAAAAAGAGACAGAGGGGATGTGGACATATGTACATTCGCATGCATAGAGGGAGGGGGGAAATGGAATAGCCACGGCCATGTGGCCACACATACTGTGATTTATTGGACTGCGGTGAGTTCAGAAGGCAGAACAGTATGGACAGTGCTTCCAAACTTGCCTCAGTGTGTGTGGCAATCATGTGGACAACCCTGTGGTCACTGTAGGCCAGGGCAATGTGAAGTAAGCTAGATTTTCCTGTTAATGTAGATGAGTCCTAAGGATGCATATCTCGGCTCACATGCAAGAATAAATAATTTCAAAAGATTTCTCGTACTAGGTGAGATTACAATATTTATTAGTTGTTGATTGACAGGTTGATTGATTTAAAGTATTTATACCTGATGCTTCAGCCAAAAAAGCTACTGGAGCAGTTTGTGCATTTTCAATTTTTTAAAAAAGATTAGGACAGTTTTGCAAAACATTCATTTTTGTGCAAAACAACTTAGGGTTTCTACAATAAAAAGTTGCAAAAACATTTCACAAATATGTTGGAGGAGTTTGTTTTAAAAAAAGAAAAGAAAACAAAGCACTTTTTTGCAAAATTTTTAAAAGTCCCAAAGTGAAATATATATATATCTTGCAGCAACACCCTTTCTCATTGAGAAGGAGAAAATTTGTTTTTTTACATCCCTAAGGTCAACCCCTGTGTAAATCACATGTATTCAATAGGTCTAGTCTAGTTGGGACTAGCAGTTGGATCTAAACCCCAAAATTTGAGACACTGGGGACTTTATCAGACTAGCAGCTAAAAACATTGCAATTCCACTACTGAGGAAAGTGGAAACATAGTGGCATTATTACACATATTATTGCATATTGCTGTAATTGCGCAATACAGCTGCCACAGAATTATTTCACAAGCACCACTAGCACTTTAAGAATGGGATTTTACTTCCATGATTTAGTATGGGTGAGATTTCAGCAGTTCTTGCGAGAAGATGCGAGCGTGCTTAAGAAGTCGAAAAAAACCCTGAATTTACAAAGTAAATGAACATACAAACATTTAAACAAACCTAAAAACCTGCAAACAAAATGCGACAGTTCATAAAAAGAGCATTTTGTGGATCGTTTTCATGTTCTCACCCAGAAGTTTTCTCACTGGGAATGAGAAGGGGGAAAGAGGACTACACATTTACTCTGCAATACTATGATTACAGCAGGATGTGGTTTTGTACACTCTTCAATACTGTTGTCCTGAACTCACAGTGGCAAGTGCCTGAGGAACAACAGAGGAGGGGTGCAAGTCCAATCTGTTGCCAATTGTCAACAACAGAAGCAAGAGAAGTCAAGAGCCAGTCCAGAAGCCAGTCACCAATAGTCCATACAACATACAAGAGTAGTCAAAAGCCAGTCCAGAATTCAGTTACCAAGTATCCATACCAGCTGCCAGGGAAACCAGTAGCCAGTCCAGAGTTCAGTAGAGTCAGGTCCAAGGTCCAAGTCCGGGATCAGCAAGGGGTGACCGCAACTGTCCAGAAGTCTATTCAAAGTCAAGGCAAGCAGGAACACAGGAGGAATGCAACAGCTAAGATTAGCAGTTATCAGCATTGTGTCTCAAAAGAAAACTTCTGCCAGATTTATAGCCAGAGTTTCCAGGCCAGGTGGACCATTAGCAAGGAAGCAGATCAACGTTTGGTATTTAAATGATGCTGGGTGCAGCATTTCTCTCCTGGGTGTTCATATAAGGGAGGTAGCCTGTCGTCTGGATCATCTATCACTGGCTGGCAGACTGTTTGTTCTTCAGTGAGGTATGTTTTCCTTGTCTGCTTTGGCTGCCCTCTTGGAGGGAGTCTAGGCAGTTTCTGCAGGCTGAACCACGCTTTCCCCCACTGTCTCATCTGCATTCTCTGCTTCCTCCTCCTCCTCCTCAGCAAGGGAATTCATGACAACCATGAAAAAAGTGACACTGAGAGCTATTGACAGCTTGTCCTATCAATGAAAAGTGATGCCTTATTCGTGGCTGGAGCACAGATTGACCACGCAAGAATGACAACATTGTGTGATAGCAGGACCTGTTTGCACTACCATGATGTCATAATCATGCGATTTTTGTCGCATCTGATAAAGTCTACTAATACCCTAGAGGACAGGATCAAAATTCAGAATGACCTGGATAGACTGGAGAGCTGGGCCAAAGCTAACAAAATGAAATTCAATACGGAGAAATGTAAAGTACTGCATTTAGGGCGGAAAAATGAAATGCATAAATATAGGATGGGAGAGACCTGGCTGAATGAGACTACGTGCGAAAGGGATCTAGGAGTCCTAGTAGACCACAAGTTGAACATGAGCCAACAGTGTGATACGGCAGCTAAAAAGGCCAATGCAATTTTGGGCTGTATCAATAGAAGTATAGTGTCTAGATCAAGGGAAGTAATAGTGCCACTCTATTCTGCCTTGGTCAGACCTCACTTAGAATACTGTGTCCAGTTCTGGGCACCACAATTCAGAAAGGATATTGACAAATTGGAGCGTGTCCAGAGAAGGGCAACTAAAAAGGTGAAAGGTCTGGAAACAATGCCTTATGAGGAGAGACTTAGGGAGCTGGGTATGTTGAGCCTGGAAAAAAGACGGTTTAGAGGCGATATGATAGCCCTGTTTAAGTATTTGAAGGGATGTCACGCTGAGGATGGAGCAGGCTTGTTTTCTGCTGCTCCAGAGACTGGAACACGGAGCAATGGATGCAAGCTCCAGGAACAGAGATTCCACCTCAACATGAGGAGGAACTTTTTGACAGTAAGAGCTGTTCGGCAGTGGAACACACTCCCTCGGAGCGTGGTGGGGTCTCCTTCCTTGGAGGTCTTTAAACAGAGGCTGGATGGCCATCTGTCGGGGATGCTTTGATCAAGATTTCCTGCGTGGCAGGGGGGTTGGACTGGATGGCCCTCGTGGTCTCTTCCAACTCTGCAATTCTATGATTCTATGATTCTATGATACTTGCATGGCTATTGTAGGACATGCCTGAGAAGTAACCACCTGGTAGCTATTTTGATTACTTATATGGTTGTTAATGTATTATTTTAATTCATCAGCTAAATCAGCTTTGTATTTTATCAGCATAGGAGGCAGCAGTATGATGGTGAAGCCCCAGGTAGTAAAAAAAAAAAAAAAAATTGGATACAGTCAGATTTGGCTATTACTGTCTCTGAATTGGGCCTATTCTAGGTGTCTGTGGCCTAACAAAATGAATTTCAACTGGGAGAAATGTAAGGTACTACACTTGGGCAGAAAAAAATTAAATACAGAAATATAGAAGGGCAACACCTGGCTTGACAGTAGTACATGTGAAAGGGATCTAGGAGTCTTAGAAGACCACAAGCTGAACATGAGTCAACAGTGTGATTTGGCAGCTTCAAAAGCCAATGCAATTCTAGCCTGCATCACTAGGAGTATAGCGTCTAGATCAAGAGAAGTAATCAAGGGGGTTGGACTGGATGGCCCATGTGGTCTCTTCCAACTCTATGATTCTATCATTCTATGAAATTGCTACAACAAGGTAGCATTGTCTTACTCTGTTCTTTCCTTGAGTCCTAGTGAAAGAAAATTAAGGCAGAATGTCTGCACTGTGTAGAGAATTTGTTAAGCATAGTAACTGGAAAGTAAAGTTTAAAATCTACCACCAATGTGGGAGCACAACATAGAACTTCAATTTTGGTTTCAGACACAAGAACACTAATTCACTCTACAAATATGAATATTGTTTATTCGGCACAGAAAAGAAACTGAGTGTACCCTGGCTGTTTGAACACCTCTGACATTTTCTTAGCCCCATGCATTAGGATAGTGTCAATATTAAATGCACATTTTCTTCTTTTCAATTTCCTTTCAGGTTTTTTTTTAAATATCAGTGAGAGAGTCAAGATCTGTGGCAAATAAAGGTATAATGTTATTTTACAAGTTACGGTCATACCTTTTGTCACTAGGTGGCATGGAGTTAAATGTATTTTGCTATTCTTCACAAAAAAATAGAATACCACTTACATGTACTACTTGATGCCCATAAATAAGGTAGTGGCCTGCCTGGTGTGATGGACACCTGATTAGATGGAGGAACATGTGAACCTGTTTCAGATCTGTCCACCTAACTACCATGTACAGCAAGCCTGGAGGAACCTTTGACCCATGAGATATGTTGGATGTCAGCTCTCTGGAGCTTTAGCCAGCATGGGCAATGGTAATGGCCTATGGGATTTCTACTTCAAACATCTGGAAGGACAGCAGTTTCCCAACCCTTGTGTACAACACTAATCATGACTTCAGGAGAGAGAAGGTGGCAATATCAAACTTATATGCAAACTAAGGAAGTAGGCTTGTTTGCCTGCAATTAGATTCTTTCAGTAACAAGATGCACTGGTTTTTTACTTCAGTTCAGCTGGCTGAACAGTGTTTTGAACAGCTAGCCCATTCCTGGGTCTGTCTAACAGGATCTTAACATATGTTTTTATTTGTTTATATTGATAATATTATGTGTCCAATTTACCCTGGTATATATCAGTGGGTTAATATTCCTGTGTATGTATTTATACTTCAGGGCCTTAATACCCTGAAGATGCCTGATCCCCTCTGATCTTAGAACTAAGCAGGATTAGGCCTGGTTAGTATTTGAAAAGGAGACCACCAAAGGATACCTGGTGCTATCAGCCATATTTCAGAGGAAGGCAATGGCAAATAACCTCTGAAGTTTTCTTTCCTTGGAAAAACATATGAAGTTCATGAGGTCATCAACAGGCATCTTGAAGGTACATACATACATACATACACATACACACACACACACACACAGAGAGAGAGAGAGAGTTATACAGATTTGTTGGGACTTTTTGATTACAATGCAGCCAGCTGAACAGTGTACTGAACAGCCAGTCTCTTCCTGGGTTTGTCCAACAGCATCTTACATCTATTTTTGTTTGTATTAATAATACTAGGTATGTGATGTACCCTGCTATATATCAGTGGTTAACATTCCTTATTATTATATAAAGTATAATATTTACACTTCACTGTTCGTAGTATTGTGAATAATTTGTATTGATTTTGTATATAGTACAACCTCCCATAGCTGTGGGGGATATGTTCCTGGATTTACCATAGCATGTGAAACCACAGATAATAGCAAACCCTATTGAAATGAACAAACTCTGGACCAAGTATACCATAGACTTTTACTGGATGACTAGAGATTCCTAGAGAGAACTCTCCTCTGGGCATTTCAAGTTCCTCCAGCACAATTCTGTGGTCAGCTTCCAGCGGAAGCATAGCATAGAGTCAGGCTGGAGGACCTATAAAACACCTAGCGAGAACATATTTTTGGACACAGGTAAATAAAATCATGGGTACCAGTCCCATGGATACAGGGGTTCATACTGTACTTCAAAAGTCTTAATTTTAAACATTTATTATTTAGAGTTGGGGTGATTTTTGTCCATTTTAGGTCCTTTTCTTCCTGTTTCTAAGCTAAGTAAGTTTATGAAAGACTCCTAAATTTAAAAAAACAAACACTAAGCTCAGAAAGATCTGTATGACATTACGCAGCCATTTGAAAATTTAGGGCAAGGGTCCTGTTTTGCATCTTTCTGGATCCTACTACATTCCATCCCGCTCCCACAACTGTTCAAATATGCTTTATTGTTGTGTGCCTTCAAGTCCTGTCCGACTTACGGCAACCCTAAGGCGAACCTATCACAAGGTGTTCTGAGGCTGACAGTGTGTGAGTTGCCCAAGGTCACCCAGTGGATTATTATCACTCTAATGGATCTGAAGAAGTGGGTTTATATCCACAAAAGTTCATGTGAAAATAAAAAACAGTTAGTCTTAAAGACGCTGCCACATTTCTTTTCCTTTTTTCCCTCCCCCTTCCTTCCACCTTTTTACGTTGCAAGAGACTAACATGGCTACTTCTTTGGTCTATTAGGATGCTTTCCATCTGGTCAGGATCTCCCTATTAGCAGTTTTGAGTGGTAATGGGAAGGCATCACAGAACTGAGATAGAACTGGGATGTTAATGTCACTCACAGAAATACTTTCCCATTAACTAAAATGTCTTTTGTTAACTGTGCCCTAAGACTGGAGGAGCCTGTGGAACAGTCATCAGTATTAACAAAGCTAGAGGACAGATTTTACTAGAAGAAAAAATGACATGCAATCTTTCATTTATTTTCCCTTCACCCATTCATCATTTCCGACCTCCACTGCCATGGCATCCTATGCCCATAATCCTGTTTATAGCAGTGCCTTTTTGAATGCTTGAATGCTTACTTCACCCTTTCTAGCCCTTAACCATTTTATGTTCATATTAAAATTGCTCAAATAAAAATAAAATATAGAGCTTCTTCAGATCAAACAGACTAAGATGGTTCATGCAGTTTTCCAATAATTAAACTGGATAATAAAAATTATTCCATACTATCCCATCCATCACTATAGAAAACATTTGCCAGAGTCCTATATGACCTGTTACATTACATACCTTTGTGTATGCTTAGCTACATAACAGAGGTGGTAAGAAACCCCTTTACTGAATTGTGAAGGTGCGTAACGGGACACTGGCAAGAGCACACAATGTGCATCAGGACCAATGCACATTGGTGTGCAATGTACATTGGTGCACTTTACACCAATGTACTTCACACACCGATGTTCACTGTGCACCAATGTGCATTGGGCACTTCGCCAGTTCTGCTATGTAGTAATGTAGTAATGCTATGTAGTATAAGGTCTGAACAGGATCCCAATGATCACTTTTTTGGACTCAGCAGCCAGAGTCTGGTACTTGTGGTTCAAGCTTTCGTCTCAATTCACAGAAAATTAACAATGTTATATGATAAGAATCTTCTCCTCTGTTATTCTAGAAAGAAAGAAAGAAATTTGTCTATAGCTGAATTTTGTTAGAGGAAATATGAGAAGCCCTTTTGTGTGCAAAACACCCTTGTGATGCAAGTTTAAGAACCCTGTGAAGCTATCAATAGCCCTTACATCATGCAGCCCCTTGCTGAGAACTGAGGTCTTAACGTTTTGTAAGGAACTAAGGTTTTGGTTTACCTTGGCTCTGGCAGACCTCATTAAAATAGCAGGCTGTCATTTTCAAGTTTTGAAATATCAAGCCTGTCAGTTTTATATTCAGTAGGAACACTCTGCAATTTTATTTGGGCTGTAGTAGTTTGTGCACAGTTGAGTGGCCTGGAGCAAGGGGCAATGGCAAATATTAGCCAATACTGCCACCTAGGGGATAAGATGGTTCTGAACTTTCTAATCAGGAGTGAGGACATGACAGCTCTAAGCAAGCAACACAGTCAATTCAGCATCAGAAAATGGAAGGGAACAAGGTTGTTTTGCAAAAAGAAATATTGTATTAAAACCAATCAAATGTATTTTAACAGTGCAGTTCTAGTTCCTCTCACTGAGTGTCTATGATGGATAGGATATGATCACTTTTTCTCTCTGGAAGTCTTTCTATCTGTAGGGCATGCTTTCTGCATCAATAGTTACCCACGAATCCTAGGACTTTATCAGACACCCTCCATTAATGTTCTTTTGCCAGCATATTTTGTGGCATTTTTATGCTGGCAAAAGAACCACACACACACACCAGACCTTACCTTACTGGCATTAAAGAGGCAACTCCAGCACTAACTGGTTACAGATCTCAAAGATTCTCGCAAGAAGACGCGAACATGGCAACTTCAAAAAATAAAGAAAAAACACAAAAAACATATGCACAAGCAAAGAAACATATTTTTTAAATTACATGTAAACCAGGGAGGTAAAAAAAAAGAGCATCCCCTACCTGGCTGTCCTGATCTCACCCGGAAGTGTTCTGACAATTGATGCTGTATTCACTGAGCACAATGGCATGAGGATTCAAATGCCGGCAATGCCAGCAACAAAGCAGAACAGAAGATCTATTAACTGCTTGGGCAGTCAATAAAAAGCAATGGCGTTTTGACAGTACATGATTGTGAAAGGATGACGTCATCTGATATGTGTGCCCTTTCGTGATTATTAGGCATTATAATGATGCCATATTTGCCGCATATGATAAAGTCCCTAGACTGTAGCACAGGATTTTGGGACATGTCCTGGGGACATATTGGTTTCATGCATTTGTGTGCCTGCTTTATTTTTAACCCGGGGCACTTTCATATTGCACAGTTACAGCACTGTGGGTATGCCTTAACTGCCATGGTTCCATCCGGGGATTTCATAGAGTCACAGAATCATAGAATTGTAGAGTTGGAAGAGACCACGAGGGCCATCCAGTCCAACCCCCTGCCACGCAGGAAATCACAATCAAAGCATCCCTGACAGATGGCCATCCCACCTTTGTTTAAAGACCTCCAAGGAAGGAGATCCTACCACGTTCTGGGAGAGTATGTTCCACTGCCGAACAGCTCTTACTGTCAAAAAGTTCCTCCTAATGTTGAGATGGAATCTTTGTTCCTGGAACTTGCATCCATTCTTCTGGGTTCTAGTCTCTGGAGCAGCAGAAAACAAGCTTGCTCCATCCTCAATGTGACACCCCTTCAAATACTTAAACAGGGCTATCATATCGCCTCTTAACCGTCTTTTTTCCAGGCTAAACATACCCAGCTCCCTAAGTCTTTCCTCATAAGGCATGGTTTCCAGACCTTTCACCATTTTAGTCACCCTCCTCTGGACACGGTCCAATTTGTCAATATCCTTTTTTTAACTGTGGTGCCCAGAACTGGACACAGTATTCTAGGTGAGGCTGGACCAAAGCAGAATAGAGTGGTACTATTACTTCCCTTGATCTAGACACTACACTTCTATTGATGCAGCCCAAAATCACATTGGCCTTTTTAGCTGCCACATCACACTGTTGACTCATGTTCAACTTGTAGTCTACTAGGACTCCTAGATCCCTTTTGCACATAGTCTCATTCAGCCAGGTTTCCCCCATCCTATATCTATGCATTTCATTTTTCCGCCCCAAGTGCAGTACCTTACATTTCTCCGTATTGAATTTCATTTTGTTAGCTTTGGCCCAGCTTTGCAGTTTAGGGAGGGTTGCTCAGAATTCTAACCCAGAAAACTCTAGTGTCTTGCCAAACTACAAACCCCAGGATCCATAGGATCCAGCCACGGCAGTTGAACTGGAATCATAGTGCTATAATTGTGTAGTGTGAAAGAAACTCTTGGAGAGGATGCTAATGGTGATACTCCTTCTCTCCCTATTGGCTCCTTGTAAATTGCTATTTCAGACTTATGACAACATTTATTTATTTCCCACCTTCCTCCTTACATAGAACCCAAGGTAGCATCTTCAAGCAACTCTGTCAAGACATTTTTTTTGCAAGGTTTTTTAGAGGAGGTTAGTCATTGCCTTCATCTAAGGATGAGAGAAAGTGACTTGCCCAAGGCCACCAATGGGGTCTTTATGACTGAGCATTGATTCATACCTTGGTCTCCCAGAGTCCTAGTCCAATGCTTAATCCACTACATAATGTTAGCCCAGTCATGTGAATTGAGCAAGCCCTATAAAACATCCTACAGAATCTTGAAGCAGCACACTTCATGGGAAGATCAGTAGTTATGGATAAGAAGCCCTTAAGGGAGGTTTGTTCACTTCTACTGATCCATCTCAGGTCTCAGAGCAAACCCAAAGCCAGAAATGGCTACTTAAGGTAGCCTGTTTATAATAAATGTTGTTGTTGTTGTTGTTGTTAAGTAGGCTCCACATCAGCCGCCAGGAAATAAATACGAACACTAGCCCAAGGAGGCCAATGGCCACTCCTTTCTTAGGATTATCTCAATCACAGTTAGAAAACTCACTGGACTAGAGAATGGAAGGCATTCCTCATTGGAAATTGGTATGGCTTAATATGAAAAGTAGTAGTAAGGATGAGTCAAAATCAATATTATTGTTGTAGTTTTTCTTCACAGTTTTTTTTTTCAAAATGGAACTGCAATGATGGAAACTAATGTGTTGCCTGTAATGTTTTATGTTAGTTTTATCGTGTCACTGATTGTAGACTTCATGTTCATATTTTATTTTCCTTATATTAGGATTTCAGATTTTTATACTGGTAACACTGGTTAGTGGGTAGGGTATAAATTATTGTGTTGGATCCAAATTTAGTTATACAGTGGGACCTCTGTATCCATGGGGGTTTGGTTCTGAACACACATACACCTGCGGATACAAAAAAAAAAACATGGATGGTTGAATCATATATAAATGAATGGGTGCTGCCATTTTTTATATGAGTGCTGTCATTTTAGGTATGCAGCAGCACCATTTTTGTTATGGGCTGCACCATTTTTAGATATGGGCACCACCATTTTAGATATCCAACAAGATGATCCGTGGGTACTGGAATCCATGGATACCGAACCTGCAGATACAAAGGGTCCACTTTACTTATAAGAGAGTAACCTGACTGAATTCCATCCAAGTCAGTCACACGCAATTGATTTTAGTGAGTATTCTTTGTATCTGGATTCAACTCACTACAAACAAATGAATGTAAACATTCAAACCAGATGCTGACTTCATCATTTTGGCCCTATCACCTAGAACCTATTAGGTTTCAGGAGACATAAACCTTCTTTCCCTTTCTCTTTTTCTCAGGCAGGCCACTGTAGCTGGTAGGGATGCATATGGAGAAAAAAAAACTTTAAGCCATCATGTGACCCTCCAGATGTTATTAGAAAGCAATTCCCAGCAGCTCTAACCAGCATAGCCAGTGATTAAGAATGCTGGGAGTTGCAGTCCAACAGCATCTGGAGAGTCGTATGAGCCCCACCCTAGTTTTGATCCCTTCAATGTTTTTTTTTCAAGTTCAAACTTCTGACAAACACTGAAGAAAGCTTAAGTGTCTTTCTCAAAGGATTTCAAGCAGGGAACAAAGTTAAACAGTAATTTGTGTCAGTTCTTATGTTCAAGAACTGCTGACATCCAGATTCTGTAGGCTAAGTGGTCTTCCGATGGTGATTTAAATGCTGTTCTTATGAAAAGTAAGAAAATAGAGATAAAAGTGTTTGCTAGCACATGACTTTTCATGCTTCCTTCTGCATGAATCCAGTCCATATATGTGGAGACAAGGAGAGGAATCTCAGTTGTTGGCCATGCCCCCAAGATTATGTGGATGCTGAGAGAGCACCCTGGCATCCACATAGGGTGGATGAGCTGAGGTCCCAAGCTGAACGGGTGCTGAGTTGAGTTCAGGGACTGGTGCTTGTTGAGCATTTTGCTTGCTAGCAGTTAGGTTGGGGGGAAATGGTAACTGTCTTTTACTAGTCCTTCCCTTTCTCATAATGTTCTACTAGCCATTTGGCCCTCCAGATGTTGTTGGATATAATTAGTGCTCATTGTAAAACTTAACTTCTGTCAATTACCATCAAAGTATGGTTTCTTTTGTTCTAGGGCTGGGCTTTGCTTTGAGATGACATGACCAAGCACTATAAGCCATAAAAATACTGTACATATTGTAAGCATCTAAAGGTATACACAGAAATGATGAATGTATGGCCTCCAGGTGAGATGGGGAATGTGTGGTCATCAAATAGGTCCCATCATCTCTCAGCATTAGCTATGCTAAATGGCTCCTATCATTAGTACCAACTGGGATATACTCATTGAATCAATTGTTGAATGGTGAGTCAGTATTTACATATGTCCCATTGATTCAGTGGATCCGGTATAGTTGGGAGTTGCAGTCCAACATCCAAAAGGCCACGTACTCCCAACCCTTTGGATAAATAGGGCACTATTTGTCCCAGGGGAGCACTGTGATACTACATATATGGGTTAGGGTGTCTCTGGTATGGTCAGAGTACCTAACTATGAGTACACATGTACAGTCCATTCATTGGTGATTGGCAAATGTAGTTTCCCACTTTCCAGACAGTGGTGGAATATTGGAGGGGAGCATGAGAAACTAGCTAAGATAGAAGCACCTTCAGATGATAAAGGACATGTCCAGAGTCAGCAAAATATACTGATGCTGCACATAGCCATGTGGAGACAAAATAGGCTGATGCTGCACACAGCACCCATCTCCTAAGGGCATTTGACCCAGCTGTATCTACACAACCCTACATGCTTGGTCAAAACTGGCTGGGCCCCAATCAGTTGGCAGCGCTGTTAACTGATAATTCATTTCTATCCATAGGAGACTACAAATGTAATTTTTTCTAAGCACATAATACCTCAGGTGTCTCCAATATTTGCAGATGTGTCTGTTACCCACAATATGATTTCTTACAATGTGTGAGTCCTGCAGAGCTAGTCTAGAACAAAGGCTTAGTTTCCTCAGAGCTAAGGATAAAAGCAACAGATAAAGAAAATACTGTAATCACTAAAAGGCTGCCTTAAAATTGAATGAAACTGAAGGTGTGTTTTATTCTGTGCTTTTGATTTTAAAGAATAAAAAATTAGTGAATCCATTCAAAGGCATTTATTAAGATCTGCCTCAAAACTCTAATTCCATTATACTTGGTCTGAAGTGAGCTACATCATACAGGACTTTTTCAGATGCTCTAAAAAATCCCATGGAGGTTGGAAGGAGGACGGCGCTGTCCCGCTTCCAGCAGTCGATTTTGCACACCCTGTCCTCCTCCTGTCCTTCGTTCGTTCTCCCTCCATGGTAGAGGGATGAAAAAGGTGCTGCTTTTCATTGACATTGCTCCAGCACAGAGGAAGCACAGAGGAAGGATGGGAGGAGGACAGGGCGTGCGAAATTGACTGCCGGAAGCAGGACAGTGCCATCCTCCTCTCAACCTCCACGGGTGCAGGGGAGTAGAGAGTCTGAAAAAGTTCATAGTTACATATATAAATGAAACTTTATGAATAAGGAAGTTTGAATTGTGGGAGTCTCAGATTGTTCTTGCCCAGGCAGGTTGGAAAGTCAACAAAGTTCACACTTTTATTCCCCAGATAGATAGGCAGGCAGGCAGGTAATTGGCTATCATAAGACCTAGTGATTGTCTACGCAGGCCAAATAAAATTTCTTTACTTTGTTTTCACAGCAAGCCATCCAGATGATGTATGGCTCAAATCTGGGTCTTTTCAGCACCTCAAGGCTTTAATCCAGACCAAAAGGAGTTGGAATTTTCTCCAGATTTGAGCAGAAAATTCATATATTTGCACGTTTGTTGACTGCACTCCATAATGATTTTGGTGGGAGGTGGGGGTAGGAGTTTTGGTGGGTAGGCGAAAGAAGTCAGGAGGAGGCTCCCTGAGCCAAGCGACCAGCTGACCTTTCCCAAAAGGAAATGGCTGCTTCAATTTCACATACCCTGTTTCAATTTCACATGTTAATGGTTCCTTCTTTTATTTCTGCATACATGGCAATTATTTGGAGAAGCACATAGGATTATGGGATTTATAATTTCTTCCTCCTACATTTTTTTTCTGGATTAACAAGTACAAATTCACATAACTAGCAAGGAAGAATCACAAAGGCAATTTAAACCTTGTGTGAAGATGCTCTTAAAGCAGGCATGAGTTTGTGTAATTGACTGTGCTGTTATTATACATGCCTACTCAACCCAGATATAAGTACCATTCGAGTTCAGTAGGACTTGCTCCAAGGTAAGTTGAATATAAGATTGCAACCCAAAGTGCTTTGCATCTTATTTCAGTCCAAGGCAGGTCTGAGGGGACACCAGACAAGGTGTTTTTCAGTTCCCGCCCCACCTGCTTTTTGTTTGTTTGGTTGATGGATTGATCATGTGATTTTATAACCCGTCTTTCTCCCAGGATGGGAACCAAAACATTCCCACATCTTGACAATCTCACATTGCTGTTGCTTCCAATGCAACCTCTGTTCCCACCTTGCCTGTCCTGCTGTGCCACTATCCCACTTTATTTTTAACCTGGGATGGGGAGGTAATAGCAACACTCCACTCTTTTCATCCACCTTTCCCTTTTGACTGATTGGCTGAGCTGCTGTGTGCCAGCAAATGCTGTCAAGCAGAGGTTGACAACAGCCTGACATTGGGGCCTATACTAGCTCTTTGCAGCACCTCAGAGGGCTGAATCCCCCTCAAAAAATTATTTGTTTATTTTTCTTTGGTTGGAAAAAGGACTTCTCCTGAGCCTAAAACAGCTGAGTGGGAGCAAAAGCATATCATTTTTTCCCACCGGGGGCTCCTGGTGTTGGGGCCATTTGCAGCCCACAGGCCAACCCCTGCTGTAAAGCAAAGTACTCTTGTCCGCTGGTTTCAAGGCTGTAGCCATGATCCATTTTGATTTAAAGTACTTCCCCATGTGGCAGAGTGACAGTGAGGGGAGCAAACTACCCTTTGCATTTGGGGTACCAAAGCCAATGAGGATACCAGGGTGACATGAGGCCCATCCCCTTGGCACTCTAGTGCCCTCATTGGCCATAAGGTTCAGCTCTCTGCCACCCTCAAACTCAGCGGGAACTACATTCAGTTGAAATGGCATGTGTCTGTAGGCTTAACAGGCTGGCCAGTATAGACCACAACTAGTGGGTCATTTACATGGGGTGGGGCTCTGATTCCATTGGCTATCTAGCATGCTACCATTTCCAGCTGATAGAGAAATTCCACCTGAGCTCTTCAATTGTCACTGTGATCAAGAATGATATTCCTCACTTTTTAATCAAACATTATTCCCCACTTTTTTAATTAGGTCATTGACATTAAAGAAAAACTGAAGCTTTCGAAAAAGTTCTGGTCAACATTACCCTACACCATCTGCAAGGAAGAAAGAGTGACAGCTGGCCTGTCAAAGGAGGAGGACTGCTGGAATGGGCATACCAAAGCAAAGTAAGGGGGAGAAACAGAACAATTGATATTTGCATGTGAAACCTCCATGAAATGGTGCAGTGTTCCACAGCTCTCACTTGGTGAAGCCATGCTTTGAAACATAATGTTGCATGTACATGAGGGATGATGTTTGCTCAAGGATGACTCAAAGACACTGGCCTCCAAGAACTGGGAAGAATACAGAGAATTGCTACTGTAGATTTCAAAGAAGTCATACTTTGAAAAGTACAATCGTAAAGAAACAAACAAAAAAACTGCTCAGAGAATCAGTTCTTCTAGGACTTTTGTCTGGTAGTGTTTAATCAGGTGGCAACTTGAACAAAGAAGTCAGAATCAAGCTTCTCAGGAGATTTTCAGACACGGAAAAATCGTCCCTTGCCGCGCGAGCAGCCTCCCGAAACTGCTGCGCGGCAAGGGTCTTTTTCGGACCGCGCTGTGCCTGTGGCGAAGCCGTCCGTGTCACTTCCGTGAAGCTTGGGACGGCTCCGCGTCATATTTCAATCACGGGCAGCCTCCGTGCTTGAAATATGACGCGGAGCCATCCCAAGCTTCACGGAAGTGACACGGACGGCTTCGCAAGAGGCACAGCGTCGTCCGAAAAAGACCCTTGCCGCGCAGCAGTTTCGGGAGGCTGCTCGCGCGGCAAGGGACGATTTTTCCGTGTCTGAAAATCTCCTCAATCTCAAGGACTGTTTTTATGTAAAAGAAATTAAAGAGCTGTGGTACACCCAGATCTTAAAATGTAATGTCAGGATAACACAAGACAGGATAACACAAGATGATCACAAGGTATCAAAATAGAACTTTAAAACTGACAAATTCAAAAACCAGCAACATTTTAAAATATAATTAAGCCAGTCTAAATAAATATTTTCAGATCCAGAACAATAAAAACATCAGTAAAAGAGTATGTCAGATAAAGATGTGTCAATTTAAAAGCCATTCAAAATAGATGGGTTTTCAAAGCCTTTTAACATACTGCAATAGACAGGAGCACTGAGACATTCCTTAAGAGGGAGTTCCTTAAGGTAGAGACCAATACTGAGAAGGACCTCCCACCGTTGCCCATCAATCTTAGGGTGAGGCAATGAAAAGGCCTTTGAACATGGCCCTGCAAACTGTTTAGAGCAGTGGTACTCCAAGTGGTGTCCCATAGATAAGTGTTGGTCCACAAACCATCAGCTGCTGGAGAGTTTCCAGGAGAGAAGGTAGGTAACAATTGTAGCAAATGGGCCTAAACATGGCACTGCCCCATGGCCCATTAGGAATAATATTGCTGGTCATCAGCATCAGATAGCTTAAGAAGCCCTGGTTTAGGGCTTTAAAGGTAAAAAACAGCCCATTGACTTGTGCCCAGCAATTTCCCAGTAGCTAGCACAACTTTTCCCAAGCTACAAGTCCCAGAATCAGAGAATCTGTTTCACCCCCTTTTTCTGTCTTGCCAACATTGGTTCAGAAACTGCTGCCACCATGTTAAGCTTGAGCCCCCTCCCTCCTTCTCTGTGCATTCCACTATCACAGAGAGGGAAAGGAAGGCCCTTGCTGTTTGTACACTCTGGGACACACTCTCAGGGCTCCTGTAGCCTAGAAATCCCTTGAGGACTGTACCTCACTTCGGTAGCTGCCACCACCCACTGCTTGTCACTTAAAACCCAGTTCATTGGAAAACTGGAACAGTTCTCTGACTAACCAGTGAACAACTCACTCTGTTGGGGATTCCTAACCCCCCCCTTCTCTATTCCCTAGAGAAGAGACAGGATAGCTATGACCTTGGAAGGCACATGGACGAAGGCTTGTAGAAAAAGAGAGAAAACTTTATTTCTAATTCAAGCAATGAAACAGCATGGAGGGAAGCCTCCCTCCAGGTTCTCAACTTAAAAACTACTTAGAATACATTCAGACAGAGGACTAAAATAAAGCACAAAAACTAACGCATTTCTAACTAACCACATTCTCCTAAGCTAAGAAGATTATAACTCATCTAGTTATGAAGTCCATAGTAATCAGTCTTTGTTGATGGATTACAGAGCAATTCAAATAGGTCTGCTCCTCAGGCCCCATGGTATCACATGTGACTGGTTTTTATCACTCCTCAGCCATGTGGGAGGTCTGCTCTTCAGATCTCAGTAAACCATGTGTCTCTCTGCTGGTCTCACTCCATGTGGCTCAAACAAAGGAATTCAGAAACACAAAACTCCATTAGCCAATACTGATTGGTTCTGCATTGCCAGATTTGATTGGCTCTCCAGTCAGGTGATGTGATGTCATGTTTAGGAAATGAGGTTCCACCCTCTACCTTACCTGTTGCTATGGAAAGCAGGGAATGGAAATTTCCAGATGCTGTGAATTGTTGTTTTTGCAGATGAGATCTTTCCCCATGATGGAGGTGCAGAAGTCACTCCATCATGACAGCAGGCATGACCTTTTGAAGGAATATAAAACTGTTCTGTATTCGGGGTAGATGTGTCTCTGTTTTCTTCTTTGTTGATGTAATCTCCTTCAACCTCTGTTGAAGGCCTGTTCCTAACTCTGGCCATGGTAAAGGAAGCTGCCTGACAGCCTTCTTAAGAAGTCAGTATGTCAAGATCATGTGCTGTCTTTATAATCCCTCCATTCCCAGCAACAGCCACTGCTAATTAAGAAGAGGCCAAGCAGAGTTAATTCTAGGCCACCAATTAGCAAATCACACACAGAAGGATTGCTCTTTTGAGCCCTTCTTTTTTGAAAAGCAGCCAGTAATGCCTTATTATCCTTCATGTCATTTGATCAGGTCATCTCTGAACAAGGTGTTGAGAGAAGCAGGTGTCAGAGAAATTGTTTCATGCAGATGGAGCACTAATGAACAAATGAAAATGAGATCATAGTCATTTGGAACCTTGTGGCCTCTTAGAAAATGCTCAGCAGGTCCACTTCTATCACTATTTCTATATAGAAAAAACTGAGCAAAACCAATGTACTTAAAAAACCATCTGTTGTTATTTCTCAATCAAGCTAGAGATGTAAATATTCGACTATTTTGTCTCTGCTTGTGACGATGAATAATTTCTGCAGTTTTCTCTCCATTGTGGAAGAAAACAAATGTTTTTATATAGTTCTCACCTGCTAATCTCACATCCTGAAGTGTTTCAGAAATTTATTCCGTGGAGAAATATACAAGACTTCTTTGGATGATACTCATGGGTGTTTTGTGGGGGAAAAACACCCACAATTTTCATGAAAAAATCCCATGATCATTTCCACACATAATAATATCCCAAAACACTTTTGTGTGAATACTGGTAGGGGGGGGGGGACTGTGATATTCTTGCCTCTGTATTATTCTTCTGGGACCCGTTCACACTATATAATTATAGTGTTATATTTTACTTTAACTGCCAGGGCAACATCCTATGGAATTCTGGGATTTGCAGGGGGGGGCAGTTAGAATGCTTAACCAGAGAGTTCTAGTGCAGGGAGCAGATGGTGTTGTACATAATATATTTGTAGGTTGTTCAAAGCTAAATAGCAATGCCTCCCCATATCCATATCTGCTACAATTAGCAGCACATATTCATTTGAGCAGCTGTACAAAGAGGAAAGGAAGGTCAGTGGAGATTATGTAGACCACAATCTGAAATGCAAGACACTGCATTTATACAAGGATATGCTGCTTGGCCATAAATGAATTCTGAGAAAGGCTTTCCAGGATCTCAGGCCAAAGTTTCTCTCTTTACCTGCAACCCGCCCTTGTTAACAATAAACTGCTAGAAATTCCAGCCTTGAACACAGGCTTTCTATATAAGGGATGGGCAACTTAGGGAGGCTGCACTGCCCTACAAACCCCACTCCACTAGACAGCACATGCATCCCTACTGCTGCTGCCATTCAATGACATTTCAGCAGCAAGACAGCAGCCCCCAAACTCTGGGGTTGTCTAGACTGTGAAAATGCTCTTCACAGAATGCGAAGAGAATACCTTTTGCCCCAACGAGATGACACAGTGATATGTCTTATCCGGTAGGAGAGGGCTCAAAAACTGCATGGGAGAAGTATTCATGGCAACCAATTCACATTGCTGTGCATTCTCAGAGACGGCGGAACTGGAGAGCAGATTGGTCGGATATGCATGGAGAGTGGGCTTGCCAGCAAAGAAGTGGCCAGAAGCTCCATTTAGGAATTTTGCGTTAACAATCGTGAATTTTTTTGCTATGCTGAGGAGCCCAAATAATTTTTTAAGCAGAAGGTAACACTTGTATACCTTTGCCTTAAAGTTAAAAAAAACTGTGCAGCAGCAGTAATGTGTGGAGAATAATAACACACTAATTTTCTTGGCCACCATCTTGATTCACGGGCATGTGCATTTCAAACGCAGATAGCTTTGCTTACTATCATTCTTGCCAAAAAAAACTGTGGAGACAAAAGATCGCTGCTGCAAATTTGCAAAAATACGCAGGAATCTGCATTATATCCTCTTATCTAGACAAGCCCTTGTGACTTTTAAACAGCTGCTTCCATTTTCAAAATGAATGGGGCACACCTGCCTTGATCTGAAGCTAATTAGTATTTCTAAAAGACTTCCAGTAGCACTAGCTGATGGCTAAAGAAAGTGGCATGTGCTCCCTGTACATCTTGTTTTAAAGCAGAAGCGCTAATTTGATAACTCACTAGAAAAGATAATAATGCTTGGTAAGGTAGAAGGCAGTAGGAAAAGAAGAAGACTGCATTACAGACAGATAGACTCAATCAAGGAAGCCACAGATCTGAGCCTGCAAGACCTGAGCTGGGCTGCTGAAGATAGGGCAGCTTAGAGGTCTCTCATTCATAGGGTTGCCATAACTCAAAGTCAACAACAACAAACTAATCTGAAGGTGAAGGTGGCTTTTTCACTGTTCTGGTGAAGTTTTGTGGCACAACAGCAAAATTAAAAGAAAAGAGGTCCTTTTGCCACTGCCATGCTGTGAAATTTTGCCAAATGTGGTGATTGCTATAGGGTCATGGGTAGCTATGGGGCACTGCAAAAATAGCCATAAGACTGTATGTGCCCCTTTGTTTTTTGTTCCTGTTTTACATGCAAAGCAGATGAAGTTGCTGAAGTGAAATCTTCAGAAATGGAGTCTTTCTACCTTTCCCCTCCCCTGGCTCCTAGATGTTTTCTTTTCATAATAGGGCTAGACTTACCATTAGGCAGAGTGAAGCAAATGTCTTTGCTGGCAGGTTTGGGAAGCTGTGAAGGTCAGTTGTGACAACTCACTCAGCCATTCTTTTGAATTTCCTGAGTAATTCCTCTGTTGGAAGACAGGGCTGGGTGTGCTCCATGTCCTGCCCTGGACTAGGCCTTTAAACTAGGCTGTAGCCTAAGCTGCAGTTGAAGTTCTTGTCCCAAGTTTCAGCTGCCAGTCCTGCTGTCTTCTGTACATGGAATAGGACCAGAGTGTTTCCCACCATTAAACAGTATTTCAAGCAGCAGATGCTGGGCAGCCATTCCTCTTGAGCCCCCAGCCATATCCCTTTCTTGGAAGACAGAATTATAAACCTGTCCTCATCCCCTAAACCAGTGATGGCGAACCTATGACACGCGTGTCACCACTGACATGTGTAGCCATCTGAGCTGACACACAGCTAGGCCTCCTCCCCCCCCACCTGCAACCTCACCACCCTCCCTAGGAAAGTGGTGGGCGGGGCTACAAAGCTCCGATCAGCACTTTAGGGAGGCTGGAGGGGAGGGGCTGGAGGGGGAGGCTTTCCAGCCACCACCCGCACTTCCAAAAGCCACAATCGGGGTCCCAGTCGTGACTTTCAGAAGGTTGGGTGGGTGATGGCAGGAGGGGAGATGCTGGAGGGGGGTGAGGCTTTCCAGCCACCACCCGCA
The DNA here is from genome assembly GCA_030847615.1 of Gambelia wislizenii. NCBI lineage: Eukaryota > Metazoa > Chordata > Lepidosauria > Squamata > Crotaphytidae > Gambelia > Gambelia wislizenii. The sequence goes on along the minus strand of JAUMIR010000003.1, from coordinate 200,780,353 downwards.
CTTCTGAAAGCCGCAATCGGGGTCCCGGTCATGGCTTTCGGAAGGAAGGGTGGGTGGTGGCTGGAGGGGAGGGGCTGGAGGGGGTGAGGCTTTTCAGCCACCACCCGCCCTTCCCAAAGCCACAATAGGGGTCCCGATCGCCACTTTAGGGAGGGGAAGGGGGAGGAAAGTGCCAGACGGGGTACAAAGCCCTGATCTAGGCAGGTGGGGGTGGGTGGAGGAAACTGGCGACCGGGACTTCGAAGCCCCAGTCCCACTTTCCTCCACCCCCCACCCTCCCTAAAGTGCCGATCGGGGCTTCAAAGCCCAGGTCCCACTTTCCTCAACCCCCCACCCCTCCCTAAAGTGCCAATCAGGGCTTCAGAGACCCAGTTGCCACTTTCCTCCACTTTCGGTTAAGCCGGGATCTTTGCCCTCACTTCTGCCGGCAGAGCAGGGAGCAGCGGAACGCAGCGGGGGATGTATCTCTGGGGACCCTGCCATTACCAGTAACCAAATAACAGTAAACCACAGCAACCATTATCTACTGTTCTGGGGTATCATGGATTTCTAATCCATCATTACTGAGATAAGTGAGGGGGAGGCTGGGAGAGGCGAGGGCCTGTGGCATGCTATGGGTGCTGTTTCCCACCATTAGAAATAGCGGCAGCCATTTTAATTCACATACAGAACACCATCTTGCTCCATAGTGCAGACTCCATTTCACCACTATTGTTATGCATCCTTATTAACCCCTATTTCTGCTTATTAACCCTACCCTTTCCTAAAAGACAATTAAATGCACCATTTTGTGGTTAGTTAGGCTAGTTAACCCCTAATTGCCTACAGGCCTAACAAGCTATCTATAATTCTATCTTCTGTCACTGCCCCCCTGATGGAGAACCCCAAAAATAAAAAACTAAGGTTAAGTAAAGGAATTGGTAGTAGCAGTGGCTGACCCTTTCAAGACACATGGCCTGAGATGTATGGCTTTATAGAAAAAAATGGCAGATCTGCAAGTTTGAGCATTGCTCACTCTATAGCTCAGCATGGAAAAGTGCTCAGTGAGGGAGAATTTATTAAAGAAACTCTCCTAAGATGTGCACCAGTTCTATTTCATGATATGCAGAATAAAGATGCAATTATTAAGAGAATATCTGAGTTACCGCTCAGTAGAAATATCATAAAAGACCAAATAATGAGACTGAACACAAATGTACAACATCAATTAGAGAGAGAGACCTAAGGAAGTGTAAATATTTTTCGATCTCTCTTGATGAAACTACTGATGTCACATCACATGCTCAGTTGGCCATTATTGGTCAATATTCTGATGGTCTCACAATGAGACAAGAGTTGATAAAGTTAGTATCAGTGCCAACAAGTACATCAGAAAGCGAAATATGTAAGGTTGTTATACAAACATTTTGTGACCTAAACATTGATATCTCTAAAGTTGTGTCAGATGGGACACGACAGATGTGACACCAAATATGGTGGGGGGGAAAGTCAGATTTGTCAAATTGTTTACAGAAGCTATTGGACATCCGACTGTGCCTTTTCATTGTATTATCTATCCATCAGGAGGCTTTATGTGCCAAGGCAGGATTCACCAACTTAAACGACTTAATGTCAGTTGTTACAAAAATAGTTAATTTAATAGCTGCTTGCCCCCTTCACAAGCGAGAATTTTCGGCGCTTTTACAGGAGGTTGATTCCACCTACAGTGGACTGCTGGTGTACAATAATGTGAGATGGCTGAGCCGAGGCAAAGTTCTTGAGCGCTTTGTGGAGTGCTTTGAACAAATTAAGGTATTTCTTGACGATAAGGATCTGGGGAACTTTCCTCAGCTTAATGATGATAAGTGGGTCAACACCCTGATGTTTTTTACAGATCTCTCTGTTCATATCAATGAACTGAACTTAAAGTTACAAGGTTTTGGCAAAAGTATTGACATTATGTTTGGATACATAAAAGCTTTTGAAAGTAAAGTTAAAATTTTCAAGCCAGATGTAGAAACTAAAACTTATAAGTATTTTCCTTGAGTAGCAAAGTATTTTGAGAATGCCAGTGCAGCTGTACAAAATGAAATGGAACTCTTGCATATGAGGAACCAGCATGTTTTAGACTTGTTACTTGACCAGTTTAGTGATAGATTTAGTCAATTTAGAAGTCTAGAACAGACCATGAAAATAATTAAGTATCCTGATGTAGTAGTCTACAATAGTTTGGAATTAAATGGTTTCCAATGGATGCAAATTGATGATTTGGAGATGCAGCTTGCAGAATTTCAAGACAGTATCTGGGCTCAGGTGTTTGTCGACTTGAGGTCAAAGCTTGAGATTCTGGAAAGGCGCTGCTTGGAAAATCAAGAGGAGTGCCACTATGAACAGGAAATTTGGAGTGCCTGGAACCAACTACCAGACACTTTTAGCACCCTGAAAAATATAGCAATGGCTTTACTCACAATTTTTCCCTTTACATACTTTTGTGAGGCCTTATTCTCAGCGTTAAATAATATCAAAACCAACAAAAGAAACAGATTGACAGATGAAGTTGGTAGCGCTTGCTTGGGCCTGAAGTGTACAAAATACCAACCTTCAACTGAAGATTTAGCCAATGAAATTCAGCAACAAAAAAGTCACTAATAGGTAGGTTAGTTAAAGAATTCCCTCTCCCCCTCACTTATCTCAGTTCACGGCACCCCACACAAGCTAAATAATATCAAGACCAACAAAAGAAACCAACTGACGGATGAACAAAGAAGTCACTAAGCAGGTAAGTTAAATAATTAGTTTTGGGTTAATTAAATACAATTATATGTAACAATTATACATTTATGTTATTTAAACAATAAATATTGCAAAATAATGTTTTTTCCTCAAAGTGACACACCACCCGAGTTATGCTCAGTTTTTTGGCAAAGTTTGACACACCAAGCTCAAAAGGTTGCCCATCACTGCCCTAAACTATCCTGCTGCCCTCAGGCAAAGGATTACTGCCAGTCTGGTCACCTCTGTGCATGAAACAGAGGCTGGTGCCATTTTGTCCTCTTTTGCTTTTTGTCTCTGGTAGCAATATATCTTGGGCCAGTCATACTTCAGGAAGGGGGAAGCAGAAACCGGAGTCCCTTTCACACTACACAATTATAATGGTAGGATTCCATTTTAACTGCCATGGGAACACCTATGGAATCTGGGGATTTGCAACTTAGACAGGAGTACTTAAAATTCTTAGCTAGAGAGCTCTAGTGCCTCACCAAACTATAAACCCCAGGATTCCATAGGATGCCACTATGGCAATTGAAGTGGAATCCTAGTGCTGTAATTGTAGTGTCAAAAGGTCCCAGCTCTTGATGCTTCCACAGATCTCTTATGTCACCTTTAACTGCTGTGGGAGCTGCTGCTCTTTGGTGTCACTTGAGAATGTTAGCAGTCCTAGGACAGGTGGGAGAAGATTGCACTAAAGCCCATCTCAAGGGTCTTGCCTCTCCAGGAACATGAACTGATATTTGCAAGGTTAAGAGGTCCAGCATTGACTCTTCCTTCTTGAGATTTCCGATGTTGATTCCACGGTATGACAAGGTGCTGCACTGAAGCAGCTCCCAAGCCAGAAAGATGACATGAGAATATTGATAAATGTGTACTGAGATTGAGGAGCAAAATAAGGACACTTATTTCACTTTTTCCCATAAGGAACTTAAGTACCTGTCAGATTTTACTGTTGACATTAAAAGTAACATAGTAGCAAAACTAATGTTAACTGCCACAAGAAAGCAGCCTAGATTATTTACCATTCAGGTCTTTTAATTCGCACATCAATGTTTGCTAATTCCCTGTCATGTGTTTTCATGAGTGAAGGGCTAAATGGAAGGATTAGGCCTGTGGACAATGCCTGCCAAGTTTGATGTTTTGACAGTGAGCAGGCAGAAAGAAGAGAGCTGTCAAAGCTATACATCAAGCAGAGCAACTGTTTGTTAACTGCTTCTGTGTGAAACTCCCAATTTTAAGACTTTGGTTGGAAAAACTTGGATAATGGTGTTTCCAAATTGTGGATAATTACAGTAATTTCTAACTGCAGTCAAAAGATTCATCTGATTATACATATTCAAAAGCACTGGCTTTAGACTGAAAAACTGCTTCTCAAGTTACAGGTGAGTTGTTATTGAACTTTCTACTTTGAGGAAGTCCTCTTCACATTGACTTGGCTGTCAAAGAGTCTTTGCAAGGTCTTCTACTAAACCCCAGCACATTGCAAAGGAGGCTGGATTCTGTGTTATGGAGCACATTCAACCATTTCTGAGGCTGTTACGTTTTTAAACTGCAGTGTATCCTGAACTACTGTATGTATACTCTAAAATGAGGGTAGGTGGAAAGTAGATCAGAAACTATAGATTTTCCTTGGTTTTTTTCCGGGCTGTGAGGCCATGTTCTGACGTTTCACCTGCATCTGTGGCTGGCATCTTCAGAGAATGGTTGGGTAGGAATGGCGGGGGGTATATACTGTGAACCCCGGTTGGGGAGGATATGTAAATTTGTGTGTTGAATGGCTAGTTTCTGGGTGGAGATATGCAAGGAGGATTAGTGTCTGTTTGGCTAATGGTTGGTTAATGGTCCGTTATCTGCTGGAAACCCCCCTGTCCCTGGGTGGAGTTCATTTGCAAGTGCTGAGTTTTGATATTAGTGCTTTTCAGGACTGGCAGCCAGATTTTGTTTACTTTAAGGGTTTCTTCTTTCCTGTTGAAGTTGTCCAGGTGTTTATGGATTTCAATACATTACATTACATACATGATACAATACATTAGCCAAACAGACACTAATCCTCCTTGCATATCACCACCCAGAAATTAGCCATTCAACACACAAATTTACATATCTTCCTCAACAGGGGTTCATAGTATATAAACCCCACACACACTCCTACCCAACCATTCTCTAAAGATACCAGCCACAGATGCAGGCGAAACGTCAGGAGTAAACTCTTCCACAACACGGCTTCATAGCCCGGGGGGGAAAAACAAGGAAAATCTATGGATGCCAGCTGTGAAAGCCTTCGACTTCACAGATCAGGAACTGCTAATTACAGACCTCTGCATGATTTGTAGCAGCTCTGTGAGAGTTTCTAGCTCCCAATTGTTTAATCATAACAGCAAAAAAAAAAGCTTCCCACATTGCAACAAAATTAGGTTGCTGAAATAAAGAATAGATGTTTGTGTCAAAGCATTCATCTCTGGTGCTGAACATATTTAGTAAGCAGAGTAATCTTCACCATCCTAATATTTCAACTCTCTGAACTATCAAGATGCCTGGAGAACTCTTTACCCCTGAAAGGCATTTACACTGATTCTGTTTTACTTAGAGAAGTATGAAAACTAATATTTATTATAACAAACAGCTTGTGATATATAAAATACTAGGAAACTAAGTTCTCTCTCAGGTAGAGAAGGGAAGGAGCCATGCTTGCTCCTACAATCCCAAAGATGATGCCACACTTTCTCCTCTCCAGGAGAGAGATAAAGAATCTAATGAGAAGGTGGAAGTGACATCAGAAACTCTTTATCAGTGTAGAGCATAGACAAGAGAGGACAAATGACAGGCTAGGAAATCTGAGGAGGTTGGTGTGTGTTTCTGTCTATACAATACATAGTTTATTGGTTAATCTCTAGACCATATCAAAGTTATTAAATTCCAAAATTATATGAAATCGTAAAGACAAACAAGCAGGGATACACTACTAAAATCTTTTAAAAGCACCATATCCATTAGTGCTAAAAAAATTCATACTCACACACAGAAAGATACATATAAAAATAGATAACAAAAATTTAATGTATATAATGGGACTTGAACATCCATGGATTTTGGTATCCACAAGGGGTCCTGGAACCAAACCACAGCAGATACCAGGGGCTCACTGTAAAAACAAAAACAAAAGGAAACTGTCCACTTCTTCTCTAGGAACCAGAGCTTGGAAAGATGGGCAGTGGGTGGATTACATCTTCCAGACTCCCATAGCCAACATGGCTACAAATCTTTTTTGCAGTATAAAAAGTAACTTTTCCATGCTTGTCTAGAATATACCCAGTATTTTCCAGCCACTCCAAACTGTAAAGAAAAGTCAGGAATGGTAGCCTGCCAGGAAAACCTGATTGTCTTTTCTGATTTTCCCATCCAATAACCCCTGAAAGATTGCTGAAAATTCTTGAATTTTTGAGACAGAGCTTGAAAAATTCCACAGCTTATTAGCACTTCTCATGCATTTTTCAATGTACTTTTCATGCATTTTTTTCACTATCTAGCTGGCCAATATATATGCCTAAACATTATTTCATTAAAGTACATGGTTGGATCCAAACTTAGTTGGATTCAGTTCCTATTGAAATCAACAGGACTTAAAGGATGACTAACTGGGAGCTTGACAAAGTTTTTTTGTTTATTTTTGTTTTGTTTTACCACAATAGCCATGCTGGGACATTGCTGGGAGTTGCCATCTGAGAAACTAATATTTCCATGTTCCATACTAAGTTGTCCCACTGGTTTCAACGGCAATGAATGAACTTAGGCTGAATATCATCTATAGCACTTTCGTTACAATATTCACACTGAAGAGGCTAAGAATGAGATTATTCTTGATTTAGGAGCACTTAGACACAGATGCAGGTGGGCTTGCCACTTTCCAACTGTGCTTCTTAGGTAACATTTTGTACATTTGGAATTTTTAAGTTCTTTTGACAAAGTTTAATAAGATTAACTGGGTTTACATTAAATCCTGTCACAAGAGTAAATGGTTCCTTCTCTAAATCGTAGATGTGTTTATGTAAAGCACAATATATTTCTGTGCTGACATGTTTGAACCTGAGGATTGGATTGTACAGTATAAAGAAGCCAACTGTGTTTTTTTTAAAATATGTAAACTGGCAGAATAGTATATAAACTGGCATATTCAATTGTAATTTCTCAGTAAATCTCAAAATGTGGGTTATGGTTTACTGATCAGCTTAAAGTGACCTTTCTGAAACACAGGTTGCTTGATAATGTCCATTTTAAAACAAGGCAACAAAACCAAACCTTTAAACTGTGCTGAGTGAGTGAGAGATTATGTAACAGTATTTACAGCAAATGATGGATGCACACTGAATGGATTAATGGAGCTTTCAGGCCTATGTCAGGGAATAATGATATATTTTAAGGATGATGTGTCTTAATTCTCTGTTCTGACACACAGATATCTACCAGAGATCATGAATGATGGCCTTACCAACCAGATCAACAATCCTGAGGTGGATGTGGACATCACCAGGCCTGACACATACATACGGCAACAAATCATGGCCCTAAGAGTCATGACTAACAAACTCAAGAATGCTTACAATGGAAATGATGTGAACTTTCAGGACACAAGTAAGATACTGAGTAGTACTTAGATGCTGAGAAATTTTGCTGCATCATTGCTTTCTAGGCCATGAAACTTTTTTGTTGTAGGACAGTCTTAGGGCTTGTCTAGATGGGCTATTTACCCCATCTTGCCCCTGTCTTAGAGCCCTGCAGTCCAAACAATGCAGGGCTATTGCCCGTTTTGCCACAAGGCAGACCTGATGATGCCGGAGGCAAAGACAGGGAGAAGACAGGGTAAAGCCCATTAAGCTGGTTAATCAAAATACCTGGGGAAAAACCATCTTGTGTAGGAAGAACTGGATTGGTCCCTGCCACCATCCATGTCACACTCTCCAAAGCCAGGAAGGAGGCCCACAGTATGTAACCAAGGCTGGTCGCATGCAGGGGGCCTTGATCACATGCTGTGGGCCTCCTGCCTGGCTTTGGAGAGTGTGACGTGGATGGCAGCAGTGGCAGCTGCTGAGATGGGCCGCTGTGTCCGTATAGACTCCATCCTGTTTCATGCAGGTAATGGAGAGGCAACAGGCCTGATCCAAGGCCAGAATATGCCAGAAGGAAGCCGGCATATTCTGGCCAGTGTTGATGAACCTTTAGTTGATAAGAGATGGGCATATCCATCAGTTCTGCTTTCTCTCACATTTGACTGTTTTAAACTTCCAGGTTATTTCCATTCCTAATACAAATAAACTTGTAAATTTTGGAAGGTTCTTCAAAAACGAATGGAAACAAATATTCCCACATTTGTACTGGCCAAATTCAATAGGTGTACCTGTTCCCAGCACAGAGAAGGTCATATTGTACCTTTCTGCCACTGTAGGAATTAACAGATGAGGAAGCAGGAAAAAGAAATGAATCAGACCACCCTGAGACAACCCCCTCAGACAACAAAAAAAGATGAGTCAGATAGCCCTAATGCAGCATTAACAAGATTGAATACAAAAAGATTCAGAGCCCTTAGCCTGATGGATGAGTTTCTTTCAATTCCTCCCTCATTCAAATCTTTTCATCTCAAGTTCTTTCCATCACCAAACGTAGTGAATTTTAGTCAATTTTTCTCCAGTGAAGTCTTTTACTTAAACTAAAATTCTCATCCACCCTAGTTGAAATAAATGAAATAAATGGCTATGATGCAGCAATCTGTTATTTGTTGGACAGAAATTCTGGAAGAGGACTGGCTATTCATGTTCAATTTATATGTTACTGAATATGCATAAAATATAGATATGCTTGTTAAAAATGAATTTATCTATTTATTTTAGATCTCACCTATCTCTCAACATGGAACCCATGGTGGCTCACTGCATATTTTAAAACAAAGTATAGCTTGCAAAAGCAGTTATTATAATTTTTAAAGTATTTAAAATGAAATCCTCTCCATTGATGCCCCCTTGTCATGGGAGAGAGGCTTGTGTACCCTAATAATGTTCTGAGCTATGCTGGCGGTGGCATAATAGCCACTGGTAGGGTCTCCCATGCCAGACAGGTCAAAACCGAAGGGTCTGACAAAGAGCGTCAAAGGGCAGGATGGGCTCTCTAGCCTTATGGCAAGCATCCTAGGAGATGGAAAACTCTAATCCCAAACCCAGGCAGATGGCGCTCGTCCAACCCTGTAAGGTCTACCATCTAAGGAAATTCTAATCAAACCTGCGACCCAAGGACCTAACTGCTACCATCCATGCTTGCAAGGCCACAGCAGATGAACATTTGGTTTAAAGGGTGAGGCCAGTTCTGTGCACGTTGCACTCCACCAGAAAAATCCATTGCACAGGCTCAAAGGACAAATCCAATTCCGAAAAAGCCCTGTAGCGATAGGCGATGAAACGGCAGATGTAAAGATGCACTGGAAGCTGCAGACCCAACCCTGCATGCAAGCGGTTCAGGACTTTGGTTGCTTGAGGCTGACCCAGGAGATGACAGTCTTGTTTGGCAGCATCCTGAACGACTAAGCAGCCTTTTTTAAGGAGAGCACTGCTTGCTCCATATAGAGAGGGGCCTAGAAAAGGTGCCCTAATGAAAGCTCATCCCCATCTACCTGGTTGGCTAGCCGCGGCAAATGGGCATCTTCTGATGCGGTCAAACCAAGGCAAAGAAACAAAGGCACACACCGGCCTCCAAAGGTGTAAATAAACTGATGCTTGCATGCTGGAACATCAGAACCATGCAAGACTCTGCAGATAGTGGATGGCCTGAACATCATTCTGCTCTATTAGCTCTATAACAACTTAATATGGACATCGCTGCTCTTAGAAGTTCGTTTCCATGAGGAAGGCAGCCTTAAAGAACACGGCACCGACTACACACTTTACTGGTCTGGCAAACCCAAAACCGAAAAACATCTTTCAGGAGTAGGCTTTATGATTAAAAACTCCATTGCCTCCAAACTCAAAACCTTGCCAACAGGACACTCTGATCGCATTATTTCCTTACGCCTCCCACATGTTGTTCTCTTTAGTATATATGCCCCAACTATGCAAGCTGACCCTGTAGAGAAAGACAAATTCTACACAGACCTACACCACCTCATACAAAAAAGTCCCTGTAGAAGATAAAATTATTATCCTTGGTTACTTCAATGCCAGAGTAGGAAAGAACTTTGAAGCCTGGAAAGGTGTCTTAAGCAAGCATGGTGTTGGAAATGGCAATGATAATGGACGCCTCTTGCTAGAGTTCTGTGCAGAACAATAGCTGACTATTACAAACACTATCTTTCAGCAGAAAGATAGCTTGAAAACGACCTGGATGCATCCCCGATCCAAACATTGGCACTTCATTGACTATGTTCTAGTCCGCCAGAGAAACAATCACGATGTCCGTCATAATCAAGTGGTGCCCAGTGCAGAATGCCAAACAGAATGCCTCGTAAGATGTAAACTAAATCTTCATCCTAAATTCAAACCTAAGAGGGGTGGCATCTTAAAGAAGAGACTCCAAGTCAACAATCTTCAACAAGCTACCATGAGAGACAAATTCCAGGCAAATCTGCAAACAAAACTTGAAGACCATCCTACAGATCCTTCTCCTACAGTGCTTTGGCAACATATCAAAAACAGTATCCTCCAGTCTGTGGAAGAATCCCTCAGGTTCTCCCAAAAGAAAAATCAAGACTGGTTTGATGAAAACAACCAAAGAGATCCAGGAGATGTTGGCAAAGAAGAGAACTGCTCACCAGGAATACCTCGCCCAGCCAACTTGCCATGTAAGAAAACCAGCTTTCCATCTCACATGTAGTAAACTTCAACAAAAACTCTGTGACATGCAGAACAAGTGGTGGATCAATATAGCAGAAAAGACACAACGCTGTGCAGATCTGGTTGATCTTAGAGGATTTTACAAAGCTCTTAAAGCAGTGTTTGGACCTATTTATCAGGTCCAAAGCTCCTTATACAGTACAGATGGTCAAACACTAATTACTGATAAAGCCTCCATCCTGAATCAATGGGCTGAACATTTTCAAAGTCTCTTTAGTGCCAGCCGAGTAGTCCAAGGCTCAGCTATCCAACATATAATACAAAAACCGATGAAAAATGAATTGGACATAGCTCCCACTCTTGAAGAGACCCTTAAGGCCATACAGCAAATGAAAAACGGCAGGGCAGCTGGGATTGATGGAATCCCACTTGAAGTTTGGAAACACGGAGGTCATGTACTTCACGATAAATTCCACAAACTCCTTGTGAATTGCTGGGGGAAAAGGGAACTGCCATCAGATCTCCGAGATGCAGTCATCATCACCCTATACAAGAAAAAAGGAGCAAATCCAATTGCTCAAACTATCAAGGCATAACACTGCTCTCTATTGCTGGAAAAATCCTTGCAAGGATACTACTGAACAGATTAGTTCCTGCTATTGCAGAAGAACTTCTTCCTGAAAGCCAATGCGGCTTCAGAGCCAATAGGAGTACTACAGATATGGTATTTGCCCTTAGACAACTGCAAGAGAAATGTAGAGAGCAGAACAAGGGACTATATGTAACATTTGTCAACCTCACCAAAGCCTTCGACACTGTGAGTAGAAAAGGTCTGTTGCAGATCCTGGAAAGACTAGGATGTCCCCCCAAATTCCTTAAAATGATTATCTTACTACACGAGAGCCAGCACAGTCAAGTCAGATATGGCGATGCTCTTTCAGAGCCCTTTCTAATAACTAATGGAGTGAAGCAAGGTTGTGTTCTTTATTTACAATCTTCTTCAGCATGATGCTCCAAAGGGCTACGGCAGAGCTCAAAGAAGAATATACGTTACCATACTGATGGTAGCTTGTTTAACTTAAGCCGTCTGAGGGCTCGAACGAAGACTCTAAACTATCTAGTCCATAAGCTGCTCTTCGCTGATGATGCTGCCCTTGTTGCCCACATAGAAGCAGCTCTGTAGCGCCTAACATCCTGCTTCACAACAGCTGCAGAGCTGTTTGGGCTGGAAGTCAACCTGAAGAAAACGGAAATTCTTTACCAGCCTGCACCACAGGACGAACACCACCATCCCCACATTGCCATAGGCAAATCTGTGCTTAAGTCCATTCAGCAGTTCACCTACCTGGGAAGCATCATCTCCTAAGATGCCAAGGTTAATAAAGAGATCGATCACAGATTAGCAAAGGCATATAGTGCATTTGGAAGACTTTACAAAAGAGTCTGGAGTAACAAACACCTGAGGCGAAGCACAAAAATCAGTGTGTATACAGCCATTGTACTGTCTATTCTCCTTTACGGGTCTGAAACATGGGTAACCTATCTCCAACACTTATGACTCCTTGAACGTTTTCATCAGCGCTGTTATACGCACAATCCTAAATATACACGGGACTGACTATGTGACAAATGTTGCTGTCCTTGAGCAAGCAGGGATTACCAGCATTGAGGGCATGATATTGTGAACACAGCTATGCTGGGCAGGGCACATTTCTAGGATGAAGGACCATCGCCTCCCAAAAATAGTACTCTACGGTGAACTCGCCACAGGTCAGCGTAAGAGGGGCACTCCAAAAAAGCAATACAAGGATTCCCTGAAACAACATCTCAGGCTTGGCCAAATTGATCACCAACAGTGGTCCGCCCTGGCCTCACATCAGGAGGCATGGAGATGCACTATCCACAATGCTGCAGCTTTATTTGAGAACTCATGGCGAACAAGTCTTGAAGAGAAACAACAATGCAGAAAGAATCACAACCCGGAAACATCACCCACGGAGACTTTCTGCTGTGCTTTCTGCAACCGGACTTGTTTATCTCGGATTGGCCTTTTCAGTCATCAGCGTGCTTGCAGAAAGTGTGGGATGAGTCCTTCCTGAATCTTCATTTGCGAAGAAAAGCCAGAGAGAGAGAGAGAGAGTAAAATGAAATAAAGAATCCTATTAAAAACAGCAATAATTTAAAACATTACTTTAAAAAGATGTCAATCATATAATAAATAATAGTTATAAATACTGGTACTTAATATTGTCATTGTTAATTGCCATCAAGACTTTGACTTGTGGTGATCCCATGAATGAGAACTCTGTGAGAATTCCAGTCATCAAAAGCCCTGCTTGGGTCTTGCAGACTCAGGACCATGGCTTCCTTGATTGAGTCTATCCATCTGGAATGCGGTCTTCTTTTCCTACTGCCTTCCACCTTACCAAGAATTATTGTCCTTTCTAGTGAGTTATATCTTCTCATGATATGTCCAAAGTATAATAGTCTCAGTTTAGCTATCTTGGCTTCTAGGGAGAGTTGGGTTTGATTTGCTCTTAGACCCATTTATTTATATTTTTTAGCAGTTCATGGTATCTGCAGATTTCTCCTTCAACACTATATTTCAAATCAATTGGTTTTCTTCATATCAGCTTTCTTCACTGTCCAGCTTTCACAACTATCCATAGAAATGGGAAATACAATGGCATGGACTATCCTAATTTTAGTATTCAAAAACACTTCAGGATCTTGTCTAGCTCCTTCATAGCTGCCCTTCCAAGTTCTAATCTTCTGATTTCTTAACTGCAATTTCCATTCTGATTAATGACTGAGCCCAATTATGGAAAATATTGAACTATTTCAATGTCCTCATAATCTACTTTAAAGTTATGCAAATCATCTGTTTTTGTTTTCTTAATGTTCAGTTGTAACCCTGCCTTTGGACTTGCTTCCTTGACATTCTTCAATAGTCGTCCCAAGTCTTTGCTGTTTTCTGCTAGCAGTATGGTATCATCTGCATATTTTCATGCCTCCTTTCCTCCAAGTATCTAGAAGTAAGAGAGAACTATGAAACAGCATTGTTTAACTTGGCATGTATTTTGGCCCTGAGAATGTCCCACAGCTGTTTCATGTTCCAGTAACTGAACAAAGTCAACCATGTTTTTCATGTTTCAGGGCCTAGAAAGTTTGAACTTCCAAAATGAACAAATATGATTTTTAAAGTATTTCTTTTTCTTATAGCTGCTTATTATCCACTTCCTCACCATGTTTTTCCCCCCACAGGTGATGAAACCAGTGGCTCAGGAAGTGGTAGTGGTTGCACCGATGACATTTGTCCAACAGAGTTTGAATTCATCACCACAGAAGCTCCCCTTGTTGACTCGGACAGAAGGGAAGTGGACTCTTCCGCTAGTCATCCCAGCCAGTCAGGGCTCACATGGTTCATCATCTGCCTGGTCCTCCTACTGCAAAGACAGTGCAGATAATCCTAGCTCTGATCAGTGATGACTGTCTTTTAGCTATTGAAAATATAATAACAACACAGCCAACTCTCTCCTTTTCTTATGCTCTTGGACAAGGGACCATGCCACAAATATGTAACAGTTTTCTACAAGAAACGAGCAGTGTGGCAACTTGCTCCCCTTTGTGCTTTCCCAAAGAGTACCAGGTGTCAGAATGGACCGTTTCCTCTTTGTTTCAGATAGCTGTGAAGACAATGTCCCCTTCTCAGAGACCTATTTCTCACATTTTTATTACAGGAGACTTTTCAAAGCTTAATTTGCTTTTATGCTGCAGGAAGAGAAGGTGGGGAGGAAAAGGATTAGGGCATGAGATGTTGTTTTACAAGAAAAAGGGAAGACCATAAATGTGTTTTAAAATCAAGTACAGCCCATGGCCCAGCAACAAAAACAATACCAACAATACCAACAAGTGAAGCTCAAAAGAGATGTGACACTTCTTGGGAGGGGAGGATATTTCTATATTACACGTCAGGTTACCCAAATGATGTTTACCCCTGAAAGAATATCTTTGAGTTTGGTTTGGTTTTTTGTTTTTGTTTTCTTTTATGTGACACAAAAATTGGTTTGGGCCAATCCTACCATTAGGCAGAATGAGGCAAAAGCTGTAGGCAGAAAATTTATGAAAGGGGTAACCATGGCAGCTCCTGAACCCCTATGCTCCCAAGGCATGCCACACTATTGGAAGACAAAGCTACACCCTCCAAACTAGCCTGCTGCCTCCAGGTGCAATAGAAGACACTGTTCCTTCATCATTATTGAAGTACAATTCAACTACCAGTACAGTTTGCCTCAGTCTGTGGAATTGAGAGAGGGAACCATCTTGTTCTTTGCCTCAGATTGGCGGGGGGGACCCAACCCTGAACAAGTATATGCTTTGTAGTCTATTGGCCATAAACAAGCTTTGCCAATAGGTCTGGAAAAAAACAGACAAGCTCTATTAACAGAATAGCTTCATCCCTCTCCAAAAAAACTCACATTGTTTACCCCAATTCATATTCAAATTCTCTTTGGTCTCACTGGTTTACTATTTATTCATGGTAAGTAAATCACAAAGGAGTCCACCAGGTTACACATCATCACTGTTTGTAGTAACGAGTTAACAATTTCTTAAAATGTTTTAACTCAAAGGTTTGGACATTGGGGGAAATCTCTTGCAATATAGTCTCTTTTCTTTAGCTGCAGGTTTGGTGGCAATTGTGTTCATTACCAAACCAAAATGGCAGTTTTCAAAGGAACTGATGACAGTAATTGGATCGATATGTTAAGTTTTGCATAGAAATGGCATCCTTCGTGTCTATTAGTTTCTGTATCAAAAGGAAACTCTATTGCTAAAACATTGACACAAATAATCTATCTATCTATAGTACTGACATGCAAAATTTCTTTCACTTTTTTAGTCTTAGTATGACCATCTATTTTTATATATATGAAATATATATATATATAAATCACAGATTTTAACTTCTTAATTACAAGCTCAGGGTTGACACATCTTTGTAGGGGGAAAATGTTTTGTCAACCAGCTTTTCTTTTGGTTGTGCTGCTTAGGAAAAAGGAATCCTTTCATGATTAGCAGGGGCTAGAATCAAAGAAAAGAACTTTTTGCATTTTCAGTTGCCCATTGCTTTCCAGAATTTCTAAGAGGCAGTGTGAGCACCTTTTTCCATGTCTGTGCTTTTGTGCAAACAGGTGGATGCAATTCAGGCATAGAAGTACATGGAACAGTGTGGCTTTGTAGGAACAAATTGTACCCTGAGATGCTTTCTTCAAAACTCAGATTAACTGTCTGAATTCTCTGTCATGGTCTACATTGTGTAACTTTACACATGCTTAACTATGTAGCAGAGTCACTAAGGAACACTTTTAGTGAATTGCCAAGATGCACAATAGGACATGGGCAAGACTGTCTTGATGTGCGTTGGGCTCTACCGATGCACATTTGCCCTCCATAGTTGGTGTCCTGTTGTGCATTGGTCTTGTTGCGCATCAGGCTCCATTGTGCATTGGGTCCCATTATACCATCCGGTGGCCAACCTTTGGTAGGTTTCAGTAAACACTATCACACTTGCCCCTGTTGTGGTTAGCCTAGAGACCTGGAAATGCAGAAGCACGTCTGTATGTTGCAAGGTAAGATGCCAAAGGGGTTTGTTGTCAACGGCAGCACCGATGTGCCCAGAACAAGGGAAGCGGAGCGAGGAAGAAGAGATTGATATATATGTCCCAGGCTCTCTGCACCCTGCTCTTCATGTGTAAAGGTAGTTGGATGGCATCCCAGATTGTAACCATGAGCAAGTAGCCCATAAGCCAGGACTTTACTACCTAAACCAGCCCAGTTGAAAAGGGCTAGCATGGAATTATTTGTAATAAATAGATTGCCCAATTTTGATGAACTTTTTAGTGTGGATGAAGAAAGACTTAGTGGAACACTTTCATAGAAGCCACTCATGTTGCCTTTGGGGCATTGACCGTGTAAATTGTACACGTTTCAAAATAACCATTTCCTCCCCTAATTATAATTAACTCTCAACTTAGTAGTGAAATTAGTAAGCTCACAGCACAAATGTATAAAATATACTAAAGCACTTTTATACCCCTCCCCCTAAAATGAACCATATATACAAGGAATGATTATGTGATATATGAGAGATGGGGAAATGGAGAGATTTTGATTCCTAGAGAGAGAAAGAGGGAGAGAGATTCCGTTATTACTACTATTATATAATTATTTAAAATATTATATATCAGCCCTCTCCCAAATTACACAGTGATTGCTGTTGTTCATTTAAAGTCATGTGCTTTCAGGCACCACTTTTTCACTTCACACAGGGGTATAGCTATGGGGTGGCAAAATTATGGTATCCCCCTCCCCCCAAAAAAGAATTCTACCACCACCCCCAAAAGAAATTTTCCTTCAGTCCCCAAATTTCTAGCATTGCAGAGTGAGACATTGAAAATCATACACACCTTCATTCATATTCATTCATATTTGCTGTGTTTGCGTTGCCTTGGGGACTTTGCTCACTCCCCTTTTTTTCTTTTTTTCTTTTTTTAATGCCTAAACTGTATTTCTAATTGCGCAACAGGTTTTTTAGGTTACAGCAATGTTAGAAATTTGGGGGTTGAAGGAAAATTTCAAGGGGCTAAGAATGCTTATTGGGGGGCAACACCCCCATGCCCCCCATAGCTACACCCCTGATTGTACACCACCCATTTCACAAAGTCATCTTTGGATGCAGCACAACATAGAATCCATAAAATAATCCTCTTCTAGACTATAGTGCCAACAGGCCTGAGTTACAGAGTCCCCTTCATTTCAAGAGGTCTGAACCGCCACTAGCCTTCACTGTGTTGAAGCTTACATGCCACACACAGAGAAGGGCCATTTAACCTGGGGTGAGCAAAGTGGTCCAGCACAGGGGTTGTAGCCCCTAAAAGATGTTTTGTGGCTCTTGATCCCTCCAGACTACCCAGACTGCCCCCTTTTTTGTCCAAAGCAGTCTTCAGGAGCAGCAATTCACCTTTCAGAGAAGTTGCAGGCCCTTACCTACCGGTATGTTCTTTTTGACATCAGGAAGTACCCTTTTCCCACCCAAAATCAGTAATGGGCTTCCAACCACTTACAGTTTTGTTTTTGTCAATCCTTGTGGCCTTCTGTGGCTCCTAGGAACAGAAAATTGGCTCCTGGACCCACTGCCCGGACTTTAACCCAACATTGCCTTCACTCATTGCCTGCCTGCCTGCCTCTCAGCTAGCAGCAGCTCTTCAGGCCCTCAGGCAAAGCCTCTTTCCCAGGCCTGTTGCTCAAGAATGTTTTTACTGAAGATGTCAGGGACTGAACCTGGGATGTGATACATGCATATATATTGTTCCGCTGAGCTGTTGTCTGGAGTACCCAGACAGATGATGGAGTCAGCATGTTTCCCATCCAATATCTTCACCCATCCATAAAACCACGTTCATATTTTTAAAAATCTGAGTGGTACCCATTCACCCAGGGCACAAGGACACAAAGCATTTTAGAGAGGAATGTTACCAAGGGCTTTTATTTCTCTATAATATTTCTATGGTTTTCTTGATCTTGTAAGGATGTGCCAGGTGATGAAATCCAAACGCAACCACGGAAAGTGCAGTGATCATTTTCAGTGGCTGAATATCACATGGCAGCATTTGTATGACAACAAACAACCACAGAAAACTGAGAGATAGAATACTCATTCCATGGAGATGCTACTCAAATCAGCATCCTTATAGCAATTTCTCCATACACACTCAACTCTGATGTGTGGAAGGTGTGCCCATGTGGATTTCTGCTCATCTCATGGAAAGCAACATATATACATACCATTGTCTTGGAGACTTTAGGGCATCCAAATGTTTTGAACTTCAGCTCCCAAAAGCCTCATGATCAGCCAGCTTGATCAACTGTAACAGAACTTTGATAGGAGTTGTAGTCCAAAACATCCAGAGGGCCAAAGGTTCCCTGGCTCTGCTTGACATAAGGGTAGCTATCATTGGCCAGAACCCAGATTCAGAAATTTTTGCATTGAATGAGAAGTCTTGGGATCCTGTGCTGTCTCATGAAAGAATGATTTGAAAGCCCTTTGCTTCAGACATTTCCACACATGACGAGGGAAAGGAAAACCACATATACATACCTTCATCCACACCCCTGTCAAAGTCTTGAGAGACATGCCCCTTTCCCAGAAATGCACTCACCTCTAAGCATCTCATCTCATCTTTAACCAACCTCAAAGGTCAGGGGAGAGGTATCATGAGATGTTGCCTGAATTGCCAGTGTGTACCTCTCAAAAGGACCCATGTGTTAAGGCTGAAACCAGACACACACACACTACAGGCCCTCCATAGACTCCTAACTAGTGCTGAAGCAACAGCCTAAGCTACTGTTCACTGCCCTTACGGTCTCCTGAGGCTACACAGTGCTCCATCCAGGGTCCTAATACCTTACCAACCCTCTTGGTTGGCACTGTACACTCACCTCTTCTGCTGGCCTGCTGACCTCTGAACCCAACTATTGCAGGGATATTAAAGGATCCTTCGTGCCCAGTGCAGTGTGGTGAACCTGCCAGCAATATATCATTTCCAGTACCATCTCTGTGCTAATAGTTACATGTGCCCTGGTCTATGGGGTAATGGAATTTTGGGTTCACCCTACATCTGACACCAGTTATAAGCCATTTCTTTTGTGTCTTGATTTATATTATCAAGTTCATCCCATGGTTCACCTTTCCTATCACTTAGACACTTTAGTTCACTTATCCTGTCCTAGCACACCCATTCTTATTTGGCCTTTGTCAATGTAGTGAAATATTCCTGAAATGGTAAGCAATTGAACTTCCATCTAAAATATGGTCCCATATGTCTGAATGTAGATCCTCTATTTTATCAATCACATGCTTGGCTCAGACAGAGATAGGAGCTACCTACTTCTAAAATGACTTCCTACACCACAAGTATGTGTGGGAGAATACATTAGGATTGCCCTCCACTAGTCTGCCCCTTACAGCAGACTGTATCTTCATCTGGGTAATTGGACCAGTTTATTTTATAGATACCTATGGCATAAACATTATAGGATGTCTTCCCTGCTTGATTAAATCTTGTCTGTGCTTCTCAACATTTTTTTAAAAGTACAGTTGTCCCTTCATATTCACTGGGGTTTGGTTTCAGGACCCCCCGTGGATACCAAAATCCATGAATACTCAAGTCCCATTATATGCAATGGCATAGCAAAATGGTGTCCCTTATATAAGATGGCAAAATCAAGGTTTGCTTTTTGGATTATTATTTTTTTAAGAATATTTTCAAGCCATGAATACTTAAATCCGTGGATACCAAATCCGTGGATACCAAATTCGTGGCTATGAAGGGACAACTGTAGACTATTTCCACATTCTAGAATTTCTCATAGATCACTATTTGTTGTTGTTATTTTTTTTTTAAAAAAAGCAAACTCTACAGCAAAAAAAAAAGCCTGTTTATGGGAGCCATATGGGAGGTGTTTCTATGCAGATCAATCTAATGTCAGGTGCAGTGGGTAATGGGCATGGTTGCTTTTCCTCCCAACTTTACCACCAACCCCTCCCCAGAGTCTAGTAAGAACAATACAGGAAAGAACCACTTCACTTCAGTGTCACAGATGCTTCCTTTCTACAGCCATCAAGAGAGAGACATGCGGGATCCGGCCATATTGCAGTGGCTTTCACAGCATTTCCATTAATGCATGACCTGGCCCTGAATTTAGTAAATGCAGGTTGTGACCTAGCTGGGTGAATAATTGAATTCTCAATGGAACAAATGATGATTAACTAAGGAATGCACCACCAACCTGAGTTTCTCCAGAGGGGGCATATTTATGGTTCAGGATGGCACCCAGTCAGGGCACTTCTGATGAAGATGCCAGCTGCTACCCAGGGGTCAGAGCTCTACCTCCCTATTCTGTGGCTGACACTGACAGATTATGCTAGGTATAATGAAAGTACATTAACATGTCTCCATCCATCATGTTTTGGTCCAAGTCCAACAATTAATGTGTGAGTTAAATCAGGGATAAATCTGTCCAATCATACTTCTCTGCGTATTTCTTCACTGTAGGTATGGTGATGGGTTTGTGCAAGATGTGCACATAACTCTCAAATATTCCCTAAAGCTTGAAATGTCTCTTTTTTCACACCTCACATTGTCTTGGAATGTGAAGGAGCTATTAAATCTACAGAGCGTGTTGAATTTCGGAGTTAGGAAATAAAAATTTTAAAACCCAGTGCTTCTAAAAGCAAGTTTCTATATCATTTGAAGTGCTTCACTTTACACTTTCCTTGCTTATAATAACTGTTTGTCTAACTGGAAATACTGAGTTATTTCTGTACCGTAATGCAAAATTTCCTCTTCTGTTTATGGCCAGATACAGGGAACAAAGCCTCTGTTAGTTTTGCAGTGAGGTTGCATTAATAAGCATGCAACGGTTGGAGCAAAAGATTTGAAATCCTGCAGCATATCCAACAGTGTTTTATTAATACAACACCCTAATGGACTGAATGTGAGAATTAGTATGTTCTGGTTGCTAATTACTATACCATAGCTATTCCAACCAGCCTGACCACTGCAATATCAATCAACTCAGGTTGCTTCCAAAGGATATTGATAAATTGTACCTTGGAAATAATCCATCTGTCAGTATAACTTGCATCTCAGTTCTTTCCCTTTGGTACTGCATTGTCCCAATTTCCACACACTGATACATCTACAAGGCTTTTGTACCATTCTGATAAGCAACACTGACTATGGAGATTTTCACATGGGGGAAATAACCCCTGGGGAGATTGGGAGAGAAACGGGGCTTTTCCGGTTGCAGTGCTTCATTTCTCATGCCCCCTTCCTTCTCCCGATCTCCCGTCATTCTCCCTCTGTCCTGCTCCCATTTCCCTCCCAGTATGTTCCGCAATTTTTTACTAATGAAGAACTTTCGTTAGTAAAAAATAGCAGGAGGGAAATGGAAGCAGGACAGAGGGAGGACGACAGGAGATCGGGAGAAGGAAGGGGGTGTGCAAAATGGAGTACTGCAACTGGAACAGCCCCGTTTCTCTCCCAATCTCCCCGGGGGTTATTTCCCCGGTGTGAAAATCTCCTATGACTGGCATCTTGTTCAGCAATTATGATACTGTAAGTCAATTTATGGTATTGCAATTCACTTTTATGGTCATTGTGCCATCACAATGATCAAAAGTCCCCCCATAAACCCTACCTTTTAAGCCACACAGCCACACACCCACCCAACATAGCCATTTTCATTTTACCAGAAAGTGTGGGGGGGGGGTGAGCAGTGATGCATCCAGCCCTCTTCCAGTAGCTGGGCATGCTGCAACATCTCCAGCAGCTTGAAAATGTTTGTACTGGGGAAATGCATTGCTTAAAAGAGGTTTGGGGAGGGCAGCATCAGGAGATACAGCTACTAAGATGTTGCTACATCTCCATAGCTACCTTTCTCATAATCATAATCATTAGTGCAGAACTGTGTGTCTGTCTCCTGTTGTCTATGGACTTTATCAGACGGGCTTAATGAAATGGAACAGAAATGCCACAGGATTGCTAAAGAGGGCTTTTTTCAAACGACATCCTCCTCACCCGTTCTGACCCCGTGTGCTTTCCATTTTGTTTTATTCACGGGGGAAAGTCGTCAATAGATCTTCCGTTCCGTTTCTGTAACAGAATCACGGGTGTGTGAACTGGTTTGTCGTTATGCTGGCACGATGTTAAAATACTTCTGGGTACAATCGTGACACCCAGGTGAGTGACAGCCTTTTCTGTTCCCTCGCCATGTTGCTTTTAAAGCTTTTAAAGTGTTTTGCTGCTTTTTTTTAATTTTTAGAAGTCTGCCTGTATTTTTATTTTTAATTTTCCCTCCAGCTGCCTGCCTCTGTAAGGTCCTGGAAGGTAAGTAGAGAACACTTCTGGTGGTCATCTGGACATCCAGGTAAGTGACAGACTTTTTTGTACCCTCCCCTGTTTACTTTTTTCTTTTAAATTCCCTGCGCAATGCAGTGTTCCCTGTAAGGTCCTGGGAGGTCCCTGCAAAACACTTCCTACTTTGATTGGGACAAAGAGGTCAGTGACAACCTTTTTTGTTCCCTCCCCGGGTTACTTGGGTTTTTTTTAAGGGTGTTTAGGTGCTTGGTGCACTTCTTTGAGGTTTGGGGGATTTTTTATTTTTAAATTCCCCACGTGATTTGGTCTCTAGGAAGGGGAGGGGGTTCTGTGAGAGCTTCATTCCCTTCCTGGGCAGCCAGAGGAGGGGGGAGCAGTTTCTGTGTGAACATTTTTTTTATTCAGTTACAGGGATGGGAGGAGGGTGGGTGGGTGGGTAATGGAACAGGAACGGGTTTTAAGGGCCCGTCTGATAAAGTCCTATGTGCAGGAAACCAGTAAACACAGTACTGAGGCCCACTCAGTTTTTCTAATATGTCACTTGGTACAATCCAGGAATGTGACTTTTTTTCTCCATCATTTTCAGAACTGTGGCTATCACATTTTGACAGGCAACTGGTATAGAAAGAACAACCTAATTCTATGTAATGGTTATGCAGAGGATGGGAAAGCTGCTAGTTTGGGGCTATAAGTCCCAGGACCCAACCCCCACCAGCTAGCAAAACTACTAGGGGATTCTAGAGTCCAAAATGTAACATTTCCAAACTCTGTCTTCATCATTAGATAGGATTAAGTGGTTCTGTCAAAATGACAATGTGTGATCCAGCTGAATTAACTGATGCTGCTCAGAACATCCTAAAGGATGAATAGGATACCTTGGGGACGTCTATAGAAGCCTTAAAAAAAAGATTTCTCTGTAGTAATAGCAATTTGCAGCAGATGCAACTTGTCTTAATGGTTTTACAGCCCCCATAAACTTTGCATGCCCTCTAGCCAAGATGGCGGCTACAAGTGAATTACTCACATTTTTAAATCCGCCACTGCCAAACATTTTTTAATAAAAAAAAGTTTTTCCATTGTGCACACAGGTGATATCACTGCCTGTAGTAGTAGTGTTCATGTGCCACAATGGTCTCTGGTCAATTGGGTTTCCAGAGTCTTGTAGCAAAACCAATTTCACAGAAGCATGAGCAACATTGCTGCAGTGGACATTAATTCATTGGCTTGCAAGGGGTTGTATTTTCTCCCCACCAATGCAAATGCCTGGTTTGGGGTTTTTTTGTTTTTTAAGTACACATCAAACATTGAGTGCATTTTCACAGATGTTTTTATGTACATATTTGTTGTGTGCCTTCCAGTTATTTCCTACTTATGGTGACCCCAAGGCAAACCTATCACAGGGTTTTCTTGGCAAGATTTGTTCAGAGGGGGTTTGTCTTTGCCATCTTCTAAAGCTGAGAGAGTGTGACCTACCTAAGGTCACCCAGTGGGTTTCCATTTCTGAGCAAAGATTCAAACCCTGGCCTCCAGAGTCATAATCTAACACTCAAACTACTACGGAGATTATCAGACAGGAACGAAAAAAGTTTCTGTCCCACAATCTCCTCTCCCACCCCGCTCCCGTCCCTGTAATGCCACAATAGTAAAACTTTCAGACCTACTATTGTAGCATCTTCATGGCAATCCAGGAGTGAATGGAGTTCTAATGGAGCTCCTTTCACTTCCTAGAGTGAAATCCCACCTGTTCTTGCAAGAAGATGACAGTGTGGGAAATTCAGAAATAAAAAGCAAAATATAAGACA
This sequence comes from Gambelia wislizenii, assembly GCA_030847615.1. Classification (NCBI taxonomy): domain Eukaryota; kingdom Metazoa; phylum Chordata; class Lepidosauria; order Squamata; family Crotaphytidae; genus Gambelia; species Gambelia wislizenii. The sequence continues at coordinate 200,756,047 of JAUMIR010000003.1, read as the reverse complement.
AAAACTGACAGCAAGCACAAAAACTTTAAACCAAGTAAAAAAAACAAGTAAAAAAACCCAAGTAAACCAATTAAAAAAACTTAAAACCATAAACCAGGGAAGTTTTTAAAAAGTGTGTCACTTAACTTGATGTCCCGATCTCACCAGGAAGTGTTCTGGCAGGGATTGATGTGGGGGTCTCGCCAGTGAAATGGGGCACCTTTTCAGTCGCATGAACATGTATTACAGAAACGGAACAAGGGATGTATTGATGGCTTCTCCCATCAATAAAAAGCAGCGCCAGTGGAATGGCAGCATAACGGGTGCATTACAAGAGGGGAATGATGTTGTCTGAAAAGGAAGCCCTTTAGCAATCTCCTGGAGTCGTTATAACACTGTATTTAGTGCGTCTGATAATCTCCTACATGACACTCACTCTCTTCACGTATATATACTTATTTCAAAAACAAAAAAAGTATGTTACTCTTAGGAATAAAATTGGATTAGACCAGAAATAACTTTTGAACTAGCCTAATCAATTTCAACATTCTGGTTATTTGTATGGGATTAGGGGAAAGCTTCTGTAATTAAGAAAACAGAATTAACAAGAAGAGCTTCTCTCTTCAATTTGAATTATCAAGCAATGAGAGATAGTACTTCAGTTAGCAATCGGGAGAAGTTCCTGTTACACTACAGAAATAATCACCGGTACAAAGACTTACAGCCAGCTTAGAGACTTCCTGAATTTGTTATTGAAACAAAGAAAGGATGATCTTGAAAATCCACAGGATTTAGAGTTGCCCGGTTAAAGAAGGCACCTATACCTTTAATAATTGTGTAGAAGTGGGGACTTCAGCAAGTATTGCTTGTTACTTTGGCACCATTTACACAACCAAAAAAGCCCAAGAGGAATACGTGTCAATCCCTGGTAGTTCACACACATCACAGGCTATTCAGAAGGAGGGGGTAGCAAAACGCCCAGTTAACCTGTGACTTCCCACCCCTCTATTTTTCAGGACTTTCTGGGGAAAATCCAAGACAGCCCGTGCTATTGGTTGTCTGAACAACCAGGAACCATCCCAGGACATGTGATGGTTTCTGACTGGTTGGACATTGGAGGGGGCAGGCTTGCAAGAGAAGCCTTGAAATCGCCATTTTGTTACGCCCTCCCCCCCAGGGTCCTCCGCTGGCACCAAAGCAGCCAGCTGAGTGCCAGGCAAGGTCTCTCCCCTCCCCATACCCAAACATCTACAGAGAACCCCTCCCCCACCCCACAGGGAATTCCCACTGCCTTTGCAGCTGCACGGGGCAAGGGGTGTTTCTCCGTGACTCTCAATCACAGAAAAGACCCCTCATGCCGCACGGGACTGACAGTCATGGAGAAGTCCCCTCCCTCCACACAGGGCGGGGGGGACTTATCTGTGACTCCCAGTCACAGAGAAAGCCCACCCCCACCCCACGCAGCTGCACAAGGGGGAGAACTGTGTGAGATCTTCTAAGCAAGCAGAATAGCCAGCTCTGTAGCCACATTCTGAGAGGAGAAGGTTAACAGTGGGAATATCTTGCTGTCCCTTCTGTTTGCAGCAAGTAAGAATTGCCTCCAAGTAAACATGACACCAGGGAGCCAGTGTGATGTAGTGGTTTGAGCATTGGACTATGACTTTGGAGACCAGGGTTCAAAGACAGGCTCAGCCACACAAACCCACAGTGGGCAGGTCACACTCTCTCAACCTCAAGGGAGAACCAAGCCAAACCCCTTTGAACACATTTTGCCAAGAAAACCCTGTGATAGGTTTGCCTTAGAATCACCGTAAGTTGGAGATGACTTAAAAGCAAACAACAACAACTAACTAGGACACCCTCAAGGTGAGCTCAACAATCCCCCTTGAAGACTAGCTTTGGCTCAATCTTTAAGTAACTAAGAGTTCATTGGGTGGCCTTATATATTTATGTACCTCCCATTTCCATGGCGATGTTACACTTCTCCTGAAGTCAAATTTGTCTTAAATGTGGGGTGGGGGGGCGGGAAATGTGAATTTTCACAAATTCTTCAGAAGTGAGATGAAATTCACCGCCCATTTCTCATTAGGTCCATCAATCCCAGCATGGAGAGGAGCATAAAGAAGGACACAGAAATGAATGGGATTTATTTTCAAACAGTTTCACAGAGTTATGCAGTGCCTCAGATAACCTTAAGTTTCAATGAGAGAGATATTGGGAGATGCTAATTAAGTCACAATTAGATTTCAATTAAATTAACAACAAGCTCTCTTAGAATTCATAATCTAATTTGTTAATCAGCCTGCAGCAGCATCTCTTAGTGGGGAGTACAGAGAGGTTAAACCAAGTGTTGCAAATCACTACATATATTAAATTAAAATAGAACTAGGGAAGGATACCAGAGAATGCTGCCACATTTATGAGTACATGCACATGGGATGTGTTTTAAGGGTCTAATGCAAAGCTGGGAACCTCACATGGAGCCAGAGTTCTCATTCGTGGCTGGGCAAGTGCTTAGGAACTGCATGCCCAAGGCGTGGGGCATAAAAGGGAAGGGGTGGGGCTTAGCAAGATTTTTAAAATGGGAAAAAATATATAATTGAAAGCTTTTCTGTTTATTTTTTATTCTTTATATTGAAATGTAATTACAGGTCAATCCCCATATCCATGGGTATACATACGTTCACAGACTCCCCGTGGATTATAGGGAACCCTATTATTTTCAATGAGGTTGACCAGAGAATCACATTGGAGGACCTAGAAATACCTAGAGAGAACCTATTTTTTCAGATGTGGATAAGTGTAACCATGGATATGGGGGTCGACTTGTATTAACAAATCAAGTTCTCAACCACTCCAAATGGCACTCCCCCTTTCTTGGAATGATTAATTTCATTATTAACAAACAAGGTCCCACTGTTCATTATTAACAAATAAAATCCCTTTCACCCATTCTTGATTAGTTATTGTTACCTTTATTTGTAAAATCTAAAAGAACCTCAAATGTGCCTAATCTGACATTAATTAATATGATATTGACTATGGAAAATTGGCAGTGAGTGTGATACTGACTATTCCATTGAATCCAAATGCATTCTAGTCAATGAGCTAGTCAATGTGTACATCTAGCTGTTTGCTGCTGAATTTTGGTGCCAAATGGTAGTGCTCATTTTTTAAAAAATGGGAAGTTCGGGAGTACAGAAACAGGACTTGTGAGGCCCATGCTGCCTGCATGCTAGACTTTGCCTGTCTCAGACCTAAGGCCCCATCAGGAGTGTAAGGAGACAATTTTCACCAGGACAGAGAGAGGCTGCTGACACACAGAAATAATGCAGTTTGACGCCATTTTAATAATCATGTCTCTGTCCTATGGAATCCTGGGATTTGTAGTTTGTTGTGATACCAGAGTGGTGTAAAACTGCATTATTTATGCAGTGTGTGAGCAGCTAGAGACAAAAATTGGAGGGGAAGAAGGGTTAAATCTTAGGGCACTATAAAAGAGGTTTCTGTGGGAAATGTTGTCAAATGGAATGATAAAAACACCACTGAGTTAATGCATATTAATAAGAAAGCATGTTGCGAAACCTCCCCAAAAAACACAAATCAGCTTAAAATGCTATATTTTCCACATGCAAAATACTTGTATAAACTAAGTAACAGTGACTTAGGAAATAGATGCTGTGATGTACAAGTTATCCTCCTATAATGACCTGATGTGTTAGTAAAATCTAATGCATCCTGATTTCTCTACAGGCCTGTGGAAAAATTGAAATTCCTTTGAATATGTTTCTTTCAAAAGTCAGGATCATTAAATGTACTTTTCTCTGATGAAGTACTTTAATGCCAGTGTGCTGTCAGCACATATGTCAAAGATGAGAATTAATTTTCTCACATAGCTGTAGATGCACCAAAGCTGAGTCCTGCAGCATATGAAACAAACATGTGTGGAAAGAATTCCTTGTAACTGTACATATACAATATTCTATTAAGTTTATGAAATGTTAGTGTTGGGATTTTGAAGGATCCTACCATATCCTTTTGGTGAGGGATGCCTAAACTATATTTTAAATGCTCAGCTGAATGCATGCTAGAAAATTGAAATTTGAGGGAAAATTTCTTTTTGGGGGACATAATTCTTATTTGGGGGGCAATGCCCTCATTTGCCCTCCCCCACAGTGCTACACCCCCTACACCTCAGCCTCATTGCAAATGCTCTTCCATGTTTTGTGGGTACAGGTTGACCCCTGTATCTGCAGGGGATACATTCCAAGACACACACATACACTGTGGATACCTAAAACAGTGGATAATAGGGAACCGTATTAATTTCAATGCGATGAATGCCAGAAGTTGACCATAGACTCATATTGGAGGACCTAGAAGTGCCTAGAGAGAACATATTTTTTTAGTTGTGGGTAAGTGAAACTGTGGGTACTGAATCCGTGGATACAGGGGTCGACATGTACTGTTTCAAGTAATTACCAGACAATGATAGATTTGGTTCCTGTGTTGTCTAAAAGAGAAAACCATGAATGAAGAGTTACAAAAGAAGTGCACAATGAAGTGCACAAGGCCTCAAGTGGCACACACATTCAATAAAGACCCCTCCCAACAAAAGCCAAAAACAAACTACAGGTCCCAAATCCAGCCATTTGGGATTCCAGAAAGTGTGAGATCTTGTGGCTGCCATACCATGCTTTCCAAATCTAGGAAGTTACTTTTTGGACCACAGTTCTCAAAACAACCCAGCCCAGAATGGCCAGTGTCTCCTTCACCCCTCTAACAACCTTATCACAGAAAAAAATATCCCAAATCTAGAGAGGCCTCCTGGGGGGCTTCCAAGAATGCCTTTTTTGCTTTAGTTTTTGGTTTCTTTTTTTTTTCTTTTTCTTTTTTGTTTGTTTGCTTTTTAAAATGGCACCTTTCTCAAAATAAATAAATAAATAAATAAAAGATAAAACCAGACATGAACCGGAAACCACTTCCAGCTTTTAGAGACAGAGCGAGAGAGAGAATGAGAAAGAGAGAGAATTTAATTGGGGGAACCAAAAGTGGTCTATGGCAGGTCCCAGAGGCTATTTATCCCAGCTTCCCCCTGTCCAGGAGCCCTGCAGTCCAAATAATGCAGGGCTTTTGCCCTGTTTGGCCCCTGGACAGTTTGACGATGGCCAAGGCAAAGACGGGGGGCAAGGAACTGGAGTAAAGCTTGTTAAGCTGTTTTATTAAAATACCCAGGGAGAAAACGCTTCATGCAGGAACACCTGGATTGGGCTCCGTGGTGATGCAGGAGATCATACCTACATGCCAGTCCACATGTGCAGCTGTCACCACTGCTGGTGTCTCTCTGAAACCAAGAAGGAGACCCTCAGCATGTGAACAGGGCCCCCTGCATGTGACCAGCCTTGATCACATACTGGGGGAATCCTTCCTAGCTTCAGAGAGACACCAGCAGTGGCAGATACGGGTTAGTGTGCAGGTATGGACTCCGTCTCATTTTGGTTAGATAATGGTGGAGGGGGAAATGGCCCTGATCCTGGGCCAGAATAAATTGGCAGGAAGCTGGCAGGTCTAGACAAGCCTTAAGAACTTTAGGCCTTTTTTCTTTGAGAGCCAAAGCAAATTAAGCCCTCCAGCCACAACCCCCCTCCCTGTCTGAGCTATGATTCCCTGAGGAATTGTTTCCATTTACAGCTTTGCTTGTCCTCCAATGAGCTCAAGGTGACAATTCCTCCTTTCCTTTGTCTTCTCAACAGCCCTTTGAAGTAGTTCAAGTTGAGAGAGTGTGACCAACCATAGCCCTCCCCTCCCCCTTGACTTCCTTGGTTCAGCAGGGTCTCTAGAACCTAGGTTTCCCAACTTCAAGACCATTAGCTAACCAATACACCAAACTGGTTCTTTATCCCTTATGGATCCAGCTTGACTGATTTTAAAGAGACAAGACACATATTCCTCCTATTCCAGGATACCAGGTGTACTTTAGGCTTTTCAAAAGTTTGCTTAAGATGGCCTCTTTTATCCTGAAGGAAAAGTGCCCCGGGTCAGAATGTGACTCTCTGGTATAGATGGAATTCTCACCCTAATTTATTTTTGAAAATTCCCTTCCTGAACATGAGGAGAGTAGCAGCCAGGGGGTTAATTTGTCAGGGGATGATAGAACACTGAATCCCCAGCAGAAGCCAAAAACTATCTCAGCAGACTTAGTAGCAACCTGTTCCCAAGAGTACTCACACACAGAGTGTTTGATGTCCAAAAAAGCAGGAGGCGCTTTTATCTTCAAAGTCAAACAGTTGCAATATATATACAAATATTTACTATTGAAGTAGAAACTGATACACACACACACACACACACACAGGACATTTCCCTCTAGTGGCCTAACTAGGCATGACTTGGTAGGTCACGGAGTCAGCCATTATGACTCAGCATGATTCTGCAGTTGTTCGGCCATTTTATAATGGAGTTCAGTCTCTAACTCCTGCCTCAATTTTCAACAGAGCATGACAGTTGCATTTTCTTCAAAGGAGAACATTTAAGCATCCCCCCGCAAAAAATGTGAATAACCTAAGAACAGGACATTCATACCCTCCAAGAATTCACAGATGAAAACCAGACCCCTTGTCACCAAAAGGCTTGTATACACAGGGAATTTACCCTGTCTTGGAGCCCTACACTCCTGATAATGCAGGGCTTTTGCCCCATTTTGCCCCCAAGCACTTCTCATGATCCCCAGGGCTAAGGCAGGGGGAAGGTGGAGTAGGGCCTGATAACATGCTTCAAAATAATACTTGCTTAAATTTGCTCCCACCAGGGAAAAACGGATCAGGCCCCACATGGTCACAGGAGCCCGTTCTGGCCTGCCAGCCTATCACTGTAGCTGCCAGCTGCCTCTCTTCTGTAGCCAGGACGGAGTCCCACAGCATGTGACCAAGGCTGCTCAAGTGTTGCCCACATCAAAGAGTGTGATGCGGAAGGCATCCGCAGCAGCTACAGGGACAGGACAGTTTGCTTGTCTGGACTCCAGCCCATCCTGTGCAGGTAGCAGGGGAGCAACAGGCCAGATCCACAGGTAGGATATGCTGGTGGGGAGCAGGCATAGCCTGGCCTGTATAGATGTGCCCCAAGCAACATCAGAGTGTGGTCAAGGTGGCAAAAGTTATTAGGAGAGCTAGGAGAGGCAGTAGTGATTTGCTTTTGCCTGAGCCTACTAGGAAGAGCAAGATTCAGCTCCCTCTTCTCCTCTCCCTCCACTGCCGTTAACAGTACAACCTACTTTTGTACTTTAAGCTCAGTTTGTAACAAGTGAAGCAAGCCAAGAACAATGGGGGAAAATGAGATGAAGAGAGAGAGATTGGGAATTTTTTAAAGCAACTGACCATGCGGGACAACAGAGGATTAATCAGAACCATCCCTGCCAAATCAGGACAGTTGGAGGGTAGGGGGCACTTGGGCTTCAATCTTTATTGCGAATCACCAAAACTGGGGAGGGAGGAGGAAAGCCCAGTTTAGAACAGTTCTGTGTCATTTTGAAACAAGCCACAGGAGGGCACCCTATGCATTTATCCAGCACCTGTTTCAATTCCTGTTATAAAACAAGCACCCTTCATTGTTTAGGGATAGTCAGTTTTATTCAGTGAGTCAAAGAGTTGTATGAGAGGGAAAATAGACACTGTTTACATTTGTATTAGCATAGTAACATCTCTACCCCATGAGACCTATGATTAAAAATGTCAGCAATTTCTTAGTGGAACAACGATATCTCAGTGGTACTGTACAGTGATTAAAGCCTCTTGAGGAAAAAAAATACATTGTGTTCTGATGTAAAACTACTGCAGGTCTGTTGGTTAAGGATTTAATTCAGAAATAGCAACATAGTTTAAAACATATACAGTACATAAATTCATCAATGAGTAACATTGGGCTAAGTACAATTGTCACCCCCACTAGAGAAGGCCCACTAAAATGAACTGGAATTATTAAGTTCCCACTTACATAAGGTCCACTGATTTCAATAGAATTGGTCTAGTTGGGACAAACAATTGACTCTGGCCCTGAGTTTTAGCAAAGCCATTTAACTATCAAGCAATGACTAGCTGCACGTGAAAGCATCCTGCCACGGATGGACTGCACGTCTATACTGAGTCCTATCTGTACAAAAGTATGGGATGAAATACACCATGGGACACAGGGTATATCTTTTGCATAGGATAAAATCTAGCACCTGGAGCTGCCACATAAGATTACGTGTCACCTGATTGCTATTTGGGAGTGTTAACTTTCATGTGCAATATATGGGAGTGTATGATGTAGCATAGTACAGAGGTGGGCAACTGCATGAATGCCAAGATCAATGCTCCCCCTTAGGCCCCTTTGCGCACGCACACGGACACATGGACACAGAGAGAGAGACCAAATACCTCAAATTTCTTCTGCAATCCCCCTCAAAATGGTGACCAGAAGTGACATTATGTCAATTCCAGTCACCATTTTGAGAGGAACTATAGAAGAAAACAGAGGCATTTGGAGGTAGCAGGGGTTTGTGGTGTGTGGATGGGAAGGATGAGGGTATTGCATATTTTCATGGGCATTGGGAGGCTTTCTGTGCTCTTTGGGAGCAAAAAAAAAAATGCCCCAAAAATCACAAGATTTTTAAAAAATGTTAGGGATGCAGGGGCCGCACAATATTTAATAAATAGTAAAGAAATTATATCTTGTGGAGAGGAGTAGGAGGGGAGAGACTCACTGAAGTCCACTCCCTCTCTTGCCTTCTGATAAGTATTTGGTGCTATCCAAGCTGACACCAGTTTGGTGGCCATGCTCTTATAAGCATGCATCAAAACCCACTGCTCACACAAGACTCTGTGGATCATCATTTGTGTACACAGAGCATGATACTGAATCTTGTAAAGACACAACATAATCAATAGTCAGAGTTGTCTAAATATATAGAAAGGGGGCAGCATTAGTTACAGTTTTAACCAAGGAAGTGGGTTTTAAACACTGGACTGGGGCATGTTCTGTCCAGTAGTTAGCACACTGTGCTAAATAAATGTTGAAAGAGCAATCGCAGTAAGAGGGCATGCAATAAAAATTGTGCTTCTCCTATGATTACTGCATTCCAGCTTTGTGGATTTAAAGCGCAGATAGATGACTTGCAACCCCCCGGCCATTTATGTAGGGTCCCACCACAACTACAGGCATTGGTTTTGTTTGTTTTTTAAGAGTGTAATTCTTCTTTGAAACAAGGTACATGTCATGTCATGTCCTGTCCATCGAAATTTGCATTAAAGGATTGAAAAAGATGGGATTTTTGAAATTAGGAGGGGACATCCATACACTTTGGTTTGGACAGGAAAGCGGTACAGCCCATGGTAGTTCCAGGGGGTAGAAAACTGACCCCTGGACCTTCCAAAGTTCACTCATCCTGATCTAAAGTATTGTACAGGTTGAGTCTCCCTTATCCAAAATGCTTGGGACCAGAAGTATTTTGGAATGTTTTGGATTTTGGAATACAGGTACTTGCATATACTTAATAAGATATCTTGCAGATGGGACCCAAGTCTAAATACAAAATTCATTCATGTTTCATATACACCTGATACACATAACCTGAAGGTAAATTTATGCACAGTATTTTTAATAATTTTGTGCATGAAGCAAAGTTTGTGTACAATAAACAATCAGAAAGCAAGGGTATCACTATCTCAGTCACTCATGTGGATAATTTTGGAATATTTTGTATTTCAGCCTGTATGTGGTTTATGACTAGGTGTGTTCTAAATGTGTAGGTCAAATCTTAGCACCTTTGATGTCCACCTATGACATCACAGAATACCTGCACAAAGCTAACCTTTCAAGGGAATCCAAAGCACTGGAGTAGCAGTGGGCAATGTACGAGCATGATGCAGCCGGCCAGGAACTGCACTTCTGTATGGTTGGTAATTGAACAAATGGCACATGTTGAGCAATTGGCTACTCAAGGTTGGTTCCTAGAGACAGACCATGAAAAACACTGCTCTCTTTAAGGGTCTTCAGTGTATTTTTTGATGCTGAACCTTGCATTCATTAGAGGCTCAAATCCCTTCCTATGTCTCCTGTGCTGAAACAGGACAAGCAGAAGGACCAGCACGACTAAAGCTATCAGAGCTCCTCCGATGGTGGATCCAGCCATTAGTGCCCAAGCACGGGCCTCTTCAGCTGACTCTGGAAAGACAGAAAGACAAAGACAAATTAGAAGGTGTGTGTCTGTCCCAAGGTTATCCATCGGCCTTGTGGTTGTGTGCCTTCAAGTAATTTCTGACTTATGGTGACCCTAAGGTGAAACTATCACAGGGTTTTCTGAGGGCTGAGAGTGTGTGACTTGCTCAAGGTCACACACTGGGTTTTAATGGCCAAGCAGGGATTCGAACCCTAGTCTTGAGAGTCATAGTCCAACACTCAAAACTATGCCTCTATCCCACCTCAATAAGTCAGGTTTTTAAAAAATATATATTTGAGATACTATTCTATTCCTTCTTCAGACTTCTCCAAACAAGATGACTGGGAATAGGGATAAAAATAAATAAGACAGGTGCTTTGGCTACTGAGATTGTTTTAAATACTGTTAATAGCACACACGCAAAATACATATACAAGGATCACAGGATCCCTTCCTTAAAGCATATGTCTAAATTCACATGGCACTGCAGGTTGATTCAAATGAGAATTATTTTTATGCTTTTACCTCTCCTTTTTAGTAATACTGTATAAGCAAAGACTACTTACAAATTGTTCCTATATAAACTCAAGTGAGCCAGATACTACTGAGTTAAATTCTGGGCAGCCTGATTCAACCCGGTGACTTCTAGATGTGTAGAACTAGAATCCCTATCATCCCCAAGGAAGCTGTAACAGGATGCTTCTGGCCTTTTGCCTAGTTTACAATCTTATTCGTTCTTCTTAGAGGTGTCCCAGAGCCCTACTAGGCCTTCTGAAGAGCAAATAGAGGAATAGTGTGCATGTCATACATGGCACATGTTTGTGTTAAAAGAATGAGGAAAAGGAAGTTAGCTTGCAGCAGCCGGAGTGGGGTGGGGATGGGGGGTGAGGTGCCAGTGGCAGAAGGTTCTGGGAGAAACATGAGTTATTCTGGTGAATGCTACCTGGAAGCTCAATGGCATAGCTGTAGCCAAGTTGTTGTGCAGGGAGAAACATTTCCCCATTGGTGATAGGAGGGAAGAAAGGTACCATGTTGAACATCCGGTTGTGACCAATAGGAGCTAGCTCCTGAGGCCATGCAGTGTCAGCAGGGTGAAATCGTTTCATCCATTCATCAAAAATTGCATCAGTAAAAGAATGGAGGACCTGGAAATTCAATTCACACTGATGTTAAATTCATATTAAAATTACTGCACCAATATACTACTACAACAATAACAACACAAGGCCATAGCTTACCAATGCCAGTGAATGAAGATTTCCCTTTTTCTTTGGGTATCAAGTAGCCTTTTAGAACATACCTTGGAAAAAATCCACCTGCAACTCATCTTCCTTAAGCACTGGTACTAAATTCTATGAAGATAAAACCAATGTTCTACACTCTCTTCTCAGAGCACTAAAATTATAGGTATCAAGCTTTATTATAGCCACCAGAGGGAGCCCAAATCAAGGAAGATTTTCTGAGTAAAATAGCAAAGCAGGTTCGTAAAATATTTTCTTCTCAGCTGCCTTTTTTTTGCTCATGCAGTGAAAACTCTTGCAGATGTGTGAGCATTTTCTCATAATAAAAAATGATGAACCACCTTTTGCTCTCTCTCCCTTTATAAAAGTGAAACCACATTTTTCTTCTCTCTCTCTCTCTCTCTCTCTCTCTCTCTCTCTCTCTGTGTGTGTGTGTGTGTGTGTGTAAAAAAGTATCTTCCTACTGGGTAAAAAAGATTGGTGGGAGCACTGAATAATGAAAAGAAGACATCATTTCCATTCACATTTGTAAAACTAGAGCTATGTTCCAATTGAGAAAAGTTCTCATATAGGCATATTCGATGACAACCATATCAACCTGGGCTTCCCAACCTGGTGATGCCTGCATATGTGTTGGCCTACAATACCACCATTGCTACCCAACATATATGGAGATCATCAGGGTGGGGAGAACTGTTTTGTGGTCTCTGCAGTGTTTGCAACCAAGGAAACTGGATGTTAAACATAATAATAAGGTGGAACTTTTGAAATATCCTATCCCTCTTCCTTGTGCCATGTGAAAACTCTCCAGAGGGTTTTCTTGGTCTACAGGACTGGTTTTGAAGGCTACATTGGGATCTCTCTCCCGATCCTCCTGGGTTCTTCCATTCCACCAATGGAAGTTCATCATGGGATTGTGCCCTAGTAGTCAAACTATATATTTTAAAGATGTAGCTTGTACTGATGTCTTTTTTTCCCTCCTTTTTACTCAACAAGTAAATTCAAGGGACCGCAACCCAATTAGAACCCTACATTGGGCAGGAGTTAACTCTTTGCCCTCCACTGCATTTCTGATCTGGATCAGGTGGGCCAGGCTTGCAGTTTACCTTGTTAAAATGTAATCTGTTTTTGGCAATGCAAATTTGACCTACAGAGCCCTTGACAAAGGAGATTATCAGACAGGGACAAAAATAGCGTCCCCATCTCACTATCTCCTCTCCCGAGCCCATCCCGGCATGGTAACAAAACGTTTCATACACCTACCTTTGCCACATCCTCCCCTCTCCTCAGCAGCCCAGGAGTGAATGCAGCTTGCGCAGAGCTGCATTCACTTCCTTGTTGAAATCCCGGATCGTTCTCGCAAGAGGACAAGCGTGTGGGGAATTCAAAAGTACAAAGCAAAATACACTTAAAAAAATAAAACCAAGCACCTAAGCATACTTAAAATTGTATAAGTAACACAGGGAGGGTACACAAAAGTGTGTCACTTACCTCATTGTCCTGATCGCATCCGGAAGTGTTTTACACGGACCTCCCACTGACACTGGCTTCACACCAGCATTACGGGGCACCTTTTCACTCACCCATTGTTCCATGACAGAAATGGAATGGGCGATCTATTCACAGCTTAAGTCATTAATAAAAAGCAATGAGGGCGCAACAGGACCAGCATGGGAGCATAACAGGACGGGGATGACGACATCTGAAAACGAAGCCCTTTGGCAGTCTCCTGGCATTTGTGTAACGCCATATTAAGGGCATCTGATAATCTACTAAGATACCTGGGAATGATGGGAGTTCTTCTGTAATCCAACACCTCTGGAGAGCACCAGGTTGGAAAAAGCTGCTTGAAGGAAACAAAAAGAAGGACAACAACATACCACAAAGACAGGATCATTCACTGCAGAGTGAGGAAGAGCACCAGTTCCATTCAAAACAGAGTGAGCCAAGTTATGGAGACTCGTGACTGGAAAGTCCAAGGGTCCATCTGGTTTCTCAAAGCCTTCCAAAGCATTCCTGTGGTAGACATCAAGAAAAGGGAAATGCTACCACTTGACCTGAAAGAAATGCCACTGTCAAGCAAAATGATCTGTAGCAGGTAAAGCACAAACCTAAAACTAAAAGTAGAATTCCGAAAGAAAGGTGGCTTATCAAAATCTTGAAGAGAGAGACAGTTCCGAACATCTTCCATGGTTGGTAGCTGATCACCAGGTTTGCTAAATGGGTTTCTCTGCAGAAGGCCTTCATTGGTTCCATTACATAGTTTCACCAGACGGTTATAATCATCCAAACTTGGATTTCAAACAGAAATATAAAGAGCAGTTAGATTAGATGTTTGTGCCAAGTTTTGCTCTCTTTTGTTTATAATAGGACAAACTCAAAATGCAAACAGTATAACTGACAGATTAATTAACTAATGCTTTTATTAAAAAACTAGGGCTAATTTTGGTCACTCATACTCTAAGACATTTGCTAATAATAATGTAAGGGAGACATACATAAAAGGGCAAGGTTTATAATGAAAATGTAAGATTTTGAGATAAACTTGGAGATTTGAACTACATACAACTTGTTTGATTATAGCTCCAAGAATCCACCACCCATCATGACCACGCATATGGATTTGTGGGACAGTTTTGGTCCTGCCCACTTTTGACTTTATCCCTGCCCATTTTATGGTTCTCATTCCACCCACGACTGCACAAAAGAGTACCATGGTGTGGTCCCTAGCCATGGAACAAGCCAACTTCATAATGGAGTTTCTGATCCTGGCTTGTTTCCAGGCAGAACATATAATTAAGACTAACCACATTTCAAAGGTAAGAAATAATAACTAATCATGAGCAGGTGAAACTGGAAGAGAATGCTTTAAACCTCTTCCTTGTATCTACACCAGGGGAAAGACAAAGAGACACAAGCAATGCTTTTATCAGACCATTGGCCTGCTTCATTCACAGAACTTTACAAGGTGTCCAGAACTTGTCTTCCACTCAATACTGCTTCTTCCATTTTTTTTCTTACCGTAAAAAAAAAAATCCATTAAGGAAAAAAAGTATAGATGAACAATACCTTCTGATTGCTAGAAATAGGAGCCCTTCATCTGGAAGCACCCCAGCTCTTAATCACATAACCTTAAACTGTAGTTTGTTGTTATGTCTGAACCAAGTCTTAGGATGGCTATTGTTTATTGAACTGAACATTATCCTACATACCTTCAATATTTTTGAACAGCACCTATGTTGGGATGTTGATATGACACACACTTAGAATCACAGAATCATAGAGTTGGAAGAGACCTCAAGGGCCATCCAATCCAACCCCCTGCCATGCAGGAATACACAATCAAATCATTCCCAACAGATGGCCATCCAGCCTCTGTTTAAAAACCTCCAAAGAAGGAGACTCCACCACACTCCGAGGCAGTGTATTCCACTTCCGAACAGCACTTACTGCCAGGAAGCTTCCTAATGTTTAGGTGGAATCTCTTTTCCTGTAGTTTGAACCCATTGCTCCATGTCCTAGTCTCTTATTTATATGTAAGCAATAAACATGATTAAACAGTTACAAAGTGGATAATTAATTATGCTTATAGAGGGGAAAAATAGTTAAGAAGCAAGCTTCATATCCCCATAGTATTGTACAATGTCCTCAAACTTCTGTTACCTATTGCATATTATCTCCCATTGTGAAAACCTTGAATTCTGACTGATGAGGTTTGGGTTGTCTGGTCTTGATGCTCCAAGAAGGTGGTCAGTGCACACGTCACATTCATTTCTGCCTGTAGCAAAATTCCAATAAGGCAATGCGAAGGACTCATTGCCAATCATCCGCTAAATAACATGGAGTGAAGGGGAGAGAGATGGGGGACAGTTTAAGCATATTTATGTTGGCTGTGTGTATTATTTTGGGGAAAGAGGTTAGTAATGATGTGTAAATCAATTTCATTTATTTACATTTTTTTCAACCTGAGAACACTTATATAACGCCTTTGTACCACATGCCCAAACTATATATTTCAATTGCTAGTTCACACACACACACACACACACACCTATTGTCTAATGAAAAATACAGTAGGACCCCCGTATCTGCTGGGGATTGGTTCCAGTGGGGGGGCGTGGATACCGAAAACTATGCATAACAGCGAACACCATTGAAAATAATGGGACTTCCTGTTTAAAATACCATAGACTTGCCTTTGAGGACCTAGAAAATGGCTAGAGTTGATGCATTTTCTAGGAAGACTCTATGGTAGGTGTGCTGTTTTGTGTCCCACAGATAACTGAATCAGTGGATAATGAATCAGAGGATACAGGGGACCTACTGTACTTCTATATGTGAACATACTATCTGACTGAAAAATATACTGTCCTGATTGGCTACCAAACAACCAATCAGAGCATAGCTATTCCCTCACTAGTGAAGAAACTGGCACTGGAAGGATGGAAACCATAGAATTATAGAGTTGGAAGAGACCTCAAAGGCCATCCAGTCCAACCCCCTGACATGCAGGAATACACAATCAAATCATTCCCAACAGATGGCCATCCAGCCTCTGTTTAAAAACCTCCAAAGGAGACTCCACCGCACTACAAGGCAGTGTATTCCACTCCCGAACAGCTCTTACTGTCAGGAAGTTCTTCCTAATGTTTAGGTGGAATCTCTTTTCCTGTACTTTGAACCCATAGCTCCGTGTCCTAGTCTCTGGAGCAGCAGAAAACAAGCTTGCTCTATCCTCAGTTTGACATCCCTTCAAATATTTAAACATGGCATAAAACTTGTAAAGTCCTTCAAGTTAGGCATATATTTTCCCTTATTTCCCTTTTCTCATGAACAGGATCCATCAGCTGTAAAGTGTTTGAAGAAATAATAATTTTTTAAAACAATTTTTTTTTACCACCACATATGTGGTGGTCATGTAAAGCGGCAAAAGAATTCTGGATAACTATACACAATAAGATAAGAAAGATAATTAAGACAGACTTCAAACTTAAACCTGAATTATACTTATTAAACATATTTGACACAGAATTCCTGCAGAAATTCAAAAATATTATGCTTTTCATGACCACCACCGCCAGAATTGGGTACGCCAGATACTGGAAACAAAAAGGTATTCCAGGTTATAAAGAATGGATGTTGAAAATGAGGGAAGTGGCACAAATGGAAAAGCTCATGTGTTGGGTCAGAAATCGTTCAGTTGAGAAATTCAGAGAAGAATGGAAATCGATAATTGAATATTGGAGCACGGAATGGAATGGTTATATGGTAATGTGCTCAAAGATTGAATTTTAAACAATCAAAACTGGTATAAGATACAGTGAATTGCATTTAATATCTCTGTCGGTAAATGCAGGTCGATAAGTCAAAGATTAGGGTGGGAAAACTAACAAGAATATTTGGGTGTGCAAAATGAAGAATATGAGAGAACCTGTATTATTATGTTAATGGTATAGTAACTTTTTTTAAGAATTGATGGATATCGAAAGTCAAAAGGGATAGTTTAAGCTGATTTAAACTCTGTTGAGTTTGGAAGTTGGTGGATTATGATTTGTTAGACTATGTTTTTTTATTTAGTTAGTTAGTTATTTATACCCCGCTCTTCAGCCACAAGGCTATCAGAGCAGCTTACAAATTGTTTTAAGCAATAGCTATTTACACATCTACACTGCATTAAACAGTTTCCAATGTGTGTTAGGTAATTGCCCCCACAAGCTGGGTACTCAATTTACCGACCTACGAAAGGATGGAAGGCTGAGTGAACCTTGGAGCCTGCTGGAATCGAACTTGCAACGTGGTGGCTTGCAGTACTGGCATTTAACCACTGTGCCACCAGGGCTCAATTGTAATTTTGGTGGAAAAGTTGTTGTAAAAATAATAATTAAAAACAATTTTAAAAATAATTTTTAAAACTATAAATGACCTTGTTTCAGTTCTAAGCTTTGAGGATGCCTTTCCCTAAGAATGCTTGAGCAATTTGATCTTTGTGACTTCCTGTATGGAATTACCAACCCACTTCCAGACCAAAGAGGTGGATGAAATTTAGCCCTCCATTGGATTTTTTTCATTAATTCATCAAATTTTAGAAAGTACTTCACCTCAGCAGTATTACTGCACTTTTTAAAAATCAGAATACATACTCAAACACATTTTTGCTGGGGAAATGCACATTTAAATATGTTTTTAGAGAGGATTTTCCCCTCACAGAAAAAGACCAGGATGGGATTCTCAGACCTTGGTGGTAACACATTAAAATATAATGTAATTACTATTACTCACTGATTCTGTGAGTATCAGGACCAACAACGTTCCTTTCTAAAGCTAACAAGTCCCACAGCATAATTTTTTCCATCTGGGGAGCAGTCATTACTTGGTAGGGTTTATCTTCAGTATGTAAGATGGCTGGCAGCAGAGGGAGGCTATTCTACTTTTTACTGAAAAATATGGACCCTCCATCACTCAGAGCAATGCAGAACCCAGTCTGCATAACACAGAGACATATATACACACATTGGCCACCTTACGTATTGAAGGGAAGCACTAATGTATACTGTAAAGCAAATGGAATAAGTGATTTGACAAGTTATGTTTAGAACTAGTTTAAAGATCTTAGAGAACTTCTCTAACAAATAACAGAACAGCTGAGATTGAACAATACTGTTGGCTTTAGCTTTAAGCTTCAACAGCATACTCACAATGCACTTCACTTTTCCTCTGCTGTGCAATGGCACTTGACACCACCAGGGTATATCCCCTCAACCAATCAGTGGCCATGGGATGGGGGCACCTAGTCACTACCTGGTTGCAGTCAGCTGTTTGACCCAGAGATTGCATTGGGGAGGGGGCATTGTGCAACAAGGCAATGAATACCTCCTTCTGCAATGCACATTCAGTTACAACATCATATGACACCTACAGGATTTCAGCCAACAAGTTACTTTGCAAAGTAATGTCCCAGGCTCTGGGAATTATGGGTAAAAACTATGAAAAAGTGACATAAATCAGAATTAGACAGGTTTCCCCATTCCTACATTTCCCCCAACTGCTTCTAAAATCCTAAAGCTATTGGTGTTGCTTGACACACACAAAAGTTATCATACAGCTAGATAAGACACAGAAAAGGATAAGTAAAGTGATTTTGAGGAGGGAGCTTACTTCCTGCAGAGAAAAGCTTTAAAAAACACTCCTTGGAACTTTTAGAGGTTGGCGAGAAATAAACTATTAGGACAAGTACAGGTAAAAGTTTATACAAGTTATTAATTGAACAACTGTTTAGAGAGAAATCGCTCTCATCTGTGCACACACCAACATGGGTATGTTCAGTAAAACAAATTGCTAGAAGATGATGTTCTTACAGTCCCACCAGGTTGTCTCCCTTCTTACTTTGATCGGAATGACCTCAGCTTCAGGACAACGGTGAACACTGTCCATTTTAGCTTACCATGCTGAGACTCTCCCTCTTCCCGTGGTATTGTATAGTAGCTGCAACAATTGTTTCTTTCAAATACAAAGAGATACACATTTTTGCTAACCTGCAAGTCTCTTTCCAGCAGTAGCAAATGATATCTGTGCCAAGTAACAAAGGCAGGTCCTTGATGGGAGAAATCTATTGCTGTGAAAGGACGGCCTGGTCCTGTAGACAGAACAGCAGAGTAGTTTAAACTAGAAAGTCTAGTTTGTAAATGTTTGTTGGAAACTACTAAATTCAATGTTAACAAAGATAGAATTGAGTGGAATTCATAGTTAGATTGCCCTGTACTAATCAAGCAATGGGGAGCTTTTCTAACTTCAATATCTAAAGTTTATTTAGATTTAAAACTTAGTTTGGTTCAGCAAAAAAATGTTGTTATGGGGTATACACACTTACAAATAAATGGGTCCTAGAGCAAATCAAGCCTGAACTCTCACTAGAAGCCAAGATGACTAAACTGAGACTCTTGTACTTTGGACATATCATGAGAAGACATGACTCACTAGAAAATACAATATAGCTTGTGAAGGTAGAAGGCAACAGGGGAAAAAAGGAAGCCTGCATTCCAGATGGATCTCAATCCAGGAAGCCATAGCCCTGAGTCTGCAAGACCTGAGCAGGGCTGTTAATATAGGGTGACTAGGAGGTCTCTCATTCATAGGATCACCATAAGTCAAAGCCAATTGACAGCAGTTAGCAACAAAAGTGTTGCTTTTTAGCACTACATGTGTGCTACCAAGCTGAATGCTGCTCACCAGCCACCCATTGGCTCTTTATTCACCCATTGGCTCTTTATTCAATCAAAAAAAGAGGTTTGCTGACCATCTGGTGGGCTGACATTCATAGTGAATGTGCTGCATTTAACTTGGTGGGTCACAAGCTGTGCAAGCTGATTTGTATCAAAGAATGTGACCATAATTCTCAAGCATGGTTGCCAGTATTTTTTTAAATCTGTTCTTGCTCCCATGCTTTTAATAGAATCTTAGCCTAAAGACATTTACAAGTAACTGTTGTCCCCATGCAATGAAAATCTTCACCTGCTGATCTCTGCTGATCAAAATACTGTTAAAAGTCACAGGAGCAGCCATGGCCATAGTTTCTGAATATCTGACAATTCTGTTCTTCAGTGGTCTCTTCTGCAAAGGAGGTTACTCTTATCATCCCAGCCGGAATTTATGAAAACAAGTTCTCTAATCACATTTCATCCACTGTTCTTTATGTTCTATTCAATACGTTTTCTACAACAGTTGTTTCCCATTTTTATTTATATACTATTTTTCCTCTTTTCTACTGTAAAAGCCTGTTGCCCTGGAGTAGGCAGATGTGTTTCACCTTTTTATATTCCCACCCATCTGAAATGGAAAACACCAACCTAAGAGTGTGTCTCTGACAGAGTAATAGTGAAGCCACACATAGTAGTTATAAATGCTGCAATTTGCAACTTGTGGGTCATTTCCACTAGGACCAAGAAGACTCAACCAATGCTCAGTCGCTATCACATATTCTGGATGAACAGTTGTCTTGGCGCGGTTTAGGGCATCCAAGAATTGTTCTCTCTCTTCTTCAGTCAAAGTGTGGATGTTCTTCCGGACAATTGGGGGCTTCTTTTCATCGCAGTTGGGCCCCTTCCAACCAAATTTACAATCCCCGCAGTTATAGCCAGCAAAATTTCCTGCATTAGAAGAGGACATCAGTTATGTCTCAGTGTACATATAAATAAGCAAATAAAAGGCCATAGGAAAATGTCCAGCAAATGTTTGCTATTTGGACAAAATAAAGGTACTGCTACTGTACTGCTACAATGCCATAACTTGCCAAAGCTGGCCCAAGATCTTTTTCTGTCCAAAGAGAAAGACAGAATAGTGTCCAGCACCTTCACTTCCAAAACTTCAGTTCTACACACAGAAGCCAACCAGATGAGCAGCTGAGTCTTGGTTCACTGTTAGTAATGGGATAGCATCAGAGTCCTTTGCTCTACAAGTCCCACAATTCCCCAGGCAGCTCTGGACAGTATCTTCCACCATCACCACCCCAAAGGGAACTGAGGAGTTCAGAGGACACAGGGGACACACACATCTGTCCTCCAACAATCCACAAGTTCTAAGGTTCCCACATTTCAGGGCCTGGACCCTTTCCTCCTAAGCATTATTTGGAAAAAGACATCAGATCATTAAATGTGTGATCTTGGTGTTAAGAGGTCAGTTGGGGCAGTAGAGAGAGTCTTTTAAGAGAGCTAGTTGTGAGTGGATGAAATTGGCTGTGGTTGTGTGAATGAAGGAAAGAAGGTCTGATAATACTGTACTTAGCTTGAATTCTGTTAGCTGTTTTGGAACTCTGTCAAACATCAATTATTCTTTCTGGGTTAATAAATAAAGATGAACTGCTTTGGTAAACTTCTAAAACTGCCTCTAACCAGCTTAATTAACCTTGAATCAAGGAGTGGTCACTCTTACCATTAAAAAAAAAAAAAACAACTGTTAAAACAAACTTGTCCTTACTGATGTCACCTGAAGGCCCAGGACCCAAATCCTAGGAGGGGTTTTAAAAGGAGACCGGAGGTCAAGGTGAAAGCAGCAGGCAATCAAGGCTAGGAACTGTGGGGCCAGCTTTGGGAAGGCATTTATCACAGTTGGGTATTATTATTTCAGTGAGTAAGTTGGTTACATTCAAAGCCTACGACATATCATGTTTAATAAGAAACAGAAGAGTAAATGAGAAATTCATTGTTCAGGAGATTATCAGATGCGTTAAAAGTGGCATTCTATGAATGCCAGGAGATCGCAAAAGGACTCCCTTTTCAGACGACATAATTCCCCCCTCATTATGCACCCATTGTGCTGCCATTCCACTGGCACTGCTTTTTATTGATGGGATAAGCCGTCAATAGATCCCCCATTCCGTATCTGTCATGGATGTTCCTGCGAGTGAAAAGGTGCCCGTTATGCTGGTAAGATCCCTGCCAGAACACTTCCAGGTGAGATTGGGACATCCAGGTAAGTGACACTCTTTTTATGATCCCACCCAGGTTACTTCTACCTTTTAAAGTGTGTTTTTATGCTTGCTTTTTCATGTTCTTTTTATTTTTATTTTTGAATTTCCTGCGCTCGCGTCTTCTCATGAGAATCCACGGGATTTCAGTCCAGGAAGTGAATGGAGATCCATTAGAGCTCTGTTCATTCCTAGGCTGCTGGAACAATGGGAGAGGAGGTAAGTGTGGTGGGGAGGGTGATTGTGGCATGACAGTGACAGGACAGGGGCAGGAGTGGAGATTCTGGAACACTTTTTTTCGTTCCTGTCTGAAAATCACCTCAGTCTCATCTTTAGTACGAACTTATGTGGACTGAAGCAGCCAGGAGCAGTGAATTCCTCCACTCCCTCCTTTTTGGAAGACCTCTGTCACTGCTGCCTAGCCTTATTCCATTCCTCTGTTTTCTCTGCCTTGTACCTTGGAGCCACCACTGCATTTTCCTCTTTCTGTTACATCCCTTCCTTCCTCCCCACCACCACAACTTGCTTCACCTCATCCTGCTGCCTGCCTACCCAGCATACACTATTGCAAAGCAAGTGCCAATACAGTGTGGCAGAATTGACTTTGCCCTCTTAACACTGCCTTCACATATTTTGCTTCCACTATTTGGTATAAACCTTTTTGACAGCCACCACACCTTTGCTGTTGCTGTAACTACATTACCTACTGCCATGTCACACATAAGAGGGAAACAACTCATATGACTGTAAGGAATGTTTGTCTTTTATAAACACAGAAATAAATATATTTTATATGCCTACATGGATGTAAGTAAATGAATAAATACCTAAATAAATTTGTTATGCATATTTACTTAGATGTAAGACCCATAGCAGAGCATATATCTGAGTGCAAGAGTTCAAATGGCTATACTTGAGTGAGAATCGTGTAGCATTCTAAATATTGTTGGACTGCAACTCCTAACTTTATTCATCCTTGGCTATGGTGGCTTGGGCCACATCATGAGGTCCACACTAGCAAAATGATGGTGCCAGCATTGGGGCAGCCAAACCCTCTCTTAAATGCTATATTTGGCTCCTTCCTTTAAAAGAGTGATTATGTGATGGTTTGTGATCTGCCATGTGCCACATCTACAGTGCAACCCTACGCATGCTTACTCAAAAGTAAATCTCACTGAACTCAATTGGCCTTAACCCTTGGCATAGATGTTTAGGACTGTAGCCTTTAAAATGCAACTGTTTTACAGTCGGCCCTCCATGTCCACAGATTCTGCATCCATGGATTCAACCAACCATGACTTTAAAATATTCAGGGGGGGAAATCCAAAAATCAAACCTTGATGTTAGCCATTTTATATAAGGGACACCATTTTACTACACCATTGTATATAATGGAACTTGAACATCCAGAGATTTTGGTATCCACAGGGGTCCTAGAACCAAACCCCTATGGATACCGAGGGATCGCTGTATTAATATTTTCTTTGAAAATGAGAATTAATGGGTATTCTCAACCTTCAAAATACTGTAATATTTTTTGAAAATGATAATTCAGATTTTGCTTGAAGAGAAAAAGTAGTGGAAGATATAGAAGGAGGAGGAAGAGAAGAGTGGGGAAAATCAAATATTTATCCTTATCAGCATGTCTCTCAGAAGACCCAGAAAAAAACTTCAACAATGTATAGTGCGAGAGCAGGATTTCAGCCAGGATCTCATTTTGGTAGAATTACTGGCATGTTGCAAGTGAAAAAAGTGTTTAGTATTTTCTTCTGTGAAATGGCTGGTCCATGCTACTTTATTTACTGGTTATTTTATTTATATCTTACTCTGTCACAGGAGACCAGGTCTGTTGAACCGATTATGCATTTAGCTTTCATGCAGGTGTTGTTACATGATATGTTTATTAAACAATTGTTTTTGTACAATTCCTTGGCAGAGCTCCAAACATAGGCCTGCTACAGGATTTGTCCAAGATCAAGGGAAGAAATGTTGGCAGGGGAGTGTGCTGGAACCGGACTCTACTTAAAGGAGACAGTGCATAGTAAATACATTGTGAGTTCAGTACAATGCAGAATATTGTGTTTTCCTGTCAAGGAAATGAATGTTGTGAAAAAAATCTTTTCTTCACCTTCACCTACCTATTTTTGGTTGGGTGTGATTCCTGTCTAAAGAACCAGGCCAGTAGAAACTGGGTGGAGATAGCAGGAGAAAGTGGATAAGGAGAAATTGCTATCCTTCTTTCATAATCTAGAAACCAGGGTCATCCTATGACACTGAATGATGGGAGATGCAAAACACTGTAAAGGAAGTCACTTATCGCACAAGGGAAAGGAAGCAGAAGTGAAACCCGAGAATAGTACATTGAATAATAGTTCCATTGCATGATGTCAGCGTATTTCAGATGTTCTCCCATTCCAGCCCTGTGGGAGACAGTTGTAAAGGTAGGTCTTTTTGCCAATGGATTTTTGCAGTTAGCAAAAAGACTCATGTCTACCACCATCTCACACAGGACCAGAACAGAAGAACAGCTGAAACATGCTTATGTTATGCGATATGGGAAAGCAGGCAGTGCTATTATCAGGGTGTGCTACCACTTCCTTCCCTCATGTGATAAGTCCCTTAGTTAAACAGCAGAATTTGCAATCACAAGAGGCAGGGCTGGACACCAACTCAGATAACTTTAAAAACAGATTTGACAAACTTGTGGAGGATACTGTCATTGGTTACAATGTCATTGTTTACCTGTTATCCTTTTACCTGTTTACTTGTTTTACCTGTTTACCTGTTATCCTAGCTATTTCTCCTGAAATCTCAGGTTTGTAGCTTAGTGTACTCTTGGATACAGCACTGAACCTGGAGGCTCAGATTTTGGAGGTGGTCAGGAATGTGTTTGCACAATTGAAACTACTGCACCGGCTGTGCCTCTTCCTGGAGATATCAGATCTGGCCCTGCTAACACATGCCTTGATTATATCCCTTTTGGAGGAGGAGGAGGACTTAACTCAAGATTTAAAACAGCAACAAAAACAACAATAATACCTAACAGCAGCAACAACAAAACAATAATACGATTACACCATCCATTAAACCTTCCATAAGAGGCACTGGAGGGGGGAGAGAATACTTTTCTTCTACTTCTTCCTGCAAGTTTGTGGCTGGAGCGGATTGAATGGCAATGCACAGGCCTAGCCAGCCAGCCTTTGCCTTGGATCCTGTCACTGCAGAGAGGATGTGGGCCAAGCAGACTTCAAGCTTTCACAGACCCCCAGTGAGCACATCATGGATCCCTGGGGATCCCCGGACCACAGGTTAAGAACCACTTAATTAAACTGTTTACAGTAGCAGTCATAGGGACCATATCACTCCCTTGCTAAAATAGCTTCACCGGCTGGCAGTCCATTTCCAGGCACAATGTAAAGTGGGAGTTATGACCTATAAAGCCCTATATAGCTTAGAGCCAAACAATCTTGTTATCTCCCCACATGTGGCTCCCTGAGCCTTACAATTTTTAGGAAAGGACTTTCTCTTTACCTCAACACTGTCCCAGGCTTTTCTGGTGAGGACGCAGGAGAGAGCCTTCTTGGTGGCTGCTCCTCGACTAACTTGAAGGATAGGCTCATCTGGCCCCCTCTCCACTCTTGTTTCACTGGGAGGTAAAGAGCTTCTTATTTAAAGAGGCCTTCAGCCTTTAACTGGTTGGGATAGAAGGATGTGCAAGAGGTATACTGTTTTAATATATAATAAGTGCTTTATGGGTTTTTAATTGTTACTAATTAATATCTTAAAGTAATTGGATTGATTGTTTAATGTGTTTTTAAATTTTGCACCACATATTGTTTTAGCTATTTTGTTTCAACATATATTGTAAGCCACATGTGTCACATTTGGGGAGAAAGGTGGGATACAAATCAAAGAAGTAAATAAAGCATCCATGTTGTAGGATCTGAGGCAGCATGCCTCTGATTATCAGTTCCAGGGAAATAACAGCAGAAGGTGCTATTGCCTTCACATCCTTCCTGTGAGCTTGCCAGAGACACCTGGTTAGCCACTGTGGGAACAGGGTGCTAGATTAAACAGGACTTTGATACAGAGCTGGGAATATTAATTTTTTTGGACTACAGCTCCCAGAATCCCCCATCAAACATGGCCAGTGGGAGATTCTGAGTATTGTAATTTCACCAAACTAACTTTCCCAAGTGCTGCTTTGGTCCAATCTAGCAGGGCTTTTCTTACGTTATATTCTTATAATTTAGGTAAGATTGTTCATAGGCCTTTCAAACAACACAAAGCCAGCTATGTCAAGAAATGTTCACCTCAGAGCAAACTGTGCATATATACATACATACATATATTTCTTATAATGATTATATCACTTACAACAAGCAATATAAGAGTTAAATAATAGAAGAATTAAGGAGGGAGTCCTATTCTCTGAGCTCTATCTTCAAGAGGGGGAAAAGGTGCTTAGATCAAAGAATCAGTAGCTGGTCTCAGCATACAAGGGAACTTATCACATGCACAAAAGATGCATTATAGAGTAAGCCCTCAAAAAGCAATAATGGCAGATAATTACTTGTAATTGCATTCATGACCTCTGCCCTAAATCAGCAGACTCACTGCAATGCATTCAAACAATAATCCCTTACAAGAAGTATTAAGAGAAGAAAACAAGGCTAGGTCAGACTTTCATATTTAATTACCCCAGATTTATAATAGTAAGAGAGTGAAGCAACATCCAGTACATCCAGTACTATTGTCCAGTCACTCTCCTTCTACTCTGCCTTATAGTTTACAGTTTATTGTAACCACAAGTTACAATTCTGCCCTCATTCATCCTCAAACCAGCTAGGCTAGAGCTCTTTTTACAATGGACCTGCAAAGTTTGCAAGGTACCACACACCCCAAATCACTCCACCAATTAGGGATTGTTGGTTTTGCAGGCTACCAAACTTTATTGTCCTAGGTGGGAATGAAGGGGGTGGAGAGAGAAAAATGTCTGTTACACTCCTGTAGGGATGCCTCCACCAACATTGTGCTGCCATTCCACACCATATACAGTACCCAGCCTGAATCTTGCTTGAACACTGATGACCAGACAATGTCTTCCACCACATCTGAGAGTATGGGACAGGCCATGTAGCTCACACAGGTTTCCCATTGATATGCACTGGTACCAGTCCTATCCTTGGCATCCAGCACTTAAGACCTTCATAAGGGAAGAGGCAGTCCTGTGGATATATGGGCATATGGCTGTTGGGCCCCAAGCTGTACAGGTCTGATCTAAAGGTGGGCGGGGGATGTTTCCCCATCAGTGGCATTACCTTTCCATGGTGGTAGGATTGCATGCTCCTGTGAGGCAAGAGGCTATGCTGAGGGCAGCAGTGCTGCTGGTAGGATCTCCCATGTCAGACAGGCTTTTGCGGAGGAGCCAAACTAAATGTGCCAAGCAGCTACTGGGTAGCAGCAGTAGTGGGGGAGGGGGTGACACTGGTGGAGGATCTCTCAGAAACAATGGCAGTGGCAACATAGCTAACACTTGTTAGTACTGCACAGAAGGAGGCACGATAAACCCCTTTTGAATGTCTTTTACCACAAAAACCCTATGATGAGGCAATCCAAAATGAAAAAAGAGATATGCCCGAAGATTAAACTCCCAGGTTGGATGGCACTCAGCAAGCTACTAGGGTACAGCAGAGGACAACAATGAATAGAGATGTGGCTTAAACAGAGGTTGGATGGCCACCTGTCAGGAATGATTTGATTGTGTATTCCTGCATGGCAGGAGGGTTGGACTGGATGTCTCTTCCAACTCTATGATTCTACGATTCTAATGACACAACTGGACCCAAGCCAAAAGGATGTTTAGCTGTTTATGTGCTCAGAGGCTAAAGAGGCTAAAATCCAAAGCTGCACAACATATATTATAGAACATAGAATGTAAGAAGCATGATTCAGGGGAAGCTAGGCATATGAAAAGGAATGTATGAAATGGAATGTATAAACACTGCAATACTTGGAGTGAGCAAGCTAAGGTGGCCAGAAATGGGACATTTTGAGTCAGGTGTTTTACTGAGGAAATGAAAATCTAAGAAGAAATGTGCTGGCATTAATAGTGAGCAGAGATGTAGCAAAAGCAGCCAAAGGATGTAATGATAAGTCTGACTCAGGACTTTATCTGACGCACTAAATATGGCATAATACCTACCTCTCTCTGGCTTTTCTTCACAAACGAAGATTCAGGAAGGACTCCTTCCGCGCTTTCTGCAAGCGCACTGATAACTGAAAAGGCCAATCTGAGATAAACATGTCCAGTGGCAGAAAGCACAGCAGAAAGTCTCCTTGGGTGATGATGCCGAGTTGTGATTCTTTCTGTGTTGTCATTTCTCTTCAAGATTTGTTCAGCGTGAGCTCTCAAATAAGGCCGCAGCATTGTGGATAGTGCGTCTCCATGCCTCCTGATGTGAGGCCAGGGCGGACCATTGTTGGTGATCAATTTGGCCAAGCCTGAGATGTTGTTTCAGGAAGTCCTTGTATAGCTTTTTTGGAGCGCCCCTCTTACGCTGACCCGTGGCAAGTTCACCATAGAGTACTATTTTTGGGAGTCGATGGTCCTCCTCCTAGAAACGTGCCCTGCCCAGCACAGCTGTGTTCTCAATATCATGGCCTCAATGCTGGTGATCCCTGCTTGCTCATAATAGCGATGCCACATAAATGAGAAAGGGTACGCAGATCAGACGATGTTGCCCTTTTGCATTTATGTATAGTCAAAATCCTGTACCTTTTAATTGATGGTTTAAGCCGTCAATTGATCCCCCTGCTGCTTTTTTGCTGGCATTGCCAGCGTGCATAGCCTTGGGCCATTTAACTCTCAGCAATGCAGTCAATGAGCCAATTGGGCAGAACACTTCCAGATGAGATTGCAACATCTAGGTAAGTGACTAACTTTTTATGACCCTTCCCAGGTTACTTGGAGGTTTTTTAGTGTGTGTATGTGCTTGGTGTGACCTTCATATTTTTATTTTTAATTTTAGTTCTGTATTTCCTGCACAATTTCATCATGTGGGATTTCAAAAGAGGAAATGAATGGAGCTCCATTCACTTCCTCTTTATTGCTGGAGCTGCCTTTGCCGAGAGAGGAGGTAAGTGCAGCGGGGGGTGGGGGGACATTATTTTGCCGGCATAAAAATTGATTTTTTTTTCTGCCAGCAAAAGAACATTTTCAGGGGATCGTCTGATAAAGTCCTCAATCATGTCAATAAGATTTCAGGGAGAACCTACCAATATATCCATAATCCAAGTTTATGCCCCAACTACAGAGGCAGAAAAATAAGAAATTGAAAGATTCTATGCTGGAATCCAGCAAGAAATTGAACAAACACCTAAACAGGGCTTCTTGGATTTTCCTGATTCATAATCTGTTCTTAGGACAAGAGGCTACCATCAGGACAGGATACAGAGAAATGGAATAGTTTCCAATTAGCAAGGGGGTCAGACAAGGCTGCATTTTATCACACTATCTGTTTAACTTGTACACTGAACATATCATTCATAAAGCAGGTTAGACTTGGAGGAAGGAGGAGTGAAAATTGGAAGAAGGAACATCAACAGTTTAAGATATGCAGATGACACCTACTACTAGCAGAAAATAGCAAAGGCTGGGAACGATTACCGAAGAAAGTCAAGAAAGAAAGTTCAAAGCCAGGTTTATAGCTGAACATTAAGAAAACAAAAATAATGACCACAGATAATTTACATACCTTTAAAGTAAATGATGACGAGATTGGAATAGTTCAAGATTGCCCATACCTTGGCTCAGTCATTAATCAGAGTGGAGACTGCAGTCAAGAAATCAGGAGGAGACTAGCTAGATTTTCAGACAACACTGTTATAGTGTTACTATTCCACTATATTTGCTATGGCTGCCTCCTGTTGAATCCTGGGATTTGCAGTTTAGGGAGGGGGCATTTGCAACTCTCAGCCAGAGAGCTCTTAGGCCTCACTAAACTACAAATGCCAGAATTCCACAGGAGGAAGCCAGAGCAGTTAAAGTGGAATAGTAATGCTATAACAGTGTAGTCTGAAAATCTCCTAGGACTCAGAAAGACAGCTATGAAGCAACTAGACAAAATCCTCAAGTGTCAAAATATATCATTGAATATTAAAGTTAGGATTGTCCATGCTATCATATTTCCCATTTCTATGTATGGTTGTGAAAGCTAGACAGTAAAGAAAGCTGGCAGGAAGATAATCAACTCATTTGAAATGTGGTGTTGGAGAAGAGTTCTATGAGTACCATGGAGTGCTAAAAAGAACAATAAATGAGTCCTAGAGCAAATCAAGCCTGAACTCTCCCTAGAAGCCAAGACAACTGATCTGAGGCTGTCGTACTTTGGACACATCATGAGAAGGCATGACTCACTAGAAAAGACAATAATGTTTGGTAAGTTAGAAGGCAGTAGGATAAGAGGTAGACTGCATTCCAGATGGATAATCTAAATCAAGGAAGCTGTGGCTCTGCGTCTGCAAGGCCTAAATAGGGCTATTAATAGGGTGACTTGGAGGTCTCTCATTCATAGAGATGTCATAAGTTGAAATTGACTTGATGGCAGTTAACAACAATTTTGATTCTTAAATCATGTGGTAGAAGAGTTTTAAAGGTGATGTACTGTGCTTTTATCTTTTCTAAGTTATTGTACACCACTTTCAGTCCTATGCCAGGAGAAAGACCGAGTACAAATTCAATAAATCAATCAATGTCTAGTTCTTCTGGGAGCCAAGATAGAAAGCAAACAATCATGCTGGATACCAAAAGAAGTTGCCTTTCTGCTGCAGAATGAGTTAAATTTTACCATCCTTTGTCTCAGCATCACATGGCCAAGAAGTATGAGTGGCCTCTGCCTATCCCTCAACTGAATAACAACACAAGCAACATCTGAGACAACGTGAAGGCTTACAACACCGTCACTTTTCTTTCTTTTTAAAGATCATTTTACCTGATGAACAGGAGTCCTGGTGGCACAGTGGTTAAATGCCAATACTGCAAGTCACCACGTTGCAAGTTCAATTCCAGAGGGCTCCAACGTTCACTCAGCCTTCCATCCTTTCATAGGTCGGTAAAATGAGTACCCAGCTTGTGGGGGCAATTAGCTAACACACATTGGAAACTGCTTAATGCAGTGTAGATGTGTAAATTGCTATTACTTAAAACAATTTGTAAGCCGCTCTGATAGCTTTGTGGCTGAAGAGCGGGGTATAAATAAATAATAAATAAATAAAATGAAGAAGTCAATAGAGCTTTGAAAGCTTGCAGCGTGTGCTTTGCAGTGTGGTTGGCCAATAAAAGCATGGCTTTTTTTTCTTTTTCTTTTTTGGTGGATTCTGGATTTTGTTTTGCTACATGGCCAACATAGCTACCCCTGAATGTGTTTGTTTTCTAAATATTCAGCTGTCACTGCTTTTGCACTTTGGGCAAATAAGCAAATGGGTGGGAGCTGCTCCTTCTTTCCCTTGCTGCTGTTCTTTCCTTCACCCTCCTGCCCTTTGTCATGGCGAAGGGAAAGGCAGGCAAGCCATGGTGAGAAGAAAAACCTTCTGCCCACTCCCCCTTCTGTCACAGCACAGAGAAGCAGCATGCCATCACTGCAACTGCCTCATCTGCCTTGCCACCCAACACAATAGGAAATAGCAGGTAGCAAGTAGCAGGTAACAGCAGTAAAAGGAAAGGCTAGGCTCTCCAGCAGACAGGAGGTTCAGTTGGCCCCCTCTCAGTTCTCTTTCCACCAGCAGGCAAAGACCTTCTGAATTAGGCAGGCCTTTTGCTCTTAACTCATGTGGCGGAAGCATACCCTCCAGCATTTCACAGATGAAAACTGGGATGTGTGGGGCCAAGATGGCAAACTTTATCAACAAGGAAGAGCACACAAGTCAGGAGAAGATGCAGCAGTTGACTTTTGCCTGTGCCTACTGGGAAAGACAAATTTCCTCCC
This sequence comes from Gambelia wislizenii, assembly GCA_030847615.1. Lineage (NCBI taxonomy): Eukaryota > Metazoa > Chordata > Lepidosauria > Squamata > Crotaphytidae > Gambelia > Gambelia wislizenii. Next base: position 200,724,187 of record JAUMIR010000003.1, on the reverse strand, counting down.
GCTCCTCTCCTCTTCCCTCTGCTGAGTTAATTGAGTCTAAACTACTTTTGTACTTTGAATTCAGTTTTCAGCAACTGAAGTAAGCCGAGAACAAAGGGGGGAAATGGGAGAAGGCGTACTTTAGTTGTAGGAGGTTGCTAAGAAATTCAAGCCATGTAGGAGGGGCAAACAAATTCCCACTCCAAGAGGCATCAGTGAAGCAACAGACCAGACAAATGCTACCAGATTATTTTTCACATTTGTTTCAGGGAAATTCTTTCATTAGCGGTCAGTGCTTATCTAAATAAACTCATTTCATGTTGGTGAATGTAACCATTCAATTTCTGAGTACAGAACTTATTTATACTATTGTGAATGTACTAAAACCTCATAAGTTAATATTATAAAAACATATCAGTTATAATACTTGTAACTGCATTATTGTCCTTCCAGATTGTTAACAGTTTGTGGAAACCCTCCTTTGGTGTTGAGGTATGCTGAAGTGTCTTTCAGTGTGGTGTGGTACAGTGTGCTTTCATATTTTTTATTATGTTTTAAGTGTTTTGAGCTGTTTTTAACATTGTGCTTTTAATATAATTGTTTAATTGTTTTTTAACTTTCGTATAATAAGATTTTAGCTGTACTTTGTTTTAATTTATTCTAAGTGCCTCACTGGGAGAAAAGTGGGATATTAAATACATACATATAGTGGTCGAGTCCTTGCTGAGGCTTCCAAGATACCCAGCCATGCCTGCTACTGAATGCTAAGTCTCCGCTCAGTGTTATTCAAAGCTGCATTCAGTATGCACTGTCCCTGCACATTCCCCAAATGCCAGTGGAGCCAAGTCAACTGCAGTGTCTGCCCTCTTTGGTTTAAACACAAGCGCAACTATAGGTGTGACACCCAGAAAGTGGTGGGAAAGAGTTAATAAGAAGCCTGGAGAAAGAACACATGGGAGAAGCTACAAAGGCTAGTCATAACCCTTCATCATGAACTACCTAACATGTCCTTGTGAGTTACAAATGGAAGGAAGCACCTACACTCACTCCTCAGAAGAAAGGTAGGATATGAAATGTAATACATAAATAACCAATGGCTCTACAAATTTTAAGCTGACAATCAAATTTGCATCCATTGGAAGATTTAACATTGATATTGCTAGCATTTTTCTTTCTTTTTCTTTTTTATCCTACAGGCAAAGTAACTAGCCTAAAGTATCTGATCTGGAACACACAAACCCTTTCATATGAAACATATCAGTCAGCGCAGAATTTTCATTCAGACTTTTGGCACACATTATTCTTACATGAAGTCTTATAATAACACTTTGTGTTCTGGTAGATCCAGCATAATTTTGGCAAAGACAGAAAGTGTTGCCTTCAGCATTACACAACAATGCTTTTCCTCACCCATGCATCAAAGTCACTGGCAAAGCAAATACAGATAGTTAAAATGTAGTATAATGTAAATTAAATATACATAGGAGAATACACTACCAATTTAGGATGAAAAGAAATCTTGGCGATTTCCAGAATGAAGCTATAGTTTGTCTAATTGTGTGAAGTAAATGCATAGCTTGTTCTAATTTTTCCTCCAAAATAGTGTCTTTCAAATGTTCAAATAAGATAGTTTTAGGTATTATTTTTGCTATTGTTTGGTGATGGTGGACATCCCTTTGTCTGATGGCTAGCTAAAATATTCCTAGATAGTTAAAGTAAGCTAATGCTAAGGAGAAGGTCTCCCAATAGCTGGAAATTTCTTCCCACCAGTTGGAATATGATACCCATCACAACCTAGGAAAAGTGATTATACTCCAGCTAAGGGGAGGGGGGAATGGCACAAAAATGGGTAAATCAAGTTTCTAGTTTCAATTTAGAGAGATTGAGGTTATCAGAACTCGGTGGACTTTACTTCTGAAATGACAGGTATAGGATTGCGCTGATAGTGAAAAAGACAGAAGATCAGTTTGAGTTTTAGTCCCTCTTAGAGCAGACCCACTAAATCAAATGGGATTTAGATAAGTCATCACTAACCAATGCCCCACTAATTTCAGTGGTGTACCCTATGGATGAATAAATTGAGACCCCACCCCCAAGTCTTGGAGCAATAAAATGGCTGGAAATCAAACCCCTTGATGTCTAGATAATCTTTCTCTGGGCTTTGTTCTCTAGTGTAAGGAGATGATCAGGCGTGGGGAACGCGCCAAAAATTACTTTCCCAACCATGGCAGAAGATCACTATCCGAACAGCAAGGGTGACCTTACCAGACACCCACGTCCTTCTGGTGTTCCGGGGGCATAGCGTTACCATGAACAAGGCTTCCCTTTTGCATTGACGAGGACAAGCCGCCAATAAAAAGGGATGCCTTACTCATGGCCGCGCTATGCTCCCGGGGATGCTGGAAGACATCTTCTGATAATCTAGCCCCTTCCTGTTCTCCTAGCAATCTTTTGATACAGTTTTTGCCACGTCTGATAATCCCCTAAGAATGTTTGCTTCCAGTATAAATACTCTGCTTGTACAACTGCAAAGCAAATACTACAAAAAAAAAAATCTTAGATCTTTTATTCTCTTTCACAGAAATGACAAGGTGAGTGGAAAGCTCCTACAAGTTACTGAGGCCTGGTGGTCCAGAAGAGGGCCCGGGGTCCAACTATACGTTTCAAGTGTTTTAAATCTTTTGTGGTCGTATTTTAGTCATCAATTGTTTTTGACATTCATATTAAAACTGGTGAATTCAAGGAAAATGATAATGATGTACAAAACTTGAAAGTCTTTTAGCAGTGCATCATGGGCTCAGAACGGCCACCAGGAAAGGAAGTTGGACTCCTCAGGAGTGGATCCTGCTTGTCACCAAGTGAACTGGCTTGACTGTGGGAGCAACAGGGCAAAGCCCTGCCTCTAGCCAAGCCAGGCTCCAGGCTGCTCCAGATTCCAAAGACCCTTTCTGATTCTCCCCCGCTTATTATACTAAATGGCAGCCACACTCTCCCCCCACCCCCCCTCCACCAACTTGCCTTCCGTGCCACTGGGAATACTGTGCAACAGATCTCCAGGGTCTCTTTCCAGCTTGCAGGCAGTCAGAGAGGAAAGGAGGGGAACAGAACAAGAGTCCCTTTCACAGATTGCTTCCCTTCATGCACAGCCGGGAGCCCCTTTCCCTCTCAGCCCAAAATCACCACTCCAGCCCAGCGCTGTTTACCTGGCAGGCTGACCAACCCACAGTCATCCATCAGTAGCCTTCACCTATCATGCAGGACTGCTGCTAGTGAACTGTTGGGGGTAACTCTCCTCCCCCCCAAAAATTCTACCAGGGTCCAAATGTGCTCTCAGCAATCCTTTCACTCAAAGGAAACTACGGTCTGTTGTTTGGTTTTCCCCTAGAACTTTTCACTTCTGAGAAAAGAGGAGCACAAGTATAGTACTTTGGTTTGGATCCAGATTTATGGTAACGCCCCATTGAATTCAGTGGTCGTACTTGGAATAGACCACTGAATTCAATGGGTCTTTATGCCTAAATCTGGATTCAACCCATTGTCTTTTAGTGTTGTTGTTTTTTAAAAAAATGGTTAATAAGATTCACGAAAGAATAAATGCATACATGAAGGAAAGTGGACCCAGGCTCAACTTTTTTAATATGGGAATTGGAATTGCCTAAAACAGGCATCTGGCAAAGTTCTGAAAATCTTCCCTGCCGTTAATGTATCTAAACTCAGATCTGAAAACATTTTAAAAATAAAAATAAAAATAAGCACCTGCAGCCATTTTCTTGCTGCTTCATTGGAATTTTCAGAACATGGGATGGAGACAGGGAGAGACTCATACTACCAACAGTTATTAATCTTCAACAGAGACTGTCAGGATCCTAATGTGATTAGATACACCGAGCATAGCTTTGCCCTAGCAAAATGTAAGATTGAATTGCCATGCAGAATAAATGGAATCTAGCAGAACTGTAGATGCTTTCTAGTATATTCTAGACAGAGGTTGAAAAAATTACCTTTGGAGTACAATCCATAGAATCCCTCTATCAGCATGGCCACTGCCCATGCTGCCTGGGGGATTCTGGGGACAGCAGTCCAAAAAAATAGAATCAGACTGCCAAGCTCTAATTCGAGACTATTCCAGGCTTTCCCCAGGAGAGATGATCAGAGAGCCTCAGCTTCCCTCCCTCCCTCCCTCTTACCTGTGCATTGGCAACTTCTGTTGAAGAACTTCAGTGGCCATCGCTCCCGGTCATCCACATTGTGGAGCGTGTAGGGGCCACTCCAGGGTCTGGTATCTACCTGCACCTCCTGACAAGCACCCCTGCCTTGCTGTGAACCACAGACATTGTCAGGATCAGACCCCAATGCTGGGCAGCACTGCTTGGCCTGAAGCATCTCCACCGTCATACAGGCTCGTGGGAATTGCGCTTGGGCTTCTGGAGGCCAAAGAAGGTTCAAGCAACCTACGAATGCCCAGCATAGCAGCCACTGCCTCTCCCATCGCAGCAGGAAGGCCATTCTCATCAAGGATCAGAGGTTCTGCGAGCCCAGTGACTCAGAGACTACGAAACTCTCTTATCTACATGTAACAGAAGGAGGGAGATTTTTATGAGTAGCCTCTGAGCTGAACAAGGGAGCTCGCTTTTACCTGACTAAATAAGAGATTTCTTTTTCGATCTGCATTGGCTGCTAAGTTAGAATTTGAGGTGTTTGCTTAATCCTTGACTACAATGTGGAGAAAAGGCAGACAATTTAGCTCTTTGTATGCCAAGAAGCCTTAGCTGGGGGGCTTTATTTCTGGGGTCAGCACATCATAATTAGAGGGATTAGCTTTGTACAAATCCTCGTGTTTAGCACATGACATAAGGGCAAAGAGAAGCCTATGGAGAAGTGGAGAAAAGCCTGAAGGCCCTTGGCGCAAGCTCAGGAAGACAAGAGCCTTTGGTTTGCTTCCCATGACCTCTGCAAAACCACTAGCATCAGTCGTGCTGCTGTTGCTGCTGCTGCTGCTGCTACCACCACCGCTGCTGTTCTCTCAAGAGACTTGTACAAGTGTCATTGTAGGAATTATAAACACAGGTTAAAAAATTATAAAACAATGCACACCAAGTGGTTCTTAAGCTTATCATTCTGTTGTTGTTTTTTAAAACGCAATCCACTCTGACTGAAGTCTGCTCTCTCTCACGTTAAACTATACTCATACTGACTAAACCTGATTACTAGATGTACAAGCAAGAAGGAGGCATTATGTCATGGGAGGTGAATTTTCTTTTTCAAAGGACTTTCAGCTCTCTCTTTAAAAAAAAAAAACCCAACATGGATATTTCCAATCTAACAGGTGCTAAGCAGGCTGTTAATGATCAGCTACATCATCCAGAAGAAAAAAAACAAGGGGCACCACATACCTGAGAAGTGGATTACATGCTTTGTATTAAAAGGTATAAGTCAAGTTTCGAGTTTAAAGGATCTGAGGAAGCACAACTGAAGTCTTGGCAAGCCACCACCAAGAAGGATGAGTGATACTGAGCTTGCTTAGGACTTTATCACACTAGCCTGTTACAGTTCTATTATCCCACTTTAACTGCTCTGGTTGCCTCCTGTGGAATTCTGGGGTTTGCAGTTTAATGACGCCTAAGAGCTCCCTGGCTGAGAGTTCTAAATGCCACTGCCTAAACTGCAAATCCCAGGATTCCATAGGAGGTAGCCATAGCAGTTAAAGTAGAATAGTAGCACTATAACAGTGTAGTGTGATAATCTCTTAGTAAACACATTGCACTGGGCTCCTCTGGGCTCCTTTTCATCATATTGCAGGCCAAGCTGTATCAAGTCCTGAGTACCACTCAGAAGAACAATCCTGTACACAGGATTGGTGGTATTTTCTCATACCCTCCTACTCTCCCATTTCATCCTCTGTCATCCCACTTTTTCAGCTGTTTTTTAAATGCCCCAGTTTCACTCTCCTCCTCCTCCTCCTCCCTTCCCTCTTTTGTCCTCAGCTTATTTTGGCTGTTGCAAACTGAGTCCAAAGTGCAAAAGTAGTTTGCACTCAATTCAGGAGAGGGGAAGGGAGAAGCAGAGGTGGAATCTTGCCCTTCCCAGTAGGCTCAGGCAAAAGGAAACTGCTGCAGCCTCTCCTAGTTTGTGTTCTTCCTCATGAATAACTTTTGCCATCTTGACCACACTCTGATATTGTTTGGCCACATGTCCCAGTTTCCATCAGTGAAATGTTGGAGGGTATGTAGACTGGATAACGAATTCATACTTGCACTTGGTTAGACACACATCAAATCCAGTGCCAAGGTCTCCCCCACCCCCACTGCCCCGCTTCATTGCTCCACAGCACCACAGAAAATCCAGACACTAGTCAGGCTCTTTGTGGCAAGACACAGGTCTTAGGAATATTCACGAAAACTCTTAGAAGCAGAGAAACATCCAACCACATTTTCACAGGGGACTACAGATCAACCCCCATATCCGCAGGGGGATATGTTCCAAAATCCCACCATGGATACCCGAAACTGTGAATAAGAGGGAACCCTATTTTTTGTTTTTGATGCTTTTGCCAGTCTGTGCAGATCCATTTTATTTTACTCATCTGTGAACATTCATACTAACAATGGAAGCTTCACAGATGGAACTATACCAGCTAAAACCTACTATTTGGCATGCTGAAAAGATATATATTACATGTAAAATTGAAGATTTTCTCCATCCTGCTGCAGTGTCAATTACACAAGCTAGGAAAGACTAAACTGAATACGGCATTAAGTGGCTATACAGTCGGACCTCCATATCCGCGGAACGCAACATAGGGTAGAAACATACCATAGAGTTGCAATGGAAAATGCCTAGAGGGCATCCTCTCTAGGCATCTTCTACATCCTCCAACACAACTCTATGGCATGTTTCTACCATACGTCCTTTATTTTAATAGGGTTTGTTGTTATCCACTGTTTCTGGTATCTGTGGTAAGTCCAGGTACCAAACCCCCACGGATTCGGAGGTCCGACTGTATTGTCAATATAAAAGTATAAATCTTGGTAATTCGCATTCTCACTGTAACATACACTGTCCACTCTCCAGCCCATAAAAATGAATTTGACTTTCCCTTCTTAGTATATGCACATACAAAGCATACTAAAATACTTTGCTTTAATAACTGCAACTTTTCTTGTTTAATTCTCTGAATTGGTTAATGCTTGAATGATGGCAACCTTGCTATCCAAAATAACCTTTAAAACCATTGAAAACAATGCTATTCTGTTCTGTTCCTCCCTTCTCCACCGATTTCAGATATACTGACAATATAACATACTTGTTTTCTTTATTCCTTCTTTCCAAGGTACTTTAGGCTTCCAGCCTACACTGTATATTTTTCCAGAGTTCATTGGATATCCCAAGTCATTTGTAGGCCTTTCAAAAAATGAGAGAGACTTTTAACAGAAATATCTCACTTCCAATTACCGTATATTCCGGCGTATAAGACAACTTTTGAAGCCTGGAAAATAAACTTCAAAGTCAGGGGTCGTCTTATACGCCGGGTACACGCTTTGCCTCACCGGCCACCCAATCTCCTGCCTCTTCGCTCCCTTCACAAATGGAGTGAAGATGCAGGAGATCGGGTGGGGGGGTGAGGCAAAGCGTGTATCGGTACATTCACCCCTCTTCTCTGCCTTCTCCCCCTTTGGGGAGCAATCAAAAACAGAGGAGAGGTGCGAATGTAGAATTGCTCTGTCTCCTCGCCTGCCTGCTCGTGCTCTGGGTCAAAGAGAGCGCCCCTCTGGCCGATTCATCAAGTGAAGTGGTGGCGCCCCGACACAGCCAGACCCAGCAGGGAACAGCCAGCCGAGGGGGTGTTCTGGGCACAGGTTGGCAACCGCTCCCCCCATCCCCCGCAGACCGAGAGGTGGTGTGTTGCCCAGCACCAACCTGGGAAGGCTTTGGGAGGCCTTCTGCTACCGTGATAAATCAGAGAAGCCCTCCCTCCCTGCGCGGCTTCCCCCTTTCCCTTTTAGCCATGTGGGGTGGGGGGGTCTTCTCTGCAATTAGCAGCCATGGAGAAGATCACCCCCACCCCGCGCAGCTTCCCCCACTGCCTCTGGAGCCGCACGGGTTGGGAGACGCTTCTCCGTGACTGGCAGCCACAGAGAAGCCCTCCCTCCCCACGCGGCTTCCCCCCTTCTCCTTCAGCTGTGCGGGGTGGGGGGATCGTCTCTGTGACTGGCAGCAACTGAGAAGCCCTCCCTCCCCACGCCCTTCCCCCCTTCTCCCTCAGCTGCGCGGGGTGGGGGGGTCTTCTCCGTGACTGGCAGCCACGGAGAAGATCACCCCCCACCCCGTGCGGCTTCCCCCACTGCCTCTGGAGCCATGCGAATGCTCCCACACCACGCAGCAGAGCAGCTGGACGCGGTTGCCCTAGGAGAAATTGGTGGGGGGGCTCCTCCTGTGTGGACCTTTCATGGTGGGTGAGGGGTAGAGCAGGGGCTCTTCACCTTTTCTTTACCAGGGACCACCTTTGAATATCTTTTGTTGCTGGGGTCCCTCAAGACTTAACTCAAGAATTAAAGCCCTAATAATAATAATAATAATATACCATTACAGCAAGAAAATATAAATATAAAACAAACTGACCAATACATGTGATCAAATATAAAACAACAATATATATGTGTATATATGGTAATATAAATCAAACTGATCAAAACATGTAAACAAAAATATACAAGATTACAAACAGTATCAAACTAAAATTCCAAAAGTTTTGTAAAAAAGAAAAGCTTTCAACTAAGATTTAAAAACAGAAGGGGCAGTCCACAAATGTGCATAAAAGGAGGCTGGAGAGTGGAGTTTGGGATATAGTTGCCATATAAGAGAAGGGGGGGTCATCTTATACAGCGAATATATCCCAAACTCTATGTTTTAACTTAAAAATTGGGGGGGGTCTTATACACCCATTCGTCTTATACGCCGGAATATACAGTAACACATATAAATTGTTAACAACAGGGAACTAGAAGTGCACTTTCTTCCTTTCAATGTATTCTTTTGTTAATGCTGCTCCTTCTTCCTCCTACCAATATGCAGAACTTGTGTAAAGTTTATGTAGTTGCTGGGGTTAAGGGTGCAGGAACCCTGTGAAGTTGAAACACCGTGAATATCTCTAGACCCCTCAAACCATATTTAACACACACAAAAGTACAATTTGTGGATTCAACCCACCACGGAGGCCTTCGAGGCAGCAGGGATCCTTCGCAAGGCAGACATGGGTGGCTGGTAGAGCTTGCTACCACCTCCACTGCTGCCCCTCGTCATTTTTATTAGAGACTTACAAGGCTTGCCATGCATCAGTCTCACAATGCCTGCAGAGGATTGCAGTTCCTATTAAAAATGGCATAAGGCAGAAGCGGAGGCAGCAACAAATAATCTGTGAGTAATCAACTCCACAAAAGTTAAACCCACAAATATGGAGAGGCAACTGTACAATCAGACATGATTCACACATGCAAGCTAATGAAATAATTTCTCATCTCCAGCTAGATAGCTACAACCACAAAAATATGCATGTATAATCACAGGAGAGATTAGTAATTTCACTACTTGATTTTTCTGTACAAAACTTCTCATTTCTAAAGACAGCTTTGTGAAATTAATTAGTAACACCACATCAAGATAATGTGGGCTATTTCAGATTACAGTCTTTGGAAATATAAACAGAAAACATAATATAATATAGCATGCGTAGATGTACCTTTAGATTTAATTTGTGCATCTCATTCCCATTCACAGAAGCAAGAAGTATAAATTAAAGCCAAACGGTATACTGTATAAAATTCAAGCATGCCAAATCAGACCACAGTCAATAGTCTATTTTTTTCACATTACTGGTAGGATCAAAATGTAGCATGCAACAGAAAATGTTGAAAATTAAATTCAAAATTTATTTATACCCCATCATTCCTGTAAGAATCCCTCACTGTATCTTAAAGCATTGTGAGGTAAGCTATCCTGGGAATATATATGGCCCTAAGTAATAGATAACAAGAAGGAATGGCTTCATTCACTCTTACTACAATTCTACATGCTGCCAGTCAGGTTACAAAACATGGAGATAGGATCACCTGGTAACTGAAACACACTACAAGAAAGAAAAATCCACATTTAGGACCAATTCAGTGGCTACAAGTTTTGCTCTGTTTTAAAAGTGGTCTGATGGTATTGTAGTATAACTGAATTCCTTCAAGGTGCTATAAAACTATGAAGCATTCCAACAAAAATACTTAGTAGTCTAATTTGTTTCTTACATTTAGGCACCACTTTCCCCCTAAAAAAAGGAGGACATTGTTCAACTGCAGAAACGCTTTAAGCAGTTAAGAGTCAAACAAGTCACTTGACTGTATTATTAGAAGCATTTTTACCCTTATCTCAACCCCTCCCCAAAAGGTTCCTCTAGAGGCTTACAATGATCAGCGAGACATTCCCTCTCCTACTATATAAAAGGCCCTTAACACTGAGAAGACACAACACAAAGAAAAAGGGATGGAGACTGGGAAGAGGAGGGCAAAAAATAAGAACAGACATTGTACAGTAGCACTCTGGCATCTGTGGGAGATTGGTTCCGGGGGACCCCATGGATGGTGAATTTTGCAGATAACAGTTAACACCCTGGAGGAGGAGGAAGGGAGGGAGAGAGGCTCATGGCCGAGGCCGCCGCAACCCAGCCCACCTAGGCTGCAGTTTCCCAGACCTCCTCCTCCAACACCACCAACACCATCATCCCTGCCTCCATCGTGGCCTCCCAGGCCTCCTCCGCCACCACCGCACACCTCACCACTGCTTTTCCCCTGCTGCCGGGGCCTCCCAGGCTGCCACTACCACCACCGTACCCCCCTCCACCACTTCCCCCTGCCACTGCTGCTGCCACCACTGCTTGCCTCACCACCACTTTCCCCCTGCCTCCGCCGCCACCACCATACACTTCGCCACTGTTTTCCCCCCTGGCGCCGCTGCCGCCACCAACATATGCCTCACCATCGCTTTCCCCCTGCTGCCACTGCCACAACTATGGTGCACCTCGCCACCACTTCCCTCCTGCTGTCATTACTGCCACGTGCCTTGCCACCACTTTCCTCTGCCGCCGCCACCATCATCACCACGTGCCTCGTCACCACTTTCTCCCATGCCGCCACAGCCTCCCAGGCCTCCACTGCCACTACGCACCCCACCACTGGCACCAGAGCCATCCCCTCCCTCCCCATCCACTCCCCCCAGCTGTCGCCATCCACGGAAAATTGAATCAGCGGATGGAGAATCAGCGGATGAAGGGCTGCTACTGTCAGAATATGAGACACACTGCCTTGCACAAGTATTTATCCCTCATACCTTCTGAGTTTTCAACATTTTATTACAACCTGGAATGGAAATGGATTTAATTGGCACTTTTACCACTTGGCGTACACAAGCTACTCAACACTCCATAGGTGTAAAACAGATTTACTACAACAAGTTAGGTAAACAAAAGCAGAGAATTTTAAGCACCCTGCATAGGTCCCTTGTCTTTAGCCTAAGTTACGCACAACTGCTAAGTTGTACTGAAATGTTTCAAGACTGTTCTTTCCTAGCTGAACACTTAGTGTTTACCAACAACTTCGGCAAGCCCACCAACTGCCCATCTCTTTAGCTACGTCCAAGGTGCCAAGCACCCAAGTTCTTCCCAATCCTTACAAACTAGCCCACACTTTTATAGCTTCCATACACACTCCAGTTCTGCAATCTTTCACTACACACAGAGCCTCTTAGCTTCATATATATATATATATATATATATATAAAACACTTGAGTATGTTTTCACTCCCAGTGTGCCAATTGGCTGCTCAGGAAACATACCCAACCAATCCCGTCCTTCCTCTCACTCCCTCAGCCAATCACCACCCATATGCAAATTCCCTCTCCACCTCACAATCCACTCCTGCCACTCAATTTACATCTACACCCACAGCCTCACAATGGCTCCTCCCTCCTTTCCCTCCCTCAGCCACTGAGAGGCAACTATATGTTGCTCTCTCAAGAGTACGATCATTTGACACATTAATATACAGTATAACCTTTCAAATCTACTATAATGATGTATGTTATGCCGGGTACAGCTAGTTAAAGAGTTTCTAGGTAAAGAACACTTGTCTTGCATGTGCTGGTTTTGTGTGTGTGTGTGTATATGTGCACATTTGAAACAATGTGGTACTTTAATAATCCAATTTGGCTACCTATGAAACATTAAAAGCAGGGCTGTCTTTTCACTGTATTTGGGACATCACACTGCTAAGCCACATAGCCCTCGGGATGAGACTACATAAGGTCAAGTGAAGCCTTCAATGAAATAATCACATGCCTCTTCTGTCAAGGGTGTTTTGTGTCAGTATGCTAAACTTTGCCTTGAAGTATTGCAGCAGATGCTTGGGATGTGGACTGTAGCCCACAAGGCCTTCAAATTCACTGACATATTTGTGCGCAAGGTACAATACAGCATTGAATGCTAGCACTGAATATTAACAACGGTTGCTAAATAAAACAGACTTTTCCCTACACTGTGTCACCCTGAATACCTCTGGTCTCACCTGATTTTGGTAGCTAAGCAAAGTTGGCTTGGTTAGTCATTGGTCAGGAGACCATCAAGACATTTCAGAGACCTCCGGACAGAGGCTAGGCAAAAGTCTTGCTGCAAACCTTGGAGAGCCACTGCTGGTCAGAGATACTGAGCTAGATACTGGGCTAGATGGAACATAGGTCTAACCTAGCACAAGGTCTATGTTGCCATGAGGTTTCCCAGAGCAATTGAGCTTTGTGTTTATTTTGTCGTAGATTATAAGGCTTGATCATAATATAATATTGATTGGGTCAAAGGTATCTAAATGGTAAACAGAAAAGGTGGAGCATGTTTATTTACTCTGTTCATTTTGTGCACATGAAACAGGAAAAAGCAAAACATACCCCTCCAAGGACAGAACAGCCTTCCACAATTCTAGCACACTCCACGTGAGTTAGACTCTGGGTGTATCTAAACTACATCAGTGTATCAGTTTCATACTAGTTTAAGGCCTTGTTTACAATGGCCAAATAAAATGACCTCACCTCGTTGTATTCACAAGCCTTCCAAACAACATATAACTCAAATCCAGGGCATTCAAGCATTCCAGGGCTTTAATCTGCCTCCAAAATGATGGGAGTTTACTCCAGATTCTACAGTTGCCCCTCCACATTTGTGACTTTCACACTCGTGGTTTTGATCATTCGCGGAAAGCTGTCTGCGCACACACACACACACCGCTGCTCAACACCCCACTCCCTTCCCAAGGCAGCCAGGGGCTTCTCAGGAAGCTCCTCGCTGCCTTGGGAAGGGGGGTGGGCACCAGCTGGTGTGCTTGCACTGCACCCCACTCCCTTCCCAAGGCAGCCAGGGGCTTCTCAGGAACCTCCTCGCTGCCTTGGGAAGGGGGGGTAGGACCCAGCTGGCGCGCTCCCGCTACACCCCACTCCCTTCCCAAGGCAGCCAGGGGCTTCTCAGGAACCTCCTCGCTGCCTTGGGAAGGGGGGTAGGACCCAGCTGGCACGCTCGCGCTACACCCACTCCGTTCCCAAGGCAGCCAGGGGCTTCTCAGGAACCTCCTCACTGCCTTGGGAAGAGGGGTAGGACCCAGCTGGCACGCTCGCGCTACACCCACTCCCTTCCCAAGGCAGCCAGGGGCTTCTCAGGAACCTCCTCACTGCCTTGGGAAGAGGGGTAGGACCCAGCTGGCGCGCTCCCGCTACACCCCACTCCCTTCCCAAGGCAGCCAGGGGCTTCTCAGGAACCTCCTCGCTGCCTTGGGAAGGGCGGTAGGACCCAGCTGGCGCGCTCCCGCTACACCCCACTCCCTTCCCAAGGCAGCCAGGGGCTTCTCAGGAACCTCCTCACTGCCTTGGGAAGGGCGGTAGGACCCAGCTGGCGCGCTCCCGCTATACCCCACTCCCTACCCAAGGCAGCCAGGGGCTTCTCAGGAACCTCCTCGCTGCCTTGGGAAGAGGGGTAGGACCCAGCTGGCGCACTCCCGCTACACCCCACTCCCTTCCCAAGGCAGCCAGGGGCTTTTCAGGAACCTCCTCGCTGCCTTGGGAAGTGGGGTAGGACCCAGCTGGTGCACTCGCGCTACACCCACTCACTTCCCAAGGCAGCCAGGGGCTTCTCAGGAAGCTCCTCGCTGCCTTGGGAAGGGGGGGTAGGACCCAGCTGGCACGCTCTCGCTACACCCCACTCCCTTCCCAAGGCAGCCAGGGGCTTCTCAGGAAGCTCCTCGCTGCCTTGGGAAGGGGGGGTAGGACCCAGCTGGCACGCTCCCGCTACACCCCACTCCCTTCCCAAGGCAGCCAGGGGCTTCTCAGGAACCTCCTCGCTGCCTTGGGAAGGGGGGTAGGACCCAGCTGGCACGCTCGCGCTACACCCACTCCGTTCCCAAGGCAGCCAGGGGCTTCTCAGGAACCTCCTCACTGCCTTGGGAAGAGGGGTAGGACCCAGCTGGCGCGCTCGCGCTACACCCACTCCCTTCCCAAGGCAGCCAGGGGCTTCTCAGGAACCTCCTCACTGCCTTGGGAAGAGGGGTAGGACCCAGCTGGCGCGCTCCCGCTACACCCCACTCCCTTCCCAAGGCAGCCAGGGGCTTCTCAGGAAGCTCCTCGCTGCCTTGGGAAGGGGGGGTAGGACCCAGCTGGCACGCTCCCGCTACACCCCACTCCCTTCCCAAGGCAGCCAGGGGCTTCTCAGGAACCTCCTCGCTGCCTTGGGAAGTGGGGTAGGACCCAGCTGGCGCACTCACGCTACACCCACTCCCTTCCCAAGGCAGCCAGGGGCTTCTCAGGAACCTCCTCGCTGCCTTGGGAAGGGGGGGTAAGTCCCAGCTGGCACGCTCCCGCTACACCCACTCCCTTTCCAAGGCAGCCAGGGGCTTCTCAGGAACCTCCTCGCTGTCTTGGGAAGGGACTGGGGTGGAAAACCGCTCGCCGGCAGGCTCATTTCTTATTCGCGGTTTTTTCACATTTGCGGGGGTTGTCTGCCCCTAACCCCCGCAAATGTGAAGGGATGACTGTAGTAGAAAATCTGGATATTCATGTGGGTGGACTGCACTCCATTGTGATGTTGGTGTGGGGCCGGGGGAAGAGGTTTTGGTGAGTGGGTGGAAGAGGTTGGGAGGAGGCATCCTGGGCCAGGCAATCACCTGACCCTTCCCACTGTTTCACTTTTCAGTGGTTCCCCCCACCTTTTTTTTTAAACACGTGGCAGTTGCTTGGAGGAGTGCATACCAGCATACCCATATTGTTAGCTATATGTACCTCTGCTTAATAGGATGTCCGAAGCCCCTCCGGGCTGTGGGAAAAGACAGACATACATGCACATGCATGGGAGGGAGGGGATGAAAACCAGGGTAGACACAGCCATATGGCCACACATACTGCGATTTATTGGACCAGGGTGAATTCAGAAGGGGGAACTGTGTGTGGACAGTGTCCCCAAACTTACCTAGGTATATGTTGTGATTGTGTAGACAAACTCATGGTTGCTGTGGACTAGGAAACCCAAAGGTAAGCCAAGTTTTCCTGTCAGTGTAGACAAGCCCTAAATGTAGTTATAGCCTACAGAAGCCTGGAATTTTTCATTTGGTGAAGTATTCTAGAATTCTTTCTCCAAGAGCTTTGCTGCCTATCGACACATAATTCTAAGTACTTAACAAACTACTAATCCCAGGATTCCATAGGATTATGCCATAACAATTAAGGTGATATGAAACTGATATGACTGTACAGTATAGCACAGATGAAGATGCCAGCCACAGATGCAGGCAAAATATCAAAAATAAACTCTTCCAGAACACAGCCTCACAGCCTGGAAAAAAACCAAGGAAAATCCATCCTATGACTCTTGCAACAACTATTACAAATTCCCTCCTTAATAAATCCTTTAGTCTAAGAAAAAAAGAAGAAGGAGCAATGCAAAAACACAGGAGAGTTACAAACCGAAGATAAAATGTTTTGACTCTCTCAAATTCTGTGAGTGACCCACAGCAATTGAACAATAAAAGACTATCCTGGAAGCACATTTTGGCTTCAGTCCTAGTGTCAGTCCTGACTAGAGTAAGACCATTGAATCAATGGGATTTACTTATGTGTTGACTTTACTGAATGGGTCTACAGTAATTGGAACTAACCTACAGGATTTTAGCCCCTGTTTGTTAGAGGAACAAAGAACAAAACTTTGCCCTTTTCTGTGTGACAGAACTTCAGATTGTAAGGGAAGGGGAAAAAAGAGGTCCCAGTTTCCCATAGGGAGATTGAATCCCAGGTTTCTGGAGGAAAATATCTACGCCATTTTGATAATGGCTCCTCCTTTGCAGAATGCCCTCCTGAGGGAGATTAATCAGACCTGAACATTTTATCCTTTTGGCATCCAGCCCCAAAAATGGCTGTTCCAAAAAGCTTTTTGTTTATTTTTCTTTTGCCTTTAATATTTTGGTGCCTTTCCTTCATGACAAACATTTTGCCATCCGTGAGCATATAGTCATTTTACATTGGATATGTTCTCAGTCACGAAGTTTTGAGCTGGTTTATTTGTGGAAAAGAGGGGGGGTATACATTTTATTTTATTTTATTTTAATTTTTGCCCCAGCTCTTTTATTCAACTATATAGAAACATCAAAAACAAGGCAAGATATACAGTACTTCACTTATAGAATCATAGAATTGTAGAGTTGGAAGAGACCACGAGGGCCATCCAGTCCAACTCCCTGCCACGCAGGAAATCTTAAACAAAGCATCCCCGACAGATGGCAACCCAGCCTCTGTTTAAAGACCTCCAAGGAAGGAGACCCCACCACGCTCAGAGGGAGTGCGTTCCACTGCCAAACAGCTCTTACTGTCAAAAAGTTCCTCCTAATGTTGAGGTGGAATCTCTGTTCCTGGAGCTTGCATCCATTGCTCCGTGTTCCAGTCTCTGGAGCAGCAGAAAACAAGCTTGCTCCATCCTCAGCGTGACATCCCTTCAAATACTTAAACAGGGCTATCATATCGCCTCTTAACCGTCGTTTTTCCAGGCTAAACATACCCATCTCCCTAAGTCTCTCCTCATAAGGCATGGTTTCCAGACCTTTCACCATTTTAGTTGCCCTTCTCTGGACATGCTCCAATTTGTCAATATCCTTTTTGAATTGTGGTGCCCAGAACTGGACACAGTATTCTAGGTGAGGTCTGACCAAGGCAGAATAGAGCGGCACTATTACTTCCCTTGATCTAGATACTATACTTCTATTGATACTTGGTGATGTTAGAATCATGATTACAACCCCATAATGTTTTCGGCGGGGGGGGGGGGGTTCTTCCAGATTCTAAAGACTAAGGGGTTGTCTAAACAGCAAAAATACTCTTCACAGAATGTGAGGAAAATATGATCTGTCTCAATGGGATTCTGCATCATTTCAACATATTGGGAAGGAGGGGGGCCAAATCCCACCATATACTGTGCAGGAAAAGCCTTTGTGACTTTTCCTGAAGTTTTTTAAAAATAGAGGTGGGGGATGCTCATTCCTGCTCATTGGGACAAGCGATTCAGTTTGATTCACTTTCCCTATATGAGCAGAAACTGAAAGTTGATTGGGCAGATGTGCGCAGGGGGCAGAGCTTGCTAACAAGGCAACTTAGTAAGCAAGCGCTAAGGTGATTAAAATGTTTTTTTTTCCTGTTTGCTTTTTTGTAAAAGCGAAAAACTGATCTTTCACATCTTGGATATGGTTAAAAAAATACTGTCCAGAGGCGGCAAATTGAGGTAAATAAAAACGTGAGCAATTCGCTCACGGGTGCCATCTTGATTCGCAGGCATGCCAATTTGCACAGCAAACGTGGATAGCTTCACACACCTGCAATCTGCCAAAAGAATCATTAAGACAATTAGCAGCTGCTGTGAATTGCCATTACTGCGGAGCAATCCACATTTTTTGCCTCATATAGACACCCCCCCCCAGAGACTTTGTCCCAGATCTACGTCTTACACTGACCCCATCCTCATTGGGGCCACCACCAAACCATGGGACTGAGCAGAAACAATGAAAGAAATAAAAAAAAATTCAGGCCTCCTGGTGAGAGACTTCACAGCAGGGTCCCCAGATATTTTTTTAAGGCCAGAAGGACTCAATACTGGGAGGCAGGCTATTAATTTTGCCTACTTGCAGGGGGAGAGGGAGAACAAATTAATTCTACCATCTTACCATTCAAACATCCATAAATATGAAGACTCTTACAACCACCATGTATATTCAGAAGTGTCCTCCATGTGTTCAGTGTAGCTCACTCCCAGCTGTGTATAGCATGCCTGGAACAGAATGCAGGGGGCCATTATTATTCCTGCGAGAGCTCAATGACCACTGCTGTCTTATCATTTCTTGTGTGTGTGTTATGTGCCTTCTAAAAATCATCTGTGGGCTTATGGTGACTCCATAAATTTCAGAGGGTTTTTTAAGGTAATGGAATGCTCAACAACTATCATGTCAGAATGCACAGAGAAGCTATTGAAATCCACAAACCCCTGGACAAATTTAACAGGAAAGAAGAAACCTTAAAAGTAAACAAAATCTGGCTCCCAGTTTTGAAAAACAATAGAATCAAAACTCAACACTTACAAAAGAATTCCACCCAGGGACAGGGGGATTCCCAGCAGATAATGGCCCATCAACCAACCATTAGCCAAACAGACACTAATCCTCCTTGCATTTCTATACCCAGAAACTAACCATTCAATTACACAAATTTACATACACTCCCAACAGGGGCTCACAATATATAAACTCCACACACACTATAGATTTTCCTTGGGTTTTTTCCCCCCCCAGGCTGTGAGGCTGTGTTCTGGAAGAGTTTCTTTCTGACTCGCCTGCATCCGTGGCTGGCATCCTCAGAGAATCAGGATGCCAGCCACGGATGCAGGCGAAACGTCAGAAAGAAACTCTTCCAGAACACAGCCTCACAGCCCGGGGGGGGGGGGAAGGAAAATCTATGGATGCTGACCATGAAAGCCTTCGACTCCACACACACTCCTACCCAACCATTCTCTGAGGATGCCAGCCACAGATGCAGGTGAAACAAGTAAACTCTTCCAGAACACGGCCTCACAGCCTGGGGGAAAAAAAAAAAACAAGGAAAATCTATGTAGTTTCTGCCTCTGAAATTTAGCCTAAAGCACCTGGTATTCCTTGGTCTCCCATCCAAGTACTAACCAGGGTTGACCCTGCTTAGTTTTCAACAATCGAAGAAATCTGTCTCTTTAGGGCATTTAGTCCCCATCATTTCAGGGTACCTGATCATTCAGTACACTTCTGATTGATGAGGCGATATTGTAGCCTGGATAGTCCAATTTTGTTGGATCAACGTTGGGGGGGGGGAATCAGTCCCCTATTAACCTAATTAGGGGGTCTCAAGTCCCCTCCTCCCGTTCCAGGGTCGATGCTTCACGACTTTATAACTCAGCACAGTAATGTCCGTTTGAGCGCACATAACTGGATGCCTTGGCTGCTTCTTGCGCCCTTTAATAGGGCAGCGAAGAAGGAGAGCTGGGAAGCAGAGATCTAACCGATGCATGGCTTAGGGGTGTCTGCCGATCTTGAGGCTCCTTTATGAGGGTCCACGGCTCAGAGCTACACTCAGGGGGCGATGCAAGCCCTAACTAGATCTCCGGTTTGGCGTCATATTTAAAAAGCAAGCCAACTAGTATGGATTGGAGGTAGCTTTGAAGAACAGGCTGCAGGGGATCCGGCTACTTAGGGATGGGGGGAGACTGGAAGCTAGCTCTCTTTTTTCTATTGTTTTCCTAATTACAGATAAATTCTTCCTCCTCTGCCTTAACCGTCCCATTTTCCTGCCTTTGTCAAGGAGCCAGCTAAAGGGAACTTTTCTGCTTCGGTCTGTGAGTCTTCTGATCCTGAAATCACTGCAGAAAAGAGCAAAGAACCCAGCTGGAGCGCATTCTCCGGAACCACAGAATTTGGAGGAAAGGGTTTTGCAAGGGGGAAGGGGAAAAAAACTAAACCTGCCGAAACCCGGGATCGAACCAGGGACCTTTAGATCTTCAGTCTAACGCTCTCCCAACTGAGCTATTTCGGCAGCTTATGGACTACATCCAAGAGATGCCATGAAAAAAAAAAAGAAATTGCTACTTCCCACCCACCCCCACCCCCACCCTAATATTAACAATATGTAGCAGTTTTCATTTTTAAAAGACCCGGTCTGTGTTAAAAGTGACGCTGCTTTTTGTCTAAAACGGCTCCTCTGCATTTAACTCTCAGGAAATTCTATTAATATTACTTTAAGCTGCAATGGCTCTGGGCGAGTTCTTCAAGAAGCCCTGGAACTAAGTGTATTATTTTAAGGCACCTTAATACAATTGTACTTTTAGCATCCGGATACTTAAGCCAACAGTGTGGATAGGTTCTCCAGACATTATTGCACACGTTTTAAAAATTAAAGATTTCTTCATCCAGAACAAGAAACTATTACACGCCATCACACTGACTGCAGCCAATTTGGCACACAGAGCCCCAGAAACCAGATTTCTGTACACCTTGAATATACATTGCTTTATTATCACGAATTAATTTGCACCCAGCGAAGAATGAAAGACAGGATAAAGTTTTCTTGCAATAGAAAAGAAAAAAACTGGCATATATCAATTGGCTAAAAAAGCTCAATACAAAATAATTCTATATTGTAATCCAAACCGGGATGAGATCGCGCTCTCTCTAGCTCGCTTAATGACCCTAAAGAGTAAGTACTATGAAGCGCATGACATTTAACAATAACGGGATTTTCTGTACGAGGCTCGTTTACAGTTCTGTATATACAGTATACAGCACATAACGAGCTTTTGCAGTGTGCAAAGTTTCTCCATTAGAGAGGACAAAGAGAGCTCTTAAGTTCAGCCAATGAGAGACTTGGCGAGGGGAAGAGAAAAAAGATCTCTGCCCCGTTCTGTAAATTGTAAGATTTGCTGGAGAGAAGTGGTGAGAGGTCATCTCAGGCCAAGGAAGAAGAGGAGTTATAATATAATTTATTATGTAATATAATTTATAATTATAATTTATAATTATACTATTATTAAATTGTAATTTAATATAAGTTATAATTTAATTAAGAGAAGGGAGTTATAATTTCCCGGTGGGGCTCGAGCATGCATTTGTGTATCTGCCTTCAAGTCGCCTGTCGACCCAACCCATGAATTTCATAGGGTTTTCATAGGCAAGGAATACTCAGAGGTGCTTTTGCCAATTCTTTCCTCTAAAGTACAGTGGGCCCTCAGTATCCCCTGGGGTTTGCTTCCAGCAGGACCCCATGAATACAAAATCTATGGATGTTCAGGCTCCACAATGGCAAAGTACAATAGCATCCCTTGTATAAAATGCCGAACAGCAAGGCTTGCTTTTGGGAACTTTTTTCTGAATATTTTCGAGCCGTAGTTGATCAAATCTGTGGATGCAGAACCCATGGATATGGGGGGGGCCCTCCTCCACCGGTTCACCCTATAGCACCAGGTATTCATTCGAGGGCTGTATTAACCTGACCCTGCTTAAGCTTCCAAGATCAGACGGGGTCTGGTGCCTTTCTCAACCTTTTGCCCTGGTAGAACCCTTGAAATAATTTTCAGGTCTCAGGGAACCCCTACCTAAAAATTATTGTATCTACTGCTCAAAAAAAATGTGGGTTTTTTTTTCCCAATCACAATATCTTATGGAACCCCTAGCAACCGCTTGTGGACCCCTAGGGTTCCAGGAAATCCTGGTTGAGAAACCTGCTTTAGGATATTCCATATATAATGGCCCAGAAAAGGGTAAGCAACCCAATTCCGCCCATGTAGACATTGAAAGAGGTCCTGTGGGTTGCAGTAGCTGAAAACCAAGCATTCATCCTAGCTGGAGCAAACCTGTTGAATCAGTGGAACTCATGTCTGGGTTGACATAATCTAAGTCTCATTGATTCAATGGGTCCATGCTAAAGCAATGGGCTTCAGGCCATTAACTGCCATGTACAATTAGGATAATTGCAAGAAGATGGCTGGGTTAGTCTGTTGCACAAAACTGATACAAACTATTAGTTATGGCACCTTGAAAACTAAAATTTATGTATGCTTTCTAGTCCACCAGTTTATCCCATAAAAAATACATTAATCTTCAGTTTGCTGCAAGACTCTTTGTTATACTTAGGAAACAACCTCACCATTCACTATGCTGGTTCAGGCTAATGGGACTTGTCATCCAAAATTTGGAGGTGGCTACAACATGCCTTGTTGTGTGCCTTCAAATCATTTCCAACACATGGCAACCCTAAGATGAACTTATCACAGGGTTTTCCTGGCAAGATTTGTTCAGAGGTTTTTTCCTTTTCCTTTCTCTGAAGCTGAGAGTGTGACTTGCCCAAGGTCACCCAGTAGGTTTGCATGCCTGCGTGGGGATTCAAACGGTCTCCTAAAATCCTAGTCCAATACTCAAACCACTACACCACCATTGGGTCTCACAATTTGCCTATCCCTAATTTATTTGATAGGAGACAAAAATGTGGGTGTATGTGACCTGTACTAGTAACCTTCCCTCCCTTGTTCCTTTCTTTTGTACCAATAGAAATAAAGCTCCATCAATGGGCATGGTGTTTTAGCAAGCATAGGAGAGTACTGTACTCTCATTTAAAATTTGATGGAAGAGGAAAAAAGAATAAGAGGGCAAAGAAAGAAAATTGTGGCAGAACCATACAGAGGGAAATGTGCTTTCAGTATACAGTAGTTACGTATCTAAAACTGGACAAAAGTAGGGTATTAGCAAACCCCATCCAATATATTTTGTTATTACATCATTAATTTCACTGAGTTGGTCATGAGGCATCTCCACAGAATGGTGTCCCTATGGACAAAAGGAAGCAAAATAGTTTGCCTTCACCCCCATAAGAATTGTAAAGGACAGCAGTTTCAGGGGGAGGAAGGAAGCAAGTCTGCTTAGCAGCCATTATGATGTATAAGGGCTCAGAGAATCTTAGTGGGAGTAAGTCTGCTTTCACTGACACAGGGGTTGGCTAAAATGGCGAAAATCCTCCTCACAGAATTTAAGAATACAATTTGTCTAAATGCCATTCCACATCAATCTGCCATATTTGGGAGGAGGTGGAGCAATTCTACCAAAAAAAGTTTTTAAAAAGCTCCATGGGGAATGTGCATTCCTGCTCATTGGGAGAACTGATTCGCATTCATTTGCATTCCTGGTAAGAGCGGAAGTGGAAAGCTGATCGGTTGGACATGTGCAGGGGACAGAGCTTGCTAACAAGGCAAGCGGCAGGAACCGCCATGTTGGATATTCGCCTTAGCAATCGTGCACTGAGGCAACGAAACAACCTTCCCCCCTTTTTTCTGTTTACTTAGGCAGAAGTAAATAGCCATTTTGCAACTTAGATACACTTTAAAAAAAATAATACTGTTTGGCCACGGCAACTGGTGAGAATAAAAACATGAGTAATTCGCTCACACCCGCCATCTTGCTTCACAGGCATGCCCGAGGGAACAGCAGAAGTGGATAGCTTCACATGCCTGCGATTTTGCCAAAAAAAACCATTCGTACGCATCAGTCCACATTCCCCCCCCCCTTTTATACACAATACAAGAGAGACTTTGCTGGTGCCTTAAGATCAGAGCAAGGCAGGAGGCAGCAACAACAGCACAGTCACAGTGCCATACGTAGCTACCAAAATGGGACACAAGCAGTCTGAAACACCACAGAAGAGACAGAGTATTGTCTAGAAGTGCTTTGAGTTGCAGGTGGATCCCAGGATTGCTATCTGCCTTCAGCACAGCAGCAAAGGTGAAGGGGTGAACTACCAGGGCAGTCTGCTCCAGCCAGCACCTTACAGAAAAGAGGCTACACCAAATGGTTTTATTCAGGACATAAAAAGAAAGGTCTCAGCACCCAGACTCAAAAGAGCATGAGCAAAGAATGCTGAATCTCTTGGCAGCAACACCTCTCATTTTCCTTTTCGTGAAAGGCTTAGTCAGTCAACTATGGAAGAGATGGGGTGGGGTTACTATGGGGTAATGAGATGGAAGTTTTCAACACCAGCCCAGATCACCAAACACTTTAAGAGAAATTTGAGAGTTTGGGGGAAGATGTGGAGACTGCGGTTCTACAGTTGCCACCTTTATGTCCAACTTCTCCCTTCTCCCTTCCTCAGACTGGGGTTTGACTTGCGATGCATAGTACTTGTATTAGTGTGTGTTTAAACAGGGTTTAGTGTGCCAAATTACAGGGTCAGCATGCCAAGTAAATACTAGTAAGGTTAATAATTCACAAGGAGTCTGGATTTGATAAACAAAACATAAAAATTGATTTATTGCATAAACAGTATAACAGAAATGCTTTGAACTTTGTCTCCAACTTGGTTAACTTCAACCTGTTTTAGTCCCACTCTGTGGCGACCATATAATTCCAGAATCTGCCAGACTCAATAACAAGTCATTAGGTTTTCTTTCCTCTCACTCTGTATTCCAATTAGCCTGTATTTCTTTCAACAATACTCTCACTGCGCGTACATTCCCTCAGCTCCACTCACAACCATACACACATTCCAGCCCTCTCCTCATATCACATCTTCAGCTCCCTCTTTCAACCTTCATCCACCTCCTTTCACTCTAGAGACCCCTCCCATACCAGTTTCCTGCCACAGGATGGGCTCCTTCATGCTCTCTTCCCATTCGCTCATCAACATTCCATCAGACACTCATCACATGCTCTCCACAGGGACGCACAAGTTGGACTGCTGGTTTCCTCTCATAACCCCCCTGCTTATGGTGCATCATTGAGTTTCATCAGTTGGAGTCCTGGTAGAGCAAAGCAAAAAACATCATCTCATCAAGTAAATTGTCATTTCATTATCAACTATGACTATTAGTCAAACTTGAATAGACTTGGTGCTCTATGCTTGCCATCCTGACTAAGGCAGCATCTCAAGACTGATGCTCTGCTTCTCTACCTAGTGCTGCCCCCTGTGTGCCTAGTGTTCAACTGCTTTTGTTCTTCTTTGATGGGAATTATTCCATTATACATGTTAAGGATCCTCTTGGTCCTATAGGAATGTGCTCCAGTACTAGGGACAGTGCCAGGACAAAAGCAGCATGAATGGTCAAGATGGAAAAACCCACAACTTTAATTTTTTTTTCATTTTGTAAAACAGTGATTTTATAGATTTCCCACACAAACATCTCTTAAACTAATCTGAAATTTGGCTGATGTATCCCATCTCCAGGATATACTATCTCCCCAATTTTTATGCAGATGGTGGAGGGACTTCAGTGCAAGTTAACGGAGGAGGTGATGTGAATCTCCAAGTCTCAAATCTGATTGGAAGTGCAGATCAGATTAGTTCACACCAAAATAGGTCCAGACCAAAATTGCAAAATTATGTTTTAGTTTCTAAAACAGAGTCCCTGTGCACAGTCCTAGTATTTATAATAAACAGTAGTCTGCATAGCACAAGGAAATATTGTACTCATATCTGTACAATTATGAGAACTTTAATTCTAGGTGGTAACCAATCAGCCTGTGGGATGACATTAAAGAACAACAGAGCTGAGCTAATGCATTTTACCATTTGTAAACTTAGCCAGCATAGAACATGGCAAAGCACATTAGTCATCCTTGTTATACATGAACCACTCTTAACTTGCATGAAATCTCTGACTTCTACAATTGGTTACAATTTGTTGTTTTCAGGTTTCTACTTTGCCCAGCCCTACATCTAAGAGTATAAACCAGTGCAGAACCTTGACTGGTACTAAGGGACAATGAATTAAACAGTTTTTATTCAGAATGACAGAATTCAGTATGAAATCTGCTTAAGCAAACTATGTGTATGTTTTTTCAAGTCACCTGTTAACTTATGGTGACCCCATGAGGTTTATAGTTTTCTTAGGCAAGGAATACTAAAAGGTGATTTTGCCAGTTCCTTCCTCTGCAATATAGCCTACATCACCTGGTATTCATCTATACCCATCACATTAATCAGATTTTTGTTTCATTAAAGCAGGTCCTATTACGAAAGAAAAGTCCACACCTAGACTCCATTTGGGTAGCATTGGGGAGAGACATTTAACTATACATAAAATAATGGGTCACTATAAAACAAATCTTGAATCATCACTATGCACAGCCTTGTGTGTAGAAAAACTGTTTAATTCATTGAAAATAATTCAAGTTGTATTTCAAAATAGGTGCATTAGGTTTATAGTTGTTTTCACTTTCATACCCACCAAACATCAGAACATTTATTAAGTAAAAATACAAATACACTACATTTGTATTACAAATCAATATAGCCACAAGTTAGCAGTTTTCAAATCATGATTTTAATACATTTTTAATTTTAAAAATTATTGTACATCACTTGACAATGACTTTATAAATAATGCAATCCTTCCCCTAGATTCTCAAAAGCCTTTTTTGTTTTTAAAGGAAGAAATGCTTCCATTATCTTGTGAAAAATGCTGAGGGAACACCATTGATGAAGTTTGCTGGGAAGAAAAAAAAAAGAGTCCCGTGGCACATTAAAGACCAAGCCATGTATCCAATGATGTCACTGAGCCAACTCATTGCCCATTGCAATAGCAGACACATATTTTCAGAGTTAGAGCAAGGGTGGTATCCAAGGGTTTTGGCATTGTACAATGGGATAATCCTGTGCAACTGTGCCAATGGAAATTTCTCCCCACTAGTATTATGTTGGATTTAGGCCTAACAAATTTTAGGCCATCTATCTGGCATGAACAGGTTTTAGAGTGCAGAACACTTTATCAGATACCTCTGATGTTAGCCACAATCTGTGAAATCTTATACCTGTACAAGATAAACACTTTTAATCTTTAAGGTGCCACAAGGTGTTTCATTGTTCTGTTTGTGACAGGCTGCTACAGGGCATCTATTCTGAGTATCCTCTGGAAACTATGGGAGAGAAAATTCCACAATATGTGGACAAAACCAAAGAGTACCAGAGCACAGAGCAGTAACTCAATCTCCCTCTAAACTAGACTACTGTTAGATCGTAAGTCCCAACAGCACCAGTCAACATAGACAATGGTAAAAGATGCTGGAAAGCCTGGTGCGTTTAATGACCAACAACAATGGGTTACTTCTCAGATATTATGTGTAACAAGAACAAATCACTTTTCAAAAGTAACTACAAGCTGTTACAAGGATTATAATTCCATATAGTCAAGCAGTAATTTCTAGCAGCAATCTACATTCTGTAGCTGGCATTGCTTTGATCTTAAGGATGGTCTACGTAATTCATGAAAATAGTAAATCCACATGCCTTTCATAGACTAAACTGATAAAACTGCTCTAAGTAGTACCATAACCCTAAAATGAAACTAAGAAAAATAATTCTGCTTTCATATTTTTCATCTTAGGGTTTATGGCCTAAAGCTTCCTGGATTAATGATTGTGGGGAATGCTATCCTTGGTCATTTCATCTGAAGCCTGATGTCTTTATAGTATTTTGCAATAGCATAGATGGTACATGTTTTCCATAAAGATTTCATTGGATTTTCAAGATGGCACTGACTCTGGACAAATCATTTAGTCAGGTAAGCATTCCACACAGCTGGCATCATATCCTCTTACTACATGCCATATTATTAGCAAACACTGACCTCCAGGCCCTATAGCGATACTACCCTACATTGCAAGCATACAGGCCAACAAACATGTAAATGAGATGGCTACATGGATAACTGCTGCTCTGCTGACCAGCATAACATTTAAACTCACCCCGCAACACATGATGAGAGATGCAGAAGCAGAGTAATTCACATTATCCTTTGGTACGACAGTTTTTGCACTTTTAGATTCTTAACATCAACTAAAAGGGCTATCAGGCAAATTGTGTTAGTATACACTGCAGTATGTATACTGTCATGATACTGCTGCCTCTGTCAAAAAAACTGGCAATTTACAAGCTAAGGCTGGTTTGATTCTATTCTTACATGTACCTTTAGATCCTGCAGATTCTAATTTTGATACAACTGAAAATAGAAGGAGAGACTGGGATACATTGTCAACTACTAGAGGGAAAGCTACATAGCAGCAACACTGCCAAAGCCCTCTGCTCTTTCAAATATACTGCTTCATCTCTAATGCAGAAGCAACTCAGAAAAAGCATCACATGTTATGAGACCTGTATTTATGGGAGCCTACATGTTTGCATTGTTTTAACAGATTTGTAGAATTAAAAATGTCTTTATGAAACAAAGGGAAGGCAAATAAAATATATTTGACTGAAACGAGTATGTTATTCAAGCTGGTGGAATAGACAAATGTTTGGCATGAGCTCTGTCATTATATTCTGAAATTGAATACTTAGTTTGTCTACAAAACCATCACTTACATAGAGCATTGGGAAGATATTACTTCTTTCTTCAGATCATTAAAATTAAGATTACACAGCAGTATACAACAGTGTTTCAAAACAGAGGACCAAGCAATGATTTCTAAATGAATGGGAAAGAGGCCTTTACTTCTCTTCACTATAAACCCATTAGCTGCAGAAAATACACCATAGTGAAAAACTGCTGCCTAGACTTTTTTTAAAAAATAACACTGTTAATACATAATATAAAATTGCTATATTAAACAAGTGTGTTTAATTTAAAAACTCCATTAATTCAATTCCTTAAAAATTTTTAAAAGTTTTGCTATTGCACTGGAATGTTGATTAAATTAACATGGGCCCCGAAAGGTATTAAAATTCGAGTTCTAGAATTTCATTCTTCCTTGATACTGATACTTCACACTTCTTGAAAAACAAGGCACCTTCTCTTTAGCCACTTAAGCAGTTTTTTCTTAATGTGGTCTTGAGGTAGAATGGTTTACTTAATTTCTTCTTCCCATCTTTGCTGGAGATGAAATCATACAGATTCCTCTGGAACAGGAAAAGGCTGCAAAGCTTTCTCAGCATTCTTCCAGTTGTGAAAATTCTCTTGATACCATTCAACTAGTGTACAAGAGTAAGTATTTTAAATAAAACAAATACTTCAAAGAACAGTGTAATATATGCACACACAGAGTTCAATTCAAAGCAGGGTGAAACAAAGAGTACAGATTACAGCACACTGGAGCTCATAATCTAATTACAATTATGACAGCAGGTTTGTGTTTTGTTTTTTTTTCATTTTAAAGACCTTTTTCTATCCAATGGGGAAAAGCATCAAGTTACACTGACAGTATGTTCTAAGGCAGAGGCGAGTGACTTCTGCAGGACATTTCCCTCCCATTTGTCTGACTGCTTGGTACACCTGAAGCCTAAGAAGAAGGTGGGTGGAGCATAGCAGCAATGGGAAAATTGACCAGAATAGAACTGTATCAGGTAAAACTACGTAAAAATCAGTGGACGTATTTTATCATAATCATTAATGTTATTTGAAAATATCAATTTATTTTAGGGCACTAAATATTATCGTATTACTTATGACAAAAATTAATTTATTACAGAATAAATGAAATTCACTGACTTATTTTAGTTCTGTATAGAAATGTTTAAAATTACTTTTGTATTGCCTTAAGGGCCCAGAAGCTTTAACCTACTATGGCAGAGTAACACTACCATGCAACACTAATTCCCTGGACCCAGCATTTTCTGGCCAAAAAAATAAAAAGTTGGAGGTAAAGTGAAATGCCTCTCCTGGAGGCCTCAAGGAATAGCAAAGCACCTTTTAAATAGGCTGAAGAGCCCCACTCCATTCTTCAGCATAAAAAACGCTCATTTTTCAAAAGCAAGTGTAGACATCCAGCTACTGCTGGGGTTTTTTTGTTTTGTTTCTGTTCTTTTGTTCTGTGCAGATCCATTTTATTTTACTCATCTGTGAGCATTTATACTAACAATGAAAGTTTCACAAATGGAACTATACCAGCTAAAACCTACTATTTGGCATGCTCAAAAGATATATATTACATGTAAAATTGAAGATTTTCTCTGTCCTGCTGCAGTGTCAATTACACAAGCTAGGAAAGACTAAACTGAATACAGCATTAAGTGGCTATACAGTCGGAACTCCGTATCTATGGAACACAAAATAGGGACACATAATAATAATAATAATAAAATTTATTTATACCCCGCCCCTCTGTTAAAACAATCGGGGCGGCTTACAAAATTTAAAATACAATACAAATAAAATCCCTAAACATACCATAAAGTCACACTGGAAATGCCTAGAGAGGATTCCTCTCTAGGCATCTTCTACATCTTCCAACCAACACAACTCTATGGTATATTTCTACCATAAGTCCTTTACTTTAATAGGGTTTGCTGTTATCCACTGTTTCTGGTATCTGCGGTAAGCCCCGGGACCAAACCCATACGGATTTGGAGGTCCAACTGTACTGTCAATGTAAAATAATAAATCTTGGTAATTCGCATTCTCACTGTAACATACACTATCCACTCTCCAACCCATAAAAATGAATTTGACTTTCCCTTCTTAGTATATGCAAATACAAACACATACTAAAATACTTTGCTTTAATAACTGCAACTTTTCTTGTTTAATTCTCTGAATTGGTTAATGCTTGGATGATGGCAACCTTACTATCCAAAATAACCTTTCAAAACTTTGAAAACAATGCTATTCTGTTCTGTTCCTCCCTTCCCCACCCATTTCAGATATACTGACAATATAACATACTTGTTTTCTTTATTCCTTCTTTCCAAGGTACTTTAGGCCTCCAGCCTAAACTGTATATTTTTCCAGAGTTCATTGGATATCCCAAGTCATTTGTAGGCCTTTCAAAAAAATGAGAGAGACTTTTAACAGAAACATCTCACTTCCAAGTAACATATATAAATTGTTAACAACAAGGAACTAGAAGTTGCTATATTAGAAGTGCACTTTCTTCCTTTCAATGTATCCTTTTGTTAATGCCGCTCCTCCTTCCTCCTAACCAATATGCAGAACTTGTGTAGAACGAAGTTTATATAGTTTGCCCTTCACATTTGCTAGGGTTAAGGGTGCAGGAACCCTGTGAAAGTGGAAACACTGTGAATATTTCTAGACCCCTCAAACCATATTTAACACACACAAAAAGTACAATTCATGGATTCAACCCACCACGGATGCCTTCAAGACAGCAGGGATCCTTCACAAAGCAGACGTGGGTGGCTGGTGGAGCTTGCCACCACCTCCATTGCTACCCCACACCATTTTTATTAGAGACTTACAAGGCTCCCCATGTCTCTCTCAGTCTCACGAGGCTTGCAGTCCCTATTAAAAGTGGCAAAGGGCAGAAGCGGAGGTAGCAGCAAATAATCTGTGAATAATCAACTCCATAAAAGTTAAACCCACAAATGTGGAGAGGCAACTGTATAATCAGACATGATTCACACATGCAAGCTAATGAAATAATTTCTCATCTCCAGCTAGATAGCTACAACCACAAAAATATGCATGTATAATCACAGGAGAGATCAATAATTTCACTACTTGATTTTTCTGTACAAAACTTCTCATTTCTAAAGACAGCTTTGTGAAATTAATTAGTAACACCATATCAAGCTAATGTGGGCTATTTCAGGTGACAGTCTTTGAAAATATAAACAGAAAACATAATGTAATATAGCATGCTTAGATGTAGCTTTGGATTTAAATTGTACATATCATTCCCGTTCACAGAAACAGGAAGGATAAATTAAAGTCAAAAGGTATACAAAATTCAAGCGTGCCAAATCAGACCACAGTCAACAGTCTATTTTTTCACAGCACTGGCATGATCAAAGTATAGCATGCAACAGAAAATGTTGAAAATTAAATTCAAAGTTTATTTATACCCCATCCTTCCTATAAAAATCCCTCACTGTAATTTAAAGCATTGTGAGGTAGGCTATGCTGGGAATATATATGGCCCTAAGTCACCAGTCAGCTTAATAGATAGGAAGCGATTCTAATATGGGTGTCTTTATGACCTCTAATCATTCACTCTTACTGTAATTCTACATGTTGCCAGTCAGGTTACAAAATATGGAGATAGGATCACCTGGTAACTGAAACACACTACAAGAAAGAAAAATCCACATTTAGGACCAATTCAGTAGCTACAAGTTTTGCTCTGTTTTTAAAGTGGTCTGATGGTATTGCAGTATAACTGAATTCCTTCAAGGGACTATAAAACTATGAAGCATTCCAGTAAAAATACTTGGTAGTCCAATTCATTTTTTACATTTAGGCACCATTTTTTCCCTAAAAAAGGAGAACACTGTTCTACTGCAGAAATGCTTTAAGCAGTTAAGAGTCAAACAAGTCACTTGACTGTATTATTAGAAGCATTTTTACCCTTATCTCAACCCCTCCCCAAAAGCTTCCTCAAGAGGCTTATAATGATCAGCGAGACATTCCCTCTCCTACTATATAAAAGGTCCTTACCACTGAGAAGACACAACACAAAGAAAAGGGGATGGAGAGTGGGAAGGGGAGGGGAAAAATAAGAACAACCATTGTACTAATATGAGACACCATCCGTGGATAATTGAATCACCAGATGGAGAATCAGCGGATGCAGGGCTGCTACTGTCAGAATATGAGACACACTGCCTTGCACAAATATTTCTCTCTCATGCCTTCTAAGTTTTCAACATTTTATTACAACCTGGAATGGAAATGGATTTAATTGGCACTTTTACCACTTGGCGTACACAAGCTACTCAACACTCCATAGGTGTAAAACAGATTTACTACAGCAAGTTAGGTAAACAAAAGCAGAGAATTTTAAGCACCCTGCATAGGTCCCTTGTCTTTAGCCTAAGTTATGCACAACTGCTAAGTTGTACTGAAATGTCTCAAGACTGTTCTTTCCTAGCTGAACACTTAGTGTTTACCAACAACTTAGGCAAGCCCACCAACTGCCCATCTTTTTAGCTATGTCCAAGGTGCCAAGCACCCAAGTTCTTCCCAATTCTTACAAACTAGCCAACACTTTCATAGCTTCCATACGCACTTCAGTTCTGCAATCTTTCACTACATACAGTCTCTTAGCTACACCTACACACACACACACACACACATATATATATATATATATATATATATATATATATAAACACTTGGGTATATTTTAACTCCCAGTGTGCTGATTGGCTGCTCAGGAAACATACCCAACCAATCCCGTCCCTCCTCTCACTCCCTCAGCCAATCACCACCCATATGCAAATTCCCTCTCCACCTCACAATCCACTCCTGCCACTCAATCTATATCTACACCTCCAGTCTCACAAGGGCCTCTCCCTCCTCTCCCTCCCTCAGCCACTCACGGGCAACTACTATATGTTGCTCTCTCAGGAGTATGATCATCTGACACATTAATATATAACCATTCAAATCTACTACCGTATAATGGCATATGTTACATCAGGTACAGCTAGTTAAAGAGAAATTGCTTTATACCAGCACTTCTCACAACAGTAATAAGAAGTATAAACATTAGCATTAAGTCACAATGCCTGATTGTCCCGGTTTTGGCAGTTCACTGGTCACTTAAGAGCAAGCATGGGAAGCATGTACTGTAAGCGTTCTGGGTGTTGTTTGAGTGTAAATCCCAACATTTGTCATCATCTGCTCTGATGACTAGGGCTGATGGAAAACATAGTCCAACAACTGGAGGGCTACATGATTGCCATCACTCTTTTAAGAATCCTGAGGCAGACAGTAATTCTGCCAACCTTCTGAAATGGAAATCACAAGGCAGGAGAGGGCAGCCTGTGGTCCTCCAGATGCTGCTGACTAGAGCTGAAGTCCACGAGCCTACAGGGCACTGCTAGAACAATGTGACTGAAGAGGGTGGGAAGACTGGGAGTTACTGCAAAAAGAACACACATGAGAGGGAAAAGGCTGATAAGGAAAGTAGTGCAGCCACTAAGCAATGGTTCTAAAGATAATATGTATACTCCCACTCAACACATAGAGCCCCCAATGATACATTCCATGCCTTTTTCTAAGTTAAATCTTTCTTCACTTTTTGAACTCCAATGGTTGTATCTTGCTGTGGGTACTAGTGAACTGTTGGCTGTGGATGCAAGACAAATCACAAATCATTTTTTCATATGCCACAGTTGAACAAACCTCTTTCCAACCTTGGCACAGAAAAGAGGAGTGCGGATATCCCAGAAGTTATGGGGTAATTCCCCATCTCCATCTGCAAGATTAGGAGACAGGTGCTCCATCAGTTTTCTGATCAAAGTAGGAATGGGTGGTACAGACAATCTTCATATCTCCATTTCCACACAGCAACCATATCCACACAGAGAGACAACCATGACATTTGAGTTAGCTAGCAAGGCAAGCCAGGAATTGTGGACCCCTCAATAAGAGGCCACACTGTATTACCTCAAGTGGCAAAACTAAGTATTTTACATGACTACAGAACAGAACAGAAAAGAATGATTATTTAAAATAAAAGTTACTGCTAATAATCACCAACATCCTACCTGTCCTTAACATGATCCATCCAATATTCAGTCTCAGCATCTGAACTGGTATTTTTTATCTGTCAATGAGGGAAACATCCACATTACCAATTTTAAAAAATTAAGAACATGTATCAATGTTTATTACATTTTGTGTAAAGCCACTTCTAACAAACTAATATAGTTTTATAGCAATTATTTTAAGCTATTAATGCACGTTTGATTCTCAGTTTTAATATCAGCGTTCAGTGTAACATATTTTTAAAAATGTATGCATAAAGAAGATCCACCATTTGTCTGAAATGAAGAGAATTCCAAGAATGCCACTTGTTACATCTGTAAACACACACACACTCCCCCACTCCAAGCTGAAAAGGGAACTGTTCAAAGTAAAGATAATAGGTACGAGATATGTACCTAAAGAAGAAACACTAAGTGACCAGAACTACAGAGTATTAGCCAATGTCTCTAATCCACTGAAGAACTGCCCATCTAGATGTACTTAGAGTGGTCAACATCACTAGAAAATTAGAACTGATAAAATTCAGCAATTTATGCCAAGCAAAAATATTGTGCCCTAGCACTAATTTATGTTCTTCCTCGAACATTAGCATCTAAGTACCAATTGCATCCTACATTTTGAACACCAACTGGTCCAAATCAAAGATGTCTGTCTCAATTAACTCTGTGGGACCAACAACACCATGGTTCTCTTAGCCATGTAGCAAGTATTTCCATTCTGGAAGGAATAATGATTTTTCAAGCCCAGGGTCAGGTATCAGCATCCCCAGACTCAGTGAACAGAAGTTTCAGAGTTCATCAGAAAACTTTATCGCCTGAAAGCATACAACACCACTTTGTTGCTGAGAATGAAACTCAACAGACACATTCAAAATAAAAGCATATTCTAATCACCTAAATCTGGTGGGCTACAAAATCATTGGTTGCCCATCATCCACTGTCATAAGCATTCTTTACTCCATCTCTTCCCACTTTTCCCAGTCATCAAAATCTAAGCCATTAACTGCAGCTTTATCTCTATACTCTAAACAATGCCTACACATTCAGCATTATACACCACCATGTAACTGTTAGTACTTTCACATCAAGGTTAGAGAAACAAAAGTGGCAGGAACAGCAGCCCACAAGATCCAACCCTGACAATCAGCTTGCACCATGTAAAAAAAGAGAGAGAGATGAATTGGTGTGCTCTTGGGCATCACATCTATGCCTAAATATGCACTGAACTGTTATGTAATGACACTGTAATATAATAAGTAAATACATGCATAAATACAGAATTGCAATATTGAGCCAATGCTGGGTCCTGTACTAGGAGAATGAAGGGGAATAAATTAAACAAATAAATACACTGGAAGTGCTCTTATTGCAATTGTTGACAGACCTTCTCTCCTGGCATATGCTTGGTGGAACTGGGCTTCTCAGTATGAATAAAAGCCAAGTAACTGACCCCAGATGGCCCTTCTGTCAATCCCAAAGCTTCTTTTCCCATCCCTCAGAGAACTGTACCAATTAATTGGCTTTGCTGACAGACCTGAAGCCACTTATGATAAAAATTTTTGAAGTAATAAAGGTGGAGAAAAATAATGTTAAGACTACCAAATCCTTAAATAAAACAAAAAACAAACAAACAGTTTGCAAGAAACGTGACCAAGGACTGGGTAGAGGAGTTGAATGAGATGCAGTGTACAAACCAGTAAAGGAGCCAAGTGCCAGAAGACTCCACCAAGCAGTAAAAGCAAACAAGCCCCAGCTTTGCACCTCACCTATTTCCATGTACATCCATATGCCGTCTAAGATACCTATCCCAGAGCCACTCACTCAGCAAAATGCATCAATTCAAGTTATCTGTCTAATTATGCAATTATTTCACATCATCAGAGTGGTAGTTTTTAATTTTGTTACTCACTAGATGGATTAATTCCTTTGCAAGCTGTGTAATAGACATCTCAAAGTTGGTCCCAATGTTATAGATTTCACCTGGCTGTCCTTTCTTCAATATAGTAAGAAATGCATCCGCTACATCACTAGCATAAAGAAAATTTCTTCTCTGAAGTCCAGAGCCATGAATGCAACTAAAGAGAAAGAAAACAGTAGATAACTTAGTACAGTACAGCATTTAAGAACATGACATTGATTCTTCTAATATTATACTTAGGTCTACAAGATTATAAACTGCCAAATAAAACTCACTAAAACTAGATGGAAGTGTCTAGGATGTTACAATTCAAGCTGATATTCTCTATTTTCAACTGTGTAGCATTTAACACTGAGGGCAAATTGCAAAACTGATGATAACATGTATGTCTTGTATTCATAAATATTTGTCATAGTGTCAAAAAAGTGGAGTCACAAATAACAAGACTTATGGGAAAGTTTAAAACTTATGGGAAAGTGTGGTCATAAAAGACAATGGCCTGAGACAAATGAACACCAAATGAAGTGTGTGGGCAGGGTGGGGGGATCAGCCAACTTTTTCTCACTATTATATTAGTTTCAACACATATTTTAGGTGAGTAGAACCACAAAACAATTATTATGTCCAGCTCAAGTTCTGTGACCTCTAGTGGTGAAACAGGGTATTAAGAAGCCACATATCTTTTCGTTGATGAAAAGCAGCATGCATACTACATTAAGTCAGTCCTTGGAATCAGTACCCCCACCCCCAAATTAGGAAACTCAATTTATAGTCTGATTATTTTTAAGCAGTGGCACTCAGTTTCAAGCTGCTTACTCTCCCACCTTGCCAAGCACATCTTTAAGGAGGGGAGGGGGAGGAACAATAATGAATGTAACTATGACACATACCATTTTCTGTTCTGCTGCAAGAGGGAAATAAACTTCGGGATAACCTGAGGAATATTTTTAAAAACAACATAAGGCAATACCTGTTAAAAAGCAGATATCATAACCCCAAAGAAAGACACCATTTTAAATTTTTGGAAATATTACGAGGTCTGTCTATTAAATAACAAGACCGTGTTTCTACTTTTCAGACAAATCAGGAAGAACTGATTGTGAACACTTGAGTGGCAACCTTGAACATGTCTGAACCTGCATGACAGACATCAATGCTCTTGGCCGTTCAGTTAATTGTCAGTCATCTTTTAAAGCAGCTGTGCTGTCTGTTGTGAGCTGGGGAAATGCTAAGTTTAAAAGTCTAGCAACATGTCAATTTGAAATTTTTAGTAAAATTGAACAAAACACCAATGGAATCTTTTCAAATGCTTACTGAAGCCTATGGGGAAGACTGCATGTCTCGTGTGCATGTGTCTGAGTGGCACAGAAGAATCAGAGAATGTGGAAGTCGATGAACGCCCTGAACAACCTTCCACTTCAATAACTGAAAAAAATTGTGGAAAAAAAATCAGCCAGATTGTTTGAGAAGACTGCTGACTCAGTGTCCAAATGATAGCTGAAGCCATGAACATTGACAAAGACACTGCGTGGAAAATTTTGCATGAGGATTTCAACATGAAAAAAGGTTGTGCCAAGATGGTCCCTAGGGTTCTCACACCAGAGCAAAAACAGTGCCACAAGGAAATTTGCACTGACATTCTGCAGCAACTTGAGGCAGACCCAAACCTTTAAAAAAAATTATCACTTGCGATGAAAGCTGGATCTTCCAGTATGATCCTAAGACAAAATGGCAGTCAATGCACTGGAAAACACCATCATCATCCAGAATGAAAAAAGCATGTCAAAGCAAGTCCACATTCAAAGCCATGCTCACTGGCGTCTTTTGACATCAAGAGCATAATTTTGGCAAAATGAGTTACAGAAAGCAGAACAGTGAACCAGAATTATTATAAGGAAGTTTTGACAAAACCAAGAGAAAGAGTAAAAAAAAAAAAAGTCCCAAACTGTGGGAAAATGGTTCCATTCTTCATCAAGACAAGGTACCTGCTCACACAGCACTTTCTGTGAAGCAGTTTTTGGCCAATAAACATATTAATACACTTGAAAATCCTCCATATTCACCAGATTTGGCACCATGCAACTTTTTTCTTTTCCCTAAAGTGAAATCAGTGCTTAAAGGAACGTTTTGAGTCAAATGATGCAGTAAAGAAGAAAATGGCAGATATGTTGAAACAGCTGACAGAAACTGATCTGTTCCACGCCTTCAACCAGTAGAAAACAAGATTATATTGGCGTGTGACTGTGAACGGGGAGTAAATTGAAAGGGGACAAGCATTAGAACTGTAATACATATAAAGATGGGGTGATGTATCTCATTATTTAATAGACAGACCTCATACAGTAGGACCCCTGTATCTGCTGATTCATTATCCACTG
This sequence comes from Gambelia wislizenii, assembly GCA_030847615.1. NCBI lineage: Eukaryota > Metazoa > Chordata > Lepidosauria > Squamata > Crotaphytidae > Gambelia > Gambelia wislizenii. Next base: position 200,685,369 of record JAUMIR010000003.1, on the reverse strand, counting down.
ATTCAGTTATCTGTGGGACACAAAACAGCACACTTACCATAGAGTCTTCCTAGAAAATGCATCCTCTGTAGCCATTTTCAAGGTCCTCCAAAGCAACTCTGTGGTATTTTAAACCAGAAGTCCCATTATTTTCAATAGCGTTCACCATTATCCATGGTTTTCTGTATCCATGCCCCGCCCCCGAACCAATTCCCAGTGGATACAGGGGTCCTACTGTATATGAAAACATATTTAATTCCAGCAAGACAGAAAAATGCTTCAGATTTCACACCTCACCCTCCATCAAATAGAACAACACAGTCTGAAGTTTTTTAAAGTGAAATAAACACAAGCCATTGAGCAGGAAAACATGAGGGACAAGGGAAGCATCTGAATTCATGCTCTGGTTCCACAAAGCCAATTTAAGGCTAAAAGACTGGTAAGTAAGGGTTGTGCATGTGTAATCCTGGCTGCTAGATGAAAGAAGGGAACCACATGTTGTATGCATGGTTCCTTACCCATCTGGGATTTTACAAGCATAGAAACCTGTCCAGAACACCTTGTATTAAAAGGATGCACATCACTTAGCAGCACTAGGATACAAACCACTTAATATTTTGTTAATATTTGTTGTATTTTATATGTGAACTCACAATCATTGGGCTACAACTGGCAGTATGTCCATGTTAAGATCTGTTGTTCTGAGTGCAACCACTAATATCAGAGGGACAGTCACAAGAGTTAGGACAGGCAGTTACCGTTTGCTGTCTAGCCTGGGGATAATTGGTAACCTCTGAATTAAATCCTGCTCCAAAGAAATTTGTATCTAGCCCCTGGTGGCATTATAAACATTGCAGTGAAGTAAAGGCAGAATGTTTTTAAAAAGTTTTGTCTAGAAGAAAATAACAAATGTATTGTATGTAATGAGAGAACTCACAATTTTGTCTGCAATCCTCAATACACTTATCAAGGGATAAGCCCCACTGAGCAAAGTAGGAGTCACTGTCAAGTAAACCTGCATAAGATCACTTTATTAATGGTGCATCTCACTTAAACATGTATGACACATGTCTGCAAGATATGAATTACAATGCTATGTTGAGGACATCCACTGCATAACTGGTCAATCTCTTACTGCTTGATGGCAGCAACTCAATAATTATGGAGGCTAACCACTTGTGAAGAAATTACTTTGTAAAGCAAAATTGCACTTCCAGACTTTTCATTGTTTTCCTGAGAATAAAATGACCCATATCGAAAGAGAGGTTTACCCACCTGTAGGCTGACATGCAATACTATGGCTTTTTCAGAAGGCAAATGTTCATTTTATCACTCCTTTAACATTTATCAAGGAATAAGCATTTTCTACATAAGGATCATTTTATACAAGAATACTGGCTGAAAAGTGTCTTTGTCTAACTTACCTTTTCTGGAAACTGATGAGGTCCATAAACATTGCTACTCCGTGTGATAACAACTGGAAACTTTAAAATACACGTGATATATATTAGTAGCTTGAATCCAATCAAAACAGCCATAGAAACTGTTTACAATATTTCCTTTCCAAAAGAAGGAAAACTAAGCAAATGCTCTATTTACATCTCTAAAGAATACCATATAAGATCAAAGTAATAAACTCAGAAGTGTCTAGATTTGGGGCTATTTCAAATAGCACAAACGTCAAACCTGGCCTAACCATAACTGTACAAATTAAGGTTTAGGTTTCTGAGGGTAGGGGTTGTCTACCTCATTTTATTTTGGTTTTAGGACAATTTTGGCAAACCACGCGTCCCAAACCTGGAGGTTCCCATGAGTAGAAAACTGGGCCCCAAACTCCCTTCAGATATCTATCCCTGATCTAGACTCTAATATGAACTGTCCACCAAGCCCAGGAAGGGTAACCAGTGCTACTCTGCGGGGGGGGGGGATCAATACCACTAATATGAAACAGTACCAAGGAGGAAGTGGTAAATCTTTCATATCTCTTCAAAGGGAAGCTATGGAGTGCCTTAGAGTTGGAGGTCTGGCAGCTATTCCTGGGAAAAAGTCAAAGCCAGATGCACCACTTCATTTGCTATTTGTGATGCAGCAGCTTACACAAATTCACAGGATGCAAGCTACATTGTACCTTTTTCTTTGCACCTAGATATCTCTGCAAAAACTGACCGTGTCCAAAAACTAATATAATTTAAAACCTCATTAGGTTCATTACTGCTTACCTGGTATCTCTCCCAATAAGACTGAACAAAGCATTCAGCAGCTGCCTTAGACATTGCATAAGGATTTGTAGGTTTTTTAGGCGATGATTCATCAAATTCCTAGAACAATAACTTTTTTTCACATTCCAGGTACTTAGTATCTTGAAAACACACTTTTGATACATTTTTTTAACAGTAAGAACAGCTGCTATTAATGAGAATGGGTAACCTTCGAACTAGTCACATTACCAAGCATCCAACTCGAGAGCACTGTCACATTTACAGTAAACTTACACAACATTTCTTCAATGTACAGTTGGCCCTCCACATTTGCTGGGGTTAGAGCGCAGGACCACCATGAAAGTGGAAAAACCGTGGATTATCTCTAGCCCCCCACAACCATATTTAGCACACACAAAAAGTACAATCCATGGATTCAACCCACTGTGGATGACTTCAAGGCAGTGGGGTTCTTGCAAGGCAGAAGCAAGCAGCTGGCAGGGCTTGCTACCGCCCTACACCATTTTATTAAGGGCTTACAAGCCTCACTGCACGTTCACAGTCTCTCTCAATCTCACGAAGCTTGCAGTCCCTATAAAAATAGCATAGGGCAGTAGCAGATGCAGCAGCAAATAATCCACAAATAATCAAATCCGCAGAAATTAAACCCACAAATGTGGAGTGTAGAGTACAATATCTTTGTCTTCCTAATATTTTAAAGCGCCTAGCCACTGCTGCAAACATAAAACAAAATGCTTATTATGTTGTATACAACAGATACTTAATTCCTACTATATGACTACTGTAGTTCTATAGGTTGGTTATGGGAAACAAATAAACAAAGCCAGCCATCAAATTGATCTGGACTCACCTGATCACAACTTCCCCCATAAACTTCATCAGTACTGACATATATGAACTTCTCCACATTAGCTTCATAAGCAGCACCAACAAGAATATAAGTTCCATAAACGTTAACATAGCTGAATTCAAGTTTGTGCAAAAATGAAAGATCTAAATTTTAAGACAAAAAGGGGAGAAACAACTGTTCAATGTGGCTACCCAAAAGTCAAGGGTATGGACAAAACTCTTTGAGGAATATCTAGATGTGAACTTAGAAATGATATTAGAAATAAATAAAAGAGTGGCTCTTTACTTCCCCAAAATTATTCAAAAGGTTGTCCCAGTGAATGTAAGACAGAGCAGATTTGCCTCTACATTTGAGGAGAGACAGGCCTATTATCACTAACCTCCCAACTGTAAGCACGGAAACATCCACTGCCTTTGCTGCTTCATCAGTGTTCTCACAATGGTAATAGCAAAAGCGGACAGGTTGGGGAAGGCTGGATCCACTGGATCCAAAATCCTCACTTTCTTTCAACATGCCCTGGGAGCAAAAGTACACCAGCCAAGCAGCTGGTCAATGGGAGGAAAAATAAATGACAAAAAGTGACAAGGGGAAAAAAACCAGAACGGGAAAACACCACTATACCCCATCTTCTTCCCAGCTCAATTTCTCTCCGGACTTTATCAGACATGGGAAACCACGGCAAAAAAACAGCTTCTAAAATCACATCATAAAAGACAGGTCGAGAGCCCAAAGAGCAAAATGATCAGACGCCTGCATCCTCACCTGTTCCTGCTACGTGGTACAGGCGTGAATAAGGCGTCACTTTTTTATTGACGGGAAAAGCTGTCAATAAAAAGTGATGCCTTATTCACACCCATGCTACGCCCCTGGATCGGCTGAATGACATCTTCATCTGATAATTTCACCCTTCTGTGTTGTCATCCCGTCCTTATGATGCAGTTTTTACCATATCTGATGAAGTCATCCTTCTCACCCCATTAGAACTGTCCTGTACAGTTAAAACACAGCTTGATATGCTGAATAGAAGCAAGAATATAATCATATCTCACAGAGGAATACAGATGGCCAATAGGAATGCAAACAGGCCATCTCTATTGTGGCCAATAATAATTCTAAAATGTTAAGAACACATGTAAAATTAGTTTGCATTTTGTTATTATATTGCATTTTAATAGCATTTTCATGCTTCTTCTTTGAAGAGAAGCTGCTCTGATTTTTAAAGGCTAATGGGCATGCTTTCTCTCTTTCCTCAGAGAGAAAAAGTATGTGTATATGCTTGTAACAAATACCTTTAGGTTAAATACTGAATGTCATAAAAAACATGACAAGTGGAAAGGCTATTTATGTTTGAAAATTATATTTATAAACCATAAACCAAGGTTGTGTTAACCATACTAACTCTGTTAACTATGTCTCTTTGTGTGTGTGTTAAAGTCTGTATTAAGTACAGTCAAGTATGTGTCATGTATTCCAATACCTCACTGCAACCAAACAGGCTAAAGAGCCATTTTAAAACTATGACTCTCAAATGTTTTGACACTGATTTGTGAGCAACATGATGAAGAGTGTCAGGCATATCTGGCAGCTCACAGACAGCTCAATTAGGAGTTATACAGGAGCTGTGTCACTAGCTGACAACACAGCAGTTGTGATGCTAGCTGATTTAAAAATGAGTGGCAAGCAGATACAGAGCCACCTTGAGTCCCTACACTGAGCAAAAGGTGGGATATAAGAAAATAATAATAATAATAATAACAATAATAATAAAAATAACATAATAATAATGTGTGCATATGAACACCCTTCCCAGGCACAACATCAAAGTACATATCCAGCATCAACACAAACTTTGCCTCCGTGCATCCCACAACAACTGGAAGATCTTCAGGCATATTTTATTAATAGTACAGATGCTGAAAATTATTATAGCAGCACGTAGCGCTTACCTACATGTGTTTGAGCTGCAAAATGTAATACTATATCAATTTTCTCAGTCTCAAATAATTCTTTTATGAAACTTGGTTCACAGATATCCCCCTGTGAAAATGGAAAACATAAAATTAGTGAATACCAGTTTTGCATACATTATAATCTCTCAAGTTGTATCAAATGGTATTTCCTACTTTTAAAAAAAAGTGTAAGAATTCAGTTTATATCTAAGAAATGCCTCAATTGACTCATCATTTTAACAAAAGCAACGTTGACAGTGTAACCGTATCCATCTACACAGAAATAAACTTCAATTCAATAGGAAAACTGTGAGAAAAGTCTGCACAGAACTGCAGCCTCAGTTTTGCAGATGGGTTTTAGAACTGTAGGGACTTACTAAAAAATTGAACCTACCTTGACAAACTTGTAATTATGTTTCTCAGAAACAGTGTCTAGGTTTTTTAAGCTTGCACAATAGTCCAGCTTGATAAAAGAAAGAGAAAATAGTAAATTTCATTTCATTTCTCGAAGGTGCAAAGAAACAGAACATGTCTCTCACAAGGAAGATTTGCATGCAAAATCATCCATGGATATGCAAAGACATCTCTGATGTGCCCATGTTCACATTAGGACTGTAATGGGTGTACCTTGTTGAAACAGCTGAATACATCTTTTAACGTTGACTAGTGAATGTATGCATCCACATGGAAAAATTAAGTATGATTACTTGCTTATGACCAAGTTGGATCAGGAAAACTCATTTTAAGCAATAAAATATGCTATTTTTAGCCTGTATCAAAGTTTCAGAAGTAAAATGGTATAAATGATCATAATCATCTCTGGCTAAGAGTTGCTTCATAAATTATGCCTCTCCTTTAGATACCACTTCAGTATACAAAATACCTATAAAACTCATAAATGGTTGCAGCCTCTCACCACAGCTACATACAGCACTAATTATTTTGATACGATGTTTTATAGCTTTCTCCCTACTTAGGAGACTCATGTAATATTTTTCTTACATGGATGTAACTCCCAAACGAGTATGCATCTATCTCAACCTGGATCAGTCAACAGCAACATGATAATTTGCTAGTGTAGTAGGATATACAACACAAAAAAATCCTAAACACTGCTGGCACAAGTTTTAGAACTGCATATAATTTGTTAAGTCAGATTTTGTATTTAAGAACCAAACTACTGAGCACAATGTATCACACAATGTTGTTTATAATCAGCATCCTCTAAATAAGCCAAACTTTCAGCCCTCCACATTCGTGGGAGTTAGGTGTGCAGGACCCCATGAAAGTGGAGAAAACATGAATATCTCCGGTCTCTTCTCCTGCAGCTCCCTCCTTCCTCAGTGGGACCCTCTTGGGGGAGGCGAGATGGGGCCATGAGGGAATCACTCCAGCCGCTAATCCGGGGTCCTCTGCTCACCCACCCTCACTGCCTCTCTTTCCTGTGGCACATGGAGGCGCCTGGCACGGCAGACTGAAGGAGCCCAGGAGGACAGCCAGGGAAGGCTCGAGGGGCACGTGGGGAGCGGAGCCCCTTCCCTACCTCCTCTGCTGGATGCTGCCTCCGCATTGTCTGACAAGAGGGAGGGAATGGGGCTGGGTAGGCGGAGCACAGCAGAGCGGAGGGTAGCACACAGATGACAGGCAGCTGGCAGGCTGGCTGGCTAGCAGGCAACCACCATGCAGGCTCCCCTGGCAAGAGAGTGGCAGCTAGAAGGAGGCAGAGGAGAGCCAGGGGCATTGTCCAGCAGGGCACCATTTAGTGGCAGGGGCAACAATAGCCATGGAAGGCCCTCAGAGGCCTCTCCCATGTTCTGTGTCCAGCCACCTGTCTGTCTGCTCATCTTCATTCTCAGGTAAACTTGCAAATACTCGAATCTGCGAGAGTTAAACAAGCAAATGTGGAGGGATGACTGTATTGAGACTGTTTGCCATCAATGATTTGCAGGTAAATCCCATGAAATATATTATTCACTAACAGCTGTACAATGAACTTTGCCCATTAGAATCAATAAGTATAAATATGTAACACATAACAAAAGCAGATGTGCCTCCTAAATGGTTCCTAAAATCCCATGCCATTGCCTTCCTCCCAAGGACAACCAGTGGGTTTCCATGGCTGAGTAGGGATTCAGACCCTAGTTTCCTCGAATCCTAGCTCAATACTCAAACCACTACACCATGCTGAATAAGCATTTCATTTACTTGTTTGCTGAAACACAACTGTACACTTGACAAACAACCAATGCATGGATGTTACGCTTCAATTTAATTTGGACAAGCGGACTTACCTTATCTAGATTAATGATCATATAGTCTGGATACTTTTCTACAAGAGAAACTACCACATGAGATGCGCTGTGGGTTTTGAAAGAGAAGACAAACAAATCAAAATATATCAAGTGTAAATTTCACAGATTTCAGCAGGTACCTAAACAGGTACACATACATGAATATTCCGCCATTTCCCACATTTTTGAAGTTTTGATTTGGCATCATCATGGCCTTTTTCTACAACTAGGATTTGCACAACATGCCACAGAGGAGCCCTATAGCAAGGTCAAGTGTCATGATTATTCTGCTTCACTGTGGTCTAAGACAACTACCAGAACTAAGACGCATTTCCCAATGGGCTGGCAAGAAATCATTCCTAAGCATTTTAGAAAAAGATTAGAGACTGAGATTATGGCACAATTTGCCACAATAGCAAGTATGTAAAATTTCTACTAAGAACCAGAAAAGAACTGTGCTGGATTTATTTTATTTTTTACACACCAGGTTTACCATGTCCCATATTGTGGGGAACAAAACAAAGTACAGTAGAACCCCGTATCTACCGATTCATTATCCATTGCCCAACCACCATGGCCCTGCCCTTGGAGGGAGAGAAGAAGAGGCAGGCAGACGTCTATCAGGCCTGGGCCCAGAAGCAGGTGAAGGGCCCTCCCTCCAGCCCAACCACCATGGCCCTGCCCTTGGAGGGAGAGAAGAAGAGGCAGGCAGACGTCCATCAGGCCTGGGCCCAGAAGCAGGTGAAAGGCCTCCATCCATCCCAAATGCCACGGCCCTGCCCTTGGAGGGAGAGAAAAACCAGAAGTATCTGCTGGATTTAATCCCTTCCCCCACTGCCATTCCCTTTTCCTTATGTGTCATGTCTTGTTTAGATTGTAAGCCTGAGGGCAGGGAACTGTTAAATTGGCCATTTGTAAGCCGCTCTGATAGCCTTTGTGGCTGAAGAGCAGGGTATAAATAAATAAATAAAAATATCTCTATGGTATTTTAAACCAGAAATCCCATTATTTTCAATGGTGTTCGCTATTATCCACTGGGGCGGGGCAGAACCAATCCCCAGCAGATACGGGTGTCCTATTGTATCTACGAAAATGTAGAATACCTTTGCAACAATACATGCAAAGCTGAAAGAGAATAAGGCAGTGTTTTAAAACTGAAAGAATATTTCCCAAGAATATGAAAATATACACAGGGAAAATTTGTTTTTATGTATATATACATAATGTATATATATGTAAAACATGGAGAAAATGTTTCATTCATCTTTTACAAAAATATAGTTCTCTCATTACAATCTCTTTCTTTCCTCCATTTTTACATTTCTATAAAATACAGATTTTTGAATCTTCTCAGATTGCCTTCCTTTTGATATCAATAAGGAAAGCATGAAATCTAAATCTTTGAGTCACGTTTAATTATCTAACAATGTGTTACAATGTGTAGTTTCAAGAAATCTTTACAAAGTGGTGGTGCCTTCTCTACAATCTAAGTATTTGTGCCTTATATCTTCTAGATCTAGAAATCTTGATGTATGTATAAACATAAACAGGTATATATATATATATATATATATATCTTAGAAATATATTTCACAAATGTCCCAATTTTCTTTCCAATATGTTATTAGTGGCAGCCAGGCTTTTTCTAATCTGTTTAAGGGGTTTGCCCAAATCTTATTTGTTGAATTATCTAGTTCTATCATGTCCACTAATTTCACAAGCCAGTCAATGAAAGTTGGAATTTCTTTAACTCTCCAATTCTATGCCAGTATTACAGCTGTCCCTTGATATTCGCTGGGGTTTGGTTCCAGGACACCCCGTGGATACCAAAAGCCGTGAATACTCAAGTCCCATTACATGCAATGACATAAGAAAATGGTGTCCCTTATATAAAATGGCAAAATCAAGGTTTGCTTTTTGGATTATTATTTTTTAAAGAATATTTTCAAGCCATGAATATTTAAATCTGTGGATACCAAATCCGTGGATACGGAGGGACAACTGGTAATTCCTTTTCAAAAGCAAGAATTTTTTTAAGAGCAGAAGCACAGAACTGTTTCTGTAATGTAAACATTCTACATTTTCTTAGTCTCAAACAATTTAACTTTGTGCCCATATTACGCGGTTCAAAAACTGATATGGCTCCTCTAGCTTCTCGAGAAATCTTATAAATAAAACGACACATTTCTGAGTATTCATGAAGTTGTCCCTTCACATCCGCTGGGGTTTGGTTCCAGGACCCCCACCCTGTGGATCCCAAAACCCATGAATACTCAAGTCCCATTAGATGCAATGGCATAGCAAAACGGTGTCCCTTATATAAGATGGCAAAATCAAGGCTTGCTTTTTGGATTATTAATTTTTTAAAGAATATTTTCAAGCTGCGGATAATTGAATCCGTGGATGATTAAATCCGTGGATACGGAGGGACAACTGCACTTAGGTATAGGCAACCAGGGCGAGGTTTCTTGGTTTTCTTTAAAACACACACACACACACACACCCCAACCACTTCGGAGCTTCTGAGGTCTAAACCTTCGCAGCCACAGTGGCAGAAAAGACAACTAACTACCAAAGCGAGGACGACGGGCAAGCCAGCAGCGCCCTCCTCCTTATCTGTCTATGCGCCGAGCTCCTCCCGCCCAGGGACACTCACATGAACCCGGCGCCGCCGGTCACCAGAACCCGCTTGGCGAAGCCTGAGGAGAGCAGAGCAGTCGAGGCTCCCAACGGCCCCGCGGACATTCTCCCACCTCTTCCTCCGCCCCCACTCCTAACGTCACTTCCGCTGCTACCGTCATATCCGTTCTCGGCCAAGGAGGCGTGTGAGGACCCTCTTAGCCCCGCCCTGCCTCCACCTGGGAGCTGCTCGCAGGTGGGACGCAGAAGATAAGCAGAGAATTGGGGTGTATAAACGTTGGACATCATCAATAGGTTCTGGTTTTTGAAAACCTCATCTGCGAGAAGGCAGGCAGAGCATTTCTTGTGAAGTCGAAGGCTTTCACGGCCGGCATCCATAGGTTTTCCTTGGGTTTTTTTCCGGGCTGTGGGGCCCTGTTCTGGAAGAGTTTCTTTCTGACGTTTCGCCTGCATCTGTGGCTGGCATCTTCAGAGAATGGATGGGTAGGCATGTGTGTGGGATTTATATGTTGTGAACCCCTGTTGGAGAGTATATGTAAATTTGTGTAATTGAATGGTTAGTTACTGGGTATAGAAATGCAAGGCTCGTTAGTTTTGAAGAACAACAGAATCAAAACTCAACACTTACAAAGGAATTCCTCCCAGGGACAGGGGGATTCCCAGCAGATAATGGCCCATCAACCAACCATTAGCCAAACAGACACTAACGAGCCTTGCATTTCTATACCCAGAAACTAACCATACAATTACACAAATTTACATATCCTCCCCAACAGGGGTTCGCAATATATAAGCTCCACATACACTCCTACCCAGCCATTCTCTGAAAATGCCAGCCACAGATGCAGGCGAAACGTCAGAAAGAAACTATTCCAGAACACGGCCTCACAGACCGGAAAAAAACCAAGGAAAACCTATGGATACTGTCCATGAAAGCCTTCAACTTCATGTTGACTACCAAATTCCCACTGATTCATTACTCGTCATTCAAATACACAAATTTACATATCCTTTCCACAGCATTTAAGTCCCACATACACTCCTACCCAACCATTCTCTGGAGATGCCAGCCACAGATGCAGATGAAACTTCAGAAATAAACTCGTCCAGAACACGGCCTCACCGCCTGGAAAAAACCCAAGGAAAACCTATAGAGAATTTCTTGATCTGCACTACTTTAAAATGCTCCTATCCTGTCCACAAACACAGAACTCCGCACCCTGAAAGCAAGATTCACAGTATACTGTAAGTTGAGTCCCCTCTGCACACTCCTCCCGCTTTCCCTTCCTGGGCCCTCTTTACCAGACACGTTGCCTCGCCTTTTTATGAAGTTAGCCCCGCCCACCTTTCATCAAACCCTGACCAACACCGCTGATTGGACAGCGGGGTCTCCTAGCAACGGCCTCTCTCCCCTCTCTCCTCCCCCCCCTCTCTCTCCAAGTCAGTTGGGCCAAACGAGACCCATGAGAGGCGGGTCAGAGTGAGCCGTGTCCCCGCCCACCCTCGTTTGGAAAGCGCCCATTGGTTGAGCTTGCGGACGGGTGGTTTCCCCGCCCCTCTTGCCTTGTGCTGCCAGTCAGTCAGCCAGCCAGTCGCTCCCGCCCGGGCTGATGCTGCAGACGTGGTCAGGAGGATGGGGCGGAGGTGACCGAGGGGGACGCGGCGGCCGCGATGATACCGATGATGATGATGCTGATGGGGCGGGGGTGGCTTCCGTGGCTCGCCTGGGCCGCCCTCTGGAGCGGGGCCTCCGTGTGGCTCCCGGCCGCCCGAGCCAAGACGGTCCACGGGGGCTTCTCCAGCGCCGCGGCCCGGGCTGGGCTGGCGGTGGCGCAGTTCCAGTTCCACGGTAAGGGGCCTCCTCGGTCTCCCCTCCTTCCCTCTCTCTGGTGTAAGCCTGGCTGCATCTGCACTGCAGGAATAATGCAGTTTTGACACCGCTTTAACTGCCATGGCTCAATGCTATGGACGTCTGGGATTTGTAGTTTTGTGAGATACATAGCTTTCTCTGACAGAGCGCTCTGGTGCCGCGGCAAACTACAAATCCCAAGATTCCATAGCATGGAGCCATGGCAGTTAAAGCGGTGTCAGACATCCCTGCAGTGCCTTCGTCTAAGGTGGAGATAACTCTTCAGCAGTTTTGAAGGGTCCTGCTTGTATTTTTCTAACATCACATGCACTGAAGTCTTGGGGTGTTGCCACATTTTGAAACCCCATAACTGACATGGCTTAGTGCTATGGACTTCTGGGATTTGTAGTTTTGTGGGATATTTAGCTATCTCTGACAGAGCTCAGGTGCCGCAGCCAACTACAAATCACAGGATTCCATAGGATGGAGCCATGGTAATTAAAGTGGTGTCAAACATTATTTCTGAAGTGCCTTGGTCTAAAATGGAGACACAGTTGTCCCTCCATATCCACAGATTTAAGTACAGTTGTCCCTTCACATTCGCTGGGGTTTGGTTCCAGGACCCCCCCATGAATACCCAAATCTGTGAATTCTCAAGTCCCATTATATGCAATGGCATAGCAAAATGGTGTCCCTTATATAAGATGGCAAAATCAAGGTTTGCTTTTAGGATTATTATTTTTTTAAGAATATTTTCAAGCTGTGAATACTCAAACCCGTGAATACCAAATCCATGGATACAGAGGGACAACTGTATTCACAGCTTGAAAATATTCTTTAAAAAATAATAACCCAAAAAGCAAACCTTGATTTTGCCATTTTATATAAGGAATGCCATTTTGCTGTGCCATTGCATCTAATGGGACTTGTATATTCACTGATTTTGGTATCCACAGGGGGTCCTAGAACCAAACCCCAGCAAATATGAAGGGACAACTGTACTCTTCAACAATTTTGAAGGGTCCTGCTTGTGTTTTCCTAACACCAAATGCACTGAAGTCTTGGGCTGCTGCCACATTTTGACACCACTTAACTGCCATGGCTCAGTGCTATGGACTTCTGGGATTTGTAGTTTTGTGAGATACTTAGCCTTCTCTGATGGAGCTCTGGTGCTACAACAAACTACAAATCCATAGCATTGAGCCATGGCAGTTAAAATGGTGTCAAACTGGATTATTTTGGCAGTGCAGGTGCAGCCTGTGGTTAGGAATGGTAGCTTTACCTAAGGTTCTTCCGAGGTTCTCCAGAAGGAGAATTAAAACTCAAGGGCAGGAGACTAGCACCAAGGTACTTCTTTGCACAATAGACTCAGTGCAAAAGGATGTACTGATGGCTCGTGGCTTAGATTGTTTTAAAGGGGGGTGGGATGAATTCATAAGCGGGTGAGGTTATCAATGTCTATTAATTAGGATGGTTGTATATCACCTCCACTGTCAGCTGCAATATGGCTCTCTATTAGCTGTTCTTAGAGGAGGGTGAGATGGAGGGTGAGATTGTACTTAGAACCTGCTGGTAGGCTTTCTGTAGGCAATTGGTATGTTGAATTAGATAGACCCTTGGTCTGAACCAACATTGTTGTTCTCATGTTCTAAGGAAGCAGTGCAGTTTCTGCCTGGTGTGAGAAGCGTGGCAATCCACTCCACTACATACATTCACACTATGTCCATCAGATCCTTTCCTGATTTGCCCAATGTCATTATCTATCCCCATGAGATTCCTGTTCTTCAGACTTGCCCTTCTGCTGCGCCACCATTTAGTTATCAAATAATGTTCCCCGAGTCTCCATGTATCTGTAGCCTTAGGAGAACAGGTGGTTGTGCTGTTATCCATTAAAAAAAAAGTAGTTCATGAATAGTATTTAAATCAGTGAAGTCTGAATGAACTTGTGTATCAATAGTTCTGAGACAGGGAGTTGTATTATTTCCTAGCCATAAACCCAGTTGTTAGTCCCAAGAAGAGTGGACCCATTGAATCAATGGAATTTACATACTTGTTGATTTAACAGTTTCCCTTTGGATCTACTGTAGTTACAAGTGACTAGGTTTTATTTAAATGATGCATGCTCATTGGGGGATAAGTACCATCTTTGCACAGATGTAGTTGATGATTCCCTACAAAAATGAATACCAAAAGTTTTGAAAGATTTCACATTTGAAGGTTGTTGGGTTTTGTTGTTGTTGTTCTTGTTTTTTGGGGGGCAGGGGGTAAATCCATGTCTCTGACTTAACGTGTTTGGGAAGTTCAGAGTGGTTACCTGTACGTGATGAAGTGAAATGGGCTATAGCCCAGGAAAGGTGACGCTGTAAGAAATGTTAGTCGTTCAGGCGCCACAGAATTTTGTAATTTTAATCCAAATATATGGTCTTCCCACTTCTGACAATAGCTTCTACAATCTTAAATGTGTCCACTTTCACCAGGACTGCTTGTATGAGCAGTAGATCATGAATTAGCTGGCTACATCAGTGTTGATCCTTCTGTGGAGTGTACACAGCTGAGAGGGAGAAGAGGGGACACCTTTTTCTAAAGTGGCACCTGCCACCCATAGTGTGCATAAAGTTCTTATATGGAAAATAACAGGGTGGTATGTTGTTGTTTTTAAAATTGCTGCCAAGCTAATTGGAGGGAGGAGGGTACAGCATTTTAGCTGATTATTGCACCAGCCAAGGGATGTCCAAGTTCCCTGTTGTAAGCTGACTCTGTCCCCCATTCTCCACCCCAGCTCCTACCGCATGGAGCTCAGCCAGATGCTGGCACCCACCTGGAATATAATTCTGAGCAGGAACTGAAAGATGACCTTTCATGTACACTGAACTGTTAAGGTAAGGAGCAGATGTTCAAAACTAGGGACAACTTACACTTCTGTTTGAGAAGACTGGGGAGAATGATATTGGTAAGACCGTGAAGTTTTGTCTGCAGTCCATGTTAAGAAGTACTTCAGCCTGCACAGTCATCTAGGTAATATTTGTCTTTTATTTCTGTTTTTATAATACCTGTAATAGAATTTGACTTTTTTTTTTAATATCAAGGTGATTGTGCTCTTCTGTATGTCAGAATTAACAATGTAGCAACAGCTGTTGGAAAAGAAGCCAAGCTTCATCTTTTTCAAGCTCAGGAATGGCAGAAGTTACAAGAAAACTCCCAGGATGACAGCTGTAAAGAGAAGCTATCCAAAGCTCAGCTTATAAGTGAGTATGACAAGATGGGGAGGAGGGGTAGTAGGTCCTTAATTTATTGAGACAGCTTGTAGCCTAAGCTGTCTCAATAAGTTAAGGACTTATTCATATTATTTGGTTGCACACATCTCAGTTTGGGGTTTGGTTTTGTCTAAGATTTATAGCTATTACAAATGTACTCAGATGTCAGAAGAGTAGTAACTAAGGCACTCTATATTAACACCATAGCTATATAAGCAGTATTTTTTGTAGACAAGCCCTTTCCAACCTGGTTCCCCTTCAGATGCGTTGGACTATAGCCCACATTATCCCCAACCAGCCATGTTGCATCAGATTGAAACTGGCTGGTTTTTATTCTCAGCTACTGTGCTTGCTGACAGCTGAGCCTGTGTATACCCCTGCTTTCCTTAAGTTTTTCTGGCCTTGTCTTTTTTTTCTCTGTAGTTTGGAGGGTGCACACACAGCAGCATGCCATGAGCAAGTGTACACAGCTCTGTGCCAGAGTTGACTCATACAGCAGGCTGTACATGGTAATACACAAGCATGAATGAGAATACATGTGAAAGCAGCTGTAGTGACACAACATGCACAAAGCACCAGCTGTCTTTTGCCTGGAAGCATACACTGCTGCAGCCTGCTCACTCTGGTGATGTCTGTTTTTCCTCCAGGAATTATCAAAATACACATAGAGGTTCCTTTGGGTAAACATTTTTCATAGTTAAAAAAAAATGCAGTGGCTTGGAACCTAAGATGAGTTAATTTAACAAAGTTAATGGAAGTTGGGCTTCTGTCCCCTCCTTTCCACCTGCAGTCACTTTCAACCCCTGAAAGTTACTCGAGAGTCTTGTACACTATGCAGTAAGATGTAGGGTGCTGCTGGGGAATGGAGGGAAGCCATCTCAGTATGAACTTCCTAAAGGCTTCAGTCCAACATCCACGTACTGGGAAATAAGCCCCATTGGATTCATTGGGGCTTGCTTTTGAGTAAACATGCATAGGATTGTGTTGAATTTGATTTATCTTATAAGCTAGGCCCATATCAGTATTTATCCTTTTTTAAAGAATACATACAGCAATCACAACCTGGAAACATCACTCAAGGAGACCTTCTGCCATGCTTTCTGCAACCAGACTTGTTTATCCCAGATTGGGCTTTTTAGTCATCAGCACGCTTGCATAACGTGCGAGATGAGTCCTTCCTGAGTCTTCGTTTGCGAAGAAAAGCCAGAGAGAGAGAGATAGCAATTATTCACCTTTGAGAGATTTTTAGTTTTACATGGACTCTTAATTACATATTATCAAAATATTCAGAGTTAGAAAAATATAAATGAGAAGGAGTTTTTAACCTTCACTTTAAATTGCTTTTAATGTTGTTTTTAATAAATCTGTTTTTATCTTTAATTTGTATTTTGTTATCTTCATTGGATTGTTGGCTGCTTTGAGTCACTTTTCAGGGCAGAAACATGGGGTAGAAATCAAGCAAATAAATAATAATGAATGGAAGGGAGACACCTCTGCCTGCATTGAGATCCCTCCATATCAACTGGACAACAAAAGAGACAACATTTGATCCATGTTGCCTGTGACATGCCAGTGACTCTAACACCGTCCCTTTTTTCTTTCTCCTGTATGATTTTTTAAATTCTTTGTCTGATAAAGAGACTAGTGTGCTTTGAAAGCTTGCATGATGTGTTTTGTGCATTTTAGTTGGCCAATAAAGGTATTACTCTTTTGTGGATTGTTTTGTTTTGCTGTATGGCCAACACAGCGATCCCTGAATATTATTTTCAACATTTTGAAAGCCACAGTTACCCACTCCTGACTCCAGTTACTGTTTATTAGCTGCATTTTTTCTTTTTTAAAAAGATTCAAAGTATCTCACAGTCATATGTTTAGCCTGGAAAAAAGACGGTTAAGGGGCGATATGATAGCCTTGTTTAAGTATTTGAAGGGGTGTCACATTGAGGATGGAGCAAGCTTGTTTTCTGCTGCGCCAGAGACTAGAAGACAGAACAATGGATGCTTGCTCCAGGAACAGAGATTCCACCTCAACATTAGGAGGAACTTTCTGACAATAAGAGCTGTTCAGCAGTGGAACACACTCCCTTGGAGTGTGGTGGGGTCTCCTTCCTTGGAGGTCTTTAAACAGAGGCTGGATAGCCATCTGTCAGTGATGCTTTGATCATTATTTCCTGCATGGCAGGGGGTTGGACTGGATGGCCCTTGTGGTCTCTTCCAACTCTACAATTCTATGATTCTATGAATAAGTAATGAATAAATAAGCAATCTGAAACATGCTTACCTGGTATGCCCCACAGAACCTTGGAGTAGACTTGGTTTGCAACATTTATTGGGTTTTTCCCCCCTAAATTGACAGTAATTCCTTCTCATTTACTCTCAGAGTTTTCTTTCTTCCAATTAAGTGAAGCCTGAACTGGTTTCCCTGGAGTTGATTTAAAAAGCAATTTCTTTTCATCACCTAATTGTGTGATTAGCTAATCATTTTTTAATATCTTGTGTGTTAATATTTGGTTTCATAATTATGCTGCCATAGAAGCAGCATGCAGTGTTGTCTGGTATTGAGAAGGTCTCTTATATCGAGAGGCTGCAGTGTTTGCTCCTTGTTTCTCCCTCTCTCACATTCCCTTTGCAATTAGCAGCTTCTTGAAAATTAAGCCAGGCATTCAAGCTCTAAAGTTTAATACCACTTCTGTGGAGCACAAATGTTTGATGTACAAAGACACCGAATATCCTCTTAGAATTATTTTCAAAAAAGTAGTAATCAAGATCATTTGCAATTTGTGTATTGATCAGAGTAGTAAATACATGCATATTATGTTTCAAAAGAACAGAACAGCATTAATATCCAGAAGGGTATAACTGAATTAAGCCGATAGTAACAGCCTTCCTTTAATATCATGTGATTTTGTTTTATTCAGTGATTTTGAAATTATGCTCCATGAGCCAGCTTGTCTAGAGGTTACCATAGAGATATGGAGGCTTCATCATATATGGGAACATAGCTGCCATATTCTGACAAACTTTTTTCCATCTAGATCTGTATTGTCTAATCTGATATAGTTTCAAGCTAGAATCATTTATCTCTCTACCCAGAGATATCAGGGGTCAAACATAGCCTTCCTAAATGCAAAACATCTTTGGTACCATGGAACTATAGATGTGGTGGTATCATGCCACTGAGAATATTTGAGTTGGGCCACACTTGGTGGCAAGGGTGTGGGTGGGAGCAGAATTCAATTTCAGAGAAGCTCTCAAGAGCCACATTCTAGGATTGGGCAGGGCCAAGGGCAAAAAAGGTGAGACCAAAAAATACCAATATATTTTAGCTTAAAGCTGTTACTACCAATGACTGAGCCTTAAGAGAGCGTTTCTTGGCAAGAAGCTGAGAAGCCGCTAAGCAACAGTGTTATTGGGAAAGGGGAATGCCCACCTGGAGAAACCCAGATTACCATATTGGGACTCCAGGAGGGATAGATTCAGCCCCAGGGCTGGAGGATTCCCATCCCTACATTATAGTCACAATCCAACAGTAATTCAGCGCATCTAAGTCCCATTGATTGCAGTGAGTGAGTGAAGCACATACTTAACCCTATCTTGTTGAAGTTAAATATAGGTAGAATACTTAGGATAAATTCTGTCATATGAAACTCACAGTTCAAAGTTAATCTACCTGCATTGTAAGTATATACAGAAAAAAATGTGTTTGATGCATTCAAGGGAATTAGGAATAGCCTCATCACCTTGGTGCATATGCATACTATAAAAAATGGCTGCATCCTTGAGCCAGAGCTGGATAGTTCCTTACTTGCTAGTATCTTTTTCTTTCCTGTAATGAACAGCTTTCTGAATTTACTAAATTTGCTCATTCTTTTTGAAGTGAACATGAACTACACTGAACAGAATTTGACAGTGTCCCAGGTTCCATATCCAGACACATGGTATGTCTTTTATGTCGACAAGTTTACCTGTGCGAAGAATTATGAGAGCTCAGAATCCGAGGATGTTCAGTTTGAAATGGTATTACTAAATCCTGATGCAGAAGGGAATCCATTAGATCACTTTAGTGCAGGAGAATCAGGTAAGATATTTTTCTTGACATTGGAGGTGGGGGTGAGGACTAGTATGAGACATGTAACAACATTATTATAAAGTATTTCATCTTTTAGGAGGTGTGTTTCTGGAGAATTTTTTTAAAACCCTCAAAATTGTATGGACTGATTTTAATATCCAGTCCTGTGTAGGTTGAGAAGGGAGCCCTAATTGCTTTGAAAAAGTAAAAGGTCATTCCTATAATGTTGCCTTTTGAGTGCTTGATTTATCTATATGGGTGAATAATTCAAGCTGAGAGCTCCCTACCCCAGTTTCTTTTACAAATGTAGACAGTCTCTATGTACATAAATAGTTAACACTATCCTCAGCACATGGAGATTTGGATTAATTTCATTTATAGTGATTTACACCAAGGACAGGCAACCCAAGCACCTTTCAGATGTCTTGGACTACAACTCCCATATTGTCTAGTTAGCATGGCCCATGATGGGAGTTAGGGAAGTTGTGGTTCAAAGCCTCTGGAGAGCACTATTTTGCCTACCCGTGTCATAGATAATCTAATTAGTAGAATCAGAGTCATATTGTTGGAAGAGACCACAAGGACCATCCTGTCCAGCGCCCTGCCATGCAGGAATACACAGTCAATTTAGCTAATAATGTTCCACCCCAGTCTGATTGCTAACAGAAATTGAGAAGAAAGTTCTTTCCATTTCATGGAATGAATTAAGAGTGCACAAAGATAAATAGCTTTCTTAAAGTAACAAATGCTAGACAATATATAAAATGTGGGGGGTAACATACCTGTATTGAGAAACTCAGGAACCAAGGTCCTTTCATTTACTTTAATGTGACAAAACATTGGTTAAAGTGGATACACCATGAACACAACTTCTCCCAAACTGAAATCTTTATGTATCCTGCTTTTAAGTGCTACATGAACTCACTGCCTTTTAAGTATTGCAGCAGTGACATCTAGCGATAAAAGAGACACACCACAGGTATCTGTTACAAGGTGTCTCAGATTTTGTCACACTACACATTTTAAAAGTCAGATGCTCATGCCTAAGACAAAAATGGAACCTCATTCACGTATGGAAAACAGTTGGTTGTTTTCAAACTATATCAACTATAGTTTTTACCAGCCAGCCAAAGACTCTGCCAAAAACATGCAACTAAAACTACTTTTTCAAACATTGCAATTAGCACTAAGACTGTAGCAAATGGAGAAAAATAGCTGTGAGTATATACAGAAAAGACCCTTACAACAGTTCCCTTACAAAGCTCATACATGAAGTGGCACATTAAGAAAAGAAAGTCATTTGATAAAACAATGTGCTCTTAGCACACCAAATCATTGCTCTAAAATCAGTTCTCAATGGTGATGCACAAGATTGTGGAACATCAGCATAGTTAAACTGGAATTTCAGTGCTGTTATCACTAGTTGTCCAGTGTTAATGGATGCTTTTCGATATGTACAGCTCAGAAATGTGGACAAGATTCCTGGGGAGTTGAGACCTGCTACATGTTTATTTTACCTTTGCCCATATAAAGGCAGCTAAGAGATGGACTGGACAGGAGAGGAAAAGGAGCAGTGAATCTCTGTAGCAAGGCAGTGTTCCAGGATGCCTACAAGTGGCTGTGGTAAGGCCTGAAGAAGCCTTTCCTAAGCTCCACCATTCTGGATGACTACTAGCCAGTCTCCAATGTTCCATTCTTGGGCAAGATGCTAGATTATGTGGTGACCTCAGTTCCCGAGGCTTTAGATGTCTCTCTCTGGAGAACATCACCTGAAACTAAATCCGTTGTCCTATCAGTACCACTTTTTTTTTAAAATTTTTAAAAACACAATGATTCAAAGGTGGTAATGTTGTTTGGGATAAATTATTAACACAGTTTAAAAGCAAAAGCCACTTTCCTCCAAGTGATCTGCCTGAGGTCTGTAATGTATTCATTGTCATTGTTAATTTTTCCATTAATAAAGTGTTGCACAAATGATTTCAACATTTGTCTATGGTCCATTGTCCTGATTTCCAGTTTTGGGCTATTTCTAATATTGTATTAGCCAAAAGGGAGCAAATTAATTCTGTATATTTAACATTTGCATTGTCCTCCATAAAGACTGATAACAATAATAAGTCTGGACAGAATGTAATATTTTGGGATGTAATGACAAGAGGTAATATGGTCTTCCAATAACTGCAAACATATTCACAAGAAATCCACATATGGAAACATTTGCCTTTCTCAGGACAACCCCCGCAACACATTGTCGAGTCATTATTAGAAATTTTAGAAAGTAGTATTGGGGTAAGGCACCATCTGTGTAAGAGTTTAAGAGAGCATTCCTTGATAGTGGGTGGGCTTGCTTTGACGGGGGGATTCATCCAGACGTTATGCCAGCTTGAATCTGCAATAGAAATTTCTAACTCCCAACTCCCAGCTGTCAGTGCCAGTTGAAATATTGTTTATCTTCTCAAGCACTTCAGATCTCTGCATTGGGATTTTATCTGTTCAGGTTGCAATCTTTTAAAAGAGTGTTTTTGTTTCATTTGTCAGTTTTACTTTGTTGTTTTTATTTACTTTGGCAGCTGTTGTGGAAATGGTTTCCATTTTTATTGAAGAATGAGCTATTAAATGTAAATGAAGGTAATGTGAAGTGACTTCCTGCTTCTCTTCATAGGCCTACATGAGTTCTTCTTCCTGCTTGTTCTGGCATATTTTGTTGGTGCTTGCATATACGCTCAGTCGTTGTGGCAAACAATTCAGAAAGGAGGACCTATGCACACAGTGTTAAAAGTACTATCCACTGTTTTGCTGTTGCAGGCTGCTTCAACTTTTGCAAACTACCTACATTTTTCAAGGTAAATGAATTATTAATCATGACAATAATATTCCATCTTTCTCCCAAAATTGAGACTCAATGACTGTCATAGTGAGTCACACCAGCGAACCTTGTCTGTCTGTTTCAACTGGCTGTGGCTCACAGAGGTCTTTCCTACCTCTTAAATTCCTTGGATACTAGGGATTGAACTTGAAATCTTCTCATTGCAGATCTTGTACTCTTCCACTGTTCTGCCCATGTGCATGGGAGAGCTGCCTTTGATCTCACTGTTGCACTAGTACAATTGCCACAATTAACTATGCAGAGGCAAACTGTGGGTGATTTAAGAGGGGTCTGTACTTTACCAAGTAAATATATTTTCTGCTCGTTCTCTGGTGTTGTTCTGGTATTTCCATTTCCCGGTGTTTTATCAGAGTTCTCATGTGCATGCACTCTTTACATGTTCGCCCTGGGATGCACCAATGTGCATGCCTCATAAAATATGTGTCATCCTCCAGAACAAAACTGAGGTGGGATGTAATGGCTAAATAGAAAAAAATAGATGTTTAGTAGGAAATAACATCCAGTAATAATTATAGGCCAAGAAAAACACACACTATAAAACTGTTTTGTTTTGTTAATCCTACCTTCATCTTACTTCCATATAGTTAAGCATTCCAACTTCAGCTTCTCTTTAAGTCTTGTTAATCCTTTGTAGATTTTGTTAATTTCCTCCAGATTCTCTATACTTTGCTTATACTGTCCTTCTTAACTGAGCCTAACATCTGTTGAATAGAACTGTACTGATTCCTACCTAGTCATTTTCTGTTAATGTTTTCCTCTTATTTATGCCAAAAGAGATACATACATTCAAACATAGATTGTTAGAAAGTGCATTCCAGTTTCCTTTCCCAGTGTGCTGATTGGCCGCTTAGGAAACATCCCCTCCCTCCTCTCACTTCCTCAGCCAATCACCACCCACAAGCACATTCCCTCTCCACCTCACAATCCACTCCTACCACTCAATCTGCATCTATACCACCAGCCTCACAAGGGGCCCTCCCTCCTCTCACTCCATTAGCCACTCACCACCCACATTTGTAAAACAATGCAATATTTTTTCCTAAAATAATGCCATGTAGCTGAACCATGTGAAAGGAATCTGAGAAAAAACACATAAAACAATTTATTAATTTTTAAAAATGTGTAAAAATGGGTGAACCGGGTGAAAGAACTCTGAGAAACTGTAGAAGAAATTGTAATGAAACATTAGAGGACAGATCAAATAGACTAAGACATCAAAATGAAACATTATGGCGAAAAAGACAAACAGAGAACATTAAAGAAAAGAGTGATTGGGCAAATGTTACACCGGGTACACCTAGTGTTTTTTTATTATTTTTTGAGGAAACCAAACATGGAATCTCCTCAGTGGCATTTCCTTGTTAGGTTTTATATATATATTCTAAAAAGGTAAATTTCTGCCTCAGGGAAATTTAGTTTTTGTACATGAATAGAAAAATTTGCCAGTGTTTCCTTTGTCTTTAACATGTGTTGGGGTACCCCCAGCATGTTTTTTGAAACAATTTATTCTTAAAAGTTCTTACGAAGATGCATACCTCTTTTTTATATCCAGAAATAGTGTTGGTTGTAATTATCTTCCACGAACAGTGCCAAGACTTGATGAAGAGCATTCTTAATGGACATTTTAAAAGACAGGTGAATTCACCAGCAGTTTTTCTTTGTTTTTATCAGTTACTCAAAAAATGGAGTAGGAGCACCTTTTATGGGAAGCCTTGCAGAATGTAAGTATATCTTACTTTTGAACTGATTATAAATGTAGATATTGACCTTAGAGAAACTTCCTTATTCTGAGTTTTCATATATTTTGCATTTTATGACATACTGAATTTGTTGGAAACCAAGGCTGATTTCATTATGAAATACAAAGCCACATCCAGAGCTAATTCTTGCATGGAACTGCTATTGTAGGCTTGGCTGACAGGGTTCTTTGAAGTGCTCTCATCTTACTTATTGAAAATTCTCATTCCAAATGGAGCTAACAGTGTAGCTCTATGCACGTTTACTCAAAAGTAAGCCCCATCGTCTGGCTTACATACAGATAGGAAGGCAAAAGATTGCAGCCTAAATGGCTGAAAATGTCAGGTTAAAACATGTCACAGTAAAATTCATCTTCCCCCTAAAGTGAGATGGGAAAATGGCAGACTTAACAGATCTATTTTGAACCAGAGGCAAAATGGTGACACAGAATGAAAGAACAGGGTGCCTCCAAGCACCTGTTCTGTCCAAGAATTTGTTTTGAAGACAAGAACTGATCTCTTATCCTTTTACACACAAATCTGAGACAAATGGGAGACTTCTTGTTGATTTTGTTAAAGCATTGGGAATGAGAAGTTTTTTGCCATCGAATACAAATCAACCTGAAATACATTCTGCTCTGCCTTCCATCACCAATATTGTAAGGGATGTAAGTCAGAACAACCTTGCATGGTGCATAATCTTTTTTAAAAAGTGTTTTCTGGAAACATATACATGACAGCACTGGCTAGTCCAGGAATGTTCATCTCCTAAGAGAAAGAAAACAAAGATGGGGAAAGGAAATAGTGACCCTACCTGTTTATCTCCACCATTTTGTTCCTAATTTCAAAAATACTTATTGCTGTTTATCTCCACCATTTTGTTCCTAATTTCAAAAATACTTTTGCTGTTTCCATATTTCGCCTTGTATGTTTCTTCTGTCTGATGTTAGTACTGTATGATATTTTTAAAG
Organism: Gambelia wislizenii; assembly: GCA_030847615.1. Lineage (NCBI taxonomy): Eukaryota > Metazoa > Chordata > Lepidosauria > Squamata > Crotaphytidae > Gambelia > Gambelia wislizenii. Next base: position 200,660,675 of record JAUMIR010000003.1, on the reverse strand, counting down.
TCTTTTTTTTAATGGCTGTGTGTCCAAACAGGCTAATTTCAGCAGCAAGACTCTTCCTGCTCATTTCCATTTGATAGATACAGTGACAGCTCTGGGACATATCTGGACTGGAGTGTATAAGGTGCAGCTCAGGGGCTGCATTTAATCCATTAAGTAGGACACTGCTTTGTCAGTATTTTGTCACACATGCACACATTCTGCCACCAGCACCAAATTCCTCTACTGCCAGTTTCCCGTTGGTATCATACACACTGCTCTTTCCACACTAGACAGTGGGGTGGAGTGAAGGTTATTCATTCTCTTTTAATGAGAAAGGATGATCACTGAGATGTTTAGCTCCCTAGTCAGCATCACATATTATCCTCTGGGCCAAAAAGGTTGCACTTCCCTGCTCTATTCATTGTAAAAGTGTACTTCTCCAGAAAGGATGCTCTATAGAGCAAAAGGAGTACCCTTTTCTCTCACCTGCAGCTGAGGACAGTGCTATATGTGCAGGAAGATGAGTATCCAAGTGCCAAGCAAATGATTTAAATATAGCCAAAGTGTTGAGTTACCTTCCTGTTTACCTTGGCTAGCTCCTCCAGCTGGTTATGTTGAAGGACTTACCACAATGATACAGACTCATCTTATGTATCTTTAACTTTCTTCTCCTTTCCATTAGTATGTGACATAATCTCACAGATGCAGATGCTGTACCTTCTGCTGAGTTTGTGCATGGGATGGACAATAGGCAGAATGAAGAAATCTCAAAGTAAACCTCTCCAGTGGGATTCTACTCCAACGTCCACTGCTATTGCTGTAATTGTTGTTGTGACTCAGGTCTGTTACTGGATTGTGTGGGATGTTCAGATATGAGGTGTTCTAGACTTTTTTTTATACTAGGAGTTGCTCACTAATGACCAGAGCAATTTATCTGGTCCCCTGCAACCCTCCCAAATTTTAATAAAGGTGTGATAAATATACTGTCCGCAGTTTGACTCATATGGAAAACAGAATTATTTTCAAAAGTCATGGGTAGAATTTCACACATGAATGTTATATCTCTTTGTGAGAGATGGGAGGGAGGTAAGGGGAAATATTTGGGAGTGGTGAGCAGATATTAAAGAAAGCTCCATAGAGAACTATTCAACACTTTATGAGAACCTGGCCACCCACATAAGGGAGTCTCCTGGCAAAATATCCTATGGCAATAGCTATATCTTGGTGAAAACATTCATTGGTGGTCTTTGTTCCATAAAGTAATGGATGTTCAGCACAAAAAGAGATCACACCTCTGAACCATATAGCTTTTGAGAGCTTTGCAGTGAAAAGTGGCTCTTTGCTAGCACCTGAACTATATGGATGCCAGACATGACAGATGTTAGGTGCCAGTTTCTCTAACTATGATATTCTAAAAACAAAAATAATTTACATTTATTGAAGGAGTATGTGTTTGATTTGAAGAAACAAAGTTCAGCAGCCTCTGATAAATGTAAACAATTGCCTCTTTCCCTGCACAAAAGTGCATAAAGATCTGTTGGACACTGCCCTGCCCTGCCTAAGTGTGCATGGAGTTATTAACACTAGAGCTAGAACCCGCCACTCAGCCGAGACCCTATAATTAAAGTAAACAAACTACTCACACAGCTCCAAAAAGGAATACCTAAAGAGGAATAAAATGTTTGTCTATTCCTGGCCAGCTCAGTTCAAAAAAATTGTATCACTCTTTGCTAACTAAAATCTGTTTTATTGGTGAATACTTGAGTACCTTCCCCGCCACCCCAGGTATGCTAACAAAATTGTGGAATACGTTTTCAAATGTAGTTGAAAAAAATCCATCTGGGCATCATCTTTATTCGGAATGTGTTGTTTGTCCTTTTGTAGAGTTTTCTGTTAATTTGGGAGCAATTTGAAGATACTAATCACCATAGTTACCACTCGCACCAAAGTTTAGCAGGGGGACTTCTCATTGGCTTAAGAATTTGCCTAGCTCTTTCTCTAGGCTGTGGACTCTACCAGATCATCCGTACTGAGAGAAGTACATTGAAAAGAGAATTCTATATTACCTTCACAAAGGTATGTGTTTTATATGGAAACTTGATGTAGTGTCTTGGCTTTATTTTTCTAGAGAACTATTTAACAAACAAGAACTAGTCGGGGGGGGGTATGTTTAACAGTGCTTCTAGTCTTGTTTACTTATGACTTCCATGAGGCTTACTTCCAAGTAAGTATGTATAGGATTTCAGCTTAAAGAATCCAATGCACACGTCTGTGGGAGTTAAGCCCACTGAACACAGTGAGGATTACTGCTGAATCAACATGCCTAGGATTGTTCTATAGAAGTTTGATTAAGGGTACTTTCTCATTTTAGGTTATTTTCAGGTTTACATCCAAGGCCTCACAAAATAATGTACTATTCTATTATATCATTCACATATACATAGACATATATATAATCTGATATTTAAAAAGCTGTGGGTAAATTGTAGAAGATTTGAAATATAGTGTAAGAATGGGAATGCACAGATAGTACCAGTTATTGTCAGATTAACCTACAATATTGACAGATGTAAATACGCCATTAACTATGTGTCCTTTCTTATTTCAGGGCTGTATTCTGTGGTTTTTGTGTCATCCAGGTCTTGTAGCTATATCTCTAATGTTTAGAGATTATCAGCGAGAGAAGGTAGGTATAAACAGCATGAAAGGCATTCCTCTATATGGAGAATCAGTCACAGAATGATTTCTACACGTGTACAATGTCAGTTTAGGGTATTTTTACTCACTCTCCCACCCCTTTTCATTCAAATAAGGCTCCCAGAGTAGCTTACAAAGATCAGTTCCCACTCTCAGGCTTACAGTGTACATGTTTAAAATCACTATGTGTGGAAATTTTATTTCTAATGCACACCATTCTGTGTTTTGAAGTAGTTGAAGGAAAAAAGTGAACTTTGCTAAGGTAAAATCAGAATATGCTTATACAAATCTCCTAAATGGCAAATGGGTGCAAACAAAGTGGACCTAGAAATGGTTTACTTGCACACATAGAGACATTCAGTTTTCACTTGGTAAGTAATCGAAAGCACAGATTTGTGACTTTTTATTTACCTCAGTGAGAACTAATGAGTTAGCATGTGGAGCCTGCTACAGTTAGATAAAACTGACTATAATTCTCAGGTGAGAGATTTCACTTTATCAAGGATGGACTAGTGCAATTATGAGTTATGACTTCCCAAAAAAATGAGGAAAGATGGTATGCAAAAGCATTCAATGTTTTTTACCTCCAGAACATCTAGAGAAAAAGAAACCTCCTATGCCTATACCGCACCAGTGGAGAATTCATATACAGTCCAGGGTATCTGGTCCATGTTCTTGCCCTAACTGGAAAAGATTTGGTAGGATAGGAGCACTGAGTGTGCCTGCTTGAGGTACTTCTGTGCTCCTGTGACAAGCAGTTACTAACAGTGCACATTCCCCTCTGAAAAAGTTGGGTAGGGTAGGATCACTGGGCCCAATTGTCCAAAGGCATGCCATGCAACTTTGAAGAAGTGACAGTCAACAGCACTTGGAAAATGCTGAGTGGAGGTAGTGATTGGGGCCTACTTTACCAAGACGAACACAGGTCCAGCATTGTGGAAGTAAGACAAGCTACTGCCATCCTCCTCCAACCCAAGTAATTGTTGGCGGCGGGGGGGGGGGGGAGAATCAAACTTTCTAAAGTAAAAAAACATTTTAAAGCTATTGGCATGTATCCAGATGAAATTAGTCATACCTTAGTTCCATTACAATCACTTTCACTTAAATTACATTTTCCCGTTGATTTTTGTGAAACTGAAGCATGGGTAATTCTCAAGGCTCCATTCTTGCTAGAGAGTCTAATGCTACTGAACACCAGAACAAGAGCTCTCTAGCAGATAGTTCTATATATGTCGTCAGACTACAAATTCCCGGATTCCATAGGACAGAGTCAGGAAAATTAAAATGGTATTAAAATTCCCATAACTGTGTTGTGTAGGGGCACCATGTCTAAACTGAACCCTTTATGCTCTTTTCAATTCCCCCCCCCCCATTTAATTTCCCACCTTTTTCATGGCATGTGATCCAGGTGGCTTATCACAAAGATTAAAACAGTTTCAGCTCTAATAATAAAAAGTTTTTAAATGTTTTAAAAAACAAATTATCAATCCTTTAGGCATTTAGCCTAAAGACCCTAAATGCACCAGATCAGTCTGATCTTGGAAGCTAAACAGGGTCAACTTTGGTTACTATTTGGATTGCGAACCACCAACAAATACCAGGGGCTGTAGGTTATATTTCAGAGGAGGGAACTGGCAAAACCACTTCTGAGTGTTCCTTGCCTAAGAAAACTATGATACTCATGGGGTCAGCATAAATCCACAGGTGACTTGAAAGCACATACACAGAGAACGTAAAAGTACAGCACACATTTTTAAAGGAGTATTCTGTCACAACCAGTTAACAGCCAAAGGGTCTGTCTGAATAAAATGGTCTTTGCTTGGCAGGGAATAGAGTGCTGAGGTGGTGGAACCAAGCATCCCTTGTGAAGGAATTCCACCTTGCCCCAAAATTAAGAGGTTCTGGAAGAAAATCCATAGAACAATTCTTGAGATGCTAAATGAAAATTTTGTGATGACCCCTGAACTCTGCCTTTTGATTATGTATTAGACAAAAGGATAGAGAAGAAATATAGACATTTTTTACTCTATATGATTTTGGCTGCTAGATTAATAACTGCAAAAGAATGGAAAAAACACAAAGCCCAAAATATAGTTATTGGAAATTAAAGGTCATAGATATGATTGAATTAGATAAATTAACAGTTTGGCTAGATTTTAAAATGATGGATCAGATACAAAGAGACTGGTCACCAGTTACATCTTATTGGGATTTGGACCAGAAAAGAATAAGTTAGGAAAATTACGAATGAGATGGGTTTAGGAAGGGGGAAAATGGGGATTAAGAGGTGTAGGATATGCCTAAATCTACATTATAGAAAAGGTGGCTGGTTATTTGATATGAATATAATTGTGTTTACAAAGCCTGTCAAATCTACAGTCACTAATCAGTAACTATCAGTTACAATTTTGGGAGTCAGGATATGTCATATACTGTAAAATGTAGTAATCAAATGTAGAAGATAATAGGATTACAGGAATTTTTATATTAAAAAAAAGTTTAATTTTCCCTTGTTTAAGAAAGAACAGTATGCAGTGTGAAATGTACGAGTTAAAGGTTCGATGAAAATTTATGATACATACTATGAGTTTTGTAATATTGCTATATGGGGTCGGGGGAGAAAAGAAAAGAAAAAAAAAAGAAGGGATTCCATCACCTGGGAGCAGTCACTTATGTCCTCACCAATGCCTGTGGGTGTACTGTGAATGGGTACATCAGAGATACGTACCTTTTAGGTTAGTGGTCCTCAACCTTTCACCCTTCAGGTGTTTTGAATTTCTGTACACCCTAGCCAGGATGATGAGTGGTCACAGACTCTATCTAAAATATCTGGAGGCCCAAAGGCTGAGAACCAGTGTTTTAGACTACATTAGGCATGGGAAACTTGTGGTTCTCCAGATGTTAGCTCCCATCAGTTCTAGCTAGTATAACCAATAGTAAGAGGAAAGCCACAAGTTGCCTACCCCCAGACTACACAGAGTACTAAAGCTCTGTATTAAGAGATCTTCCACTTCTGTGTTCAATAAATTGTATGTGGACTGTGCAATCAACATTTTGTTCTTTCTCTACAGCACTGTTTTCTTTCTCTCTCTCTGACCATTCCTTTTCCTCTCATAATTTCTTATTGTTTCTTTTAGATTATTACCATAGGTGTCATCCTCTGCCAGTTGTTCTCCATGGTTCTTCTGTACCGACTCTTTGTTTCCCACAGTCTTTATTGGGAAGTCTCTTCCCTCTCCTCAGTGACATTGCCCTTAACTGTAGCATCTGGACATAAAAGTCGGCATCACTTCTGAGATGCACTTGGGAGATTCATTGACAGAGATGCAATAAAGGCTGGAAAGCTGTGTGGCGATTTTCAGCTGGAATCTATTATGGGGTGTTTTTTTTCCAGGAAGAGCTAAATAATTAAAATTCAACATTTTTCACTAGATCATGACACAAACGGGAATTAAGTGTATTTTATCAACAACCAAGTGACAAGGAAATACATGGTGGTTCCTGCTGTTTTGGATGGAGACAAAGGACATTCTTAGCCACAATATCTCCACTCCAAAACAGCATCAGAGCTTTAACTGATTGCATAAAACAGTCTCACAATTGGAATAATAGATTAGTTGAAAGTTGCTTTGAAACAGAGTGTTTGTGCATAAGTTTAAAGGAACTTGAAAATGGTAATTGGACCAGGAAACCAGTGTAAAATGTTTACAGTGAACTGTAGTTCTGTTTTTTGTATTTTTAATATACAAAGCACTTTTCTGCCTTGAGGTTTGGATACCGTTCAAATTTTAGTTCCATCACCAGTTGCTTTTTACATTCTCTATTTTAGACAAATGTTACAAGAGCATATGGGTGATGGACTAAGTATACAGTTGTTGTTTTAAAAAATAAAACATTAAGATTATAATAACAGCAGGCTTGTGTTTCCTAAACTGACGGGGGTGGGTGGAATGTGTGATGCAGGACTAGAATTTTAATCCTGATATAATTCATTACTCTTACATTGAGGATTCAGTCATAATTAAGCCATATCCACAGATTAAATTAACAGAAGCATTTCAAATGTTAGTTTCAGTCATCAACTACCCATGAATTCCTGCCCAAGGATACTTAATCAGGATTAAATTTTCTCTGAATAATTGAAAAACAAAATACTCACTGGATTTGTTATAATCCATGTTGGCACTGGGTTCTAAGTAGTTGCCATCTCCCACCCATTGTAGTAAAATGACACTTTTAAATGATGCCTAGCTTTTAGACTGCCATTGTAAATACATACTTTTATTGAAGTGCCTATTTATTGCTCAAGATTGAAATCAAGGGGATATGTTTTGCAATATGAATAAATACTCTCATTTAGTAACAGACTCTCATTTCAGTGCTTTCGCATATTTTTAGGTATTACCTATAACTGGTGTCTTAGTGGGAACATGAAGCTAGTTCAGTTTTAAAATACTTCAATTTGCTCTCAGTTACAGATGCAAGACTGTGCTTATGCTATGTTTGTACTGCCATCAGAAGCAGGCATGAAAGCTGATTGATTCATGCTGATTTGCTCTTCCTACTTGCTCAGAGGCAATAGTCATTCACTGTGTTGATCCAATTGCCAGAAGAAAGGCGGACATACAAAAACCTCACTCCGTCCACCACCAACCCTTGCAAACTAGGACTAGCCACAGTGGGAATACAACTATTACAGAATTATCCTCAAAGAACTTGCTCTGGGAAAGAAATCAGTAAGGGAGCCTGAGGCTGTAGTCCTGCCACTGTACAAGCTTGAACATAATTTTAGGTATTCAGCCTTGAAAATCGCAGGCAGCCTCATCTTCAAAAGCACTACTTCAGCACAACCACTGCCGAAGCTAATAGGGCTTCCAGTTATGGAGCATTCTGTAAAACCATCCCAGCATTTCATTTCAGTTTATAGCTAATGCGGATATTTGCCTCCGACTAAGTCAAATGGCAACATGACAAAGTTGCTCCTTAAATAAGCTCACTGGTTGTTCTTTGTAATTTAGCACAAGAATGGCAGGTTGAGGCTGGAAAGACTGAAATAGTATAATTTCACGCCATCAGTAAAATAACTGCAAAATTAATTTTTGCATTTCTCCATTAACCACATCAATATGTTTTTGGTTAAAGTTGTGTTTATATCTGTACTCATATTCAGAAGAGAGAAAGATGCTTTTTGGCACAAATTCAATAATAGAGGAGAGCATAAATCTCATACAAAACCCCATACATACAGTAGCACCCCTGTATCTGTGGGGGAGTGGTTCCAGAGCCTCCTGCTGGTGGTGAATTCTGTGGATAATAGCAAACACAATCCCGGGAGGAAAGGGGGGAGGCTAGTTCACTCCTCCCCCTCCCTTCACCCCTGCCACAGTGGCAATTGAGAGGGGGAGGGGGATTGCTCTGTCCCTTCCCCTGCGAGGGCTCCTGTTAGCGCCGTGACGATTGTGGGGGGGGGGGGGAAGAGGGTGGAAAAACAATCTCACCTTTGCCCCTGCAATCGCCGCCATGGCAAGGGGATGGGGATAGAGGAGCAATCTCGCTCCACCTTCATCCCTGCGATCGCAGGCGGCAACAGGAGCCCTTCCATGGGAAGAGACAGAGGAGGTGAGATCCCTCCACCCCCTCACTTCCCCCCGCCATCACTAACCACGAATAATTGAATCCTCGGTTGGCAAATCAGCAGATACGGGGGTGCTTACTGTAGTTTGTACCAAGTGTTGGGAAGTGGGATACTTGTGATCTTCCATGATAAAAGTTGCATTTACTCAGGAAAGCTCTGTGTAACAGGTATAGAACCAGTTTATTTTTAAAAAAAAAATACTACTGTAGTTTTTCTTTTTATGTGGTTGGATTCCACATTGCACTAACAACTTTTGAAATACATGACCATAAGGAGACTGACAGATAATGCAGTTATTTCCCACATGAGTGCTATTCCTTCATAGCAGCTTTGGGTATCACCATGAAAAATAATAATGTGCCATTTCGCACTACAAAATTACAATGCTATGATTCCACTTTGACTGCATGGCAACATCCTATGTAATCCTAGAGTTTGCTGTTTAGGGAGGAGCAATTAGAATTCTGAACTGGAGAGCTTCTCTGGTGCCTCTGGCCAAAATACAGACCCCAGAATTCCATATAACGTTGCCATGGCAGTTAAAGTGAAATCATCATGTATTCGTGTTGTGTGAAAGGGCCCTATGTCTGTGCTTATCCTGTGTGACTTTTTCAAATGTTACCAATGGCAGCTTGAGATTGTCCTGCTCAAATGAAGCAAACATGTTCCACAGATAAATGTCCGGAGTCTTCTCTTTGCCAAATATTATTTTACATTGATCAAATATAATCTCAGAGCCATTGGCAATAATCTTTGAGAACTCCTGGAGAACAGGAGAAGTCCCAGCAGACTGGAGGAGGGCAAACGTAGTTCCCATCTTCAAAATGGGGGGAAAAGAGGATCCCAACAATTATCGTCCAGTTAGTCTGACATCAATACCAGGGAAGATTCTAGAGCAGATCATTAAACAGAGAGTCTGTGAACATTTAGAAGGCAATGCCATAATCACAAAAAGTCAACATGGGTTTCAGAGAAACAAGTCATGCCAGACTAATCTGATCTCATTTTTGATAAAGTTACCAGCTTGGTAGATGAAGGGAATGCTGTGGACATCGCATACCTTGATTTCAGTAAGGCCTTTGACAAGGTTCCCCATGACATTCTTGCAAACAAGCTTGTAAAATGTGGGCTAGACAAGTTAACTGTTCAATGGATTTGTAATTGGTTGACCAGCCGAACCCAAAGGGTGCTCAGCAGTGGCTCCTTTTCGTCTTGGAAAGATGTGACCAGTGGGGTGCCACAGGGGTCTGTCCTGGGCCCAGTGCTATTCAACATCTTTATCAATGACTTGGATGAGGGAATTAGGGGCATACTTATCAAATTTGCAGATGACACCAAATTGGGAGGAGTAGCTAATACCCTAGAGGACAGGATCAAAATTCAGAATGACCTGGATAGACTGGAGAGCTGGGCCAAAGCTAACAAAATGAAATTCCATACGGAGAAATGTAAAGTACTGCATTTAGGGCGGAAAAATGAAATGCATAAATATAGGATGGGAGAGACCTGGCTGAATGAGACTACGTGCGAAAGGGATCTAGGAGTCCTAGTAGACCACAAGTTGAACATGAGCCAACAGTGTGATGCGGCAGCTAAAAAGGCCAATGCTATTTTGGGCTGTATCAATAGAAGTATAGTGTCTAGATCAAGGGAAGTAATAGTGCCACTCTATTCTGCCTTGGTCAGACCTCACTTAGAATACTGTGTCCAGTTCTGGACACCACAATTCAGAAAGGATATTGACAAATTGGAGCGTGTCCAGAGAAGGGCAACTAAAATGGTGAAAGGTCTGGAAACGATGCCTTATGAGGAGAGACTTAGGGAGCTGGGTATGTTTAGCCTGGAAAAAAGACAGTTAAGAGGCGATATGATAGCCCTGTTTAAGTATTTGAAGGGATGTCACGCTGAGGATGGAACAAGCATGTTTTCTGCTGCTCCAGAGATTAGAACATGGAGCAATGGATGCAAGCTCCAGGAACAGAGATTCCACCTCAACATGAGGAGGAACTTTTTGACAGTAAGAGCTGTTCAGCAGTGGAGCACACTCCCTCGGAGCGTGGTGGGGTCTCCTTCCTTGGAGGTCTTTAAACAGAGGCTGGATGGCCATCTGTCGGGGATGCTTTAATCAAGATTTCCTGCGTGGCAGGGGGGTTGGACTGGATGGTTCTCGTGGTCTCTTCCAACTCTGCAATTCTATGATTCTATGCTTCTACCTGTTAATAGAATAAAAACAGTCTTGATCTTTAGACACGGCACTGAGACTCTAGTGCCAGGAATGATTTGGATGTCACTTAACTGTAGTTCCTATTGAACTATCCAATGCTATATTTAGCTGTTAATCACAAGATCAGTTTTTGTAGCCTGAGGGTGTGGATAAAGTGGAGGTTTCCTCAGAGGAGGTTTCCTCAGATAGGTCATGGGTGTGAATGCACCATTGTAGGAAGGAGTACCTAGCCCATGGGAGGTGGTGGTGCTGGTGATGGTTCAGCAGCAGCAACCATTCCCTTTAAAAGCCCATCCTTGCAGTGTTTTATAACAAGCATCTATTAATGAGTACGTCCACCCAATGCGGGATGGGTGGGTTCAAGAGCATTGTGGTCGGGCAATTGCAGACATTCTTGAGAGGTTACCAGTTAGCTACATCCATGTCAGTCTTTTCTGAAGCCCAATTTTATTTTTCCTGTTAGATCTTCACTGATAGAGGGAGAATTCTACCCTCTTGCTCTGGATATCTTACTAGGTTTTGATAACATTAATCATGGTATCCTCCTGAACCATCTGCACAAGATAGATATCAGAGGCAATAATTTGGGGATAAGTTTCAGAGAGTGGACTTACAGGAGTTCTTATTTGCTCCCTGGCTATGAGGCTGTGGGTGCCATATAAAACCAGGCCAATAAAGTTGAGCTGCCCATATTAGATTATAATGCTATTCAGATTTTCTCTCATTTTCTTAGAAGGAACAGGAGAAAAAAATGTTCTCTTTTTGCTAAATGTCTCCCTTTGGCTTTATCCTTATCTAACTTTCCTAACACAGACTCTATATAACTGTAGCCATTGTCACAGGACAGAAGGAAAAATCCCATCTCTACAAAAACCCCATCTCTCAGTCTGCAAAAGAGACAAAGAAACATACTATTCTTTCTCTGGCTGACATAAAAACTGGGGACTTCTTTTGGTTGGAGCTTCAAACATATCTCTGCTGCTGAATTAGTTGAAAACCAGGTGATCTCATATCCAAAGTTCCTCAGTCAAAGAAGGGACAGAGTGCAGTAGAATGACCTTAGTTCAGTGATCCCCAAACTTGGGCCCCCATAAATTGGACTACAGCTCCCAGAATCTCTGACACTGGCCATGGTCTTTAGGGCTTCTGGGAATTCAACCATGTTTGAGGATTTGTTTTAGCCATTGCAGTGTTGCTGGTATAAGGAAATGGAATTTATATTTATTATATAAATATAATAACAACACCCCCCCCACTCCACTGACACTTGCACCCTTTTCATGTTGGCCTCGCTTCCGAGTCTGTGGTCCTGCTGATGAATGTTAGCAAACCAGGATCCCTGTTAACAGAGGATAAATGCAGGGTGTCTGCATGAAGTAGGCCTGCCTCACAATAAGACCAGGCTATTTGGTACAATTGTTACTGTTCTCATATAGTCAATTGGAAAAATTATAGTAATATGCACCTTTTCTCCTGATAGCCCATTTGTGTGAGTGGCAACATATTGGAAATGATATTTTCCAGAAGCTTCTGGGTTCCTTAGAAGACTAACACACAGTGAGGATTTCTCCTTCTATATAGAGATAGACAGCCTTGCCTTCATAATATTGCAAAGAAACTATGGAATAAAAGCCCTAACTGTTCCATTGAGGGAGAGCATCCATCTGATACTTGAGTCTCCTCAGACTGTCCTACAGCTGAACTGCACTTTTAGGAAATTTCACTTCCATACTGGCCAACCATTAATTTTAATCGCTTACTTGGAAACCTGCTTAACCCCTGCTTAACTTAACCTAGTTCAGTTTCACAGGTATTTGCTGCTTGGCAGTGTAGTCCTCAAAATGGCCAAGTCTCCCAAGTTCTAAAGGCCATAACACGTTGATTCAGTAATGAACACTCTTAAATTTAAGAGTCCTAACAGTAGTACAAAAGGCCAACCTAGAGAATCCAGCACCATGTGTCCAAATGCTTTTTCTGGTACAGTTGTGTAGTGCAGTAGGCATATGCTAACCTATTCACTCTGTGCAGCATCTTGTAGATGTTTCTGAAGCCACAGAAGCCTGTATGACTTCATAGCCAATGATCCAAAGAGTGCAATGCAGGCAGCAGCTACAGCTACTACAGCCAGTGAATCAATTCACTGTTGGATACTTGTTCATATATGTTGGTTGGAGTAATAAATATTCTTAGGGTTAGGAGAGAGGGAATACTTCTATTTGTTAATGCAAGAGGAAAATAAAATTCACTCTCCTACTATGCAGACACTTCCTAGTGACATTAATAGAACCAAACCCCTAGTTTTCTAACTTAACAGGTTAACTACTGCAGCACCAGAAGTAATCTTAGAGTTGCAGCCTGCTTGTCCGGTCCTTTTCTAGTACTTTGCCAGATTCACATTACTATCACACTTCTCTTTCAAACTAAATGGCTATTCCAGGGCAGCCCCCTATCTTTCAAATGTTGCCCACCACTGGCTTAACAATTCTGCTAAACTTCTAAACTCTTCCAATGATTGCAAGGAGAAAAAAAATGAAGCATTCAGAGCAAATAGAGGCATGCAAATTTACTCTTTTTTTAAGCTTTATTTGATTACATATTTTCAGAAAACAATACTTTTTAAGCATAGAGTCCATACAGAAGTAGGTTTAGATTCAGCCTGTTGCCTTCAGACACAATGTAGCAGTGGAAAATATATTACATGACCTCTCAAGATCCTTTTTGCGTCTTTACTCACATTGTTCGTGTAGCAGAAGCCCCTGTCACCCCAATCTTCGTATTAGCCTATGACAAATTAATACAAATAAATCCATTTCATAAGGTGCCACAAGGGGACAGCAGGCTTGAATCAGTTGTGCAATGCATTGTTTGACAAAGAGCTTGAGATTCTGTTTTACTGTAGAAATTTGACACCACTGAAGACAAGCTAGAAGCCTAGAATGGAGTTTTGAGTGGTCTGGTATATTTGCAAGACTTACCACCACATAGCATGTAAATATATGCCAGTATTCAAGGCTCTAATCAGACAAATAAAATACCATGGAATAAAAGGTATTTTATTTTTATATATATATATATATATATATATATATATATATATATATATATTGCTGTTTCTCTTCTCTCCTATCCCCCCCATATTTGTTCAGCCTTTCCATTGCCCCCCACCCTTGCCAGGCATAAGGGCACACACTCTTATTCTTATCATTGTTCCCCACATCCAGGCTGTTGGATTTGCATAATGAACAGATGATTTGCAAATCATGTAGTAGGTCATGAAAAAGCTGACCAGAACACACATAACCACTCATTTCCCACTCAGAAGCTCTTCTTTCAAAGTAAGTTTAGGTCAGGGGTGAGTAATTCTTGCAGGTTTGAGGCTCATACATATCACTACCACATCTGGGAGGACCACCCCACCACCCTAAAACTGGTGGAACAGCTAGGACCCTACCACCTTCCTGTGCCTCCCTGGTCAGCTTTACTCAAAGGAAAGGCCTTTTTTGCAAGTAAGAAGTGACCAGAAATAATTTCTGAGTTGGGGGAAAGAGCACACTGGCCTAAAACTGGATGGGAGCCAAAAGAGGTAAAATTGCCTTCAAAGGGCATGGGGACTTGCTGTATCATAACACCTGGAATAACACCTGGAATCATGTTTGAGGCATCTAAAATTACCTAACCTATCCTCAGCCGGCATGGCATAGTGGTTTGAGTGTTAGACTATGACTCTGGAGACCAGGCTTCACATCCCTACTCATCCACAAAAACCCACTGGATTACCTTGGGCAAGTCACACACAGTTATCCTCAGAAAAACCTGTGATAGATTCACCATAAGTCAGAAAAGACTTGGTACACAACAACAACCTTCTGTCCCCAACAGCATCCTGTTTATTTGTATGCTGCTTTCCCATGGTAAAACCTTGCTCAAAGCAGCTTACACTAACATTGGAAAAAGTTTGATACAAAACAACATTTCCAGATAATTCAATTATATTTCAAGATTTAAATACTCATACAATACACTGTATTACTCACAGTAATAAATGTACGGAACAATCCATTGATTGTTCACATCCTATTGTAACATCTAGTTTTTTAAAAGAAGTACTGAAAGAGAGATCCAGGTAGTAACAATGATACATTCTCTCTAAAACTGAATGTTGTGCCAGCCATAACCCTTAAAGAAGACACTATTCTTACAGTCAGTGGGCGCCTTCAGCAAAAATGACAATAATTGCTTGAATTAGTGAGGAACTTACCTTGCCAAGCCAGGTGGAAGCTGAGCTGACAGGCTCTAGGTCTTGTAGGACTTAGAGCTAGATGGTCTCCAACCACCTCCTAGAACAGTGATGGGCAACCTTTTGAGCTTGGTGTGTCAAATTTTACCAAAAAACTGAGCATAACTCAGGTGGTGTGTCACTTTGAGGAAAAAGCATTATCTCTGCTGGCGGAAGTGAGGGCAAAGATCCCAGCTTAACCGGAAGTACCAGAACTAGACGCTTTGTGCCGGACTTCTGTTGTTTTGGCCTACAGACCTCCGGCACAGAGTGTCTTAATAGGGGAGGATGAAACATTTGTGACTACAGTTGTCCCTCCACACTCGTGGGTTTCGCATACATGGTTATGCATATTTGCGGATTCCCACTTTGGGGAGGGTGGGAGGGGGGAGGAAAGTGGGACCGGGGCTTCGAAGCCCCGATCGCCACTTTAGGGAGGGGGAGGAAAGTGGCGACCGGGGCTTCAAAGCCCGATCACCGCTTTAGAGAGGCGGGGGTGGAGGAAAGTGGCAACTGGGGCTTTGAAACCCCGATCGCCACTTTAGGGAGGGGGGGAGAAAGGTGGCTACCAGGGCTTTGGAAGCCCCGATTGCCACTTTAGGGAGGGTGGTGAGGTTGTGGGTGGGGGGGAAGAGGCCTATGACTGCGTGTCATCAGAAATGGCCACGCATGTCATAGGTTCGCCATCACTGTCCTAGAACTTTTATAATTGGAGCTACAAAATGGAAACAATCATACTAACCTGATGCAGAAGCATTCTCAGAAGTAAGATTGAGTTCGGGGGGGGGGGGACTTCTGGGTAAGTGGTTATAAGGATGGGTTGCTGACTGAAAGACACAGTAACTATGAAAGGGGGTTTTAACTCCACCCCATTCCCTCTGCCTCCATTCCTCCCCCTCCCATCTACCGTGCCAACACACCATACAAAATACAAAAATATGCCATTCAACCAAAGCAGAGAAGTCATGAACACAAACTAGGCAGCAAGAACTTCATTCTCCCTTGTGTGTGTATTGTGCATATACAGTATATACACTGGGAGTCAGCAACAAACAAGCTAAGTTACACATCAATAGAATTTGTGTTGTACTGGACAGATCAGAAATGAAGGTTTCTATAGCTTGGTCTTCCATAGGTCCAGCTGCAAGTATTTGGACTAATCCACAAGGCTGCCCACTCTTGAGCAGACTGTACTCATAGATTTTCCTTGGCTTTTTCCAGGCTGTGAGACCGTGTGTTCTGGAATCGTTTCTTTCTGGCGTTTCGCCTGCATCTGTGGCTGGCATCTACCATTCTCTGAAGATGCCAGCCACAGATGCAGGCAAAACGCCAGAAAGAAACTATTCCAGAACACGGCCTCACAGTCTGGAAAAAAACCAAGGAAAATCTATGGATGCCGGCCATGAAAGCCCTCGACTTCACACAGACTGTACTCACTTTACTCTCGAGCAGATCACTTACTTCTAAGGAGCCCTCTAGAGAAGTCTGGTGTCTGCCACCTTGTGGCTCAGTAGCTCAATGGCACCTAGTGAATCAATACCATACTGCAGACTACAGACAGTTTTTAGTTGACTGAAACTGCTTGATATGTTTTATCGCAAAATAACTACAAAATCACACTCTCAGTATCTCCTTAGTATGTACATCAAGTTTCAGGAGTCTAGGTTTCACAGTTTTGGAGTTATGTTAGATACACGCACTACCACCACCACCACCATTATTGACAGGATAGTCATATTTAAATATATAAACTAGACCAGATTTGAAGCATTAAGCTTGCTGCTCAGAAGTATACAGAGAGCACTACCTAATACAAACAAAATGGTGGAAAAGTTCACCATAACAGCCTCCTTCAATCCTATTTTCTCACTTCAGGATAAAGCACAGAAGAGTGTGTTTAGGCTGGCTAATGAGTACTTCACGGTACACTAGGAAAGCTCACCAGGGGAAACTATGCAAACAGGCAGTCTCAGGAGAGCTTTCATTGGCTTGTTTGATGTGGTAGGTAGAGCTGAAAGGGCAGTCAGGGTAGTAAGTCATTTGACAAACACCACTTGAACATGTGATCCTTTTTAAAACAATTGAGTTATGAATTTCAATCCATAAGATGAAAACATACATTGGAGTCAAAGGTGGATCAATATTTACAGAAGACTTCTGTTCAGTTCCTTCAGCGTGAACCTCTCCTTCAGGCTGAAACTTGCAAAACAATGTTCAAGCATACAAGAGGGAATGTTTTTATTTGAAAAAAAAAATGCTTTCCTTAAATTATGAATACCTTAAATTGTGTTATAAAAGCAGGGGGAGCTGCTTGGAAGCATACCAGTTTCATTTGCATTTTGGCACTGCAATAAATTAAAACAGATTAGATTAAAAAAAGAAAATTGGCAAGTGATTAGTCAGTTACATTATTTTACTGCTTTGGGTATTTGAAACTAACAGAAATGGAAAGATATCTTTTACTTTGAATAGTGCCTGCTGCACACAAACTGCAACCACTTTTCTGAAACACAGGAGGTTTTCTACCAAGTGTACACTGAAGGTGCTGCTCAAAGCTCAAATATGCATTTGAGTGATAGGCTGTAAGAGCAGCACAAGGGTAGTGGAGGTCAGTGAGTGACTTTTAAATAAACATATTCAGATAAAATGGCAGTAAGATAAGGGTATGAGAGAGAGTGGATTTAATCTAAAATGGTAGGGAACCAAGAGCAGTTATGCAAAATCTTGTGTGGAGTTTTTCTCCCCCAAGAACAGCTAACGCTAACTTTTAAGCTAATTAATTTTCCAGGAATTCCAGGTATTTCCAGATATATAATATACTCTTATTTATCAGCTTTCCATGTGCTTGTGGGAGTACACACACAGACATGAGTGCAGCAGGGTGGTGCACTAACACGAGCTGATGGCATTAGACACGTCACTGGGGAGCTGCACTTTCCCATACTCATTTGTATCTTCACAGATGCTAGAACACTTAATGGTTTTAAGCGTACCTATTTCTACATGCAATTTTTCCCCATTTCTACCCACTTTTTCTATCAGAAAATATTTCCCATTTGCACAGCTGCTGTAGCAGTCCTTAACAGGTGACATACCAGTCCAGCATTGTGGCTGTGGGGGTACAGGCACACACTCATGGAGATCTAAGGGGGCATCCACACTAGAGAAATAATCCAGGTTGTAACTGGATTATTTGCATGGCTGCTTCCTATGGAATCCTGAGATTTGTAGTTTGGTGAGGCTCCAGCACTCTTTGTCAGAGAAGGCTAAAGACCTTGTAAAACTACAAATCCCAGGATTTCTTAGGAAGGAGCTATGCAAATAGTCTAGTTTCAAACTGGATTATTTGTGCTGTGTGGATTCCCCCTAAGTCTACTGCATTATCCTTGAACACTCATTCCTTTGTGCTACCACCTACCTGCTGGAATGAATGGGAGCAGCCCACATAAGCACAAGATTCATACACATAGCCCAGCATCTATAGATTTCAAGGCTGACTGGAGCAAAAGGGCACAATCCAAAGACCAATCAAACATGGCCAAGTCCTATTGTAATCCATGAGTATTTTTTTTATTTCAGAGACCTTTTAATTTGCTTAAAATTTAACATATCAGATTAAATTTAATTATGGTTGGCTATTGTGAGAGAGCATCTAGTGCTGCTTGCAGGCTTGCTCTAGTACAGTTTCATGTTATCTTTGTTTTGCCTTTCCCATTATGTGTTTTCCAGTTATAGGCTTTGTGTATTTTATCATAGTTTTTATCCATTTTTCTTTCTCAATTGTCATATTGAACAAAGAAAATCTAAGTCACATCCAATTAAATGGCAATCAATAATACTTTATTTGCTCTGACTTGTGCCAGTTGTTGTTTGTCAGTGTTGTTTTGCATCACTTATATATGATTGTATGGAACTGAGTAGATTTGGTGTTAGGAAAATACAAATAGAGCCCTTCAAAAATGTCAAAGAGTATCTCCATTTTAGACCAAGGCTGCTGCCACATTGCAGAAATAATGATGTTTGACACCGCTTTAACGATCATGGCTCCATCCTATGGAATCCTGGGATTTGAAGTTTGTTGTGGCACCAGAGCTCTCTGTCAGAGAAGGCTAAATATCTCACAAAACTACAAATCCCAGAATTCCGTAGCATTGAGCCATGGCAGTTAAGCAGTGTCGAAATGTGGCAGCAGCCCAAGACTTCAGTCAGGCTGGAACAGGAAGCTTGTAGGTACATGACACCTAGGAGACCAATTGTAAGGGCTCTTTCACACTACAGAATTATAGTGCTATGGTTTCACTTTAACTGCCAGGAAATGTATTATAGAATCTTGGGATTTGTAGTTTCATGAGGTGTTTCAAGTCCTCAGCCAGAGAGCTCTTCTAGTGCTGTACCAAACCACAAAATCCAGGATTCCATAAGATGCAACCATGGTAGTTTAAGTGGAATCATAGTGCAATAATTGTGTAGTGTGAAAGGACCCTTTGGGACTCTCCAAATGGTGAAAATAATCCAAATGGCAATTGCATGGAAGACAATCTGTCCAAACGGACATTCGCATCAGTACATCTCATTCAGAATGGGGGGCAGCCAAATCCACCTTAAACTCCTTCAGGGAAGCCTTCAGAACTTTTCTCTGAGTTTTTAAAAAACTCTGGAGGGCATGTGAATGTGCAACCATTAAGACAGTTGCATTCATTTTGCTGCAACCGGGCAGCATAATCTGATTGGCTGGACAAGCATGGTGGTGGAGCTAGCAAACAGGGAAAGCGCCTGCTGCTGCCATGTTGGATTTTTGGCTAAGCGAGGGTCCAGTAAGTCGATAAAACGGCAATCTTTTACTCTCTTTTTTCCCTTTTTGTAAATACAAAATATTGCATGTGCACACCATGGTAAAGTGATTTTTATTTTTAAAAAATTGGCATCAGATTTTAAAGCACAAGTAAATCACTCGCGGCTACCATCTTGGATAGGGGGCATGCAAAGTTTAGGAGGACAATGCTGTGAATGGCTGCTTCTTTGGAGGAGTTTGTATTTCCCCCCCTCATATAGATGGTACCTAAGAAAAGAAAAAGGGAAAGGGGCACCTTTACTTTTATTTCCCACCCTCCCAAAGAGTTGCCTGTTGAGATTTATTGAGAGCTGCCACTCTTGAGTGACAGAGAGAAGACAGCTCTCATTAATCCTTTCCTAAAAGGTAGGGAGATGAATGTTTTTAACCTCATGTTGTTACCCTAAGATGTGTGGGAGGGTGCTTTAGAGTCCCATCCGTGACGCCAAAGTCTCATTTAATATTTGGGGGAATTACCTCAAAAGGAAGCCTGTGAGACAAGGGTAACTTTGGGGATCTTCTCACTTATGCATACCAATACAAACCGTAGAGAGCACTCCAGTAAAAGTAAAATAAAGTCTTTTATTGGAATAGTGAACTAATATACACAATAAATGTTCTTAAGAACCATGCAAGGCTGTAGCAGAGTAAGACAGAAAGGTTTGAGAGAAGGAGAGAGGTTTGAGAATATAGGGTGATAGTTACCAGTCTTGAAGAAAAGAGTTCCGTGCAGTGAAGATACTCAGACAGGCCTCTGAAGGTGACACAGGAGGTTCCAATCCAGGGCACACGAAGAAAGAGAGTGGCCGGGTTCATCCACTGTGGCTCACTTTACTATTGTTAGGGCTCTAATATTGATACCCTATTCCGTGCCTTGGAGGGGACAATTTGGTAATAATAAAGCTTGTATGACTCTCCCACGGAACAGACAAAGGAAACCAAAACTCAACTGATTGCTTTAATTGCTGGGAGATAGAAATTGATTGATTTGCGACAACCTTGCAAGGTTGGACAGGAGGGGGTATAGGAGAGATTTCCATAGGGTCTAAATGAACGAATGGCCATTTAATTGCTTAATTGAATCATTGATGAAACGCCCAGGGCTGGAAGAAAGAATTAACACAAACCTCCTTAACAACTGTGTTTGCGAAGGGGCTTTCCGCATAATCCTAGCTTCAGCTTTCTTACCATTATATTTCTAACACATCCCAGGTCACTATAACTTCCAAATGACCTTTGATTTGCCTCAGCCAACCTGACCCCGAAAAGTGTTCAGTGTTTCCAGTTATGAGATACTGTGGGGAGGGGGCAGTAGGCCATACTAACAATGTCACATGTCTTCACTAACTCTAAAACCTCCTCCAGGATTACTACAAATTGAGTTTTCTCAATAGTAATACAAGGAAAGAATATCCATTTTCATTCTTTCCTTCTGAAATGTTCCCATGTAGTAAGGGGTAGTGGTTAAGACTGCACCTTCATATCTGACAAACTTTATCTTCTGTCTATGTGAACGTGTTTTCATGATAAAATGTGTAATTTGGCTTTTTTAATGATCTTCAAGAAAACTTAAGTAGGCTTGCCTCCCTCCACTCTTTTTTGGTCAATTTGCTTGAAGTGGCTTAGGAAATTATTGTTCAAGGATTAGAAACGTGGTCCCCCAAACACTGTTGGACATTGCTACAGCACCCATTGGCCTTCATGAGTGACTATGCTGACTAGGGATGGTAGAAGCTCCAGTCCAACAACATGTGGAGGGTTATCTGTCCCTTATTACTGGTGCAGCTTCTAACCTCTCATTTCCTGTTGCCCTCCATGTTTTCACACAAGTCTTCTCTAACACAGCGGCAGTCATGTGAGAGGTGTGGGGTTTTTTTCATGCTCTGTATCACGTTAGTGGGAACTTGAACTTGAATAGTGGGAACCTATTTCCCTGTTCTTGAAATCTGTTGGGTGTAGATCTGTAGTTGTCCATAATTGTATGTGAATGGGCAGTACTATGGCTATGAGAAATAACTACTATTGCTTGGTGTAATTTTGCGGCATTTCTACTTTGGTCACAGACATGGAAAGCTTTAGACAAGTCCATAGAGAATGCGTCTGTCAGTGGATATTAGTTGTGATGGCAATGTATTACATCCACTATCGGGGCAGCATGCCTCTTGGTACCATTTGCTGGGGGAACACAAGTGGGAGTGTGCTATTGTATTCATATTCTGCTAACAGCCTTGCCAGACATCTGTTTGGCCACTGTGGAAACAGGGTGCTGGATAAGATAGGCTTTTGGTCTGATCCTGCATTGCTGCCTAAGGATATGTTTCTATGAAGAGAGAGTTTGTACTTGACCACTCTTTCTTTCTTTCTTTCTTTCTTTCTTTCTTTCTTTCTTTCTTTCTTTCTTTCTCTCTCTCTCTCTCTCTCTCTCTCTTTCTTTCTCTTTCTCTTTCTTTTTTTTCTTTTTTTTTGCACCCTACTGACTATAATCTGTACTCCCAAAATGCTCAGTTTAAACTGTTGGGGGCTTTCTCTCTGCTCCATATTCTCTCATTTTCCATGGTTTACTTATTTTTACTGTTCTTTAGGTCAGTTTTGGGGCTGATACTCTTTTTTAACTGTAACGAATATATTTCTCTTTACCAAGGGAGTTCTCCACATATGTAGAAAATATCTCGAATTTTGATAGCCCTGATTTGCTTCCAAACTGAGAAGAACTTGGAACATACAAGTTCAGGGTTGGAGGGAATGAGATACAGCACATAGAACTTAATTTGTTTATTTTAAATTGTATATTCAGTTATTTAAAAAAATACTTCAGGTTTAGGACAGGAACTAAACTTACCTCATGTTGTATCAAGCTTCTTAAAGTTAAAAAATGGAAGCTAAGGATTTTGTTTTAACAGAATAGCCATTATCCCAGCTCCACACCCTGTACCATAACCCCAGAATCCATAGGAACAGAGCTTGTACAGAAGCCAAGCACAGAAGTTGCAACATTTGTTTGTCAGATCCCTTTCACACTATTATTTTATTTATTCATTCATTTAGGTATTTATACTCGGCTCTTCAGCCACAAAGGCTTACAGAGTGGCTTACAAATTGTTTAAGCAATAGCAATTTACACATCTACACTGCATTAAATGGTTTCCAATGTGTGTTAGCTAATTGCCCCCACAAGCCAGGTACCCATTTTACCAACCTATGAAAGGCTGGAAGGCTGAGTGAACCTTGGAGCCCTCTGAGATCAAACTTGCAAATCTGTGCTTAAGTCTGTTCAGCAGTTCACCTACCTGGGAAGCGTCATCTCCTCAGATGCCAAGACTGACAAAGAGATCGATCACAGATTAGCAAAGGCATATAATGCATTTCAAAGACTTTACAAAAGAGTCTAGAGTAATAAACACCTGAGGCGAAGCACAAAAAGCAATGCGTATAGAGCCATTGTACTGCCTATTCTCCTTTACGGGTCTGAAACATGGGTCACCTATCGCCACCACTTACGACTCCTCAAACGCTTTCATCAGCACTGTATACGCACAATCCTAAATATATACTGGACTATGTGATGAATGTTGCTGTCCTTAAGCAAGCAGGGATCACCAGCACTGAGGCCATGATATTGAGAACACAGCTGCGCTGGGCAGAGCACATTTCTAGGATGGAGGACCATCACCTCCCAAAAATAGTACTCTACGGTGAACTTGCCACAGGTAAGTGTAAGAGGGGCACTCCAAAAAAGTGATACAAAGACTCCCTGAAACAACATCTCAGGCTTGACCAAATTGATCACCAACAATGGTCCGCCCTGGCCTCACATCGGGAGGCATGGAGACGCACTATCCGCAATGCTGCAGCTTTATTTGAGAACTCACGCCGAACAAGTCTTGAAGAGAAACAACAATGCAGAAAGAATCACAACCCGGAAACATCACCCAAGAAGACTTTCTGCTGTGCTTTCCGCAACTGGACCTGTTTATCTCGGATTGGCCTTTTTAGTCATCAGCGCGCTTGCAGAAAGTGCGGGATGAGTCCTTCCTGAATCTTCGTTTGGAAAGAAAAGCCAGAGAGAGAGAGAGAAAGAGAGGTATAGCACTATGAGTCCACTTTAACTGCCATGGCAACACCCAATAGAATCCTAAGATATGCAGTTGAAAGAAAGGCATTTAGAATTCTCAGCCAGAGAAGTCTAGTGCCTCATCAAACTACAAACCACAGGATTCCATGGGATGCAGCCATGGCAGTTACAGTGCAATCATAGTACTAACACATGTATCATAGAATCAGAGGATTGTAGAGTTGGAAGAGACCATGTAGTGTGAAAAGGATCTCATTCTGAAGCTTCTCCATTAGAATGTGCTTCAGATCAGGACAGGCTTAACTCCAGAAAAATGTGAGACTATTATATCTATAAAATTACTAAGGCTAGACCCATACCTGCAAAATAAGTTGTACTTACCTCAATCCTGGTTCTTTTGGAATACATATGCCCCTCCACATTTAAATCGAAAGTGGCTTTGGAAGCTTTGGAAGGGCCGCATCATATTTCAACCACGGAAGTTGCCACGAGTCGTCACAGAAGAGGGATTGAGGAGCCCGAAAAGGACCCCCTGCTGCACAGCAGCCACGTTACTGCTCCGGAGGCTGCTTGTGCAGTAAGGGCCATCTGAAAATGTCCTGTATCTCCCAATATGAACCTGCCAGAGCTTTAAGATCATCAGAGGAAGGCTTTCTTTCGGTCCCACCATCATCACAGGCTCGCTTGGTGAGAACACAAGAGAGAGCCTTCTCAGTGGCTGTTCCCATCCCCTGGAATGCACTTCCATAGGAGGCTAGGCTGGCCCCCTCCCTGCTTTCCTTTCAAGCAGGCTTTTAATATCTAATCACTTTCAGAGAGGCTTTTTATTGGGGTGGGTGTTATGTTTTTAACTTTTGTATCTTTTAAACATAATGTTATATTGTTTTAAATGAGATTATTTTAATTATTTTGTTTAACTTATTCTGTTTGTGAGCCACATTGGGTTCCACTCCTGGAGAAAAGTGGTATAAAAATAAATCACTCAATCAACACTACTTTTTCTCTTTCAACTGAATGAGGAGGCATTTAATTTTCTCGGGTGAGGGAACCCCCGCAAGGGAGCCATCCAATCCAAGCACAGTTTTCCATGAAAGCTGGAAAGGCTATTGGTTGATATGGATATGCATGCTGGGAAGAAGAATAAAAATCTACTGTCATTGTGTGACCTAAAATACTCTATTTCAAACATGGGAAGTAACATCCTTTTGTACTGATATGACTTTGGGTAGAAGAAATGTGTGGCTGTCAATAAAAACTGAGTCTGGATTATAACAGGTCTGTGTGGCATTAATGGGATTGAACCAGGAGAGAATATTACGCACTGGAGTTGAATTATTTTGCTGATGTAGATTCAGCCTTAGTTTGCTTTGAGGAAGCCTTTCAGTCTTAATACATTTCTGAATTCTGCTGGACAGCTCCTCTGGTGACCCAAGCAACCATCTCAGTCCCTGGCTGGCTGAATTTCTGGGTGACCCCTGTGCCAAATTGCCAAAAGTGAGCACTGGAGTGGATAAAATTAACTGGAATTGGATAATCTCTACAGAACTACAGAATTTCTACCAAAACAAACAAACAAACAAAAACCCTACCATTTTATTCTTGGGATCACTGGGAAACATTTTAACATCGTTCATAAACTTCATTTTAGTGGGAATCATGGTAGAAATAAGAAAGATTTGTTGCCAAAGTAGACTTTTATGAGTTTAGGAAATGATAGTAGTTTTGAAAGTTTTTGTTTCAGTCATGTGTGTAAATGGCTTATTCATAGCAAATAATTTTTCCTGTTTCTAAAGTACAATGTAGATAGGGTTAAACCTGCAGTCAAATTTAATAGACAGATGCTTTCCCATAATCACTGTATTTTACTGTTTAAGCTTCTTCTAATAGTCTAATGAGGCAGTACATAATCACTCAATCAGATAGAATGACTGACTGACTGGCAGCTATTTTGAGAACACACTTGAATGACTAGGTATTCTGGTAATTGCAACATGGTTAAAGGAACATATTGCACATTTACTTCTACAAAATTACACATTATGACAGTCAGTGTATCGTATGCGAAGTGCATGTTTTCTTCTTATACTACCATACATGCTTCTTACAGACAAAGTAATTAGACATACTTCCTATATTGGACAAAAAGCAATATCTGTTGCCCATTACAGCAAATGGCTCCTGTACATAATATGAATTGCTTGGGTTAGAGAAGACATTTTTTTCATAAACATATCTAAGATACTACACTGGATTATTTTTTCACCCTTCATACAACAAGGTCTCCTGGCATTCTGCCACACTGTGATAGTGTGAGCCTAACTGCTGTGTATCTCATTCACAGCAACTTCTGCAATGTTGCAGCACCCTGATGTATATATAGGGGGTAATAGATGTTAAGCTGTATCATATAAATATAAATTGTAAGTATACATGATTTCACTCTTTTTAAAATTAAAGGTGTCTTATATGATAGCTTAATTGTGTTTTAACTTTTTTCAACTATCAGGGTGTTGTTGTTTTTTAGCTGTGTCTTGTTTTAATGTTGTAAGCCACTTTGAGTCCCAGGATGGGAGGATGGGAGGCAGGTAGGTAGATATGATGCATTTACATATAGCATACTGGGAATCCTCTTACAAGGGCAAAAAAGGGACCAGTGCAATGCCTGTACTTGTTCTCATTTACCTGGAGTACCCTGCATTCCCTAATACATGCATGTTACCCTAGGGTTTATAATTTAGGTCTGTAAGGCCTGAGAGAATCCTGTAAGGCCTGAGAGAATCCTGTAATCTTTTTGATTGGTCCTTTATTGTAACAGGCCTATATGGTCACTCCACAAAGCTGATACAGATGGTATATAATGTTTTCAGAGCATACTGTATTATTGTGTGATTGATTGCTTACTATGGTAGGATGAAGCTTGCTCCAGACTTTGTTGGCACCTCAGGGAGACACTTGGTGGGTTTCTTCCCCTTACCTTCCCCAAAGGTAAGAGGCAGATGAACTCCACTTTGGTATATTGCTATGTGTATGTGTGTGTGTATCTTTGTGAGTGTCTGTCTTTCCATATGTGTATGTATGTGAGTATAAGTACATAAAGGAAGTGACAAGCATCTTGGTGGTTGAATGCCAACATGTGAGCTACCCTGCTCACTGCAATCATACAGCTCCAGGCATGCTTGTCCAGAGCAAATTTGGCCCTTGGACCAACAAATGTTCCCTACTCCTTGACCATTGTATATATAACTCACATGTTTTAACTCATTTGGAAGTAGAGGAACAAAATGATAGACTAAAACAAAGCAAGTTAATGTTCCTACAGTATATACAAATGGTACATAGTGCAAATAGATGTGACAGGCTGCAAAATAACAAAAAGAACAACTCACCTGTATCTTTTAGAATTCCTTGAGTATGGACAGGGTCATGTAAGATACCATGATAAAGCTACATGTTGCAGATGACTATGATACTTCTACAAGAATGCAACTTGTCACCTACGTTGTAAAATCTCATAGGCAACAAAGGAGAATTTGAATACTTCTTCATGTATATCAGAGAAAACACTTTTGTGCAGTTTTCTCTCCAGTTTTACCTCTTGCAAGGAGCTTTTTCAGTGAGGTTCAACCAAATTAACCCCATCTACAGTATGAAGCGAGACAATTCAGTAATCTACTACCTCATTCTGAGTAATGTGTAAAATGGTTTGTGAGTAATTTTGTATTTTTGAGTAATATGTAATATGGATCTTCAAAAATATATTTTCATAAGCAGTAGTAGGTATATGTTTCATGTTTTTTGGTCAGGAATATCTTACCTGTTAATATATTAATGCAATGCATATAATGGAGGAAACCTGTTTTTTTTAATGAATTGTATAGTCTAGTCAGTTTAGCTGTTGTAGTCAATTTACCAAAAAAAGAATACTTAGTGTCTCTTGTGAAAATGCCTGAGACTGGGGATTCCTGCATTTAGATTTCAGTTCAGCCATTGATCCACTACATTTCTTGAACTAGTAAGTCTCAGCTTGCCATCATTAGAGTGGATAGTTTACTCACAGACTTCTGAAACCAAAAACTGAATCTTTACTTTAGAATAGGTTAAATGTTTGGTTTTGGTTTTATTCTTTTTCTAATCAGTCCTGTCTTAGGCTCTGAAGAGTAGTTAACAGCAGAAGGATTGGCACCAAAGACTTAACAAGTTAGTTACATCATATAAAGGATACTAGCATTCATTTTCTTCCAGTTTTAATACATGTTGGGCAAATGAGCTTATACAGTACCAATATATTTTGTCTGAGACGACACTGTAAAAAGATATTTAAAATATATTTTATATCTCTTTTAGTAGGCATACAGAGAGGAGCACACACATTTTACATACATTATTAAATAGTCTTGTGCTGTAATATAGGATCTCCCTGTTTTTCATTCTCTCTCTCTCTGTTACACACACACCACTTCAGTCTGCATCTTTCAAGGTGCTATCATTGCAAATAGAAATTTGCAGATATACATTTGTGCACTTACAATATCGCTGGAAATACCACTAGGGGGATTGTGAAACCATCTAGGGTTGAAGTGGGGGAGGGGGGAGAGAAAGAGGGGGGGAAAACTGAATTCAATTTCTGGAAGTGACTGTTAAAGTCCCCCCCCCCCTTCTAGCAGTCATTAGCCAACTCCAAGCAAGCGCATCCTAAGAGCCCTCAAATGCAGCTTTTGTAAGCAAACACACATACCCTCTTTCTCCCCCTCCTCCCTCCGCCCCAATACCAGCTAGCTTTGGCCAAAACCCTTTCGTCTTTTTTTAATTGCCTTAACGTCAGCTTTGAAGTGCCAGCTTTTCCCTCCTCCAGTACCTATTTCCCAGAGCTAACCCCCCACCACCACCACCAAAGCAGAGGAAACCTGTTCCAAGGTCTCCCTGATTTGAGTTGGGAAACCGAAGGCACATTGGCTCAGCCTTCCTTTTGATACCTTTAGGCAAAGGCTGGCCAGAAGAGGTCGGGGGGGGGGGGAAGGGGCTTGAATTAATTGTGGGAAGGAGGAATGCCTCATGAAATCGTCCTTTTTATACAAATAGATATTAAAGGGCTTGAAGAAAGGATGCCAGACCCTAGACTGCATTCTGCCTTTTCCCACTGAGGTAATTAAAGGAGCGTCAGTTTCAAAACGAAAGAGACCATGTGGGCAACCCTCCTTCTTGTCCCGTGGAAGTGAACCGCTTCCCTTTCAAGAATCGCTTTCGACGGGTCTTGAAGGGCTCTTTCCACGTTGCCGGAAAAGATCCGCAGCCACAAACAACCCTTTCGTGGGCGCAGTCCAAAGAAATCCGCCCTCTTTTTGATCCGTTTCTACAAATTCGAGAAAACACCCACACTACATAGTCCCCTTTGAATTCGAGGAAATCGACAGTGGTGCTTTGAAGGGTCCAAATCAAAAAAAGACGCTCGAACCCAAGTGTTTTTTAAGGAAGATGTGTGTGGGGAAAACCCGCGTGAATCTTCAGGGGGAAACCCCCAGGTATTATAGGGGGGAAACATGCGTGTTTTCTTGCCAAAGAAGGATGTCACATTCTTTTCTTTCTCTCTTTTCTTTTTAAAAGGCACGCTAAAAGGCAAATTCTTCACAGAATCTTAAAGAACTTTTTGACACAACAGCTGGCAAAATCTATTTTCTAAACAAAGATTTATACATATTTATATGAGCTTAATCCCGTTTTTTTTTAATAAATCATTCTCAGAACTGCAGAGGTAAACTATATGTAAATACCTCAAGTAATAGGCTTGTAGTGCAAATCACATCATTTTATCTTCAATTTTGCATTCGTTTTTCTGGCTTAAAGGTGCATCAGAGATATGCATTTTAGCATATTCAGAACACGGGGCGTGAAATTAAATGTTTGACAGAGTGAGAAAAATATACAGACTTTGGAGATGCCTTAAAAATAGTAATTTATGCAGATCTAGAGAAGTGAAATCATTTGCAATGAAGTGACCCTCTCTCCAGGAATTTTTTGCTCACTGTTCTTCTCTAATCTCCTGCTGTATCTTCATTTTTCATTGAACTAGCCAGTTTGCTGCGAAGCAGTCTTGTAGATAAGGGAAGTGCTAAAAGAAGAAGAAAGAAGACGCTCACTGGGTCCGTTTCCATTGCACTTTTACCCAAGGCAATGGGCAGAATTTAACGGATTCCTTCCAACATATGTTTTTGCCAGATAAGTAAACAGTGTGTGTCGGAAATGAAAAAGCATTTGCAATTTAATGACATTACAGCTCTCAGCTTAGGCTGGCGTGCTGCGAGGCGAAAAGCAGAAAAAGAGAGGAGAGTAGAAAGAGAAAAAGAACAAAGTTCATCTTCCCTTTTGTGCATTTTTATCAAGGAAAATATTACTTCTTTTCCCCCCTCTTGTTCTCTTTTCTTTTTCTCTTTGCTTTTTTTTGTCTCACTCATTTCCATTTGCTTCTCTCCCCCCCCTTGCTCGCTTTTCCCTCCCTTCCCTTCCCTCTGCCCCGCACTCATTGCCTTCCACTGTACCCCCCTCCCGTCACCGTGGGGACTTTGTTCCTCCATTGGGGGCATTTGGCTTTCTTTTTAAGAGAGGGGGGGAACCTCAGGAGAAGGTGTTTATCCCACAACGAGAAAGAGAACAAGAAAGAGATTCTTAGGTTGTGTTGTCCTCCAGGCGCCCAAGCAGCCCCCTCAGAGCAACATGGCTGGAGGAGGAACGCGCGCCACTTTGCCCAATTTGTTCCTTTTTCTCTCAGCTTGGCTCTTGGGGGACGAACAGCAGAACACACAGACACACACACAGACACTCCTGGGCTAGCTTGGACCTGGGGCGGGAGACATTGTGGGCCGAGAAGGGAGGCGAACGGAAAGACACCTCCCCTGGCAAAAAGGGCGGGAAATTGCTTGGGGAGAGGATGGCGGACACGCATCCCAGTCAGCTGGGGTTGGGCTTCAGTCGAAGGGGTCACAAAACTCCAGCGATAGAACAAAACCCCTTTGATGACAGCCTATCATCACGACCACCACCACCACCATCTCCCTCTTCTTTTTGACCTAGGGTGTGTGTGCCTGTTTGTGAGGGAGAAACCTGTATTTTGTGTAGGTGCCTATTTTGAACCATGTGAAGAGATGAGAGTGCACCAGCAATGGGTGTGCTGTATGCATGGGGTGGAGCAGGGAGGCAAGGAATGAGTTACAGTGGATTGTGGTGTAGGTGTGTACAAACATGGAGTGTTTGATGAAGCTGGTGGTATTCTGATGAAAATAGTGTGGATACCTATCATGTGTAAAGTGACACAAATGAGCTCCAGTTTAATGTGAGATGGGTGGGTATTCCTTGAAGAAAGAGGAGTATTTGTGCAGAGGTACATAGGGGTGGCATGAATGCATTTTGAACTATAGGTCAAGGGGATATCTGTGTATGTGTCTGAGAAGCATGAGGAAATTGTATGGGTATGTATTAAGTGTGAAGTGGTGTGAATGGGTTCCATGCTGGATGTAGCATAAGTTGATAAATCTGTGTATCTTGAAGGGACTAAAGAGGTATGAATGGGGGTAAATGTGAATGGATGATGATTTTCTTTTTGTGTGATGGGTGGTGGTATGAATGTACTCCTGAGAAAATTGAGAGAAGGGAAGAGTGTTTGTGTGAAAGACTAGGTGTCGCTTCAGTGTGCTCATATCTGTGTTAGGGAGTACTGCGTGTGTGTCTGGAGGAGACTGGTTGTGGTGTGTCTGGTTACATAACAAATACATATTTGCATTTAATATATGTCTATTTTGAAGCAAACAAGAAGATCTATATTTAAAGTCAAGGGCCCCCACTAATTATGTGGACATGCGGGTATCTTCAGAAGAATATGAAGGATACAGTATTAGTGCAAGATAGTATTACATGAGCATACTGTCCTTTCTGAGCAGGCTGACTTCATTATGTATTTCTTGAAAGATGGCAAGGCAAGAACAACTCTTTTGGCAGCATTACTAGGTGCAACATTCATTTACCCATACACACACACACACATACAAATATACATCATATATATGTATGTATGTATCAAGATATCTATTTGAATGAGTGTAGTGTAGTGCTACAGTTTATGTATAAAGTTTTGCATCTGATGTTTTCTGTATAATTTATTCCTTCTGGACCTGAATTTTCACATGCACATTAGGAAGGGATGGTTACATGCATGAAAGTCTATGTCTTCCATTGTTTTAGTAGGCGTAGGCTATGTATGTTGACATACATTTGTGTTTTTGCATTTCTGAATTTGAGGATATGTGAATTGATCTGAGTATACACCACATATATTCCAAGGCTGCCTATACTGAGTTTTTCCCTTAAAACCATTTACACGGGACCTTTTGTGGTAGTGTGTGTTGTGTGGCTCATATATCAGCATATTATATAGACCAAAATGTCTGTATAGCCTTCTTTAACCAACATGCTTTCTTTTTGTGTCCACCTTGGCTCTCTTTTTGTTTACATGCT
The DNA here is from genome assembly GCA_030847615.1 of Gambelia wislizenii. Classification (NCBI taxonomy): domain Eukaryota; kingdom Metazoa; phylum Chordata; class Lepidosauria; order Squamata; family Crotaphytidae; genus Gambelia; species Gambelia wislizenii. The sequence continues at coordinate 200,628,459 of JAUMIR010000003.1, read as the reverse complement.
TTTTCATCTTAATGTTTTAAAAAAGCCTTTACATATGTTTAATCCATGCCACTAGAACAACATGGTGCCATGTTGGCATGAAAGCTTTTATCCCATGTGGAAGAATCATGTGAAGAGAAGTACTACTACACTTTTCAATGACAGCATGAGGAAAACAGAACATGGATGCCGTTTGAAGTATTTCTGCATATTAGTAACAATGTGTTGACAGGATTATAGACAACTAATAATCCATATTTCATGCCCGGAAAACACTGCTAGTGAAGAACTGTTATAATGGTAATAACCTTTTCCTCAAAAATATTTGTGAGGAAGAAATTCATATTAAGCCTGCTATTTATCTAGTGAGAGAGCCAATGTGGTATAGTGGTTGGAGTGTTGAACTAGGACACTAGGAGACCAGAGTACAAATCCCCACTCAGCCATGGAAACCCACTGGGTGGTCTTGGGCAAGTCACGCTCCCTCAGCCTCAGAGAGCAAACCCCCTCTGAACAAATTCTGCCAAGGAACCCCCATGATAGGGTCGCATTAAGGTCACAATAAGTCAGAAATGGGCCACAACTATCGAGTGGGATACCACTAATTTTGATGATAAAACCACATAGAAATAGAACACTACTGGGAGTAATATTAGGTGTGAGAAGTACAAACACTACATAATTTTATTTATTTATTTTATTTATTTAGGTATTTATACCCTGCTCTTCAGAGCAGCTTACAATTTATTTTAAGCAATAGTAATTTACACATCTACACTGCATTAGGCAGTTTCCAATGTGTATTAGCTAATTGCCCCCACAAGCCGGGGTACTCCAGCCTACGAAAGGATGGAAGGGCTGGAATTGAACTTGCAACATGGTGACTTGCAGTATTGGCATTTAACCACTGCGCCACCAGGGCTCCATAGTATAAATAGTATAAATCATGCAAAAATCAGCAGGTGACTACACATCCTCAGAAGCTCAGTTACATTTAGAGAGAGAGAAACTATATTGAAAATCTGAAGTTTGATGTCAGAGATTTTTAACCCTAATTATTTTTCAGTGCAACTATACAAAAATCTTCCTTCAGCCTAAGGTCAGCCTGGAGGTTGAGTATAATTGAAAGTCCCCCTAGCCAGTTAGAAGCCCTATCTTACAGGCACAGAGTCAGAAAGACGCTTAAAGAAAATGTTCTTGTCTAAAGACTTGTGCATGTTTTACCATTAAATTACATCTTCCACATCTTCTAGATTCAGTACTTGGAAAGCAGAAAAGGAAATCAGTTTGGACATAAGGAGGTAAAGTAGCTGGAGGTGGTAATTTAATCAACCAAGGATATATTTCAATGTTATTTTTTTTTCTTGCCTCCTAAGCATTAGCACTTTAAATTCATTATGTCTTTTTGACAGATATATGCAGCCTTAAGGATCTAAAAATGAAATCCAAGAAGTATAGCCTGCTAGAGGACATATATTGAAGTTAAAAGATTAAAACCATTGCAAACAGAATGGAACATCTCATTCCTTATAAGCATGAGTATTTTGCAGATGTTAAATACAGTCTGCTCTAATTATTTTTTTAAAAGATCTGCTCAAGAGCCAAAGTTTCCTAACTTCTGATACTGATGGAGTGGATATTAAAAAGACAATATTAGCTGGCGTGCAGTCTCAAGCAGAAATAGCATTCCACAGGGGTTTTTCTTCTATCAATAATTTAATAAAGGAAGGTGCAGCTACATGTTTTAAAGACTTGGGAATCGTGGCTGTATTCTCTGTAAGGCCAATAGCAGGGTGGGAAACACAGAAAAGAAGGAAAAAAATCAAATGAAAAAGTGAGTCTCTGTTTAACTGGAACAATTAAAGACTTCTGTGTCATTACAGCCATTTAGCAATGTTAATGATCTATAATATTAATACATCATCTTTCAAAATGAGGAAGTGTCATCCTAATTAAAATGTATTAGAGCGGCCATTAGAAAGCCATCTAAAGCAATTGTAAAAGATACTCAGGAGGATAAGGATATTCATTACATCCCAAATCTCTCTTCCCCTTACAATTTTAACAGAGGAAATTTTGGTTCCAGGCAACCTGCTCTTTACTTCAGCTTCAGACAAGTAAAAAAATGCAGTTCTACAGCAAAGCAGAGGCATATATTGCTTGGGCTTTATCAATCCCCCTTATCTGTAGCAGTAGTTTAACACTTCCTATACAGCAAGGCGGTATTAGGTAGGATTTTAGCATATCTCTTTAAATTCCTTAGTCGGGGGAGAAGAGAGGGAGAGAAAGGTACAATCTAGTGAAATACACATGTGTCCAGACAGACTCTCATAAGATTAGGGTCATCTTTTGAAATCATATTTCAAACTGTATTGAAATGTACCTTTTGATATTTTTCTTCAACCAGTGATAGTGTGATGTTTAAACATAAATCCAACTTGTCTATCATCTGATGCCTGATAATCTCTTAATTCTCCGTACTGCCAGTTTGAATTCTGTGCTAAAGATGCACAGTTCCAGTGAAATAGTGTCAGGCCCAGAAAAGATAAAAACATGGGAAAATGTGTGGTATCAGACACCGAATGAAGTAGTAACAGTGTCCTAAACACACACACACACACACACACACACATAGACAGCATATGGTGTTTAACGCTTAACAAAGAGGGCAAAGCTAGCTTCTACATAGAACTTACAATTAAAAATAATTTAATTGTGTTTCTCTAACTTGGGTTGTCCAGGGGGGAAATGCTCTTGAAATTGAAAATAGCATTGGAAGGTGGTAGGGACCCATACCCCTCAATTATTCCATACTCTGCATTATCTGATCCATACAATTATCTGATATTCTTCAAAATGTGAGCTATAACTTTGAAAAAGAAATCTACCTCATCCAAAACACCTTTGTGTTTGGGATATTTTCAATCCGTGCATGGTTGAATCCATGGATAAAGAATCCGTGGATGTGGAGGGCTGAATATATCATTAACAGGGAGCCCTGGTGGCGCAGTGGTTAAATGCCAGTACTGCAAGTCACCACATTGCAAGTTTGATCCCAGAGGACAAGGTTCACTCAGCCTTCCGTCCTTTCGTAGGCTGGTAAAATGAGTACCCGGCTTGTGGGGGCAATTAGCTAATACACATTGGAAACTGCTTAATACAATGTAGATGTGTAAATTGCTATTGCTTAAAACAATTTGTAAGCCACTCTGATAGCCTTTGTGGTTGAAACATGGGGTATAAATACCTAATTTAAAAAAAATAAACATGCCCCCTATTATCTGACTCTGTGCAAAACTCTTTTAAAAATGTTTAATTATACACTCGCTGAGGTAACCTATATAATAGTCATTGAATGTAAGTAACACTCTATTTTAATTGAAGATCTCATAATTGTATTGTTTCAATGCCATCTAAGGGGGAAAGGACTGATTCTTCTGTATATATGATTTTGCTTTTAGGCAGTCTTGAATGAGAACTCTGTATGAGGTAATAAAATGTAGCTTGTTATGCAGTAACGCCAATTCACAGCAGCTTTCATTTGTCTCCACAATGTTTTGGCAAGATTGCAGGCATGCGAAGCTATCTGTGTTCATTGTTCAAACAGGCATGCCTGCGAATCAAGATAGCAGGTGCAAGTGAATTACTTGCATTTTTGTTTCCATTAGTTGCCATTGCTGAACAGTATTTTTTTAAAAAAGCAAATCCAAGGTGTGGAAGTGCAATCTTCCACTTAAATAAATGGGGGGAGGCTGTTTTGTCACTTCAGTGCATGATTGCTATGGCGAAAATCCAACATGGTGGTTCTGGCTCTTGCCTTGCCAGCAAGCTCTGCCCCCTGCACACATTCAACTAATCAGCTGTCCACTCTGAGAATGTGCAGTGATGCAAATTGGTTATCCTAATGAGCAATAGTGTGCATTCCCTCACATTCTTTTTTAAAATATGGAAAGAGCCACAAAGGCTTTTTCCACAGGGCATTTGACGGGTTTGACCCCCCCTTATTCTGAATATGGCAGACTGATGTGGGATCCCATTTAGACAAAATGTATTCTCCTCAAATTCCTTGAGGAGTATTTTCGCCGTATAGACAAGCCCTTACATTTTCCTAGCAGGTTTTACAGACCACAAAGTGTGCAATAATACTAATGTACCTGTAAATATTCAAGGCCCATTCACTTCATCAGTGCCTATAACCAGGGCTCAAAATATTGCTCTCAGGATTTGAGAACATGGTACTGTGTTACTTTGTTTAAAGAGAAATAACAGAGGAATAATTTATGTTTGTCTCTGGTTGCAACCCTAAATGTGCTTACTAGGGAGCTTACTGGGGAGTGAACCCTTTCAGCTCAATGTAATTTACTTTGGGGGATGGGGATGGGCAGTGAATAATGTTTTATTACACATAATTTGTATAAATTTCAAGACATTTGAAAACTGATGTCAGTTGGAATGGCATAAATAATCTTATGGTCACTCACATTAATTTCCATTTTATTTATTTATTTATTTATTTATTTATGATGATGAATATATACCCATGCAGGGCTGGCCTTAGGGATGGGCACTCACTATAAGTGTCAAAATGAAAGGAGTCCCAAGTTGAGCTTGGTGATTTGGAGCCCAGTTATACACATTTATAGCACTTTGAGTCCACTTTAATTGCCATGGCGACATCCTATGGAATTCCCGGGGTTTACAGTTTGGGACATTATAGAGCTTTGGGCACTAAAGCCGTCTGGCAGAGAATTCTAAATACTCCCTATAACTATAGCATTCAGGATTGCACAGGATGAATCCATGGTAGTTAAAGTGGAATCAAAGTGCTATAATTGTGTAGTATGAAAGGGCCCTGCTTGTTTGCTCAACATTCTGTCTGCATTGAATTATGTTGGTGTGGGAGAGAGGAGAGCACTTAGTTTCTTTAAACTTCCCCCCTGGTGTTCTTCAGGGTTTGGGGGTAATAACTGCAAAATCAACTTCAACCAATTAGCTTTATCATAGGTTTTCTTCATCAATTTGCATTTTCATGTCATCCATACTAGATAACTCAGTGGAGCATGGCTTTGCTTTGAGATAGTGGTGGGCAAGTGTAACCCATGTGCTGCATGAGGCCACCAAGGCCATTTTTGTGGGCCACAGGGGTAAAAACATTGCCCCCAGAGGCCCGCTAAGAAGTTTTGCCCCCTTGGCCATTTTAGGCCTAGGATGAGCGTTTTTTTAAAAAAGGAAGTGAACAGGAAGTGAATTGTCCTTGCTTCCTGTTGTTAAAAAAGGCTCCACTTTGCCCCCAAAATGATCCAGGGGAGTTAAAAACATAGCAAAATCACCCCTACAGGGCATCTGGGGGCAAAAATAATGATCCTGTAAGGTCTCGTCAGAGGCTAACGCAGCTGTTACGAGTTATGCTCAATAAATATGAATTGCATGTAGACTTTGATGCTCAAGGCAGGGAGCTGCCTTTTGCCAGGGTCTACACATACTGTAAAGAGGCATATTGGAAGGGTTGGGCAGTAACAAGGCAGATCAGAGAATTGGGACCCAGCCTGTGCTGGATGGGTTTACACTCCCCATGAAATCTCAGGCTCACATCTTGGGTGTTCTCCTGGACTCAGCTCTGAACCTGGATGCCCAGGCCTCAGCAGTGGCCAGGAGTGCATCTGCACAGCTAAAACTAGTGCACCAGCTGTGCTCATTCCTTGAGACACCAGATGTGGCCATGGTGACATATGCCTTGATTACCTCCCATTTGGACTACTGTTATGCACTCTACATGGGGCTATCATTGGAAACTGTTCAGAAACTTCAGTAGGCCCAGAATGCTGTAGCAAGAATGCCGACAGAAGCCAGTTATAGAGAATATATAACTCCCTTGCTAAAACAGCTACACTGGCTACCGGTTCATTTCCAGGCACAATTCAAAGTGTTGGTCATGACCAATAAAGCCCTATACAGCTTGGATCCAAACTATCTGAAAGACCGTATCTCCCAATACGAACCTGCCAGAATTATGAGATCATCAGGGGAAGGCTTTCTCTTGGTCCCGCCATCATCACACGCTCACTTGGTGAGGACAGAAGAGAGAGCCTTCTTGGTGGCTGCTCCTACCTTCTGGAATGCCCTTCCATGCGAGGCTAGGCTGCCCCCCTCCCTACTTTCCTTTCAGCAGGCATTTAATCTGTAGCCATGGGCACAGAGGCTTCTATTGGGAATGTTTTCTATTGTTCTTTTCATTTCTATAATATCTGTTTTGGATTGTCATGGTTTTAATTGTTTTAATTGTTTTTAATTTTTAATTGATGTACTGTATTTTAATTGTATTTGTATCTTGTGAGCCACCTTGGGTCCCATTCTGGGAGAAAGGTGGCATATAAATAAAATAAAAATAAATAAATAAAAAGCTTGGATCCCTGTCCATCTTGGAAAGTTAAACTTCATTTTAAAGTACAAACTGGAATTTCCTTCCCTCCTGCTGACAAGAAATGGTCTCATTGAGAGCTATCAGTGAAGAGAGACCCTGCCAAACTGACTCAGGCCCATTGTGAGGTACTGTACAGTTTCCAGTGATATTGAGCAATCCTATTTGGATTTGAAGGAAGGCAAAGGTCTATACTTGATTGGCCTTTTTTCATGTGTGCAGCTCCATCGTTTGATTCCCCAGACTATCTACAAGTCATTACCAGAGGGTGAAAGGCAGAGGTCATATTCACATCTGCTCTTTACACACAACCAAAAAAAACCACAAAACCCTTTGTACTCACCAGTCTAAGCACACGGGGCCTTTTGAACCCTCCAATATAATAACATTCCCCGGCCAGAGGTGGCCCCTCACTTGAGGTGACAGCCCCCAAGTTAGAAAAGGGCTATATATAGGCTAGAGAGAGAGGAGAGAGAGAGTTTCGCTCTCCTCTCTCTTTCTTCCAGAAGTCCTCTTGCCAGCAACCTCAGAGGGTCTCCTTCCTTTCTAATCTTCCATGTGGTCCCCTTCATTAGCTGCCCTCATCTTCAGCCACCTAGCTGCTTCTTTGCATCAGGCAGAGGGTGAGAAAATCCGTGTGAGTCTGTAGTTCCTTAAGCTTAAACTGCATCCTTCTAGCCCTCTTAAATTCATCAGGAGTAAGGTTTTAGCAGCCATGCCATTGTGCCCCTCTTTTTCCTTTGAGAAACTGCTATTAACAGCTTCTATTGAATACAGACTGTCCTGTTTGTCTCTACTGCTATCTTCTGTTTTTTAAGGACTTTTTCGGACAGGGTTTTGCAACGCGAGCAGCCTCGTCCCCATTGTGAGGCTGCTGTGCTGCAGGGCATCCCTTTCGGATGACGCTGTGCCCGCGCTGATACTGTTGCGGAAGTGCTGGGAGGCTGCAGTGCTATATTTGGCGATTTTCTAATTACGATCAACTTTCGTGATTAGAAAATGGTCAAATATAGTGCTGCAGCCTCCCAGCACTTCCGGAAGAGTATCGGCAAGGGAGAGCGTCATCCGAAAGGGACTCCCTGCTGCGCAGCAGCCTCGCAACAGGGACGAGGCTGCTCGCATTACAAAACCCCATCCGAAAAAGTCTAATAAAGAAATAATTGTTTTTGCTGCAAAATCAGCTTACCCTCAACCTGATTTCTTCCCTTCTACCTCAATTTTACTTGGAGTCACTCTGGCTAATTCCCTGTTTTTAAAACCTTTAGCCTGCAAGGTCCTGTAAAGAGTTAATGCTTGAAGGACCTTCCCCCCCAAACCAGTAAACGCAGTATCCCGTAACTTTCTCCATTTGCCCACCACTGCTTTATGGTGAATTTCCCAAATGCTATCAGACTTTCTACAGGTATTATATGCAGTGTAAATCATTCCTGAAAAGAAAGGTATAAACTGATGGGATAGACACTGAAGGCACTCCATGCAAGGGTGAGGTTCATCCTAGAGCTCCCCACTGCAGATTTGTTCAATAAAGTGGATACACACACCCTATCCATATATAAGGGGGCAGGAAGAGAATCACTTCTTCCCCCCCCCCCAGTCTGACATTATTTCAGCAAATAACAATGGAGCCTCTCTTGCCTGCAAAGTATTGTCTTCTTAATTTAATTCAAACAAACATAACTCATTTATGCAGCAGGTGAGTGTGATCTAGTAAGTCTCAGCTTCAAATTTTACCTTAGCTACTAGTAATCAGCCTTAGGTACGCAATAGCAATAGCATTGATATTTCTATTCCACTTATCAGTGCCAAAGCACTCCCTAAGCAGCTTACAACGAGTTAACTAATTGCCCCCAACAAGCTGGATACTCATTTTACTGATGGATGAGTCAACCTTGGAGCCATGTAAGATTAAACTTACAACACTGTGGCTGCAGTACTGGCATTTAACCACTGCACCACCAGGGCTCCCAGGCAAGCCACTTTTTTGCCTTATCCTGCAATAATAATACTGACCTACCGTTCTAATCTAGTTGTTATATAAAGGCATAAAGTCCAGTGACTGGCCAGCTTGGACCCACTCCCTCACTCTCTTAGTAGACCAAATAGAGAGAAGCAATAGGTGTGGTGCCACTTGTGAGTTGGCTGTGGTGGAACTAGCTGCACTGTCTAATGTAGTCTAGAGGCTTCCCATTTATTATGCCTTGCTCTACTGTCACTTCATAGGGTATGTCTAACTATTTAAATTTCCTCAGGCGATTGGCCAAGTAAAAGGAAGGGGAATGAAATCAGTATAGAACATGATGCTATGACGTAAAAGATCAATACCATTTTAGATTGTATTAAACATTTCAAAGGCTTGATTTGGCATCTTGTACATATTACCTGAAGGTAAGCAGGACTGGACACAGTGGAACTTCCTTCTGAGTAAACATGTATACTGATTGCTTGTATACTGATTTTATTTGTTTGTTTATTTATTTATTTATTTTGCTTGGAAGTTCCTTCTGAGTAAACATGTATACTGATTGCTTGTATACTGATTTATTTATTTTTTTTATTTTTTTATTTTTTTATTTTACTTGGAAGTAAACATCACTGATGAGATTTCAATGGAACTTACTTTCCCATAAAATTGTGCTCCATTAGGACTTACTTTTGAGTACGCAGCCATAGAGCAGCATGGTAAAAAAAGTAACAGTACCTTTTTGATTCAGCACTTGTTAATATCCTCAGTACTTTGTTCATTTCTGGATACCACAGTTTAAGAACCATGGTGACAAGTTGAAGAGGATTAAGAGGAGAATTATGAGGCTAATTTAGGATCAGTGTCGTTATTATGAATTTAAAAATCCTAAATGAAAGGGTAGCTGAGCAATAAAATCAGCCATCTAAGAAGACTGATACAAGATTGCAATAAAATCTTTTCCAGACAACTCTTATGGAAGCTTTCAGCATAGGATTACCTGCTTAAGAAAAGGCAGTTAAACTAGTTGAGCCATAGGTACATTCTAGATTTATAATACTTCACCTAACCAGTGATGGATTCAAGTCTTTTACTCCAAGCCCCAAGTCAAGTATCATCTCTACTTTCAAGTCTCAAGTTGAGTCTCAAGTCCTTGCAAGATACTTTCAATTCAAGTCTCAAGTCTCAAGTCTGAGAGCCAATTTTAACAGAAAAAAGGGAGGTGTGAGTGTGGGTGGGATGGAAGCATTGGCAAAGCAAAGGAAAGAGGAGTTGTCAGGTTTCAGGCTGGCTGCGGAAACACTAACTTGAGCAGTACAATCCAAGTGTATCAGAAGAAGGGAAGGGGCAAGATGACTGTCTTGGACCATGTAGTTGTTTTATTTGTGTGGGTGGGGGATGTTTTTTCAATGGAGGTGAGGGAAGGAAAGGAAGGATCCAGGTTGTTGAAGTAGATCAGCTGCACTGAGGGAACTGGGGGGCACCCACGGAAGTGTGTGATTATTTCATTCAGGCTGAGGAAGAAGCAGGAGGGATATGAGAGCAAACAGGAAAACTAAACTAGAGGTAGGGTATGAGGCAGAGGTTGAGGTCTGCTCGGCAGACTGTGGGAAACTCTTCCTGCACTCTGGGGGTGAGTCTTGCCTGCTACTAGGAAAAGCATTCCTGTGAGACAGTTTTTGCCACGTCTGATTAAGTCCATAATCACTGCACCTAACATTGTTTAACTGCAACTCATAGGTTGCATTCCCTGATATTTTGTTAATAAACCATCATAAATATAACCAGTAATCTAAGTGTTGTTCATTAGACTATTTTGTTCTTATATGTGTAAGCTATCTAGATTGTTCAATGCTGAGTTATCAGTTTGTGTGTCATTCTTTTACTAGCCCTGCAGCCCAAATTCAATTAACGAAGAGAAACCCATAACTTCATCTCCATGCTAGTAATAATTTCATCCGCTAAATTTCTAAATTCCTGACAAGGCCTAAAAGAGCTGGCAACCCTGTCCACAGGCTTGAGAAGCCTATAGTAGCTGGGTTTTTATCATACAAATATCTATGAAAAAGGAAAGTTGCTGTTATTAACTACAGTCAATGTGTACTGAATACATGGTCTTTCTTTGGACTCATTTAAATTAAATCCATTCATAGAGTGCTTTCCCTAGTTTTTGTCTCTGTGATTACAAAGCCAAAGTAGTTGTTCCGTTTTAAAGTTAGTCTCTTCTAGTTCTTCCACTGCCTTCATCTTAGTTCTGTAGTTACACGTATGTGCTCTTAGCACAGTCATGGTAAAGTAGGCAGCAGATAAAATGAGCAAGAGCTACCTGGACCAAACAACAACTGAATGAAGACCCATCTATTCAGGTGTGGCAAGGACTGCTCAAGTGTGATAGTCAAAGCAACCCAGTAAAAGATGCTACAAAATTTATGACCTGAAAATAAGATCTGGATCCAGGAATTAGAATGTCAACTGCTTTAATGTTGAAATTCCCCACTACAATTCCTATCTCCAGTCTGATGGTCAAGTGACTTGCTTACCATCTTTTACATTTGGATTAGAAACCCATAACAAGATTTTTTTAAATGAAATGATTCATAAAATGGGGACCATGGTGATAGTGGTACACCTACCAAATATAGGAAATAATTGGAGGTATGGTGACAGTGTGAAGATTGTATTGTAATGCTGCTGTTCTATTGGAAAAGACAGTGACAATCTACATAGGTTTACAACATATTCCAGGCATTTGTATTCCAGCTCTGCGTATTAAGGAAAAATTTCTTTAGAAATGCACATTTAAAAACAACTTGTCACACTTTACTTGTGAATATAGCAATTTGTGTTGAGATATGTTGGTGTAAAAACAACTACATTGTAAAGGGCACAGTGTTTCTGTAAAGCAATGTTATGAAGGTTCATTATTTGGTTCAGAATAGGAATTTGCCTCGTGCAAAAGAGCTCAACTGTGTTCCATATCAAGCAAAACTTCCCTGGGAAGTTTACCCAGCTTGGAACATTGTGGGAGATTATGAGTATGTTTGGTCAATGTTCAGCAGGTCAGCTAGTGCTCAAAGACTGCTGGCTGCCTTGTAAATAGATCCATAAATGTCTTGTTGAGTGCCATGGACTGTTGGAAGTGAAGAAGCATCAACACTTGTTTACAACTCTGTGGGCATGTTTCTGATCTGTATTTACTTCTTGCAGAGGTCACTCTCCCCCCCCCCACTTCTTTTCCCCCAAGTAGTTTTAGTGTTTTTACAACCCTTTGCCTCAGAAGCTAGCATCCAGCAACATGAGGGAGCTCTGCCTTAAGACCTCTTACACCCACACATAGGAGTCAGATTTAGGGACTCCTTCATCTAAGTTAGGTAACTCTTTTCTATCTACTTTTCTTATCCAAGATGTATTCTCTGCCATAATAAACGTAAGCTCTGTTTTATAATTTTACTGAGTTTCCAGAATGTTTTATGTCCTGTCTTGCACCAGAAGTTCATGAAGCACCGGAGGTCTGCTGCAATCTGCTTAATAAAAATAACAATAAAAATCTAACATGGACTGTGTGATCAGAAGACCACCTGACCAAGCATTCCTCTATTGATGAGTAACTTCACTATTTAAATCAATTCACTCATTTTTTTTTCTTGTAGTTCTTTCTTCTGGTCCTAAGAAAGAATCCCCAAATCCCATAATCCTCTCTTGTTGCTGAAGATTTCTGTTTGGGGAGTAGGGATGGTTGAGGGCCACACTTCACGTACAGTTCCTTAATAACATTCCAGAATGTGTTTTGGGTTTTTTTTAGTGCTATGAACTGTATGACTAGAAGACTGCCTGATAATGCACCCCTTTATATTTAATTTTTGTAAGCCACTGTGTATCCCTATTCTGGCAAAAATGTGGGGTAATAATAACGAGATGGATGAAAATAAGAATAAGATAATAACAGAGAGCAGGAGTAGGAAGAAGGGAAAGTCTTAGGAAGCAATAAAGTTGATGGCATTTTACCAATCACCACTTATTCAAGTATATATGAGTATCCACAGTAGTTGGTCCATTGACTTCAAAGCAATTTAGTTCTCAGTAGGTTTAGAAATATATCTATAAATCTATTTGTTTGTCCCAGCTAGACCAGGGAACAATGGAAACTTGGTAAATCAATGGGAACTTGGTAAACCAACCAATGGGAACTTGGTAAACCAACACTTATGTAAGTCCCAGTGATTCAATAGATCTATCCTAGATAGGGCTAACAATTGGATTTAGAGCATAGCTGATATCCAAATAACCTTAACCAGTTTTTAGACTTAGAGACTGCAACAAAAAAAGGATATAAAATATGTTTATATTGCATAATTGCATAACACACTCAAACAAGCATGACTCACACACTCAGCCCAATGCTCTCTGTGTGTAAAAGGAGCTTATCTAATGGGATTCCCAAAGTTGAATATCAAAGCCTATATGATTGACATAGTTCATTTATTTACCTATTTAAAATATTTATAGTTCATCAATGAATAAGAAATTACAGTATCAGCAAAAGAATAAGAATAAAAACGTAGCATCTTAAAGACAGCAATAACAGGCAGTGGAAAAATCAACCCAGGATGGGTTAAAAACATGGATTTAAACAACCAGAGTAATGAAATGGTCTTTACCTGGGTGCATAAATGCTCACAATAGGAGCGCTAAGCAAGCTTCTTTTGAGAGTAAATTCCCCAGACAGGAAAGTTCATAAGCAAGGACTGTACACACTCAGCTCCAGTCATTGTTAACTTCATCTCAAATGGCAGGAAAACTCAGAGGGGGGCAGAGCTTAATGCACAGGTGACTTGATGTGATTTAAGACTGGGCTTTAACATTGTTCATGTTGGCTGGCAGTAAGTTTAAACATTATGCACTAGAATAATGAGGATTTCCACACATGCAAGATACTGGGCCCCTTAGTATGTTGTAACGTTTCAGGTGAATTTATAGCATGATGAATGCAGATCTTCCACAGCAGCCTCAGTCCAATTCACACCAATTACAGAGCAAGTGTATCTCAAAATAAAGCTGTTTTTATCTTATAACTTAACATTTTATCTGTACTTTTCACTCAGTTGCTACACAAACTTAGCTTCTTTCTTTTCAGCCTAAATACTGTACACCTACTGTTGTGGCCCTTTCCCACTTCCTTATAGCAATTCCAAAGGCCTGTCCAAATTTATCAAAACTACATGTAACATTACCTGCCTATTTTGTATTGCCCCTCCTCCTCATACAGTGGTGGATTTGGAAAAAGATTTTGCTATAGAGAGCCAACCAGAACACATATCCCTTCTGCAGCACTTAGAATACAATTATATGTGGGTCTGCTTAGCTTGATGTAAAGATGCATTGACCATAAATCATGGCAATTAAGAAACGTAATGTTGAGTAAACATGCATAAAATTATGTTGTTAATGTGTGAAGGGTTATCTTCTAAATGCACCAAGTGCAGTGAAAACCACTAAAATTGCAAGTGTCTTTGTAGCCTTGTCTCTGTAACAGGCATAACTTCAGTTTGTGATATTAACCCCATTTACAAACACACATGGCCAAATCTTCCTCCCCAAAACAACAAACATAGCTTAAGATATATTTCCTCTACACCAATCCTGTTTAACTCTATTTTAATTTAGGCTGCTGACACACTGCAAGAATAATGGAGTTTGACACTGCTTTAAATATCATGGCTCCATCCTATGGAATCCTAGGATTTGTAGTTTATTGAGACACCAAAGCTCTCTGACAGGGAAGGCTAAATATTTCATAAAACTACAAATCCCAGAATTCCATAGCATTGAGCCATGGCAGTTAAAGTGGTATCAAACTGCATTATTTCTGCAGTGTGTCAGCAGCCTTAGTTTCAGCTGTCTAGGGCTGTGCAAGTTCTCCCTGATTTGTTATGGGCTGATTCAGACTTGATCTATTCCAGTTCAGATCCAAACCAGAACCAAGATTTGGAAATTCAAATCTCCATTTCTCCCATTGGAAATGGCCATAACTTTTTGGTGTTTTCACATAGGTGCATGAAATTTGAAAGACAGATGGAGACATTTTAAAAAACCAAGACTGGAAATTGGAAAACTCCCTTAGAGTAGATAAACTCAGTTTCAGACAGCTAGATCTGGGGGGTTTAATGCTATCCATCTTTTTAATTTTGTTTTAATATAAAGTATGCTAGTATATGTGCTGCTTATCTGGACTGGAGTTGTCTCTGTGATATACATATGCTGTTTGTGCACTAAGACTTATGTGTTTGTAACTAACATGCACACAGTATGAACAGAAGAGAAAAATAAGAATAGAACAAGCATAATAACAAATGACACAGATCAAAATAGAAATCAAACCTAACTTAAAAGACAACAATACACCACCAGGACCAACATCAGGTGGAGAAAGTGGTAAGGAAAGGGCCATTTCCTAATAAAACTATTACTAAAACAACACTGAGACCAACACAAAGACTCACTCACATAAATGACTAATGTAAAGTGTAAGAGAGGATGAGACTGAGTTGGGAAAGTGTTAGAAAAGGAGAATTGTAACTTAGGTACTGGTACTGGTGGGAAGAAAGAAGGAGAAGCACAAGGTATACTAAACAAACAAACAAAAAATGCTGTCAGGTTCCAATACAACTCTCAAAATGTTCTTGCTGCCAAAATACATTTATAAATTGTTCAAGAAAAGGCAAGATAATTTCACCATCCCTTCCTCTGAAGCACTGTGATTGGGATGTGTTATTCATGCCACAAATTGGAAGACAGAACTGACAATGATCAAACTTTAGCACCCTACCTCTCCCTATCCTATTTTTTTTCCTTATACCTTTTCTATATATGGTGCTGTTTTGCAACATTTTAAAGAAATGTCTGACTTTCTTTTAATTGTCCAGATCAATGAATCAGCCTGAAGTAATATGGACTCATTTTTAGACCTGATCCAGACTCAATGCAGGCTGATCCAATCCAATTTGAACCCAATCCAAATTAGTCTGAATGGTTCAGTATGGATTGGGCTGTATTAGCTGCAAAATCCTAATTCTTTCAAAGGAATTTATTTGCAGATCAAGGGTATGCTTAAGATTTCAGCCGTGTTCCACCATTAAGTATGTTTTCTGGAATGAGTCACTCAGGTGGACTTTTGCTTCAGGAAATTATGCCAAATTGGACAGAGATCATTCAAAGCTTTACTCTTCCAGATGGGCCAATAGTTTGAGTAAATGTTGTACTGTTCTGCTTCTGGATTTTATGCCCTGTAATGGTTGTTCCAGCTCTCACATCCAATTGTGCTCTAAATAAACCAGGGTTTTTGTCCAGTCTTTTTTCTTACCTGACATGTCATAGAATAATAGAATTGTAGAGTTGGAAGAGACCACAAGGGCCATCCAGTCCAACCCCCCTGCCACACAGGAAAACACAATCAAAGCATCCCTAACAGATGGCCATCCAGCCTCTGTTTAAAGACCTCCAAGGAAGGAGACCCCACCACGCTCTGAGGGAGTGTGGTTAACTGTGGTCTTGGCAGGGTTTACTCCCCTCTGCTCATCTGCTCCATGAACTTAATACCTCTTCCCTTTGTTCCTCTGCTCAATATCCTTGTTCCCTATTTCATACATTTATTTTTTTAAAAATGTTATAGTCACAGTGCTATATCATTTTAGCACTACCACTGTAATAGAAAGCAGAGGAGCAGGAGAAATGTTTGGCCTGGTAACTGGAAATGTAATGGGGTAAGGAATGTCAGAGGAAAACTTCTATGATTGTAACTTGATTCATTACCAGGGGACCACTCAGAGGTACAGGAAGAACTAAGACAGAACTAATACCTTCTTTGCTTTAGTCTTCTCCCAAAGGGGGAACAGTCCTCAACCTGGGGAAAATGAAGCAAATGATACAGTAGGGGAAATACAGCACAGAATTGGTAAAGAGACAGTTCAGGAATACCTGGCCAGTATAAATGAGTTCAAGTCTCCAGGGCCAGATGAACTTCATCCAAGGGTTTTAAAAGAACTGGCAGAAGTAATCTCAGAACCACTGTCAATAAGAGGGGAGGGGCAAGATGGCGACGGACTAACAACTTCTGAATTGTCCTCCCACTAACATCTGGCATTACCACCTATATATACCTCCAAAATGCCATCCAAAGGCAAGAAAAGAAATCAGCCGAGCCCCTGTAATAATAATGACAATCAGGAACCCTCCAAAGCAGGAAAACAGATGAGGATTGACTCACTCTTCCCAGCGGCAGAGGCAACACAGCCCATGAGTAACAGATCTGTAACAACAGCTCCTTCTTTACTCCTTAAGCCATCACAGACACTTGAACTAAACAAAACAGCCTCTCCAATTCCTCAAAGTGTAAATATAAATTATGGGACAGAGCAAGATGATAACAAAGTTGATAACAAAGTCAAACTCCCGGAGCTTGGCAGCATTCCCTACAATAACAGCGCTCAGCTCTTTTATGATTTCTGCAAACTGTCCATAGAGACATTGATTCTTATTTTGCAAAGATTAAACAACATTACAAATAAGCTTTCCCAACAAGATTTTCAAAGGCAAAACCCATATGGTACACAGGGGGTTAAAAATGTAGCAGATTTGGAGGAAATGACGTGCCCTGCCATGTCACAGGATGCAGTTAATCACAGCCAAGTGTTTAAAAAAAATCAGCTCCTGTTGCAAATACATCACAACAGGCACATGTGGAATGGAAAGAAGGCTGTTGTGAGATATCTTTCCCAACTTTTAAACATGCACAGCAGAACAATTGATTTAACAGACTGCCACTTTTTACCCAGCTCAAGAGCTACTAAGCGAATTTTTCTGACCTTTAGCCAGGCAAATATTCCTAACAGGCTGTTACAGAAAAGAAATTTCCTCTGGAATGCACATTATATAGAAATTAACAGAGTTTTCAAGGATGAGATAGTCCGTGACCTCATCACAGGGAAAACAGCAAAAATAACACAAAGAAGCAATAATTCTGCACACCAAGAGGGAGAACCTAAACACACCTTAAAGGAAGAAGCTCAGGCTATAAATCAAGAAGTAATTAAACTGAGAGAAAAACTCGCAGAAATTTGGGAACACACTCCCACAATACAGCTGATGAGAGATACCATCCTGAGTCAATCTAACAGCAATCCAGCCCCATTGAAATCAGCCCCCCTCACAGAAAACTGTCAGTGCATTTCTCTGATTTCTCTGATAATGAAACCGAAAGTGATGACTCTCTACTTATAATCATGGAAACCTTGAAATCCTGAGTTGTAGCCAACACCCCTTCACAAATGCAATATACTGCAGATGCACCCCCAGCTACAATTAGACCCCAGGGGACTCAAACATCCCTATGCAAACCTAGCTCACGGGAAAAACAGTCTTCACTGCCACCTACCTCATCTCCTAAGCTAAAGAATACCCCCCTCACTAAAGAGATGGGATCCTTGCTTGCTTGTGATCCTCATTTCACTTCCCATGCTGCATTGGTTCTTCCAATTTCCCTTCCAGAACAGGCAGGGCAGGAAGAACAGGAATGTGATTCACTACCCCCCATCCACAGAGGAGGACACAGCCACAGTCAACCCAGTCATCTAACCAACTGCCATCAGATGAATTACCCATCCAGCCTGTGGCCTGCAATGCGACTGCCTGACTTCCAACAGACCAGCACAAGGTTACCCTTATGACCTGGAACATCGCTGGGTGGCAGACAGCCCACAGAGATCCCTGTCCTAATGACTTCCTCACCCAATATGACATTATACTGATCCAGGAAACATGGACTAATAAGGATCTGTTACTAAATGGCTTTCTCTCATTCTCAATTCCAGCAGAGCCAGGGAAAAAGCATGGAAGAGCTAGAGGCGGCCTGGGCATCCTGGTCTCCACCACCCTACGTGCCATAACAAGGCCTCTTTCCACTTTTAAAACATATGCCATGGCAGTGCTGATTCAATTTAACCATTGCACTTTGCTGATAATAAATGCCTACATGCCTCCAATGAAGAAGAAATCCCAAATCAGAGGCCTGTGGGCTGAATTGAAATCATACACTGCTAATCTCATGTTGCAGAACCCAAATGCATTTGTAATTTTGGGGGGTGATTTGAATGCCAGACTGGGCCCCAACAATCATACCCTATATGCCCATCACAAATGCCCTCCTCCTGATTTTGAAGATGATGGAACCCACCTCATCCGATGCTCAAAGGACAAGAAATCAAATTTTGCAGGACTTTGTCTGGATCAAACAGCATTCAGGCTGAACCTTCAAATCCTAAATGGTGCCCTGAAAAATGACTGCCCAGCTGAATTCACTTATCTCTCTGGGTCCAGAATGAGTGCCATTGATTACATAATCATTTCCAGGGACCTTCTTCCCTATGCCAAGGAAATAGAAGTTATGCCCAGATTTGAAAGTGATCATTTACCAATTCGGTTACATCTTAGCGACTTCACTCAGGAGACACACACCAGGGAACGCTATCATCTCTCTGTGACACCATCAGGAAGGACTTATCGCTGAGCTAAATGGACCCCCCAACTAAACCAAACAATAAGTGAGGTATTGGCTTCAGACCAACTTCAGCATCTTAGGACTGCCCTGATATCAGCTGAGTCCCCTGATGAAATCTTGGAAAATTACAATACACTTACCCAAGCTCTACACCAATATCTAATCTGTCAAAATAGCGCACATCAGCGGAAACAACAGCACCACTCCAAACCATGGTTTGACAAGGAATGTGTTAATGCTAAAAAAAAGCCCTCATTGATATTTATCAGGGTTACCTATCTAATAACATTCCAGATGCTGCACCAATGCTGCTTCAGCAGAAAAGAGACTACAAAAAGCTGCTGATGAACAAGAAAAAAGAAGCCATGAAGAATGACTGGACACAACTTATCCAGGCAGTCAGATCCAACAACACAGCTCTATTCTGGCATATTACATCAAGTTCCCAGAGAAATGGGCCAGCTACAGTGGATTGTCACATCCCTCAAGGGATATGGGAGGATCATTTTCAAGCACTTTGTAAGGACAACTACATTGAAAGGGGATGCACTAGCCAAAATATAGAAAATATCCAAGGGTGGCCACCAGTGACAGCGACAGAGATCAAGAACCTTGTAGCCCCACTGAGAATGGGAAAGGCTCCAGGAGAAGACTTAATACCTGCAGAAGCCATTAAAAACAACCTTGAATTTTGGGCCTCTATCCTGGTCTCACTTTTCACCTGTATCGACAAATATGGTCGAGCACCCAAGGATTGGGGTCTTGCAATCATCATCCCCATATATAAAAAAGGAAGCAAGGATGATCCTGTCAACTACAGACCAATTAGTCTCCTCAGTACAATCAGCAAACTCTATGCAAGACACTTACAGTGGAAATTTCAGACCTGGTTGGAACAAGAAAACATACTTGCAGAAGAACAAGCTGGCTTTAGGGAAGGCCGCTCCACCATAGATCAGTGCCTTGTACTCCACCACCTTATTGAAAAATACTCCACCTGCAGCACAGTTTCTCTCTATGCTGCCTTCATAGACTTTAAAGCAGCTATATCCCAAATCAAACTGTGGAAAAAACTGGAGGCTTCTTCGCTCGACCGACGTTTACTCCATCTAATCCGTATGCTGCATGAAGGGACCTCATTAAAAGTAAGATGTAACCCCCAGGGACATCTCAGCAATGACATTGTCACTGAGAAGGGTGTCAAGCAAGGTTGCATTCTAGCTCCACTCCTGTTTAACTTCTACATCAATGATTTGGTGGATCACCTCAACAACACTAACTTCCACCCCCCAAAATTAAAGGGAAGGCATATTTCAACGCTGCTTTATGCGGATGATGCAGCAGTACTTTCAAGAACTCCCACTGGACTAAAAAGAGCCCTAAGAGCACTAACACAATATTGCAGAATGGAACAGCTAGAACTCAACTATCAAAAAACTAAAATCATGGCATTCGCTAAAAGGCCTAAGAACTACAACTGGAATATAGATGGCCACAAGATTGAGCAGGTCTCTTGCTTCAAATACCTGGGGGTAATTTTTCAAGCCACTGGTAGTAGGAAAGCGCATGGGGAGTATGCTGCTTGCAATGCGCAGAGGAGTACAACAGCCATTCTCAAATTTCTTAAGACAAGAGGAGGCCACTATTTACCTGCAGCACTTAAACTTTTTGAAGCCAAACCAGTAGCACAACTGCTTTATGGATCCCAATTGGGACCCTTCCCCAACCCTGCTCCATTAGAACTTGTCCAATCCAAATTCTTAAGATCAGCTTTCCAAACTCCAAAATGTGTCTCTAACGCAGCTCTGAGACTGGAGTCAGGATTTATGAAAATGGAGGCCAGAGTGTGGGTGACCATATTCAGCTACTGGCTCAGACTATCCCTCTTTCCCACTGGCCTTGCTCCACTAACCTTAAGTGATGATTTCCAATCCAGCTGGAAACAGACAGTGATGACTAAAATCTCAATGCTGGGCCTTTCTCCAGATCTTCTGCTAAGCCTGGGATATGATAGGGCGAAAGCTACTATCAAACAACGGGTAGCAGATATAGAGCGACAACTGGATCTAGCCAGTACTCCAACCTTCATTGCTAGTGACTCCAATAGATATCTGGCCTCACCTTTGGCATACTTAGCAACACTTGAAATACCTAAACATCGAAGGGCCTTTACTCTTGCACGGTGTCATGCCCTCCCTTTAGCTGTCCTTGAAGGCCGATACAAGAAGATCCCCTTCTCAGACAGACTGTGCCCCTGCAATTCAGGCCAAATAGAAACAACAGAGCATGTATTACTCCAGTGCTCATACTACAGGGACATACGTCTCAGCCTAATTTCACCCCTGTTGCATAAATATCAAGGGCACACTGGACAATTCTACATAAACTTGTTGCTTTCAGACACCAACCCAGGAACAACTTATAATGTTGCCAGATTCTGCGCAGCTGCGGTTAAAATTCGACAGACAATGTCCTCAGCAGTAGAATAGTGTCAACCTAGTCTTGTTATACTGGAGCTAACATTTTAAATACTGCTTTTAGCCTGTTTTTATCCTGTGATTTCACCTTTATTTTGTATCCCCTTTTTACCTGTGCTGGTCTATGACCGTAATAAAGATTCTATTCTATTCTATTCTACTGTCAATAATCATTGAGAATTCCTGGAGAACAGGAGAGGTCCCAGCAGACTGTCCCCATCTTTAAAAGGGGGGTGGGGAGAAAACCCAAATAATTACCACCCAGTCAGCCTAACATCAATACTAGGAAACATTCTAGAGCAGATCATTAAACAGACAGTCTGTAAGCACTTAGAAAGGAATGCTGTGATCACTAAAAGTCAACATGGATTTCTCAAAAACAAGTCATGCCAGACTAATATTATCTCTTTTTTTTTATAGAGTTACAAACTTGATAGATGAAGGGAATGCTGTGGATGTAGTGTATCTTGATTTCAGTAAGGCTTTTGACAAGGTCCCCCATGATATTCTTGCAAAAAAGTTAGTAACCTAACTAACTTTTGTGGGCTAGACAATGCAACTGGATTTGTAATTGGTTGACTGAACCCAAAGGGTAGTCACCAATGGCTCCTCTTCATCCTGGAGAGAAGTGACTAGTGGGGTGCCACAGGATTCTGTCCTGGGCCCAGTGCTATTCAACATCATTATCAATGACTTGGATGAGGGAATAGAGGGTATGCTTATCAAGTTTGCAGATGACACCAAATTAGGAGGGGTAGCTAATACCCCAGAGGACAGGATCAGAATCCAAAATGACCTGAACAGATTAGAAAGCTGGGCCAAAACTAACAAAATGAATTTCAACAGGGAGAAATGTAGGATACAACACTTGGGCAGTAAAAAGGAAATGCACAGATACAGGATGGGTGACACATGGCTTGAGGGCAGTACATGCAAAAGGGATCTAGGGGTCTTAGTGGACCACAAGCTGACCATGAGTCAGCAGTGTGATGCAGCAGCTAAAAAAGCCAATGTGATTCTAGGCTGCATTAATAGGAGTATAGTGTCTAGATCAAGGAAAGTAATAGTGTCACCCTATTCAGCTTTGGTCAGACCTCATCTGGAATACTGTGTCCAGTTCTGGGCACCACAATTCAGGAAGGATATTGAGAAGCTGGAACGTGTCCAGAGGAGGGTGACCAGGTTGGTAGGAGGTCTGGAAGCCATGCCCTATGAGGAATGGCTTAGGGAGCTGGGCATGTGTCATGATGGCCTGCCCCACCCATCATGGGAGTTCATCTCAACAACCTACACTTTACAACATTGGAAACTTCCACTCCTTATTTGGAAATGGGAAGGGGTGGAAGAACCTCATTGAATAAACATCACCTGACTGGAGAGCCAATCACAGTTGGCAATATGGAGCCAATGAGAGTGGCTCTGCAAAGACTTTAAAAGTTCTGAGTTTCCTTTGTTCTGGGCCTCATGGGCTCTGAGCCACATGGCCTAGACACCACATGCTTGAAACTATGGCTTAACCATCTGCCTGGGCAGGTGGAGACAGCCACATGGAGAAATCAACAAGATGCTAAACTGTGATACCTAATGTTGGAAGAGCCAACCTCTCTCTCAACAGCCTGATACCATCTAAACAGACTTTAAAATGATATCAAAACTTCAAGAGGAAGTTCCTATTCAAACAGGACTCTGGACTCTGAATCCCATCACAGAGACTGCTGGATCCTGCCAGACTGTAAGTTACCTTCTATTTAGCAGCTTAGGGAACATATAGTTTTTATGATTTTATGTGTAGTGCTCTGAATGAACGTATAACTTTGTAAATTCCTAAGTTGAAGCCTGGGGGAAGTCCTGATCTCCCCAGTAACATAGACCTCTGGAACTGAATAAAGCTTTCTGTTATTTCATAACCTCCCTGAATTGCCTGCTTCTTGGTCAGGTATCAGAAACTTTTCTAGGATAGAGAAAGGGGTCATTGCTGATATTTTAATACAATCCCGCCTGGTTTCTCACTGCACCAGGCTGTAAAGGGGATAGCAAACTCAGTGAGTGATGGTGGCCTACCTTAAAAAAAGGGATTTCTAGGATAGAGGAACCCGTGAGAGTGTGTTTTCAGGTTGTACAAAGGAAGCCTTCCCTTCCTGCTGAAAGAGAAGGGCTAGCTTACGACAGCATGTTTAGTCTGGAGAAGAGAAGGTTGAGAGGTGACGTGATAGTCATGTATAAATATTTGAAGGAGTGTTATACTACTGAGGATGGAGCAAGCTTGTTTTCTGCTGCCCCAGAGACTAGGACACAAAGCAATGGGTTCAAATTACAGGAAAAGAGATTCCACCGAAACATTAGGAAGAACTTCCTGATAGTAAGAGCTGTTTGGCAGTGGAATGCACTGCCTCAGAGTGTGGTGGCGTCTCCTTCTTTGGAGGTTATTAAACAGAGGCTGGATGGCTATCTGTTGGGAATGATTTGATTGTGTATTCCTGCATGGCGGGGGTTGGACTGGATGGCCCTTGTGGTCTCTTCCAACTCTATGATTCTATGATTCTACAGTGCATACAGATGTAGGAATTTACCCCTCCTGTATCAGAAACTCCCAGGACAGAAAAAAAAATATGAAACAAAACATCACCTCCTGACATGAGTTTAAAAACTCAAGGCTAGTCCTGGAAATTCAAGAGAAATAGACTAAGGCTGCTACCACACTGCAGAAATAATGCAGTTTGACACCACTTTTATTGGAACCAAGGGAGAATCTTTAAACTTGGTGCCAAAAAACAGTTGGTTATATTCCCCTCAGTAAGCAAAAATCATCAGAGTCTCTGTTTAAAAACTCACCGCAAAGTGTAGCGATTCCAGACACAGACAATTAACAGCCATCCAACCCTATTGCCCCCACCTTTCCACACTGGGTCTAGCTTAAACAAAGAAATTACTTCCACAAGTCTTTAAAAGTATATTAAAACAGTTTTACTCATGACCTTTATGTGCATTTCCAAAGTACATAGGTACAGAACTTGAAGATCGGCAGGAATAACAAAAATATACACTGATTGCTACATTTCTAAGATAAAAATATGCAGGAGGTCCCACTGAGGCATGTTGCCTCAGCAGGTCTCAATGGTGACTCTGAGCATCATGTCTCCCAGACAAAAGAAACTTAAAGAACCTCCTTCTTCCAGAAGACATCCAGTAAACATCTCAGGTTACAACAGGAAATTGCTTCACTCTCTGTTTCCATACAATCTGTTTCTAATAGTAAACAAACCAGCATGTTATATTATCACTATATTCCAACCACTTTAACTATCATGGCACCAGAGCTCTCTGACAGAGAAGGCTAAATATCTCACAAAACTACAAATCCCAGAATTCCATAGCATTGAGCCATGGTAGTTAAAGTAGTGTCAAACCACATTATTTCTGTAGTGTGGCAGAAGTCCAAGATAGGAGGTACACTTATAGAGGGAGGGGTGTCCCAATAAATACAGGTACAACTTCTGCCAAATCCTGAAGCTTTTAGCCAGTCTGGAAGAGCCCTTAATAACAATTAATTCACATGCCATTTAGTGTGAGGAAACTACCATCACACCAGCTGTCATTTTTAATAATAGGCTCTAATCCTGTACCACCTTTATTTGCCAAAACTGTGTCTTATTGCATCCAGATTTCACAACCCACACTTCAAGCATTTTTAGGATGTGGTTGATCACAATCTCAGTTTATGTCAAAATCTCAGAAAATTAATGAATGAGCACTAGCAAAGTACCTAAATGTGATAACCCTATTCAAACATTGCTGTTTCAGGTGTTTTTTTTTTAAGTCTTTGAATGTCTATGCTACCTACTATTTTTTTTTAAAAAAAGAACCTAAAGACTGCTCATAGCTCCAGTCTCATCGGCTGGACTTGGGGAGAATATGGAAACATAAAGGCCGGTTACACAGTACTATTTTCTCCGCAATGTATCGCAATATCGCACTTTCGATTTAGCGTCGAATAGTGTACACGATTTTTGTTTACTTTTTGTAGTACTCCGCAAAGAGAGTTCACATGATGTACTTCTGCGCAATTAAATAAGTTACGAATTTTTTGATTTCGTTTTTTTTTAGTTCCCACAGTATCGACATTTCGCATTTTAGCTATTACTGTAACTGTCAATCAGCAGCATACGTCACTACTTAAAGCTTAACTTCCTTTTTGTGCTCCCATCACTCTTAATCCTATTGGTTGACAGCTTCTATTAAACTTTCCCACTCCGAGAAATCTGATTGGGCACACCTATACCTGCTGCACCTCATCGTTCGCCCACCATTGATAGGTTATCCCTAGCTAATCTATTTAAAGATTGAGACTCTTGCAACTATTTCTTGCTGTTTCTTGTTGATGTTCAGGATCATAGCCACAATTTCTGCATTTCAGGATGCATGCAGGTTTTTTCGACGCAGAAGGTTTATTAGAAGAAGGAATAGATGTAGGCAGCTGCGATCCTTCATAGAACAAGAACAATATTTCTATGACATGTTCTAAGCTGTTCTTGTACTTTTTCTTCCCCCCAAAGATCCAGCAAATCAACAGTCTCTGCATGGCTCCATGCAATGCCCCTTCTACCCTTCTTTGTTCTCTGCTCCGCCATTACAAAAAGGGATAAAGCAATCTTTACAGATGTTTTTGTTTGGTGGGAGGGATGCTATAGTGGGCCACTCCCAGGATCCGCCTAATTTCCGGTTGTTGGAAAAGTAGCGAAAGTAGATGTCGGATAGTTCACAACATTGATAATGCGCAATACTGCGGAACTTTTTAAAAAAGAGCGGTAAATCAGCGCTGTCAAAAGTTGCGCCACTTACGGGTTTTTTTCACCCCCTCCTTCTGAAAAGGGCGATACTGCGTCGAAACACGTGGGAACTATCAGGAGTCTTGCCGAATTATTACACGACTTATTTTGCCGTGTAAACGGGGCCATAGAGTCGTCCCTTCACATTTGTGGGGGTTAGGTTCCACAGACCCCCACGAATGTGAAAATTCTGTGAATAATGACTGCCCTCCCCCTCCCCTGCCAAAGCGACCACAACGCCTCCGGAGGCCCCATAGTCATCCCCCCCGCCTCCCCCTCCCTCCCCAGGCCACTATGGGGCCTCCGGAGATTCTCCAGAGGCCCCGTGGTCATCTCCCCAGCCCTCCCCACTCCCTCCCAAGGCTCCCTCACTGCCTCTCCCACCCCCCGCCCAGCCTCCTAAGGTGGGGAGGGGCCTCAGAAGGCCTCCTCCCCACCTCTCCCACTCCTCCGGCCTGCTCCTCTCCCCCCCCCCCAGAAGCAGCCACAGGGCTTCTAAAGCCCAGTCACTGCTTTTGGAAGGGTGGGGGGGAGGGCGTCCCAAAACCGTGAATACTCAAAACCATGAATGCTAAATTTGCGAATGTGGAGGGACAACTGTATTTCAAAATTCCTATGCTCCTTTGCAAACAAAAGTGCATAGATATAGTATATCTATATTTACAGGATAATTTGTATCCTAAGCATACACATAATACCTGAAAACAAGTCTTATTATGTACAGTCCTCCCAGGCTCACATTTGCAGGATTGCAGCCATTAAGACAAGAGTGGGAATCAAGTAGCCTTTCAAATGTTGTTGGACTGCAGTGCCCATCAGCTCTAGTCATCAAAGCTTGGGTTTGCAGATCAACATCTATTGAAAAATGTTTGGGTTTGCAAACAACATCTGGAGGGCCACATGCTTCCCACCCCTGCCTTAGCGTTAGGGGTGGACAAGTTAATGTTAACTTTTGTTGTTTTTAACTGTTGTCAAGTTGAATTTTTACTTATGATGACCCTATGAATTCATCCTGTTGTCAACTCCCTGCCTAGATCTTGCCATGGGTTATGCACCTTCAGACTTTCCTTTCTTTATTCAGTTCTGTTGATATGATGATGACAGAGGCTGAAAAATAGTTAACTTTTTCACTTTAGTCATTAAACAAACAAACTCTCCCAAGGAATAAATTATAGATCAATGACAATAATCTCTTATCAAGATTGTGTGGAGGTATTCCAGGAATACATGAGATTTGTGGGGAGTGGGCAAGAATGCAGCCTTTCACCATTTCTTAAACACCCTAAGCCTGAAATCCTACACGTTAGATTCCATTGAACACAAGGGGTGTGTACTTCTGAGAGACATATATGGGATGAGGCTGTAAACTGCAAATGATCTCCACTGTACTAATCTTTAAAAAGCAGCATAAAATGCTAGATAATATTTTTAAAGTGAACATATCTAAGTTTTAGTGGTAATGACCAAAGCAGTTCTGGATAAATTCACATAGACTGTAAAAGTCTAATTTTATGTTTACCTGATTCTGTGGAGAAATTGCCACTGTCTTCATGTGTTTACTTGGCATTTCTTTAGTTCCTTCTCCTCTCCCCCTCCCACTACCTATATTCCCTTCGCCTTTCCCTCTCCTAGTAATAGATAGCAATTTCTCAGATTTCATTTCTATAAACCAAAGAAAATTTCCAGAAGACGAAAGTATGTGGAAGCATATCCAAGGAAACAGTTTGATTCTGAAAAATGCTGGAACTTCTTTTTAGAGAAGCTAGCATATCCACCCCTACCTTCCTCTTAGTCCAGTCCTTGACTGTCTCATATTAATTGTGTGTTTATTTTGTTTTAAAGAGAGAGAGATGAGGTCTTCTTTTCCTCTGGTTGTTTCTTGTTGCTATTGTGAATGTGTAAAAACTGATAGGCAGGCCCAAGTGTTGCTCTTGCTGCTTCACTCCCCCCCCCCAGCTGCTTAGTCATACAGAACAAGGGGGCTGCCATGTCACCCAATCAGCAGCCAAATGCCAGTTCTGTCCCTTTTATCTTGTTATCACTGGAGCCCAAAGCTTTCCCCAGCAGGTGGAAACCTCCACTGAAAGAGAGTGAGAGAGAAAATCAAGCCCAGTATGGAGTTCAATTTACCCCCTCTGCATTAAATAAACAAGAGAGAAAATAGCAAAGCAGGAGGCTGCTTAAAGAGTATTGGAAGCTCCAGTCTTGGGCAAAGGAATTCAGAGCAGAGTAAAGTAGAGGGTTTTCCTAATGGAGGTTTCATCCTTGTTTTTTACTTCCCCCTTTCCCTTGTAGTTGTCCTTCCTGAAAGGGAATTCTTTCCACTGGTGACTTTATCAGAACAAAAACATTTCAGCCACTCTCATTACAGCACCTAGCTTTAACTATAGGCTAAGGGCATCCAGTTCTAGACTCTATTGTGACAGGTGATGGTGTAAATAGGGTGCGCACTCAGTACCTAAACAGGTCCAGGCAGCAAAAATAAACAGCAGAGTATTGTTCCTTCAAGCATAAGAGTAAAGGCACAGACACAGGCTTTGTGTTTAAAAAACATTCTCTTTACTTGGGCATAATAACGAATATTTACAGTAATATACAGCATCAAGAGAAAAACATCTTCACACTGTGAGATCCTAAACAGGACATCTTCACACAGTGAGATCCAGAACAGGACTATTTAGCTCAACCCAGCCCAGGAAGCTTCTGCACAATTCTGTTCCAGGGCTGTGAGCTAACCAACATTGATACATTTACCCAGCTAGCTTCTGCAAACTGCTGCTAGCTCACAGTGCTACAAACTGCAGACTGTTTGTTACATCTCAGCTTTGTACAGGATAAATCTACTGTATGTCCCAGTATCCTGACATATTGTGTCTGTAAGTCTGCTTTCATTTCTTTCCAACACTTGAGCCGGATTCTGTGGCTGTTGACTAATATGGAAAGAACATTATTAACAGAAGAAATGACTTCAGACCTTTGAAAAACTTACAGCAGCTTTATAGGAAGTCAAAGTCCATCCTTGTCCTCTGCTGCCTACTCTGACAGGCTGGATCATTTTTTTCCAATTGGTTTGCCTTGCTACCTGAGAGCCTTTTAAATGCGTAGTACCTGGAATTTTCTGCAGGCAAAGCATGTGCTCAGCCGCTAAAGAATCTTCCAATATGTGTTATGGATGTTGCATAAAGTTGGCTTAAGCCAGGCAAACTTTGATTAAAAAACACTTCTAATGGCACCTATTTCCAGGAGGGCATGTTGAATACCAGGAGGCCAATGAATACCAGGTATTGTAGGCTATATTTCAGAGAAAGGAACTGGCAAAACTGCCTCTGAGTATTCCTTGCCTAAGAAAACCCTATGAAATTCATGGGGTCACCATAAGTCTACAGGTGACTTGAAGGCATATACAGTTGCCCCTTCATATTTGCTGGGGTTTGGACCCAGGACCCCAGTGGATACCAAAATCCATGAATACTCCAGTCCCATTATATGCAATGGCATAGCAAAATGGTCTCCCTTATATAAGATGGCAAAATCAAGGCTTGCTTTTTGGATTATTATTATTATTTTAAGAATATTTTCAAGCCACGAATACTTAAATTTGTGGATACCAAATCCATAGATACGGAGGGACAACTGTACACACTGTTGTTTTGGCTGTATAGGAACAGAGGACTGAGGCTGATTCATAGGTGGGGCTACAATAACAACTGCAGCCTGTCCTTGTCCTTTGTCTCAGCTGTAGGGTCTGCCTCAGTGATAGATGCAAGAGTGGAGATTGGGAGTGATAAATATGGCTGGAGCTGAAGGAAAATACTGTAGTTCTCCATCCCTTTCTCACTTATTTAAGTCCAATTTCATGGTTGCATCACATTCTAGTGTGAGCAAAAAGCAGAACCTGAGGTAAGGCACTGCAGCTATTCAGAGGCGTATAATCTCAGGCTGCATCTGCACTACAGAAATAATACAGTTTGACATCTATTTAACCATCATGGCTCAATGCTGTGAAATTCTGGGATTTGTAGTTTTGTGATATATTTAGCCTTCTCTGTCAGAGAGGTCTGGTGCCACAACAAACTTCAAATACCAGGATTCCATAGCACTGAGCCACAGCAGTTAAAGCGCTGTCAAAGTGGATTGTTTCTGCAGTGCAGATGCAGCCTTTATCTTGTGTGGCTCCTGTTAAGCATAGATGAATGCGGAAATGGGACATGATCTGAAGAAAAAATAAATAAACCAGAACTCCTTTTTAAGACACACACTGAAAGATAGATCCTCTTTTTCATTGCTCCCTTCTCCTTTTTTATATTTTGTCTTCCTTTGATTATTAATTCTCATGACTTACTCGCTTTCTTAAGATTTTGTGGAGGAGGCTTAATAAGTAAAAGGAGAGGAGGGAGTTCTATTCTGCTTAAGGAGTCTATTTGTACTGCATGTAACATACAGTGTACAGTGTTTCTATGTGCAAGCAGATTACATTCACTGGGAAGCCACAACTCATGGCAGTGTCTGGACAAGAAACAGTTTATATCCATGTAGTTTGTATTATTGTTGTTGTTGTGTGCCTTCAAGTAGTTTGTGACTTATGGGGACCCTAAGGCAAACCTATCATTGGGTTTTCTGAGGACTGAGAGTGTGTGTGACTTGCCCAAGGTCACCTAGTGGGTTTTTATGGCCTTGCATACACAATGCAATAAACAGGACTAGTTTCTACCAACATCAGGAGGAGACTTTCTCTAAGTCCCACCTCCATCACAAGCTTGCTTGGTGAGAGAGCCTTCTCACTGGCTGCTCCCACCCTTTGCAAAACCCTTCCACAGGAGGCTAGGCTGGCCCCCTCCCTGATTTCTTTTCTCCAGCAGGCAAAGACTTTTCTTTGCAAGCAGGCTTTTAATGTATAAGCGGCAGGGCTTGTTTTCTATTGTTTTAAATTTTATATGTTTTAATTTGGTTTTCTAATATTTTAATTGTATATATTGTATTTTTTATCTGTTATTTTATGGAAACTGGCTTGGGTCCCATCTTGGGAGAAAGGCAGCATACAAATTAATTAAATAAATAATATATCAGATGTCGATCACCTGACATGCAGTGATGACCTGCATCTCTGAATGGATAACACCAAAGAACGTTCATTTAGTCTCACATCAGTTTAAAAACAAAACACCCGTGTTTTCAATTAAATCAGTTCAAACATTTAGCTGCCTGTCATCAAGAGCTGGCTCATGCATGTCTGTACCTGACATGATTTCTCTACCACCAGCTAAATTACCCAGCTCCACTGAAAAATCAGTTTTTGCCTTTGAGGCAGCGTGAGGAAAAATGGATGTGCTACCTGAGCTCTTATACGTGCAATGACCCATGGCAGTCACTTGATTCTATTGTCATCAAGGAAAGAACACGAAGGTGTAACCCAGGCCCCAAATTATTCAGTAGTCCACTGTAGAGCAATCAAGGAATGTACATGCATGTGTGGATGAGGACATGGTCTATAATCTTCATATGTAAGTCATTCAGAGGCCCACAAAGAAATGGATTCCAGAAAGGGAACTGGTGATGTGATACAGCACTGAAGACAATCAGTGCTGAAGACAAACCTTTCTTCAATCATGTGATCCTGTATTATCCCCATAATTTTCTTCACAAGGTGGTGGTGTTTTT
The DNA here is from genome assembly GCA_030847615.1 of Gambelia wislizenii. Lineage (NCBI taxonomy): Eukaryota > Metazoa > Chordata > Lepidosauria > Squamata > Crotaphytidae > Gambelia > Gambelia wislizenii. The sequence goes on along the minus strand of JAUMIR010000003.1, from coordinate 200,596,589 downwards.
ATGTGCTTAATTCCATTATGAACGGAATACATGTTTGTATGCTTGTGTATTCATAAAGCATAAGGGTTTAAAAAAAAAAACTTTGAAAACTACTACTTCTAAAGTACTTCCAAAGAGGCAAGAGAGTAGACATATATACTACTAATGACTGTAATAGGCAGAGTAAAGTACTAACCATGTTTATTCAAAATGAAGCGCCAGTGAGTTCAACAGGACTTACTCTCAATTAAATGTAGATAGGACTGCAGCCATAGTGCATCATAGGGCACCTTCCTTCCCCTGAGAGCTCAGATTGATCTCCATCTATTCTCTCCCATTTCTCTTCGCTGAACTCCAGGTCTTGAGCTGTAAATGGCTAATTACTTTTGCTTGTGGCTGATGGCGGAAGAAAGGGGACTGGCATGCCAGTAATATCTTTCCGGGAGAAGTGTTTAAAGCTGCCTTCTGTAATTTCCCATAAGAAATCTGGTTATACTGGTTGATTTCAATACGAGAAATCTTTGCCTAGAGGCACTGGGTGAGTAATATGCCATGTGTCTGCTACTCCTCTGCTAATATGATAATAAGCACATTCAAAAAAGGCAACGAGGTGTTTACAATGACGACTTCATTCCTTTCAGTTACCTAAAAACGTCTTAGGGCTGGAAAAGGTAAGGGGGTTGGAAGGAAGGAAGGAAGGAAGGAAGGAAGGAAGGAAGGAAGGAAGGAAGGAAGGAAGACATTCAGGAAGCGCCTCGCTTTCTCTCTGACTAGCAGTAAACTAACTTCCAACATCCTAGAAGTTTTGGGTTTGTTTCTTTTTTTAATATATTGCTCAACTCTCAGCTGAGGCTGCTGATTTTGCGAGGGAACAGCGATCTCATTCCCTCTTACTAATGAAAGCCAGGCAGGAACGGCGAAAGTGGGCAAGAGAGGAGTTTGTTGGGATGTTTATATGTGGCATCATCGACGTCCTCCCTCAAACGAGTGTCATTTTCCTGAGAAGAGATGGTGAGGAGAAGGAACGAGGTGTTTTGTCAGACATGAACAACCTAAAATCCAGAGGCGGCCGACTTGGCCATTGGGCTCGACAGAAGCGAAAGTTTTTCTTTTTCTTTTTCTTTTTAATACGAAATGTGTGCTTTCGAAGGGCAGAAGAATCTATGTAGAGGATAAAAAGGGGAAATCAATTCATTTGGAGGGGGAGAGAGAACATAGGTTAGATAGATAACAGATTAGGCAGGTTATAGTATTATATTATACACGGAAGTGTTTAAACATATACAGTTAAAACAGCCTGGTTGGATTGAAGTTCACTGAATTAACTTCTCAGGAAATTGCTCCGTGCTGTACAGCCCCATCCCATTGACGTTGGCCTGTGAAGTGCCACCTCGCTTTTTGGCGGGATTTCTTTCCTTCCGCCTGGTTGGTTGTTTGGCTCCTTTTAGTCCTGTCGCAGCCTCAGGGTGACTGAAGGGCCTCTCACCTCCCTGAGAGAAAATAAAGCGGGAAACCTGAAAGAAATAACGACGGTGGCCATATTTTCTCTGGGGACGAAGTTGCCCCAATATGTAATCCCACAAACTTTAGGCGAAGCCAGGCTTCTGGCTGGCTGAAAAGCCCATAACGTTTTAACGGCAATAAACGGGTTCGCTTGAAAAAACGTGTGGGCGAGTTCTCTCTCGTCTTGTTTCCTTTCTTCGCCGGGGTCTCTAGCTGGTCCTGGAGGGTGAAGCTGGGTAGCTTGATGGGCCTCCCAGTTCCCTTTCAAAGTACCCTCCACTTCCAGCTTTCCTTAGTATACACGCGCACACGTATACTTTCTCTCTCTGTGTTCCTATTAACTACACCTGTCCCCTTCAAAAAGCCCTGCTGCCTTCCTGCGAAAAACCAGGCGACCTCACAAAATGTCAGCGCCAAATGCCGGCTTCCTGAAGCCTCTCGGAGCCGCCCTCCTCTATCTACCCCAAGGAAGTATTTCGTCCCCCCTCCAGAAAATGTAAACCCTGGGGGAGGAAGTCAAGGAGGACACTTTGGGGAAGGAATGTGGAAGTTTTTTCTTTGAAATACAAAAGTTTTCCTGCCCGCCCCGGGGGAAAAGGGCTGAGGCGAAATGGACGGCTTTAGGACTGATACGGAGAGAGATGTCCAGGCGACGCAGCCTCCCGCCCTCTCTCCCGCGGCGGCCCCTCCAGCAACACCGCAAAGGGGTGTACTTTTCCCGCGCATCGGCCTACCTCGGATTCCGCAGTGCGGACGCTACCGTGGCAAGCATCAAGGCGCGGGTGCCTTTGGATGCCATGGGGAAGTTTCCTCTCCTCTTTCCCTTATAGTACAGAAGTTGACATTTTTTAAAATTTTATTTTATTTTTGGGTCCCCGTCCCGTCTGAGTCTCCCTCCCTCTTCCACCCTCTTGACAATTCCCCCCTCCCCACATTCTGCCCATTTCTCCTCAGTTTCCTCCCGAACTGTGTGCTCCCTCTCGCCTCCAGCCCCCAAGCAGGGGCGCTCAAGGGAGGCCGCCTCTCAAACCCAGCGCCCCCCACCCCGCCCACGGGACTGAGAAAGAAGAGCAGAGGGGGAAACTCGGTCGCCTTTCCTAGGTGGGAATTCGCCAGGCGCCCTCCGCGGGCATGGAGCGCATCCTCCCGGTTTCCCGCCTGGAGTGGCGGGGTCTGAGGAGCAAAGCTCGCTCCTTCCCCAGACTCGCCCGGAACCATACCGTCCTTTTCTCATCCTTTTTTTCGCCTTCCAAGACAATGTGAAGAAGCCGGGTTATTGTGGCAAGAAGTGTGTGAAGACTCGCACAAAGCTGGAAACACTGATTCAGTGACGAATAAAGTTCTATTATATGGAGAGATTCCTGTATCTATACGTGTGTACACAGGCATCCATTAATGCTTTCGTGTACTATGCATATTTTCGTGTACTACGTAATATGTGAAATTAGGGTGCACATAATGACGACTTTTATCGCTATAGCAACAGTAAGTCAGCTTGCTGTAGCTATAGGCTACAAAATGCCTCTCTCTCTGTGTAGACATGTATAGATCTCCGCACACACATGTGGTGGTGGTGGTGTGTGTGTGTACTACACTAATTTGCATAGCTTCATTTTTACCTTTTCTCATTCACTCTTGCAAGAAGCATATCTATTCAATGCCGTTGCCAAAAAAAAAAAAATCTATTCAAAGGGCATTTAGTTTCTTTCTTTCTTGGCCGGTAACCCTATTCATCAATTGTTCAGTCTTGTAGATTGCATTCTAATGCTAATCTAGCGTGTTAAATATCTTTTTGTTCCCCTTTCACCGTTTTGTCATTCAGTTTATCCAGTTTTGGTCACCCATTTTATTTATTTATGCGCCTGTTCCCATTCAGGGGCTCATGTATTTTTTATTATGTTGTTTCTCTGTCATGCAGTGTCAACTTAGTCTATTCAAAGAGGGCTACTTGAAGGGCCGGAGGGACAAAGCGTGTACACAATCGCACCGCTATTCAGTCTGGCCAGCTGGATCGGTTAAAAAAAAAAAAACAGAAGAAGAAGAAGAAAGAAAGAAAAAGAAAGAAAGAAAAGAAAAGAAGAAGAAGCAGTCTTGTGAAAAGAACTGCCTCACAAAGGCCACAGAAGAAATGCACAATGCTAACAGTTTTCCAAATACCACTGATTGGTTTCCTCACAAAGAGGAGAAAGCCGCCGCTTTCTTTTAGCTCCACTTCAACAAACAACACCCTCACAAAACCTCCCAACCCCGGGTTTTGTTCTCGCACAAAAAAACCCTCGACAGTCTAAACGCTCCCACTGTAGGGGAAAAAAAGAGAGAGAAAGAGGAGGGGGGAGCTTTTCATTAGATTCCTCCCGTCTTTCCCCCCACATCTCCCTTCTGAGAGACCTAGAGGAGAGATGGGGGGGGGGAGAAGGAGAGGGAGGGGGGAAGGAAAAGGAGAAGGAGCTTGGAGAGGGGAGGCAAAAAGAGGGAAATTGTCAGCGAATTAATAATATCAGTCTTTGAAAAGGAAAGGGGTGACCTTTGAGGTAGACCGGGCTGGAGCGAGAAAGGGGAAAGGGCTGAGCGGGGGGGGGGGTGAGGAGAGAGAGAGAGAGAGATTAGTAAAGTTTCTAAAGGGCTGGCGGGGCCTGGAGAGGGGGGTGAGCGTGGCCCAAGCTAATTTAGGGCCAATGCTCAGGCAGGCACCTCACCCCCGGGTCCCACTCGGAGACCACCGGGCCCAGCGGGAGAGCTCTAAGTTGGACGGTGGTTCCCGACCCCCCCCCCCGCAGGTCACTTGAGCTGAACATCGGAGCGGAGAAGGCCCTTCTGGACTCACACGCACACTCTCGCCTTCCTGGAGGGGACTCTGGTGGAATCTTGGGCGCGCCGGCGTTCTCCCGTGGAATTTCTCGGTCCTCCGCGTTCTCGGGTGGAACCTTCGCCCCCCCCCCCGCCGCGTTCTTTTCTGGAATCTCTGCCCACTGTCGAAATGTCCGCCCCATCCAAGACGGGGAACGGGAAGGGAGAGGAAGGGTCCATTAGGAAAGAAGTTATCCATCGCCACCCCCCAAATATAGCACTGACCCCCCCTTTTCATCTAACTCTGATTAATGCAGGCAAAAACGAGAAATGTAATTGAAGATTCTTTTTACGCCCCACACACAAGTCCACAACTACCCCCTCGTTGCACATGGGCTTTAGCGTCTTCCCAGGACTTGCCTCCTTTTTGCGCCCTCTTTGGAATTCATCCCCCCTCCTTCCTGGTCACTTTGGAAAGGGAAATTCTAATTTTCTTGCAGAAACACAGATTCCCTGGGTAATCGTTTGATTACCTTGAGTGAGAAACAGCCGCCGCTGCCCTCAGCACCCCTATCTGAAAACCATTTAGGCTGCAGCAGTCCCCTACGCGCCTACTGAGCGGACGTCCCACTGAACTAAATGGGGCTTATTTCTGAGTACACGTGCCTAGGGTGGCACGGTGTAAGCCTGACCGAGGGGATCTTAGTGGAACTTATTTCCACGTGAAATTGGACGGAAGGGGGGAAACCAGGATGCCCCCTCCTGCCCATGAATGGCTCTCCTATTTCAAAGTTAACGTTGCCCGAGCTAGGTAAACCTTCCCCGCGCTACACAAACAAAAGTACTATGTGATTTATGTGGTTGGGGGGGGGAGTGGGAAAAGCCACGCTACGTAGGATGTTTAGAATCCTATTGAACTCAGCGGGGTTCAAACATCAGTCAACACGTCTAGGCTCGTGGGGCAGGCTTGATTCACCTGGAACGATTTCTGCCCTCGGGGTCTGATCTCGCCGGCACGAAGGCGGGTTAGAAACGCCGCTTCAAGTCTGCACTGAGTTTGATTTCTGAGGGCGGGGGGCGGGGATCCCTGAAACTCTCCGGAGGTGAAAGCCAGTACAGGAGGGGGAGGAGGTCACAAGACAGGGCCTCCCATCCTGTCAGGCCCTCTTGTCCTGCTGGCTGGAGTCAAACTCGAGTCTTTGGCAACTGGTAGAAAGCCCAGATCGCCGGAGGAGGGAGAGGTCCGGCCAAAGATTTAAGGGCTGGGATTTCTTGCGAGCAGCAGGGAAGTTTCCAGGTTGAGAAATGATGGGCTGCCACAAAAGTGCTGCGGACGGAGAGGGGCGGGCAGGCGGAGGTGGAGAGCCCTGAAAGGATTTAATTAACCGTGCCAGGGCTAATTACCCCTGGACAGTCCGAATTAGTTTTGCATAATCGCGCCGCACCATAGGAATTCTCTCAGAAGATTGCAAAAACCGCTGGAGGGATGACAAAAGGAGGATCCCTTTAATTAGCAGAGCCGGGCCAGGAAGAGAAGGCATCCCCCCCGACCCAACTAGTTCTCTTCTCTCAGGCCCTCCTCCTCGGCCCCCTCCCGGACACGAAGGCTGCAATCCTATGCATGCTTAGAGGAGAGCGAGAGAGCGCGCCCCAGCCCCATGGAGCGCCCTGGGAGCCCTTTCCGGAGTGGGACAAAGCGCGGCGGGGGTGAGCGGCCACAGGCCTAGGAGGAGACACCAGGGCGGCGCCCCGGTGCCCGTCTACTCGGGAGTAAGATTCTCCTTGAGTTTGCGGGGGGGTCTTACATTCGAACCAGTGTGCCAAAAAAATCAAATCCCCCCAATAACCAGGGCCGGTTTTAGGCATCAACGGCATCAGCACCCGTAGGGGGGGCCATCATTGTTGGGGCCCTCATAGTAACCACTCTCCTGCAAAAAACATTATTAGTAATAATCTGAAAATCCAGTACTGTGAATAGCTTAGGATGAGTTAGGTTACATTGACCTGAGATAAACATACGGGGCCCCCAAAATAAAGCATTGCAGGGGGGGCCAAAATTCCTTAATCCAGTCCTGCCAACAACCCTGGAACTGGTCATTTCGGGGGGGCTGACTGGAGGGAGACCCTCTCCCCGATTTGTCGTTTCTCCTGGCAGAAAGGCCTCTTCGGGAACGAGCGAGAGGCGCAAGCAGCCAACTCCGGAGGCTAGTCAAACGGGCAAGATTTTGCCAAGTGATTCCCCACCCCCTCCAAATCAAAGAGGCTTTGGTTTGGGGCGGGGGATCCGTTCCCGCGTTCTCAAGGAACCCTCGTTTAGGAGCTGATGGCAGGGCCTATTTCCCTAGCACCTTTATCTCCCAACTGCGGGACACGAATTCAGGGCAAATTAAACAAGCGACCCAAGCAGGATAGCGAGGACTGCTGCTGTGCGGCCTACGCCTCTGGAGGCTTCCTTTGGGAGCGAGGGCCTCTACTTCGCGGGGGCTTCCTTCCCATAGGTTTGCACCGGGTTTTTTTTTTTCCTCTTGAGGTTAGGGGAGAGATGCCATTCTGTCATTGAAAGGTCCTGAATACCCGGGCCTAAACGCAAGCCTGGCCCTGTTCGCTCAGCAGCAGCAAGGCCCACTGCCCTCCATGGCGCTGCTCTCCGGGGAAGGAGCAGAGCCGGACAAGCGGCCACTTTTTTCGGATCTTCCCCTGTTTAATGTGTGCCCTCCTCCCCTCAACACCGAAAACCAGCCGGTAGCAGAGAGCGTGCCCTCAAACCAAGACCTCCGAGTGTTTAAGAAGAAATATCCCGAAGATACCTGAACAGATTACCCAGATCGGAAGGAGGAGAGGAGCTCTTTCATACCGGGTAGAACAGAGCAGCCAAACAACTTTCTGCTCTGAAGCCCTTACCTGGAAACCCGCTCAGGGTTTCCTTGTGTATCCAGTGAACTCGTGAATACCACCACTTGTTATCTCCCTCTTCCTAACGATAATAGAACTACTTGGATGGATGGGGTTTTCTTTTCTCTTCTTAGAAGAAGAAGAAGGGGAAGAAAGCCAACTTCTTTCCTATTCACGATTTCCAGTGTGATAAATCAGCTTTTAGTTCTGCCTTACAATGGCTTGATTTAGATTTCCTCGTCAATCTATTCAAAAGCGAAGACAAAGGCAGTCTTTGGAGGATACCTTACACTTCACCTGGCCTAGGCAGGTAAGGGCAATTGAGATTAAAATCTTGTAAGTAACTCAACAAGAAATAGAGGATTTTCTCTTTTTCCCTGCTTCAGGCTTTTATTTAAACTCTTTGTTCCAAAATGAACAGAGTGGTCAGTCGGGTTCTAAATGTACAGATATCGTTTAGACGTCTAATTTTAAATTAGAACACACCAGCAAACTCATTTTATACACGTCAAATGTTAAAACCAATACTTAAAAACTTTCCTCCCCAAAAAACCTTATATTACAGAAAGCCAACAAAAGGAAAAAGAAAAAAAAAAGAAAAATCAAACTAAGTACAGGTTAGCCAACTTGATTCACAAACATTAATCCAAATATACATATTACAAAAGGAAAGGAAAGGTGGGAAGGCGGAGAAGATTGTTCAAAATGAATTTGCCCCTCCCGCTCAATCATATTCTGCAACTGAATATTTATGGTTTAACAATAATAATAATAATAATAATAATAATAATTTCCCACCCACGCCAAGTCGGGTGTGCAACTCACGTGGGAGCGCACAAGGTAGTGTTGGGAGAAGAGGTTAGAAAGAAAGTGGGGTGGTGGTGAATGTCTTCTCTTGTTACATGACCGGTTTGGGACACACCTCCATCATAATAAATATATAATTATCCCTCAGACATGAAGTCTGGTTTCTGGTTTCTTTCTTTAAATAAAACAACTCTGAATCAAATCGTGACCCGGAAAGGAACTTGGAATTTTTAAAAAATTCACAATAAAGAGCGCCCTGGGTGCGTTTTCTTAAACGCATTTATAGTCCGGCACTAGCTGGACTCCTAGGACACACGTTTGTTTGAAAACAAGCCCCACAGATTAAAAGGGAGACCTCTCACCCAGGCCATGTGTGCTTAGGACCACAGCCAAACGCAAAGGATTCAAATAGTAGAGCGAAGCTGTCTTAATACCTCAGGTTCCTACAGGTACACACTTACAATCTTTAGGTGTGAAGTTGGGGGAGGGAGAAAAGAAGAGGCAGGCGAGTTGGTCTCCTCTCCAGAATTAGGAGCCTGGCAGAGCTTTAGGTGAGACTCCGGAGAACCCGGCTGCAGACATTCAAAGGGATGCGAGAGGCCGTGGCAAAGCTATAAGAAAACCAGCACAATCCCTCTCGGCTGCTGGCCTGAACTCTTCCACAACAGGCTCGGTGTAAACCTAGGAACCGGGGTGGTGGTGGTTGGGGGGGGGGAGCTTGTGCGTCGACCAGCCACTGAAACGCCGAGCCAGCTTTCGATCTGAACCTGCTTCAGGAGGTGCTCGAGGTGAACGGATTGGAGGCGATGGTTCTGGAGTTGGTTTGGTCCGGGATAGGATTTAGGGATGAGGGGGGAGAGAGGGAGGGGGGCGCTTAGAAAGACCCCTCCAAAGGACCCGGGAGGGGAACGCCGACGGCAGCCAGGCAAGGCAAAGGGAAGCGTTAACGCCGGCCCTCTCCCCTCCCCGCCCGGGGCGTCTCCTCCTCTGCTCTTTCCCGGCGCCCGCTCCTAAAGAAAGAGACCCGGGGAGGGAAGGAGAGGGCTGGGGTGACGGGAGGCACCTCGAGCTGTCGGGGAGCCCTCTTCCTCGGCCGCGACCCCTCGGAGGCGGAGGCTGGGGGGAGGCGGCAGCAACAGGTCGCAGAAAGGGCCGAGCGGAGAGAGGCCACGGGGGGGGAAGGCGGCGGCGGCGGCGGCGCTCTGGTCGGGAGCCCACCGTCGGCCCCACGGGAGGGCTGGCGGGCAGGAGGCGGCGGGCTCCGGCCGGAGAGCGCCCCACTCCGAGAGGGCTCCAGCCCCGGCCCCGCAGCCCCCCGGCCCCTTGTCTCTGTCCAGGAGTCCGGCGAGGGGGGCCGGGGGTCATAGGGCCGCCGCGTAGGCCGCGGGGTAGGGGTCCAGCTGGGGCTTGCCCATGCCCGGCAGGAGGATGTAGGCCAGCGGGGGTTGGAGGCCCGGGCTGGGCCAGGCGCTGCAATTGCACGGGATCATGTAGCCCGGGTTGCCCGGCGACGGGTGCGAGTGAGTGTGGCCCCCGCTGGCGGCGGCGGCAGCCGCGGCCGCAGCAGCCGCGTGGAAAGCGCCGCCCGCCGTCGGGTAAGCCAGCGAGGAGGCGGCGTAGGGCAGCCCCACGGCGGCGGCGGCGGAGCCACCCCCTCCGGCCGATCCCGAGGAGCCGGACGACGAGGAGGAGATCTCCGCTGCCATCTTGGAGCCCAGGTCCAGGAGCGAGTAGGGGCTGCCGGCGGCGGCGGCGGCAGCGGCCGCTGCTGCCGCGGCCGCCGACGGGGGGAAGAAAACACGGGCGGCGGCGGCAGCGGCGGCGGCGGCGGCTTTCTCGGGGTTGGCCAGGAGGGCTTCGTGGCCGTGGAGGGCGCTGGCCTTGAGGGCCGGGTGGTGGGGGCCCAGGGGGTGGTGGTGGTGGTGGGCGTGGTGGGGGTGGGGGTCGGCGGCGTCGGGCCCCAGGCCATAGGGCACCACGGGGAAGGCGAACTTGTCCTTCTTGAGCAGCGTCTTGGGCTTGCGCCGCGGGCGGTACTTGTAGTCGGGGTGCTCCTTCATGTGCATGGCCCGCAGGCGCTTGGCCTCGTCGATGAAGGGCCGCTTCTCCGCCTCGCTCAGCAGCTTCCACTCCGCGCCCAGCCGCTTGGAGATCTCCGAGTTGTGCATCTTGGGGTTCTCCTGGGCCATCTTGCGCCGCTGCGCCCGCGACCACACCATGAAGGCGTTCATGGGCCGCTTGACGTGGTCCACCGGCTTGGCCATGCCCGCGGCGGCGGCGGCGGCAGCGGCGGCGGCGGCGGCGCCCAGCCCGTCGCTGCGAGCCACCCTCAGGAAATCAATGGTGGCTCCTCCGCTCCCGACGGCTCCGACACCCGAATGTCCCCCGCTGGCTCTGAGCCCCGACACCTGTGGCAAGGGGGGCCGGGAAAACCCCGCCGCTGTCTCCTTGGCGCTCTCTTTTTGGCAATGAGGAGGACCGGAGACGCGACTGCCGTCGGTTCTTCCGAAAGGTCCCTGGATTCTCCTCCACCCCTCCCCGCCCCGCCCGCCTTCTTAGCCTTCTCAGTTCGGGAAAGAGGTGCCAAGCAGGGAAAGGGCTCTGCTCAGCGCCCGAGTCCGGCTGGCGGCCGCTCTTGGCGGGAACGGGGGCATTGGAGCGCCGACTGCAGGAGAGGGAGCCAGCCAGCCGCAGCCCTCCAGCCTCCGCCGCCGCCGGCACTCCCGAAAAATCAGCCCCGACGGCGCAAACAAGGCAACTTAAAATTTAACAGGAAAAAAAAAAGCAGGCAAAATCTGGAGTCGTGGATCCGCACCGTCCGGGGAGCTGGAGTCTGGGAGGGCAGGGGCTCTCACTGCTGAGCTTTTGCTCCAGCCGCCTCCGGCTGCCTCCTCGCGCTGGCGTGGAAACTTTCTTCCTATGTGGCGACCGAGCCGAGCTCTTCCTCGCCTGCCATCTTCGCTGGGCAGCCGACCCCCTGGCGGCGCAGGCTGGCCGGACCGTCCCCTTGAGGCTCCCTCCGGGGCGCAGCGACACGCCTTGCCCGCTGGCCAGGGGCCCGAGGCACCGGCAGCCCAGCCCAGCCGCAGGTCGACCAGATACGTCTGTCTGTCTAGACGAATGAAAGCGCTTGAAAGGACTGACTGCGCGGGCGAAGGGGCTGCCTTCCTTAGGGACGGGCTGCCGCGCGGCTCTCCTGCCCGGGCGGCTCTGCCTTCTCGCTCGCTCGCTCGCTCGCTCGCTCTTTGGCTGCCGCAGACTTCGCACCAAACTTGCCGCAACTTTCAGGCGGCTCCTGAGCTGCGCCTCCCTCCGCTCGCCCCCTCCCTGGCTTGGCTGAGCTTAAAGGGCGGGAGAGAAGGTGGCCGAGGGGAGGGAGGAGAGCCAGAGCGAAGCCAAAGCGGCTGGAGGGGCCGAGGCGAAGCTTCGCCAATGCTTTGCACCGAGCTCACTGCCTCGACGCCGCCCGCCCGCCCTCCCTCGCGCTCTCCGCTGCTGCTGCGGGGTCTGCTCGCCCAGCCATTAGAGGTTGCCTATATGGTGCAGCCGGGCCCGGGCGCGCGCCTCTCCCTCCGGGGGCCCGAGCCAGGGGGCGGGGTCGCCGAGCGAGTGAATGGGCGGGGCCACCCTGCAGCCTTGGCTCCGCCCCCTCGTCCCGGCCCATTGATTAAAGGCCGCGCACTTCCGCCTCCCATTCACCAGGCCGGCGCCAGGGCGAGAAGGGGCGCCTGCGCAGTGAGGGCCCTCCCTCCCTCTCCAAGCCCCCTCTCCAAGCCCCCTCTGCCCAAGGCTGCCTTCGTCTTCTTCCCAAGTGCCAGCCCCTCAGGAACCGGCTTGGTTGGCAAAGTAGAGAGGAAGGAAGGAAGGGAAAGGAAGGGGAAGTTCATTCTCAAAAGTGTGGCGGGTGGCCACCGTTCACACATAAAAAGGAACCCACTGTGGGCAGCTCCCACCAGGTACTGCGTTGCAAAGCTCCTTCAGGTGGCGCTTAGATGGTGGCCCAAGTTCCTCCCTGGTTTGGGTCGTCCTTTCTGCAGTTGTGACTCTCTGGGGAACCCCCACACCCTTTGCCAAGGCAGACGGCCGCAGCTGTCCCCCAAAGACCCTTGAGGAGAGCAGCTTCATCACTTTCCCACCTTGGCTTCTTTTATTTCACCCCGTCGGAAGAGGCGACGCAGTTTCAAGGACGCCTTTCCCTAAACACACCCTCGCGCTCGCTCGCTCTCTTCCTCACACACCTCTTCACGGTGGGAGTGAAAATAAAAGGTCCTCACATACCCCGTCCCAACACACACACACACCCCTGCCCCAGTTGGCAATGAAATCCCCCGCAGCCAGCCGAACCGAACCGGAGAAGAAGAACGAGGCACCTTCCCCACTCGCCAAATAACAGCAGCTCCCCATTCGACGGCGGCGGGGAGGAAATGCTCCCTCGACTCCAGGTTGCCTGTCATCCTTCCTGGTGGCCACTTTTGGCTGCCTCCTCATCTGTCTGTCGAGGGGAACCCCCCTTGGGTTGGACTTACCTTCGACGGGGAAGGCAACCGGCTGAGGAGGAGGAGGAGAAGAAGAAGAAAAAGAAAGTAGCAGCTTCAGCGAATTTAATTCTTTCCCTGTCGCGAAGGGACATGGCGAGGCGCCTTCGACGGGGCGGCCGCCACCGATCGCTCGCTTTGGTTGACTGGGGGGGGGTATTTCCCCGCGATCCCAGAACTCTGATAGGATCAACACACACACACGCACACACACATACACACACGGGGTTGGGCGACCCCGTGGAGAGAGGGGGGGGGGAACGCTTCCAGAAACGCCGACGAGACGAGCCCGTCGCCTTCCCCGGCCAAGGAAAGCGTTTGGAGGGATCGAGGCTCGGGTAGGGAAAAGCGGAGGGTGAAAATCAAGCCGACCCCCGAACACCCACCCATTGAGTCAGGAGTGGGGTCATTTTGAAATATAAAGATTGACCTCCCTTTCGCTGCTCTCTCGCCTTGCTCGGAAACTTTTTCAACTTTTACACGGGAGGAGAGGAGGGAGAAAGTCGCGCCGCTTTCTTTCGCGTGCTTCTGCGGTCCTCTGAGTCCAAAACTCAGGCGCTTCATCGAAGTAGCTCATCCCTCTCGTTTCCCCTTTCAAGAGTCAGTCTGATAAGGAGGAAACTTAGGAGAGTTGGGCGTTGTTCCTCCAGGGATGCTCTGGCTCCAAAGTGCAGTTACTGTGGGGATGGGTGGGCCGAGTGCTTTGAAGCGATGAGGAACTTATATTTCGAATTGGGGAAACATTCGGATCAAAGCGTGATAAGGCTGAAGTCTTGCAGCTACTTAGGTGGAATTGAGCGTCATTTGAACCCCGTGGCCTTTACGCCTGGGTAGACCTACAGAGAGTTTTGGTGCTAGGTAATAAGTAAGTAATAAAATTTATACGATCTGAAGAGAAACCAGAGTATGGTGCTAGGTACTTTTCAGTCAAATAGCTCTGAAATCAAGGGAAGTCTTGCCAGGGCCCCACACTAGACTTCCCACTCGTGTTTCAGTGAGCCCCACTTCGCCTATTAGCCTGAGTCCGCTCTTTAAGTTACACTTTAACTCTCAAGCCTAGAACTTTTTAAAAAACTCTCTCTCTTTTCCTCCAGTGACGCTATAAAAGGAGCAGGTTGAGAATTGTCGCGGTGTCCACATCCATACCCTCATTAACTGAAACACAGCTTAATCAGGTCTTTTCCCAGCCCATTTCATTCGGCCCGAGTAAATTCAAGGGCTCCAACTTAACCGGGCCATGGGATGGGATGTTATTATGGCGCATCACAATCTTCTGGGCTCCTTCCTCCTTAGTTTTCAAAGGGGCTGACTCTCAAAGACTCCCTCCCCTCGAAAAATCATGTACAGAGATGACACACCCCACCAATAACTTTGCCACAGTACACTGTTATAGTGCTATTTCCACATGGGGCAGCCAGAGCAGTTAAAGTGGAATAATAGCGCTAAAACAGTGTAGTGTGATAAAGTTATTGATGGGGTGTGTCATCTCCTCTGTACATGGAGATGACTAACGTGTCCCAAATCGCATTCAGTTTGGTTATCGGGTTCTCTCATAACCTCCTTTTAGTGGCTAAATCCAATTATTAGTCCCAATTAGGGAAGATCTCTGGAATCAATGGGACGTTTTTAGTCAACACTCATGTAAATCCCTTCCATTCGAAGGATTTTTTTTCTAATGGAGATTAAAAACTAGATCTAGCCCGGTGATTAAATACACTTTACTAAAATGCAACAATCCAGTTTGGTTTGTTGTTGGTGTGTGCCTTCAAGTCGTTTCTGATTTATGGCGACTCCATCACGAGGTTTTCTTAGCAAGATTTGTTGTTCAGAGGGGTTGCCTCTAAGGCTGAGAGAGCGTGACCCGCCCAAGGTCAGCAGTGGGTTTCCATGGCTGAGCAGGGATTCGAACCCTAGTCTCCAGAGTTGTCTTCCAAAGCTCAAACCATTACACCACGGTGGAGCAGGGGAAAGGTTAAAATTGGTTGACTAAATAATAGTAAAAATAACAGTGATAACAACAACGCCTAAGAGATTGGCCAGCAGAGAAGAAAATCACGGATACACATTCCACATCTTCACAATTTAATAATATCGTCAAAGCTCTGAAAATCAGAGGGGGGGGTCGCGAAAGAAACAAGACAGGAAGTTGGAACACTGGAAGCTGCTTCTATCAGGTCCGACTGTCCATCAGGTTTATCTGCAACCGGATACTCTCTGAATCTTTTTGACTACAACTCCCATAATCCCTCTGAGCGGCAGGAGTTTCCAGGGGCTCCTGCAGAAATCTTTCCCACCGCCTGCCACCTAAGATTTAAAACAAAACCCGCCGTCGTGGATTTATGGAAGGGCTTCCCCCCCCCTCCCCCGGGACTCCGACAAGGCCTGGGGGCAATCCATGGGAAAAGGGCTGAAGGCCGATTGATTGCCTGGGAGAATGTTGAGTAATTTCTCTATTCTCCCATTGAAACCAACGGGAGTTAAACTGTTCAATTCTGCTGGAGTTGTGCCTTTTCGAAGAGCAGGTTCTTCCAGTCAAGCACCCTAAAGGCATTAGATCCCGACTGGCCTTGGAAGCTAAGCAGGGTCAGCCCTTCTAAGTACTTAGATGGACGAACGGCAAGTAATACTGGGTGCTGCACGCAGACTATATCTCGGAGGAAGGCAATGGCAAAACCACCTCTGAGTATTCCTTGCCGAAGGAAAACCCTGTGAAATTCATGGGGTCGCCCATAAGTCAACAGGCGATTTGGAGGCATGTAGACACACTCGCAAATCTCCCCACTATTTTTCCAGTCCTTGTGGCACAGAACTCTGTCAACATTGTATCTTGGAAGTATAGAAAGGCTCCTGTATAAACACGTCCATTGAACTCGATGGGGTTTAGTTCTGAATAGAACCCACATCGGATCGTCCTATCACCCGCGGGGCTTCAGCTCTCCCGTGGGCCGTGTCCATTTTACGTGATCCTACGAAAGCCCCGACGAGGCATGCGACGACGACGACGACACAGGGAAACCTGGGGCAGGATTTTCTTTTCGCTTTCCGTTTTGTTCCTCTGGAATTCTCTTTCGGCTCTCCAAAGGAATAGTCTTTTTATTGCGGGAGGGTGGTGACTCCGGTATCAGTAGCGCAAATCTGCCTCCGCTTTTCGGTTGAGCTTTAAACGATCGATCCAAGAAGCTGGATGGGGGGTCAGCACCGTGGACAGCAACTTTAAAGTTCGGACTAAAACCCGGAACGGATCCACCCTTCTCTTCACTATCAGCGCCAACATCTTCCTTAGGCCTCCTTCCTTTTACTGGTTCTCTCTTTCTCTCCATTTTCCTCCCCCCACACACACACACACCCCGGCACCGCCGTGCCTCTCGTGTGCATCTAATTTGACTCCCTGTCTTCCTTGTCTAAACGGGTGGACAGCCAGCCAGCCCTCTCTCCCCAGAAGACTAAGGGCTCGACTAATCCCCTCGCCCCAAGAGAGCGAGATCTGGAAAGTACTAGCATATGGCAAAAGGCTACACCCTTCAAGAGTCAAAAAGACCAACGATTAACACCCCCTTCCCGCGGCCACGCTATGAATGGACGTGTCAGATTGATTAATGCGGACACCAAAGGCGCGATTCCGCTGGTGTCATTCGCTTCAGTTCAGGGTACAAGAGAACCGGGAAGGAAAGAGGGAGGGAGGGAGGCGCCCCCCCCCGATCCTGCCCTTGTGTAAAACAAACCACCCTCTGTACCTTGAGCGGTGGGCCCGCAGATTGGGTGGATGGAGGACTTCCTATGAAAAGATTTGAGTTTTGGAAAGACAGGATGCCTTTTTAGGAAAAGAGCTATATTCATTCACTCACTCACTCACTCACTCATTCATTCATAACTATGTTCATTCAGAAATCAGTTCCTCTGCACTCCATGGGATTTAGGGCTCAATCCAATTGCGAATGCCAGCTAGAGTAGACCCGCGGAATTAATTGCTGCAGGGTAAGTCAACACTTACCTAACTCTCATTGATTCAATGGGTCTACTTGAGCAGTCTTCGTACTTAGAGTAGACCCATTGTGACAGATGGGTCTTAAGTCAGTCACGACTCTCTTCAGTCTCATTTATTTCAGTGGGTCTACACTCAGTATTGTCCAGCAATGGCACTGCCTTTCTGTGGTGGTGGGGTTTCATGTTCCTGTATGGCAAGAGGCTATGCTGATGGCAGCAGCGCTGCTGGTATGGTCTCCCATGTCAGACAGGTTTTTGCTGGGGAACCAAACTAAATGTTTCAAACAGCTACTGGGCAGCAGCAGTAGGAGGTGGTGACACTGGCAGAGGATCTCTCAGAGACAACAGCAGTGGCACCGTAGATAATGCCTGTTAGTACTGCACAGAAAGAGGTACCGTAAAGCCCTTTTGAATGTCTTTTATCACAGAAACCCTATGAGGAGCCACTCAGTATGGACCAAGTCTGGACCCAGGCCATTGTGATGAGGTTCACAACCCTTTTAAAAGGCAAATTCCTTTTCACCCGAAACAAAATGGAAAAA
Organism: Gambelia wislizenii; assembly: GCA_030847615.1. Taxonomy (NCBI): domain Eukaryota; kingdom Metazoa; phylum Chordata; class Lepidosauria; order Squamata; family Crotaphytidae; genus Gambelia; species Gambelia wislizenii. Next base: position 200,579,560 of record JAUMIR010000003.1, on the reverse strand, counting down.
CAGCATTTCTTACCATTACAACTGCTGAAAATCTTGTCTTAGATTGAACTAGAAATATCAAACACCCCCAAAGTTTGGATAGCAACACTACAGTCTCACATTAAAGTTGCAATTCTGCACTTACTAGGGAGTAAGTCCCACTGAACTCAGTGGATATTGATTCTGAATATATACCTGTATCATCCATATCTACATATCTATAGCTATGTCTATGTTGTCTATATCTATTTCTACATCTCTATCATCTATATATCTCTATCTATCTATCTATCTATCTTTGTTGTTGTGTGCCTTCAAGTGGTTCTGATGTGTGGTGACACGAAGGTGAACCTATGAGGGGGGTTTCTTGGCAGAAAACTGTTCAGAGAAGGCTTTAACTTTGCCTTCCTCTAAGGATGAGAGAGTATGACTTACCCAAGGTCACCCAGTGGGTTTCCATAGCCCAGTGGTGATTCAAACCCTAGTCTCCAGAGTCCTAGTCCAATGCTCAAACCACTACACCAGACTGGCCCTCTCCTATGCTCTCCACCCAGAAATAAAATCCATGTGTGTATGTGTGAATGTAGCCTCAGTCACTATGCTTTGCTTTCTTACAGTAACATCTTAAACATACTTCAGATCTGGGCCCACTGCATCCACTGGGCTTACTCTCATTAAAGCATGTACAAGACTTTAGCCTCTGTGTTGTTTATTTACAGGAACTTCCCCCTCAATGGTCTATTTTCTTAGAACCAGAATACTCCATTTCAGCAAGGTGTAATTTCCCCATATATGTGTGTGTGTGTATATATAATATGCATATTATAAAGAAAATCATATAAAAAGAGTATACTGTTCATAAACTACTTTAAAAAGGAAAGAGATTTCTTTAATCAAATTAATACAGTACTTTGTGAATTCACTTCTTTTTAGTATTACCTATTTATTTAAGTGTGCTTTGGAAAAAAAAGAGAGAGAAGACAGCTGATTTATTCTTATAGGTGAAATATTTATGCAGTTATATCACTAGTTCTCATATATTAAGAACTATAGAAAATTATAGCTGCTAATAGTTTTTACAACAGCCTCTTAGATTCAGAAGGGTTTGTCCTAATCCCATCATATAGCATAGGCACCTAACTTAATGGAGAAGGGATAAAGTCCTTTATATGATTTCTACACCTTTTTCACCATTATGGTTGGAGATGAGTCACTAATCACTGAGGTCACCCATCCCAAAGGCCATCTAGACTGACCCACTCTGTAAGATCAGATGAGTTTATCTGCAGTGATTATTGAATTATTCCCTTAAATTTCACTGTATTTCAAGAAGGCATTTCATCTGGGGTTCTAAATTACAAAATTATTGAAAGTTAGTCTTCAGATGACATTTGTAATGACTCAGTCTCCTTCCTCTTGTATTTTCAGTTGATTAATTTTTAGCTTGATACTGTTCCAGGTAATGTTAAAGGCTTGATGAAGAATTCACACATTAAGACTTGGCCTAAAGGCTTACAGTGTATATAGGATTACAGTCTAATTTAACAGTACAGTCTTATACATGCCCTCTCAGAAGTTGACCTGGATGGTTTGCAGGACTGGTTTAAGGAATTTTAGGGGCCCCTGCAATGCTTTATTTTGGGGGCCCAATATATTTATCTCAGGTCAATGTAACCTAACTCAACCTAAGCTATTCACAGTACAGGATATTCAGATTATTACTAATAATATTTTTGCAGAAGGAGGGTTACTACGGGTGTGTGTGTGTGAAATGATGGGGGCCCCTGTGGATGCTGACCCCGCTGATGCCTTAAACCAGCCCTGATGGTTGGCCCTTCTTAAACAGGGTTACAGGAGCAGTTCAGTTCAGCAGAGAGTTATAAAGGCTTGGGATCCCTCCCTGTCTAGCTCTGATGGGGAAGTCCAGATTCCCAGCCCGAAGCACCAGCCATTCTTGTTCTACAGGACAGAATTAATAATCAGGCTAAAGACTCCACAGAGTAGGGTCCCTAACAAATTAGGTCCCAGGGAGGTATAATTACCTAGAAGTTTCCCAACAGAAACAGGACTTCACTACTTTAAATCATCTGTACTGGGCAGGTCATGGCTCTTCCACCTACCACTCATCTGTGTTTTACACTATGCGGTTCTCAATTTTCAGTCTTCCAGATGTATTGGACTTCAACATTCAGAATCTCTGGTGACTGTTCATGCCAGCTAGGGTTTCTGAGAATTAAAATCCAGAACATATGGAGGACCAAAGACTGAGTACCTCTGTTTTGAACCATAGGTGATTTATTCCTCAGCAGCTGATCTCTGTCTCTGGCCAGCTCAATGGTTCTACACCATATGATTAGAAGCTTTAAATGGTCTGACACACACAAATCCTTTTTCTGTAATGCTGTAGCCCAAGGGTGGTTAAAGTGTCATCTGTGGGTTTCAGGTGGCCCTCAAACTGCTTGTTGTGGCCCCTTCAGTATTCCCCATAATTTTTTAAAACTGACATCACAGTTTGCTAGTATTTGGGGACAAATTGCTGAATGCATTATTGTTGTTAATTGCTATCAAGTCAGCTTCAATTTATGGGGACACTATGAATGAGACATCTCCAAGTTCCCCAGCCACAGCTTCCCTGACTGAGTCAATCCACCTGTAATGCAGTTTCCTTTTCTTCCTACCGCCTTCAACTTAACTAGGCATTATCATCTTTTCCAAAGAATGTCCTTAGAATGACATAGCTAATGGGGAAAATAAATAAATGGACTATAGTCAGTGGCTAGTCAAGATGAAAGTTAAATTCCTTTTAGTTCAGTGCTAACAGTTGGTATCATAGTCAAAATAATATTAATTCAAGTCAATTAGATATAAATTTAAATAATAATTAATCAAGCATGCATGGACAAATGCATTTGCTAATAGTAAGTGAGGGAATTTAGTTAATTTCAGCTGATAATCTACTTTCACTACTTATAGGTAGTATTTATCTATTTTTAACTTAAAATATTAACCTCTCCCCCCCAAACATGCAGAAGGTGCAGTCTGTGAGCACTTGGTCAACCTGAAAAGTGGTCCCCAGCCTTATGACAGTTGTCTGCTCTATCTGTAGCCAGTGTTGTAAAATATAATAGAGTAATATAATGCCTCAAGTAATACTTTTTGATTTCCAAAGTAATATAACACACTATTTTTTGTAGCCAGAAATAATATTACAGTTACTTTCCCCTCTTATTACTTATTACTTGTTACAGTCAGCCCTCTACTTTCTTGGGTTCAGTATTTGCAGATTTGATTATTTCCATTTTATTTTATTTTATTTTGTTTTGTTTTGTTTTGTTTTATGACCTTCTTCCAGTAGAAATGGAGTGGTGCTGGCCATTTTTAATAAGGGTATAATGCATGACCTTCTCTGCAGAGAGACTATGGCGGCCATTTTAAATAGGGTCTCCTCCCCCTCCTGATTAGTATAGTGCTTAAAAAAACTATTTTTGCAGAGATGACCGCAGGCAAGCTGGGGACAGGTTTTATGCCCACAGAAAATTAGGGTTGCCTGATTGAAAACTGGAATGAGTTCCAGCACTTTTAATGGTTGTGTAGAAGAAGGAATTTTAGCAGGTGTTACTTATCTTGCAACCAGGGAACAAGCAACACCTCCTGGAATTCCCTCTTCTATACAACCATTGAAAGTGGTGGAACTCTCTCCATTTTTCAGTCAGATGTCAGCCACTCTCAGGGGCTTCCTGTAGAATCATGCTTAATGACATTTAGTACCTGTACAGTGGGTACAACAGTGGGTTTATATGTAGCTATATTAAAGTTCCTCTTGAAGAAAATATTTTTATTCAATGTAAATGGTAGGTGAGTGTGGATAATTTCAGCGACACTAGGACATTAATGACAATCTGGCAGCTTTAATGCAGAAGGAATATTTAATTTAAAATGCAATATAGTAATATATAACTTATTACATTTTGGGGCAAGTAATAGGTAATATACCCATATTACCCTTTTAACAAGTAATATGTAATAAGTAACATATTACTTTTCAAAGTAATATTTTACAACACTGTTTGTAGCCTATGGCAGTTGTTCTCATGCTGTGTGGAGCAAGACCCCATATGGAATTTGAAGGGGATAAGAAATGCTTTCTTTATCATCTACACACACCACCACCACCACCACCACCACCATCATCATCATCACTACACTGTTAATTGTGCCACTTAAAGCCAGTCCCACCACTAGGTACAGGTACTAGGTTTTGGATGCCATGTAAGGACAGCCAATTATCAGTTGTTTAATCTGTTTTTCTTATATTTGTACTGCCTGTGAGGGGGAGCAGTGTTCATAGGATTTTTCTACCTCATGTGCCAAAATACCTTGGTTGGCTTTAGGGTGGCGGGGGGGGGAGTAATAATTTGCTATTCTGCCTCAGGCAGCAAAATCTCTTGGGATGGCCCTGGTGGCACTGGTGCAAGGGTGGGGAACCAAAGGCCAAATTCAGCTTCAGAGTTTTGAGGGGACACACTCTAGTAGCAGGAAAGGGCAAAAGAATGGGACCAAAAAGTGCATTCTCTGACAGAAGAAATTCACACTACAGTTATGGTGCTATGATTTCAGTTTAATTGCCATGGATGTACAAAAGCTGGGAAGCCAACAAATAATTGGCGTCATCGGAAAGGGGATGAAGTGCTTTGCAGAACTTTAGAGATCCAGACTGGGACCCCACAAGGGTCAGATTAAACTCCTCCCTCTGCAAACCAATGGTGTTGGGCTGAAGAAGTCCCAGAAGATAGCATACCCTTAGAAAGCAAATGAGGTCAGAAAAAAGCTTGAGAATCACTTCTGTATAACATAGTTATTTTGAGGTATCAGAAGGGAAGCATAATAACTCTTAACATACATCAGATGGTTTTGTACTGTATTTTCATTCAATATTATAATTATTTTGCAATTCAGTCTAGATTATCTCACAAGTTAGCCTTAGGGTTTTATTCCATCAAGGAGATCTCTCTCCCCACCCATTGATGTCAGAAATAATGTCCATTCCCATGTTGGTCTCCTTCTTCCCTTAAAGCAATGACAAAGCTGTCACTGATATCAAGGCTTTTCTGGTTTGGCTATCATAGATAATGTTTCCAAGCCATCTGACGCTCTTCATAGTTCCTGCCACCTAGACTCCATAATTACACTCATCATGTTCTCCAGCCTTTGCGAGATTTCCCACTGACTTCAGCAGAACCAGATTCCTGTTGTCATCCATCATGCTGTTACTTTAGACCCTTGAAAATTATTAATTAGGAGTGGATGGTTTAAATGAATTCAATTGCTTTGATGCTAGGTTAACATGGCCTTTATTATGTGTTAATTCTTGCGATGATGCAATGGTATCAATATAATTACGGAGAATAATGAGAAAGTTGTCTTGTGCAAGGGAGTCAATTTGCATTTGAAGCGCATGACGCAACCCAAACCCAGGCCCTTCATTTTGTTTTTCAGTTGCCTAATGAATAGATCCATTACCATGTCAAAGATTGAGAGAAGGGAATTAATAAACTCTCTCTCTGGAAATTGCTACAGTTTATTTGAATAAGTTATTTCACTGAACTGATGAGCACATGGGTGACTTTTGGAACTGTGGATGAGTTTTTGGGACACAGTTGAGCCTGGGGCTCAAGATCATTTCCCCCCCCCCCCACTCCCAGTCAATTCTGCTATTTCATGTCTAGGTTTTGAGTGAAGTGTATTTAACCAGCACGATCTTTCCCTGTCATACCTGGGCATAGTTTAATAAGAGACTGGTCTTATTATTTTTATTATCATCAACAACACTCCTGAGCAAGCAAAAAGCCACAATCCTGTTTAATTTTTGGCAATTTGAATGTAATAATACGTTGGCAAGCACTAGAGTTTTTTTAAGTATTAGCAGAGAATAGTGGTTTTCCTGATAGTGATCTGCACCTAATCATTCTCACTAACTGAAAAGATGACTCACATGCTCAATAGACTTATCACTGTGCTATTTCGAGAGGCACTTTGTGTTTTTGCTGCTTTGTTTGTGCACGAAAGCCTTTCCATACACTCCCTTCAAAGTTGACATTTTTCTTTGTGCAGTTCTCCGCCACCAATTCCACATCGCTTTCAGTTGTCAAAAGTTGCCAGGCCCTTAAACACACTTGCAAGACCACATTCCTCATTTGTATCCTTTATCCCTCAAGGCTTGTGAGTGCCACACATTTGCTTTGGCTCCATTAGCACTGGTTTAGAAGGATCCCAGAACTAGGAGAGGACTTATTCATTGGAATTCAAGCCACTACACAGGACCAGCCCTACCATTAGGCAGTGTGAGGCAACAGCCTCAAATGTAAGATGCTGGGGACAGCAGAAGCAGCCCACCTAAGTTCTTTCTGCCAGCTGAGCCTGTAGCCATTCCCTGCTTTTGGCAGACAGAGCATTACATGGCCTAATCTGCCCTTTATGCTAACCTGCAATGCCCTCCCCCAATATATTAGGCAGTGGTGGCAGGTGGTTTCTCTGTCAATGGGGTGCAAAATACATTTTAGGTTTTAGTCTGAACATTAAAGGACCTAAGATGCCGAACCCTATCTCCAAAACAGGTGTGAACTAAAGCATGGTGTGGAGTTACTGCCCACTGCCATGGATGCCCCCATGGGGGAGGACCCTTTGACCCAGTGGTTCCCATACTCTAGTTCTCTAGGTGTTTTGGAATTCAACTCTCAGAAGCCACCACCTTGGCCAATGATCAGGGATTCTGGGAGCTGAAGTCCAAAACACCTGGAAGACCAGAGTTTATGAAACACTGTTTTGACCCAACGAAGTTTAACTTCTAGTCCAGTCACTTTGTGTAGAGTACATAGAATGGAAGGGGTGTCATCTTAATCTTTGCCTCAAGTTGCAAAGTGTCTTAAGCATTTCCTACTACTACACTGAAGGCTGTCTCAAATGTTCATGTTCCTCACACTGTGGTTACGAACATAAAGCGATAAGCTGCACATACACCCATTCACATTGTGGATAGAACTTTCATTTTACCGGATGTGCAATGTTTTTTTCATGGTTATTTCATACCTTCAGTTGCCAAGTATTAAAGACTCTTTCCCACATACGCGGATCATCATATGGACACAAGGGCATAAAGTGTCAGCTTACATATGTGAAGGGGATATTACAGATTTGGTACTGCTGACAGAATTTCCATTTCACCTCACACACCATAATATTCAATGGAGTCAGTTTATACACACAGGTGCCCTTAGCAGAATGATGGGTGACATCCTTTGAAAGAGGAAAGCGGCTTTGGACTGAAGGAGACAAAAATTAATACTGAGTGACCATGGCATGATGGATGGATTAGAAGAAAACCAAGGGGCCTGACGCTATTGTCAGCTGTGGTGTGGCTCGAGCTTTCATGCTGTGACCTGGGGAAGGCCTATCTATAGCACCATGGGACCAAGCAGTTTCATGGGTAGACCCATGGAAGTATGAAGCACGCACCATTTGGAAATGGCACACAACAGCCTGGCAGCTGGTATGCCAAAGATTATGCCTACATCCCATGAGGGAACTGCTTAGAAATCTGTGCCAAAAAACCAAGAAAGAAAGGTGAGAAGAATCTTCCTTCTCTTCCTTTTCTCCACTGAGGTCTTAGATATTACACATTAAATTTTCAACACATAATGTGTAAAAGCAATCAAAAGTAGAGGCATCAACTCATATTGTATACAAATCCATACATGTCTGAAGGCAGGTTTTACTGGGCCTAAACTTCAACAGCCTGGTGTCTGTCCAACACCTAAGGGCACACCTGTGTGCACTTTTTATGAAGTTTGGATGTGCTACTGAACCTGACCATAGATTATGATTATCTTCAAAGGCCCTGCTTTTTGTGGTAACCTGTAGTGGTTCAGTTGACAGGCACTTGAGATAGGAGTTCAGGAAATGCCTAGCCCACCAGCTTCAGCACACACTTCCAGCAAGGAGCCCTGTATTTTCACCACAGACTCTATGGTATCTATTGCCTCCAACCTCTATTGGATGCTATATAAAGCTGTTTTGCTAAGAGTAATGCAGCTAACCTCATTCAGAAAAGGCATGCTGTACACATGAACCATTGCCACTTCCACAGGAGATTGTGATCATAGCATCAGGATGACAGGTAAGATTGTCCCCTTATATTAGCAGGCACTGTTTCCCAAATGGCAAAAAGAGGCACACGGATTTAAAAATATACATCATACCCAAACCAAAATCCTGCCTACAATGTATTGATTTATTCTGCAGCAGCCAGTTCTGTAATGGTTTCTGAAGCAGGTTGTTCTAGTAAATTGATTCAAGCCTAGTCCATCCCTCAAACCACTGCACCACACTGGCTCTTTCTCTACCTGTACATGATGATGGTGATGATGATGATTTCTCCATTTTTTTTAAAAAAACCCGGATTTTGCACATAGGCTAACAATATAATAGAAATACATAAAATCAAAGGATATTTCTTTTTCTTCTTCCCTTCTCTCTCACTCTTTTTCCCAGTCTCTTTTCGGCAGTGTAATACTGTATTCTGCATATGTTATAAAATAAAAGGGTAGGAAGAGGAAGGACGAAAACAGATAAATTCAGGCATCAATTTATATAAATGTTCTAGTAACCAAGTAAATGGACTACTGAGAAGGAAGGTTCTCAGGTTCACACAGACTGTTCTTGTATCATCTTACATAACTCTTTGAAGGTGTATCACCAGCATCACAATTTGCATCTTCTTGTATGCTATTTCATTCTCATCCCAGATACAGTTGTGGAGAGACAAGAGAAGGGCCTTCTCAGTGGCTGTCCCTCAGCTCTGGAAGGCTGGAATGTATCCCTCCTTGCTGTCCTTCCATCTACAAGCAAAGACTTTTTTTTCATTCCCAAAGGCTATTCAAATGGAAGGTTTTTAAGAAAAGGGCTTTAAGAGAATGCTGTATTATTTTAATTTGTACTATTTTGATTGTTTTTGTACCCTTTTTGGTTTGTTTTAAATGGCTTTAATATTGCTAATAATTTAATTCTGTTTTAATGTTGACTTTTTGTATGTCTTTAACTATACTGTAATCATTTTATTTGTAAGCTGTTTTCAGTCCCAATTGTGGAGAAAAGGCAGGGTCTAAATAAAGTTCATCATCATCATCACCAACCTTTCTCCATAACTGTATAAATGTGCTTGAATACCTGTAGCTCCAATACTGTACTCTATGCATCTGAAAAAGTGGACTGAAATCCACAAAAAAGCAGGCTAAAATAAAGCACTTAGCTTTAAAGAGGATGCTGCATTCCTCTCACACATCCCTTTCCCCTTTCAAATTCTGTATGAAAATAAGGCTGTCGGTGACCTCCCAGAGGGCCTTCTCTGCTACCGCTCCCAGCTTATGGAATGGCCTGCCGGACGAGATCCGTCTTATTACCCACCTTAGACAACTTCAAAAAAGCTGTCAAGATGGATCTTTTCCTGCAGGCCTTTCCTGAATAGCTATCCTGGCCCGAAGATTCGGCTGTCTTTTCCCCTTGACCTGCCATTGTATCATTTCATTTTTTCCCTCTCCTTTTAATTATTGTATGTTTTTAATCCTTTCTAATTAAATACTGTTTTAAGGGGTGGGTGGGTTAGGGTACTGTTGTAATCTTGGAGTTTTTATGCTGTAAGCTGCCCGGATTGTGTTGCAGAGGGGCGGGATAGAAATAAATTTTATTTTTATTATTATTTATTATTAAACATTTGCATAGGAAAGAAAACTGAAGCCTGAAGAGCTTTGCCATAATATGTGTACATACAAAGGATTGTATCCATTGATGTCCATCAACCAACAAAACAGGCATCCCTGCCAAAACATGTTCCCCCTTATTGGGGTAGCCCCAGTGTGCCCTTGTGTCTGCTCTGGAGGGCTGGGAGGACTCTTCAGTGTGGATCTGGGAAATGCAGAAGGGGAGGAGATAAAGGTGATGCTCATGGGGCAACAATGGAGCTCTAACCAAAACAAACAAACAAGATTGCAGTCCTATATAGACTCACCTGGAAGTACATCCCACTGAGCTCTTTTTGATAACTTTTTCCATTGGCCACCTGTAGTTTAAGAACAATATTTTATCCCATTATCAGACATTATTCATGTATTTTTCTTTTCTTCCCCCACCCCCATTTCCTCTTTAAAAAAAAAGAAAGAAAAGAAACAAAACAGGGCACTCACATTATATTTTTGAGTTTCAAGAGGAGAGGTGGATAGTTTATTTTGGCTCCTATGGCACCCAGAGTATTATGACAAAACAACAAATTGAAACAGCCAGCTTTCCTCTAGGCATTTAAGTTGATTTATTTGTAATTGGCGGGAGAAAACTTGTAACATTTGCAGAATATTACATTGCCAAAAAGAGAGGGGGGAGTTAAGGGGGGGAGAAGAAAAAGAAACAGCAGCAGATCTAACATGCTTGTTTGAATTTCCTTATGTAAGTGTTTATAGAGATGTCTATGCGTGAACATAAATGTCATTCTTAAAAGTCATGGAGGCTAATCTAGCCAAATGAGAAAAACAGTCATTATGGTAACTATCTGCACAGGACTGAACATGATGGAGAATCTGGAATAAGGTTTAAAAAACTAATAGCATAGCAATTTTCACTCTTTATGTGGCTACCTTACATCTCTTTCCCCACCCCCAGTGATCCCACCATGCAATGTATACCTTGTTCAGGTGTTTAGCTTTTGCCTCATGCAATGAGAGGAAGAATAGGGGTGCTTACCTAACTGCAGACAGACATACACACACACACACCTGTAGCCAACCCCAGAGATCTTATCAAGGTGGAGAGTGAGCAACTGCAGTGATGTACTTGTGTTGCACTTGTGTAGGCATGGCTGGCTCTACCATTAGGCAGAGTGAGGCAGCTGCCTCAGGTTTAAATCCAGTTGGTAGTCTCAACTAGAGTGGACCCACTGAATCAGTTTGTGAATGATAAGTCCACATTTATGCAACTCTCACCATTTCACTCAGCCTACTCTCATAAGGAGCAGGAATTAGATTTTGGGCTCAGGCAGCAATTTCTGGGGAGGGGCATTCTTTGAGCCCTTGACTGCTCAAGGATAGAGCTATGAGTGCTGCACGATCTGTTCCAGATCTGCAACCCTAGCCTATCTCAGGGTAGTGGAGAAAGCTCTCCATTGCAAGTCTTAAGAAAGGATTTGACTATCCATCCAGGAAACAGGATGGGTGGACAACAACTTGACTCTTACTTCAGGCAACAAAATGTCTTGGGCCAGACCTGAACACATTAGAATTCTGTGCTCTCAGTGCTCTTAGTCACACAGGGAGTTGACCTGAGTCCAGCAGGTGTTCTGCTGTAGCCTTTGAATAAATAAACCGAATAAATAAAATTTGCTCTCTAGTGAAAGGTATAGAAGACGTGACTGAGGGATCAGAGCCCAGCCCTACTGTCGCCTCATATGATGCTAAACTATGTGAATATTTTTTATCCTTCTTTGCCTATGATGCCCACATGTCTTTCTATAGTGCCACAATACAGTTGTGTCTTTTCTCAGGACAACTTCCCAAAGTTTGCTGTGTAGGTGGTAAAGTGGCATTTTTCAGGGCTCTAAAGCTGTTCCAGGTACACCGTCAATGGTGGCCGTAAAACAAATGGCACTCCAGGTGAGCAGCATCTTGGACACCTTCTTCAATTTAATTTATGAACTTTGTACTTTTGTTGCATTTGTGGCCCATTTCATGATTTGATTCATAACTCCCATGTATGATTGATTCCTATCATATGAAATTATACATTTGCATGTTTTGACCTCTAAGGACATTATCAGATTAGCCACTGTAATTCTGTGAATGAAGACAGCTGGAACATCATGGCATTATAATACTTATTATTGCAAGTAGCTGTAATCATGTGAAAGAAACAGCACGGAATTATCACATGAAGACCACTAGTGCTTTAAAAATGGGAGCTTACTTCCACAATTTGGCATGGGTGAGATTATGCTGGTTCTTGCGAGAAGATGCGAGCACGCTTAAAACTTCAAAAAATCCTTAATTAACAAAAGACTTTATCACACTTTACTGTTATAGTGCTATTATTTCACTTTAACTGCTATGACTGCCTCCTGTGGAATTCTGGGGTTTGCAGTTTAGTGGACCTCTCCATTGATGCCCCCTTGTCATGGGAGAGAGGCTTGCGTACCCTAATGATGTTTTGAGCTATGCTGGCAGTGGCATAAAGCCACCGGTAGGGTCTCCCATGCCAGACAGGTCAAAACTGAAGGGTCTGACAAAGAGCGTCAAAGGCCAGGATGAGCTCTCTAGCCTTGTGGCAACCGTCCTAGGAGAAGGAAAACTCTAATCCCAAACCCAGGCAGATGGTGCTCGTCCAACCCTGTAAGGTCAACCATCTAAGAGAAGGAAACTCTAATCAAACCTACAACCCGAGGACCTTGCTGCTACGTCCATGCTTGCAAGGCCACGGCAGATGAACCTTTCGTTTAAAGGGTGAGGCCAGTTCTGTGCATGCTGTGCTCCAACCAGAAAAATCCATTGCACAGGTTCGAAGGATAAATCCAGTTCCAAAAAAGCCCTGTAGCGATAGGCGAGGGATGAAACGGCAGGTATAAAGATGCACTGGAAGCCGCAGACCCAACCCTGCATGCAGGCGGTTCAGGACATTGGTCGCTCGAGGCTGACCTGGGAGATGACAGTCTTGTTCGGCAGCATCCTGAACGACCAAGCAGCCATTTTTAAAGGAGAGCACTGCTTGTCCATATGGAGAGGGGCCTAGAAAAGGTGGCCTAACGAAAGCTCATCCCCAACTACCTGGTTGGCTAGCCGCGGTCAACGGGCATCTTCTGATGCAGTCAAACCAAGGCAAAGAAACAAAGGCACACACCGGCCTCCCAAGTTGTAAATAAACTGACACTTGAATGCTGGAACATCAGAACCATGCGAGACTCTGAAGACAGTGGATGGCCTGAGCGTCGTTCTGCTCTAATAGCCCATGAACTATCAGGACTTAACATTGACATCGCTGCTCTTAGTGAAGTTCGCTTCTATGAGGAAGGCAGCCTTAAAGAACGCGGCGCCAGCTACACACTTTACTGGTCGGGCAAACCCAAAACCGAAAAACATCTTTCAGGAGTAGGCTTCATGATTAAAAACTCCATTGCCTCCAAACTCAAAACCTTGCCAACAGGACACTCTGATCGCATTATTTCCTTATGCCTCCGACATGTTGTTCTCTTTAGTATATATGCCCCAACTATGCAAGCCAACCCTGTAGAGAAAGACAAATTCTACACAGACCTACGCCAACTCATACTAAAAGTCCCTGTAGAAAATAAAATTATTATCCTTGGTGACTTCAATGCCAGAGTAGGAAAGAACTCCGAAGCCTGGAAAGGTGTCTTAGGCAAGCATGGTGTTGGAAATTGCAATGATAACGGATGCCTCCTGCTAGAGTTCTGTGCAGAACAACAGCTGACTATTACAAACACAATCTTTCAGCAGAAAGATAGCATGAAGACAACCTGGATGCATCCTCGATCCAAACACTGGCACCTCATTGACTATGTTCTAGTCCGTCAGAGAGACATTCGTGATGTCCATCATACCCGAGTGATGCCCAGTGCAGAATGCCAAACAGATCATCGCCTCATCAGATGTAAACTAAATCTTCATCTTAAGTTCAAACCTAAGAGGGGTGGCATCTTAAAGAAGAGACTCCAAGTCAACAATCTTCAACAAGCTACCATGAGAGACAACTTCCAGGCAAATCTACAAACAAAACTTGAAGACCATCCTACAGATCCTTCTCCTACAGTGCTTTGGCAACATATCAAAAACAGTATCCTCCAGTCTGCAGAAGAATCCCTCGGGTTCTCCCACAAGAAAAATTAAGACTGGTTTGATGAAAACAACCAAGATATCCAGGAGCTGTTGGCAAAGAAGAGAACTGATCACCAGGCATACCTCGCCCAGCCAGCCTGCCATGTAAAGAAAAGCAGCTTTCCGCCTCACATGTAGTAAACTTCAACAAAAACTCCGAGACATGCAGAACAAGTAATGGATCAATATAGCAGAAAAGACACAATGCTGTGCAGATCTGGGTGATCATAGAGGATTTTATGAAGCTCTTAAAGCAGTGTTTGGACCTACTTATACAGTACAGATGGTCAAACATTAATTACTGATAAAGCCTCCATCCTGAATCGATGGGCTGAACACTTTCAGTCTCTTTAGCGCCAACCGAGTAGTCCAAGGCTCAGCTATCTAACATATGATACAAAAACCGATGAAAAATGAATTGGACATAGCTCCCACTTTGGAAGAGACCCTTAAGGCCATACAGCAGATGAAAAACGGCAAGGCAGCTGGGATTGATGGAATCCCACCTGAAGTTTGGAAACACGGAGGTCATGTACTCCACAAAAAATTCCACGAACCCCTTGTGAATTGCTGGGAAAAAGGGGAACTGTCATCAGGCCTCCAAGATGCAGTCATCATCACCCTGTACAAGAAAAAAAGGAGCAAAATCCGATTGCTCAAACTATCGAGGCATAACACTGCTCTCTATTGCTGGAGAAATCCTTGCAAGGCTACTCCTGAACAGATTAGTTCCTGCCATTGCAGAAGAACTTCCTGAAAGCCAATGTGGCTTCAGAGCCAATAGGAGTACTACAGACATGGTATTTGCCCTTAGACAACTGCAAGAAAAATGTAGGGAGCAGAAGAAGGGTCTCTATGTAACATTTATCGACCTCACCAAGGCCTTCGACACTGTGAGTAGAAAAGATCTGTGGCAGATCCTGGAAAGACTAGGATGTCCCCCCAAATTCCTTAAAATGATTATCTTGCTACACAAGGGCCAGCGTGGTCAAGTCAGATATGGCGATGCTCTTTCAGAGCCCTTTCTAATAACTAATGGAGTGAAGCAAGGTTGTGTTCTTGCGCCAACTTTATTTACAATCTTCTTTAGCATGATGTTCCAAAGGGCTATGGCAGAGCTTGACGAAGACGACAGCATCTATATACGTTACCGTACTGATGGTAGCTTGTTTAACTTAAGCCGTCTGAGGGCTCACGCTATAAACTATCTAGTCCGTGAGCTGCTCTTTGCTGATGATGCTGCCCTTGTTGCCCACACAGAAGCAGCTCTGCAGCACCTAACATCCTGCTTTGCAACAGCTGCAGAGCTGTTTGGGCTGGAAGTCAACCTGAAGAAAACAGAAGTTCTTTACCAGCCTGCACCACAGGACAAACACCACCATCCCCACATTGCTGTCGGCAAATTTGTGCTCAAGTCCATTCAGCAGTTCACCTACCTGGGAAGCATCATCTCCTCAGATGCCAAGATTGACAGAGATCGATCACAGATTCGCAAAGGCATATAGTGCATTTGGAAGACTCCATAAAAGAGTCTGGAGCAATAAACACCTGAGGCAAAGCACAAAAATCAATGTGTATAGAGCCATTGTACTGTCTAACCTCCTTTATGGATCTGAAACATGGGTCACCTATTGCCACCACCTACAACTCCTCGAACGCTTTCATCAGCGCTGTCTATGCACAATCATAGAATTGCAGAGTTGGAAGAGACCACGAGGGCCATCCAGTCCAACCCCCTGCCATGCAGGAAATCACGATATAGAATCATAGAATTGCAGAGTTGGAAGAGACCACGAGGGTAATCCTAAATATACAACTCACGCCGAACAAGTCTTAAAGAGAAACGACAACTCAGAAAGAATCACAACCCAAAAACATCACCCAAGGAGCCCTTCTGCTGTGCTTTCTGCAACCGGACTTGTTTATCTTGGATTGGCCTTTTTAGTCATCAGCATGCTTGCAGAAAGCGTGGGATGAGTCCTTCCTGAATCTTCGTTTGTGAAGAAAAGCCAGAGAGAGAGAGAGTTTAGTGGAGCCTAAGAGCTCTCTGGCTGAGAGTTCTAATTGCTCCTCCCTAAACTGAAAACCCCAGGATTCCACAGGAGGCAGCCACAGAAGTTAAAGTGGAATAACAGTATAGTGTGATATGTCTCAAAGTAAATGAACACAAAATCACGGAAACAAACCTAAAAATGTGCAAAATAAGGGGAACAGTTTGTAAAAAGAGTGTCCTGTGCTTCGTTTTCATGTTCTCCACCTGGACGTTTTCTCACTGAGGATCACACATTAATGCTGTAATCTCACAATTACAATGGGAGATGTTTCACACGCAGTCAATACAGTGAAAAAGTGCTATTGACAATCTATTGATGGCTCGTCCAGTGAATTGGAAATAATGCCTTTTTCGCGGTTGGAGCACAGAGTAAGAACATGAAGACAATGACATTGTGCAATAGTGGGGCCTATTCGTGCTACCCTGACATCATAATCCCTCAATTTTTGCCACGTCTGATAATGTCCCAAATCTTTATTTACCTGTGAACTGTTGTGATTGTGGGGTGGGGTTTTTGTTTGTTTGTTTTGATTTCAATTGTTAATTGAGCCTCTGTTCAGTCTTTTCCTACCTGCTTTCCTAAGGATTTTTTTTTCTCTACCAACTTTGGGGCTAGTCTATATGAGGCAATATAATGTGGACTGCTGCACAGTAACACCAATTTGCAGCAGCATCCATTTGTCTCCACATTTTTCTGGCAAGATTGCAGGTATGCGAAGCTATCCATGTTTGGTGTTCACACAGGCATGCCTGCGAATCAAGATGGCAGGTGCGAGTGAATTATTTGCGTTTTTATTCTCTCCAAGTTGCCACTGCTGAACAGTATTTTTTTTAAGAATGTACAGTAAATCTAAGGTGCGGAAGTGAGACCTTTCATTTTAAACAAATCTTTAAAAAAAACCCATTTCGTTGCCTCAGTACACAATCGCTACTGCAAACATTCAACATGGCGGTTCTAGCCACTTCGCAATCGGCATTAAAAGATGTTCTGATGCCAGCACAAGATCGCCTGGGCAGTCCTATGGTCAAGGACTCCCTGCAATGAGACATATAAGGTTTGACAAATAATGGGGGGTGGCTTGGTTAGTTCAGTCATCCACCATTTTGAAAGCTCTTCTTGTGGCTACCATTTTGTGAGCAATATTTCCCCTCAGCCATCATATTTCAATTCCTCTCTGGGGACTTTTAGTGTCATAATATTGGCCGTGAAAACCCACTGGGTAACCTTGGGCAAGTCACACATGCTCAGCCTCAGAAAACCCTGTGATAGGTTCACCTTAGGCTTGCCATAGGTTGGAATCAACTTGAAGGCACACAACAACAATATAATATTGGTCATCTCCTCCATTTCATATTGGATCTTACCTTTCCTCAACAGCATGAGATTCATCCACAGATGGTTTCCTCAACTAGCCTCTTCCATTTAGAAAAGACATGTTTCCCAAACCCTCAGTGCCCAAGGTAGGTAAGTAGAGAGCCCATGATGGATGCTCTGCCAAGCCTGCCATGCCCCAAGTCTGGCAACCCAGAGCCTCTCACTGTTTGGACAACAAGCCATATGCCATTGTACAGGTCAGAAGAGACATGCCGTTGAACATCTGTTGCCAGGGAAAAACAAAGGTGGAAGAACATCACCCTGTCTTGCCCGTGGAATTCCCAGAGGCATCTGGTTGTCCACTGTGGAAAAGAAGATGCTGTACCATGCATGGCTTTGGCCTGATCCAACATGGCTTGTTTTAATGTCCTTACATTACCCATTCTCACTGACCCAAGGTCAGAGGAAGCTTGTAAGAACTCTCTGTTTACATGCACCAGTTCTCCAGGTTAGATGGACCTGCTGTGGATGCCTGCCCATTCTCTTGCCAAATCCTTGCTATCCACTGTGCCGCACAATGGAAGTCTTTGCCTTGGACCAGGGTTGGGAAACTCCCATGACATTGCGGAGGGGGGGGGTTCATCACTTTTCTGGTTGGCCAAAAAATCAAGGGATATACTTTTTTTTTGTTTAGTTTTTGTTTTTTGGGAAGTTAAAGGATTTCTGTTAGTTATATAGTTAGGACCAGAAATAATTGGACACTGACACAAGTTTTGTTGTTTTGGATGTTTACCAAAATAAATTCAAGTTACAGTTAAATAATGAATTTGGGCTTAAAGTGCAGTCTCTCCACTTTAATTTGAGGGTATTCTCATTCAAATTGGCCAAAGGATTTAGGAATTACAGCTCTTTAATATGTAGCCTCCTCTTTTCCAAGGGGCCAAAAATAATTGGACAATTGACTCAAAAGCTGTTTCATGCAGAGGTGTGGGCTATTCCTTCATTATTTCTTCATCAGTTATGCAAGTAAAAGGTCTGGAGTTGATTCCAGGTGTGGCATTCACATTTGGAAGCTGTTGCTCTGACCCCACAACTTGCAATCAAAGGAGCTCTCAATGCAAGTGAAACAGGCCATACTTAGGCTGCCAAAAAACAAAACAAAACCTCTCAGAGAGATAGCAGGAACATTAGGAGTGGCCAAATCAACAGTTTGGTACATTCTGAGAGAGAGAAAAAGAACACACTGGTGAGCTCTGCAACAGAACAAGGCCTGGATGTCCATGGAAGACAACAGTGGTGGATAACCGTAGGATCCTTTCCACGGTAAAGAAAAACCCCTTCACAACACCCAGCCAAGCAAATACAGTGAGTTCACCACAAGGCTGCTTCTGTCTTCTGTCACATCATCAATAAACACTAGTGACCCAGGTTCATTGGAAGCCAGGCAAGACCATACCATCACACTGCCTCCACCATGTTTTACAGATGATGTGGTATGTTTTGGCTCATGAGCCATTTCAAGCCTTCTCCATACTTCCCCCCGCCCCCATCATTCTGGTACAGGTTGATCTTAGTTTCATCTGTCCAAAGAATGCTGTTCCAGAACTGGGCTGGCTTTTAAAGATATTTTTTGACAAAGTCCAATCTGTCCTTTTTATTCTTGAGGTTTATAAATGGTTTGCACCTTGTGGTGAACCCTCTGTATTTGCTCTCATGAAGTCTTTATGATAGACTTGGATAATGATATGCCTACCTCCTGGAAAGTGTTCTTCACTTGGCTGATGTTGTGAAGGCATTTTTCTTTACATGGAAAGGATCCTATGATCATTCACTACTGTTCTCTTCTCTGGACATCCAGGCCTTTTTGTGTCGCAGAGTTCACAGTGCATACTTTTTTTTTCAGTTGAAATAACAAAGCTTGTGTCAGTGTCCAATTATTTCCAGACCAAACTATCTCTCTCTCTCTCTGGCTTTTCTTCGCAAACGAAGATTCAGGAAGGACTCATCCCGCGCTTTCTGCAAGCGCGCTGATGACTAAAAAGGCCAATCCGAGATAAACAAGTCTGGTTGCAAAAAGCACAGCAGAAGGTCTCCTTGGGTGATGTTTCCAGGTTGTGATTCTTTCTGCATTGTCATTTCTCTTCAAGACTTGTTCGGCGTGAGTTCTCAAATAAGGCTGCAGCATTGTGGATAGTGCGTCTCCATGCCTCCCGATGTGAGGCCAGGGCGGACCACTGTTGGTGATCAATTTGGCCAAGCCTGCGATGTTGTTTCAGGGAGTCTTTGTATCGCTTTTTTGGAGCGCCCCTCTTACGCTGACCCGTGGCGAGTTCACCGTAGAGTAGTATTTTTGGGAGGCGATGGTCCTCCATCCTAGAAACGTGCCCTGCCCAGCGCAGCTGTGTTCTCAATATCATGGCCTCAATGCTGGTGATCCCTGCTTGCTCAAGGACAGCAACATTCGTCACATAGTCAGTCCAGTGTATATTTAGGATTGTGCATATACATCGCTGATGAAAGCACTCGAGGAGTCGTTGGTGGTGGCGATAGGTGACCCATGTTTCAGATCCATAAAGGAGGATAGACAGTACGATGGCTCTATACACACTGATTTTTGTGCTTTGCCTCAGGTGTTTATTGCTCCAGACTCTTTTGTGAAGTCTTCCAAATGCACTATATGCCTTTGCTAATCTGTGATCGATCTCTTTGTCAATCTTGCCATCTGAGGAGATGATGCTTCCCAGGTAGGTGAACTGCTGAATGGACTTGAGCACAGATTTGCCGACGGCAATGTGGGGATGGTGGTATTCGTCCTGTGGTGCAGGCTGGTAAAGAATTTCCGTTTTCTTCAGGTTGACTTCTAGCCCAAACAGCTCTGCAGCTGTTGCAAAGCAGGATGTTAGGTGCTGCAGAGCTGCTTCTGTGTGGGCAACAAGGGCAGCATCATCGGCGAAGAGCAGCTCACGGACTAGATAGTTTAGAGTCTTAGTGTGAGCCCTCAGACGGCTTAAGTTATTATATTATTAAAGTCATTAAAATCTCCTACTACTCATTATTAACAAATAGAATATTCCCAGCTGTATTATTATCAAATTTATATTTGTATATAAGTGAATCTATATACTGTACTTAAATTGATTTTAATATGATTTGTTGTTATGTGCCTTCAAGATTATGCTGACTTACGGAGACTCTAGCCTAGGGTTTTCTTGGCAAGATTCCTTCAGAGGAGTTTGCCATTGCAAACTCTTCTGAGCCTGGGAGAGTGTGTGACTTGCCAAAGGTAATCCAATGGATTTCTGTGGTACAGCAGGGATTCAGACCTTGGTCTCCCAGAGTCCTAACCCAACATTCAAATCTGTGATGTTTACTGAATATATTATTGACTATTGTTCTGCTCTCTCTGGCTTTTCCTTCGCAAACGAAGATTCAGGAAGGACTCATCCCGCGCTTTCTGCAAGCGCGCTGATGACTAAAAAGGCCAATCCCCAAATGATATAGTAATTATTGGTCTGTACCATTCTTTCCCCCATGTACTTACTATACTACACTTAGTGGTCTGACACCAAATTTGGTGGCAAACTACACTGTTATTTTTAAAAGATAAATATATAATTTCTGGAGTCCGCTTTAGGCACTGGGAGCCACAAAAAGGTCTTGAGGGCCACAGTTTGCCCACCCCAATTTAGACCATTTAGAAAGTTGGTTCATCATGTTGATATTTGTTTGTAAAGAGACATCTTTTACAAGTTTCTGACATTCAATTCATTTTGAACAATTAGGTGTTGTCTAGATGATGAAAAAACTCCTCATAGAATGCAAGGAGAATACCTTTTGTCCCAATGACATCCCGTGGTGATTCGCCATTTTCAGAAATGTGTGTGTGTGTGTATCACAAACGGCAAAAACTATGTGGGAAAAGCTTTTGCAGCTTTCCTCACATTTTTAAAAATAATGTGTAGGAATGTGCATTAGCACTCATTAGGACAGCCGATTAGCATCACTGCAGATTCCAGAAGTGGAAAGCTGATTGGTCGAATGTTGGGAGGGGGGGGGGCTTGCTGGCAACAAAGTTGCTGGAACTGCCATTTCTGAGTTTTGCAGTAGCAATTGTGTGCATTTTTTCAGTAGCAAGGCAACCAAACAGCTTTTTAAAAGCAGAAGGTCACACTTATGCATCTTAGATTTAAAGTTTAAAAAATGTGCAGTAGTAGCAACTTGTGGAGAATAAAAATGTGAGTAATTTACTCACAGTCACCATTTTGATTCACAGGCATGCTTCCATGTCAGCTTCAAACACAGCTACGTTCGCACATAGACAAACTCGCCAAAAAAGCTTGGGGACAAATGAATGCTGCTGAAACTTTGCATTAATGCGCAGCAATCCACATTATATTGTCTCATCTAGACATGTTGCTCACTTACTTTTCACTCATTTATCCTCCAGCAAAGTTGATTTGTGTCACTTTTAAGTATTCACACATGAGATTTCCTGCATACTTTTTGTGGCTTGCTACCTCTCTGAGGCATGCTGCCTGTGTGAAAACCACACCCTGTGAGATCCACCCCAAGCAATGTGATGGCAGAACAGACAGGATGTCTCACATTTTAACTTCAACCCCTGGAATCATTCCCATTTTATAACAAGGAACACCAGATGCACTGAAGGACATCAGATGCAAATATATCTTCTTGGGGAAAGTTCCTACCAAGGAAGCAGCTGGAACATTACCCAGTAGCACTTGAAATATCTGTTGCTTAAAGATCATGGAAAATGGTCACGTGGCATGTACAAAAAATAACAAAGATGGTTGGGAAATGCTATCTGCTATTATTTTAATATCTGTTTCCTTTCAGTCCATCCCCTTTGGCTATGCATTGATGGATCTTCATTGTGTCTCAGCCAGATCACCTAAATCCAAGCCCCAACAAGAAACTGGATGAGCGAGTTAACTCACCAAGTCAACAGGAAAGAAACATTAACATTGGCTTGTCATTACCCTCAGAAGACTGGAAGCCGAGATGCGGGAGAAAAGCAGACAAGCATCTAAAAACATTTTTGTCCCACTACAGTAGGACCCCCATATCCACTGAGTCATTATCCACTTATTCAGTTATCCGTGAGACACAAAACAGCACACCTGCCATAGAGTCTTCCTAGAATATGCCTAGAGAGGCATCCTCTCTAGACATTTTCTAGGTCCTCCAAGGCAACTCAATGGTATTTTAAACCAGGAGTCCCATTATTTCCAAACGTGTTCGCTGTTATCCATGATTTGTCCAGGTGGGCCCCTGGAACCAATCCTCCGCAGATACAGGGGTCCTACGGTATATTTAAAAGTGTAAGTGTCCCAGCATAATAACCCTTTTTATCACATGCTGCTGTAATAACGAGAAAGAGCAGCCGCAGCATTATTGGAGCATGGCCACTAGTAAGGTAGTGCTATATTCACCCTGGGGCAGGAATGGAGTGTGTGTGGTGCTCCAGATAGTGGAGGAGTGCATCTCCCATCATCCCTCACCATTAGCTATTTTGGCTAGGGGATTCCTGGAGTCTTAAAGAGTAACTTTTCCGAATGCTGGCAATCCATAAGAGTACCATAGCAGATATTCAGGGGTTCCTGTAGAAACCATTTCTTTAAATTAGAAAAAGTAAAACAAAAAACCCAGACATAGGATGTGTTAAATATTGTCTGTTTGTGTGATCCATCTGTGGAACAGAATTCCAACGGATCAATGACATTTATTTGCCTTCCAGCATCCCTGACCAAATTTTATCCTCATTCTCTTCACCCTCTTGATTTGATACCAAAAGAGCTGCACAGAATAAAGGCCAGGACCACATTTCTCCATACTGCATTCTATAATCACTGTCCGCCTCCCTCCCCCAGCCTTTGTGTGTGCTGCATTCAGAAAGAGAGAGAAAGAGGGAGAGATAAAGAGAACTGGGCGTGTGTGTGTAAGAAAAGATGGTGGGATTGACAGGACAACGGAAGGGGGTGTGGAACCTGATCCTTTGTTGTATTTTTAATCCGAAATTAGTATTTACTAATATTTCCTGTTTCTGACACAGTCATTAGGTTCCTTTATTTCTTTCTCTAAAATGCTGACAATAATTCAAGCTTTTAGACCCTGCCAAGGTTATACAGCCCTGTCTGTGGATTGCAGTGCTTATTCATAAGCCAGTTTAGCTCTGCACTTGTGTTGCAAAAGGATTGAATTATAGCTTTGGTAGTAGATTAGGTTTCTTTGTATTATTCTATTTATATATCTGGTTGCTCCATTATGCATTTTCTTCATACTATCTTATAAACTGATTGGGGCATATCTCCTCTGCTATTGTGCACCTAAGTGCCCACCACAGTATGGATTTGAAAGCAAAATTAAATACCTACTATCGGCGGCTTAGGAAATCATTGGTTCTCAATTGCTCCTTTGTAATTCTGCCTACAATTCTGCCTACCTACATTCAGCTTATAAAGAAAATGCAATTAAAGACACGGATTGCTGAGAAATGGGAATTACTTTCCATCTAAGTAATGAGTAAACTTTTGCTATTTAGCTGTTTCTGAGCCTGTATACCATTTTTTGTGGCTTTGCTGAGGAAAATCTTGGGATGACACTTTTGTGTTCTTAGTACAAGCCAGTTTATTCAAGCCTGCCCCAAGTTCAGTCAATATCTTGCTTTTGCCTTCAGCTTCTATAGTTATGTGTATAATCTTTATTTTCCTCTGTGCACTGAAACAAGCAGCAGGCTAACCTTTATTTATTTTATTTTCCTCAAGTCTAAACTCTCATGTAGGAATGTGGAATACTGTTATCTTCTTAAGCAAGAAGTGTTCGTTGGTTGGTTGGTTGGTTCTATATTTATAGAATAGCAAAAGTCCCCAGGGTGCCTTAAGGAATAAAACAAGGAAGTTGAAAGCAATAATAATACAAAAGTATAATACAATAACTTTGAATGCAGCTTGAGTGCAAACTTGAAATTATGATTTAAACAAAGATCACAGAATAAAATGGTGAATGATTATTTAAGAACTTCAGTAAGATTTAAAAGGCACCGGAACATTTTTTTTAAAAAAAAATCTGGCACAAGAAGGGTATTATTGTAGGTGTCAGGCAAGGCTCTCTTGGGGAGCTATTCCACAACTGGGGTGCTACCAGACAGAGCATGGAAATCTTGCCCTTTGGATTACATCTCCCCAAATCCCCTAGCCAGCATCGCCATTGGTCATGCCAGTTGCAGGCTTTTGGGAGTTGCAGTCCAAAATGTAAATTTCCCTAGCTCTGGATACCACTGCCAAGAGGGCTCTTTCTCTTGTAACAACCTGCCCCCTCCCTCTCCCACAGTCATACTTCTTAGTGTTAAGAAGATTCTAATTATTATTTTAAATAATAATAATAATAATAATAATAATTTATGTCCCACCTTTCTCTTGCCACTGGGACCCAAGGCAGCTAACAACCTCTTTAAAACAATACAAGCTAAAAACAGTACCAAGTTAATTTTACATTATAAATATAACATTTAAAAAAATAATTAAACAATGTACTATGTAATGTTTTTAACTTACATTACATAGTAAAAAATATTAAAAGACCTTTAAAAGACCCTTAATTTTTTAAAAAAACTGCACTGCACAGCCTAACAAGCTGAGCCCTTGTTATTTAATACAAACCTGGCAGCATAAAATGTCTTAATCTGCCACCAGAAGGAGAGCAAGGATTGGGCCAATGAACTCCTGGTCTTCTAGGTGTAGTTATTAAGGCTGTTTCAACCTCTTTAAGAGAGAACCCTGGTTTGGTATAAAACATCTTGGTTACATTCGGAGTTTGACATTTTAATGGTACTCTTAAGGCATTTTGGGTGGTATAACCTGTGAGACTGTCCTTAGATTCTTGTCACTAAGACATACTGAGAAGACTGTCAAATCCTGGCCACAGTCTGAACAGTAAAATATCAGTAAAACCTCAAGTGTCACAAACAGTATCGTGCAGCCCAGTCGTATTTATGCTTGCTCCAAGGCGATTTCCAGTGCATTCAATGGTACTTATTCGGTAGAAAAAGTTCTTGGAATTTATGCCATGCCAATCAATCCTGGACAGGTCAATCATAGTGACCCTGGTTGGTTCTATTCTTCAGCAGATTTTTTAAAAATTACTTCTTTGGGCTACAGCTTCCATGATGATAACCATGCTGGCTGAGGGATTTTGGCAGATGCAATCCATAGTTTGTTCCACGCTCTGTTCCTTAGAAGGTCCAAGTATTGCTTCCTATCTTCAGCTACAGTCCTGTATACATTTAACTTCGTAGTAACTTCTACTGAGGTCCCATTCTGAATAGATACAAATAATATTATGCCATTAAACTTGTAATTGTCAGGAGATTATCAGACCAGCCTAATAAACCAGGACAGGGATGCTACAGTATCTTGAAAGGATCTCCCTTTCAGACGATGTTGTCCCTGTCCAGTTCTGCTCCCATTCTGCTCCAGTGCTGCCCCCATTTTTTTTCATTGACGGCTTAAGCCGTTAATAGATCTGCCATTCTGTTTCTGTAACAGAATGGCGGGCATGTGAAAAGGTGCCCATTATGCTGGTGCAATGCCAGCATTTGTGGGAGGCCAAGAGTGTCAAAACACTTCCTGATGCCTCACTTATGCTTAACAGGCCTCCGCTGCCACCCAGATTGCCCCCCATCGCCCCTTGATCATTGCCAGGTCACCACCAGATCACCCCCTATAGCCTCACGATCACTGACAGATCACCCTCCATGACCCCCCAATCACCACCAGATCACCCCTTGATCACCACCCCTGATCACCACCAGATCGTGCCCCATTGCCCCCGATTGCTGCCAGATCACCCCATGACCCGCCCCGACTGCCACCAGATTGCCCCTTGATTGCCACCCCTGATCACTGCCAGATCACCCCCCATCCCACCCACTCGCTGCCAGATTTTTTGTTGTTGTTCCCGTTTGATAATCTCCTTACAGTCTGCTCCTGTTCCAGCACTGTCCAGAAGGGCTGCTTTAGCTGTGTGGGTTAACATTTGCTAATTTCAGTTTAGGTGCTCCAAACTCATTTCACTTAAATTTATTGTGATGGAGACTCAAGTTTTAAAGAGCACCTATGTTAATGGACTTTATATTCTTCTGTTCTGCATATTCATTTGATATTGTGTTGTCAAGAAACTTTAAATCTCCATCCTCCTCAATCTGCTACCCCAGAATCATTTTCAGGAGCAACAGTGTCCTCATACCATGAACTTTATAGACCAGAGGGTAGAGGATGGAATCCCAGCTCGCTGGGAAGTCAGTTTTTATATTTCTGTCCCTCCTGTCTCACCTGTAGTGCTCCCACTGTTATTGATCTATCACTAGAAACTAGTGTGTGGATAGTGTGGATTTGTATAAAATTCACATTTGTTTTTAGCCCCACTTACTAATAATTTCTTTTAAAAAATAGGGAAAGATCTCACCATAACGGGGGATACTGTGACCAAGTGAACCTGCTTAGCCTGCTGTTCCCCTGTACTTTTTTTTGGTGGGCTCCTTGCTTTTTCTTCCTCTGGATGTTCCCCTTTAAACCAGATGTCAACTAAACAGCTTTCAAAGAGACAAATATCCTGTGGGGGGGGGGGAAGGCATGTAGCCATCCCAGTGGGTTGTGTGTGTGTTTGCTTGGCTGTCTTACTCTACTGTGCCGTGCTTCTCAACCTGGGTTCCAGTCTCCAGACACATACATTAGATTTTGTTCTTCTCCTGCTCCGGCAATTATCATCTCTATGTGTCTCTGGCTACTTCTGCATCACTGCTTCCTCCAGCTCCATATATTGTACTTTCACCTCTTTGAGCCTGTCTGAACACATCCCATCTGCCCTTCCTTACCAGGTGCACCTTATTCACCAGGCAATTGACGTATCTGTGCTTGAATTTCTACCTAGCTGTTTCATTAAATCTGGAAATCTAATACCCTGTCTTGTATTTCTCTCAATGGGGGTAGTAATTGTGCCCTCCCAAGACCCCCCACCATGCAAACCTAGGGCTCCCGACCCAGCCATAATGGTGGTATAACATGGTGCCCCAACAAAAGGACCCATGTTGATGGTCTCCAGATCCTTGAATCTGAAAGTGGGCCTGCACATATTTGGGAGGTGTGTATTGGTCCCATTCTTGACCTCTATATGCAGTGGGATATCTGAAGAGAGTACTATGTATAGTGCCCATTTGATTTTCCCACGTTTTGTTGTGTTACAACCTAGAATAGAAATAGATTTTGACAGATAGACAAATAGAAATAGACAGTTTCCCAACTTGATGCATACGAGATACTCAACTCTCTGAAGGTGCGAAGGATTGTTATTGTCCCACAAAAGTCAAGTAAACAAAAAGAAACCAGTACTTCTTGATTGCATAAACATTCATCTCCTTTTCTGTGAGACACCTAAATAAGTTCTGTTCCAGTTAAGTGGGTACACAAGTGCAGTCTTCATGCTCTGCTGGAGAAAGTATTTGCTTGGTTGGGGATGCTGGAAATTGTTGTTTTACTACATCTGGAAGGCTAGATTAAGGGATGGCTGAGAAATTAAGAAGATTCTAGGAAAAGAGGTTACTTCTCTCCCAGACACAGGAGATTATCACACGGTATCCTCAAAACTGGGACTGTCCCGCTACCACCCACTGCTACACTCCCACCCCACTCCCGTCCCTGTAATGATTTAAAAAAATGTTCAGACACTTACCTTGCTACACGATCTGGAGTACTCCCCATCCCCTCAGCAGTCCAGGTGTGAATGGAGCTGTCACAAAGCTCCTTTCATGTCCCAGAAAGCAAATCCCGCCTGTTCTCACAAGTGAACGATCGCATGGGTATTTTAAAACTAAAAATAAAAATACAAGAAAAAAGTGACAGCAAGCACAAAACAAGAACAAGTGCACACTCTACACTTACAAAGCAACCTGTGGGGGGGGGGGTGGAGGGTGACACTTACCTGGCTGTCCCAATCGTATCCGGAAGTCTTTGGCACAGACCTCCCGGTGACGTCACGTGCTGCTGGCGTTACGCCAGCAGAATAGGCCATCTGTTTACTCACCCATCATTCCATTATTATAATGGAACTGGCTTCTTATTGACAGCTTAAGCCGTGAAGAAGAGGAAGCGGGGGAGGAACAGGAGCAGAACAGGAACATCACAGGACAGGGATGACGTCATGTGAAAAGGGAGCCTGATAGCGATCTCCTGTCGTCCCTGTCCTGGAATGTTTTGACTGTGTGATAATCTTCATACTCAAAGAAGTACAAATAATCAAAAGTGGCTGTTGTGATGAACAATATAAGGATATAATAACTTCCTTGAAGTGTCATAGGTTGTTTTTTTTTTTAAAGCATCCTCAGGGGATTATGAAAACAGAGGGGTCTATCAAAAGTGATCTCCAGCCAAAGGTGCCCACAGTTGTCATACTTTCTAGTATTTCTCAGACTGTTTGGGACAATGGACTTTAACAGGGTGAAAGTGATTGTGTTTTCTTTTCCTAAGGCTTTCATTGTAAACTGAATAAAAAGTCAGTCTGCAAATTATTTCATTTAAGAACAGTCCAAAATAGGAGAGCACTCAAGGTTGGATAGTATTGTATGTATGTACTGCCTTTTCTTTTGTCCTAGTTTTTCTACTACATGGCTCTTTCATTTAGTTATGTTTTCATTTATGGATACATTTATATACTGCACTTTTAAAAAATTAAGTGTAATGTTATATGGCTAGAAACTAGAAAAGTGAGTCCCTTTTATCAAGGGTTACTGGGCTGAAAAAATATAGATTGGGTTTGAATGAATTAGATGCCTTTATTTGAAAAGACAATGGCTGGAAATATTTTCATGGTGTCTTGTTATGAGATCTGGAAACCAGTCATTCATATCGTAATCTTTCTCTTGATATATTCAACTTACAGAACTGGATGTGATGACCCACCCAGCCAAGATATCTCACTGACCTTTGGTGTCTTACTTCTTAACATGGATTCCAACTGCCCAGGACCTTCTATTTCTATTGACTAACTCCAATGGGCCACCATGTGTAGTTTTAGTCTAGGGCAGGGATGAGCAACTGTGGAAGGTTAGGGGACCTCACTTGGCCCCCAGAAGGCCTTGGATGGCCACATCTCCCACTGTATCTGCTCCAAAAACAAAGGGAGGGGAAAGGGAGGTATGGTTGGAACAGAGTGAACAGACATTATAAAAGAAGGCGGGATCGCTGTTTGTTAGCTATCCCACCTTCAGTTCACTCTGTTTCCCGGAATGGATTGGAGAGCGTACCAACCATACCACAGAACCTTACTTTGCTCCTCTGCAATGCCAGGTCGGTTAAGAAAAAAACCTCACATTACTTATGATCTTCTTTTGGATGAGGATGCCGACCTGGCTTGCTTCACGGAAACCTGGCTGGGAGAGGATAGCTCTGTCACGTGGACGCAGGCCCTCCCAGCTGGGTATTCTGTCAGTGACCAGGTGAGGGGAAGTGGGCGGGGGGGGCAGCAGAGTGGCTCTGGTTTATAAGAACAATCTCACCTTGACCAGGATACCTGTCCAAAACACAGTCCACTTTGAGTGTATGTACCTTAGCCTGAGGACCAGGGATAGTTTGGGGATTCTTCTGGTAAACTGACCACCCTGTTGTCTAGCAGACTCCCTAACCGAGCTGACACAGCTGGTCTCAGAGTTGCTGTTGGAGCCGCCCAGACTTTTAGTGTTGGGTGACTTCAACATTCCACTCGAGACCAGTTTGACAAATCTGACTGGTGCGGGAGTTCATGGAAACCATGACAAACATGGGCCTATCCCAAATGGTTGTTGGACCCACACATTGTGCGGGTCATACCCTCAATGTGGTCTTCAGTACGGAACAGGAATATCCGTGGGCGGAGGTTATTAAAACCACCGCATTGTCATGGACGGATCATTTCCTGGTCAAGACTGAACTAAGAGTCTCTTCCCGCCCCACCGGGAGTGGTGGACCCATTAGAATGGTCCACCCCCGAAGGCTAATGGAACCAATAGGATTCCAGAAAGCCTTGGAGGGTTTAATGGTTGGTAATGCCGGTGACCCTGTCGAAGCATTGGTTAATACCTGGAACACCGACCTTACCAAGGCTATCGACACGATCGCTCCCAAGCGTCCTTTCCAACCCGCTCCAAACCATAAGCCATGGTATACATCAGAGCTTAGGAAAATGAAGTGGGTTGGACAATGACTAGAGCACAACTGGCGGAAAACTCGACTCTTATCCGATAGGACTCATCATAGGAACTTTCTTTGGTACTATCGAGAGGCAATACATACAGCGCAGAGATCCTTCTCCTCTGTACGTATTGTGTCTGCAGAGTCCTGTCCAGCAGAGCTGTTTAGGGTGGTAAGGGAGATGACGCAGGTATACCTGCGCAGAACCCATTGCTTAACCCAACAACGGCCTGCTGTGACGCATTTAACAACTTCTTTGCAGATAAAATCTCTTGGATATGAGCCGACTTAGATGCCAATAATTTGACAGAAACAATTGACGAGGTGTCCAGCAACTCCGCTGATATAAGTTTACTGGATCAATTTCAATCCGTGAGAACTGAGGATGTGGACAAGCTACTTGGTAGGGTGAGGAAGATGACCTGCCCTCTCGATCCTTGCCCTTCATGGCTGGCCATCCAGGGGTGGACTACCTTGATGGTGTTCCTTAAGGACATCATCAATGCATCCCTCAGAGAAGGGTGTGTTCCATCTTGTTTAAAGGAAATGGCTGTTAGGCCACTCCTGAAAAAAAACTTCCCTGGACCCCGTGGACATGAACAATTATAGGCCGGTTTCTATGTTACCATTCTTGAGCAAAATGATCGAGAGGGCAGTTGCACTTCAACTCCAAGTGGTCTTGGATGAAACCGATTATCTAGACCCATTTCAAACTGGCTTTAGGATGGGATTTGGAGTTGAGACTGCCATGGTTGCCTTGACCGACGACCTGGGTCTAAGCATCAACAGGGGTAGTGTGCCCCTGTTGGTGCTTTCGGACCTCTCAGCGGCTTTCGATACGCTAGATCATAGCATCCTCTTGGATCACCTGAGTGGATTAGGAATCGGAGGCACTGCACTCCAGTGGTTCCGATCCTTCCACTCGGGCAGGACCCAGAGGCTGCTGCTCGGGGACAGCTGCTCCAGCAGAAAGGAGCTTACTTGTGGCATTCCGCAGGACGCCCTCCTGTCCCCGATGCTGTTTAACATCTATATGAAGCCGCTGGGTGAGATTATTCGGAGTTATGGGGCTGGGTGTTTTCAGTACGCGAATGACACCCAGATCTATTTCTCCTTGTCCCGATCATCGGCCTCAAATTCCGATGGCATCTCTCCTCTTAATGATTGTCTTAAAGCAGAAATGGGCTGGATGAGGAAAAACAGATTGAGATTAAATCTGGACAAAACGGAGGTGCTCACGGTAGCGGCCCCAAAACCAGGAGTTGGGTTGCAACCTCCAGTCCTAGACGGGGTCACGGTCTCCGTTAAAGACTGTGTTCGCAGTCTAGGGGTGCTCCTTGATTCATCGCTTCAGATGACTAATCAGGTGAATGCGATGGTCAGGAGCGCCTGTCATCAGCTTCGGCTGATACGGCAGCTGCGCCCTTTCCTGGAAATAAGGGACCTTGATACTGTGGTGCATGCGCTGGTAACCTCTCATCTAGATTTCTGCAATGTGCTCTATATGGGGCTACCCTCATGCTTGGTCTGGAAACTTCAGTTGGTACAAAATATGGCAGCCAGAGTGGTCTCGGGAACATCTCGGAGACACCATATAACTCCAGTATTAAAATCTCTCCACTGGCTGCCTATCAGTTTCCAGGCCCAATATAAGGTGTTGGTTATTACCTTTAAAGCCCTAAATGGCTTGGGTCCAACTTATCTTCAGAACCGCCTCCTCCCATACAATCCTCCCCACGCGCTCCGGTCCTCTGGGAGGAATTTGCTTCAGCCACAAAAATCTAGGCTGTCTCCAACCTCCCAGAGGGTCTTTTCGGTAATCGCCCCCAAATTATGGAATGGCCTGCCAAACGAGATCCGTCAGATGATGAGCCTGAGTAGCTTTAAAAAAGCACTAAAGACGGATCTCTTTCAGCAGGCCTTTCCTAATTAGATCCCGCCTCAGGAGCTCCTGGCCTCTTTTTCAGTCTGCTGGCTATTTATTTTTTTTAATGTGATTTTAGATTACTGTAGTTGTTTTTAATTTATATTGGTTTAATATCTTTTTATGGGGGAAGGTGGGGGTGGGTGGTGTTTAGGGATTTTAATCTGTATTTGTATTTTAATTTTTGTAAGCCTCCCCAATTGTTTTTAACAGAGGGGTGGGGTATAAATAATAATAATAATAATAATAATAATTATTATTATTATTATTTAAAAACCCACAAATTTTGCCCCCAAATGCCTTTTAGGGAACATGGGGACATTCTCACCATGTTCTTCAGACTCCCTGGGCTTCTAGAGGTCATTCTGGAGCATTTTGAGGTGGAGAAAAAACATTTTTGAAAAAGAATTTCAAAAATTTGTTTCAACCCATAGGTATGGGGGGGGGCTCTAACTGTAGTAAAAATGCCACCCACACTCCATAGAGGTCATTTTGGAGTGTTTTGATTTTTTTAAAATCCTGGGAGCCACAAAAATGGCCCTTGGTGCTGCATGTGGCCTGTGGGCTGCCTTTTGTCTACAAGAATAGAAGATGCTAAACCTATACTAGAATCTGATTATCTAGTATAGGTTTTCTCTCTTGCTTTATTCTGATTATCTCAGTTTTGGGTGCAAGAATGTTGCTAACGTATTAGATATCCTACAACAAATTCCTATCTGGATGGCACTTGTTCATCTTCCTTACTTTGGGGGAGCCTGTGAAATGTGGAAGGGATCCCCCTATCTCTCAGGTCCAGACATTACTCTGTACAGTGGTAGCTGATGGCTTCCCTGTCAGTGGAGCAGTGAATCCTCTCTGGGTTTTAGTCTCAACTTTAAAGGATCTATCCAAGCTGCTGAACCTATTTCGGGGATAGGGCCCAGCAACTTGTATAACTTCTTTAAAGTTCAAATTAAAGCCCAGAGTGGACTCAGCACCCAACCAACATGGAAGCTACTAGCCACCAGCATTTATATCTCTGGCTAAGTTAGCTCATGGGTTCTACACACACAGTGACTACTTTAATGAGCAACACTTGTACAGCAGGCAGAAATGATGTAAAGGCTCAAATCCCTTTGCTAAAAATAAAAATCAAATTTAATTAAAAACCCAGCCTGTCCTGGGGTGATAGTAATACTATTGTCTGTAGTAAGGCAGAATGGCGAAATTGCATTGCTATTTGCAATTTAACATTGCATGAGTCTAAGAGCTCAATTTTGAACTGCACTGAGTCTGGTTCTCCACCCACTGAAATCTCTTTGCACCTTCTTTACTTTAGGGCCGGTTCTGCCAGTAGGCCACCTCTGTCAGTGGATACTGAAGGATCTAAAGTAGTGGGGCATTGTAGGACACAGCTGTGGGTGGCACACAGCCTGCCCTGAGTCCCCTAAGCGAGTCTGCTGCCTTCATAGAATCATAGAATCATAAAGTTGGAAGAGACCACAAAGGCTATCTAGTCCAACCTCCTGCCATGCAGGGATACACAATCAAAGCACTCTCTACAGATGGCTATTCAGCCTCTGTTTAAAAACCTCCAAAGAAGGAGACTCCACCATACTCTGAGGCAGTGCATTCCACTGCTGAGCAGCTCTTGCCATCAGGAAGTTCTTCCTAATGTTTTAGGTGGACTCTCTTCCTGGAGTTTGAGTCCCTAGCTCCATGTCCTTTTCTCTGGAGCTGCAGAAAACAAGCTTGCTCCATCCTCAGTATGACATCCCTTCAAATATTTAAACATGGCTATCATGTCACTTCTTAACCTTCTCTTCTCCAGGATGAATATGCCCAGGTCCCTAAGCCATTTCTCATAGGGCATGGCTTACAGACCCCCCACCATTTTGGTCACCCTCCTCTGGACACGTTCCAGCTCTTCAGACGCATTGAAGAGCACTGTCTTATAGGACTTTATCACCCTCCTTTTCTGTCCTTTTGTTGGCATAATTTGTGACATTTTTATGCTGGCAAAAGAACCCCCTTTACCACACTTACCTTCCATCCCGTCTAAAGGCAGCCCCAGCAATGACGGAGGAGTGAACGGAGCTCTATGCACTTCCTGGAATGAAATCTCACAGATTCTCACAAGGAGATGCTAGCATGAGAAATTAAAAATAAAAGCAAAAATAACACAAAAAGTTAACAAAAGCACAGAAAAACACTGTAAAAGTCCTAAGTAAACAGGGGAGGTTCATAAAAAGAGCGTCACCTACCTGGACGTCACAATCTCAACCAGAAGTGTTCTGGTTGGACCGGCCATTGACGCTGTAATAACATGGGAAAAAGTGTGAGGTTTCAAACACCAGCAATGCCAGCAAAAAAAGCACCCCAGCTGATCTACTGATAGGTTGGCCCGTCAATAAGATAGAACGGCTTTTTGACAAGACATAAATGCGAAAGGACAACGTCATCTGCTATGCGTGCCTTTTTGCATTTATGTGGGGTCATTATCATGCCGTATTTCATGTGTCTGATAAAGTTCATCTGCAAGACATTCATATATGGAAAACTGGGGTGCCATCTTGGCCTTTACCTCAGGCAACAAAATATCTAGCTCTACCTCTCCTGACAGCCAAAATGGTGCCCCTTATTAATTTAATGTGTGTAAGCAAAAGCAAATGTTTGCAAAAGTATACTGGCCCTCTCAGAATGGCTGAGAATTTAATATCCAAATTAAATGATAGTTGGATTTAAATCTTCCTCTTCCTTCCTTCCCTCCCTCTAACCTCACCTTCCCTCCTGCAAAAGAAGGCTGTTGGATATCTATCTACCATTGACACCTGCTGTTTCCTCAGGAAGGATCTGGTCTATGGTTGTTCAGTGTGCTCTTGGAGCTGTGAACACTGTACTGCCCTGGAATATTTTCAGGGCAAACCTTTCTATGGGTCCAAGAAACAATTAACTTATCTATTTTCTGCTATAGTCCTGAAGCTTTATGAGCAGAACAGATGTAAATTTCATTTAGCCTCAAAAACCAATGTATAATTTTTTTCTGTACAGCCGAAAAGTGGAGAACCACTGTGATTAGAAGATACATTTCAATTAATTCTCCCCTTCAACACTTTATCTCTCTGGCATCAGAACCTTTTATAGTGTTAAAATTAACAATTATTCAGCTGATGGCTGGCTGAACCCACAAGGGGATCTGGAAAGGGCTTCAGATAACACAACACGTATGAATCATTCAGGAGGACAATTCATGAAAGAAAAGTTATCTGTGTTTTGGATGACATTGGAAGAACTAAATAGGGAGGCGATGTGAAGAAGGGGCATTTGGTCTCCATTGTCCATCTTGGAGTTTCCATTCTCCTGTATTATAATTGTGTTGTGAAATGCACATTTTCAAAATTAATTAACCATTACAGTAGAGATGAATGCCTTTCTTTCTGCTAAGAAAACTCTTGGCTCCAGTGGTGAAAGATGATTTCGCAGGCCCAGTGCTCTTAAGGAAAGCTGTTGCCAGATAAGGTGGCAACTGTACTTTGAAGAGGAACAATAAGAGGTGACAGACAAGCCCATGTTTACCAAAATGAATAGAGGACTCGCAGGTTTCCACTTGACGATCAGTTACATAAATAGCAAATCAAGTCTGGAGTGATGTTTCACCAGCCCCTATCAGTAACCAAGTGGCACATAACTGCAGATTATAATAGCATGCCATGAAATTTTACTCCAGGCTTCATTGTCCTGGAAAAACTTTGCCTTATATTTTTATTTTCAAGGGGGGGGGGAACCCTACCACCACCCATTTAAACAGAACTTTTGTGGTGGTTTTTTCTCTTCCCTCCCCCCTTTAGCAAAGATAAATGACTTTCATTACAGGACAGAAACTATTGCTGCCTCAATGTTTTTACATTTGGATTTGACAAGATAGTGACAAGAAGCCTTATGGGCAGAGTTTCAGCAGCTCCTGGCCCCTAAGCTTCCATCCATATCTGTCTACCTATCTACTTAATTTAGTAATAGCTGATAGCCAAAATAGTTAAATATGATGCTGGGAATAATCTGTAGGAAAGGTTTGTCACCTTTAACATAGGCAGCTTACAAACGTTCACAGTCATCTAGCTAACCACTGTCAGAAGCAGAATACTAGGGACTTTATCAGACAAGCCTCTACAAACATTCTTTTGCCACTATATTTTGCACTGTTTTTCTGCCAGCAAAAGAACCCTTTTTATCAGTTCTACCTGTAATGAAAAGCATGAAAAGGCAGCCCCGGCATTACCAGAGCACAAATACTAGCACTGTTTACTTCTGCGTTCATGATCTAAGCTGTTCTCACAAGAAATTTTAAAATACAGCAAAAGAAACAACAACAAAAAAAGTACACACAAACACAGAAACACACTCACAAAGTCCCAAACAAACTGGGGAGGTTTTTAAAAAGAGCATCCCGTTCCTGGCTTTCTTGGTTTCAACCAGAAGTGTTCTGCCTATTGACAATATAACCACGAGAGGAAAATGGCATACAGTTTCAGACTCAGGCAATACTGGCACAAAAGCACCATGGCAGATCTATTGACAGCTTGGCCTGTCAATAAAAAAAACCCACCTTATTTTCAAGACATAATTGTGAAAGAACAATGCCGTCTGGTATGCAAACCCTTTCGTGTTCATTAGGTGTTGTTATGACACCATATTTGCTGCATCTGATAAAGTCCTAGGTTAGATTGGCCTTGGTTGGATCCAGCAAGGTAATTTTTATGTTCCTCCAAATAGCCAACCATCCACAGAAATGCAACGGAGAAGTGGACATATAAATCTTATCAAGTGGCCATTCTGAGAAAGAGAAAGGATGAACTGAACTTAAGGATATATCAGTGCCACAAAAACAAACAAACAAACAAACAAAACCCCAATCTCAAAGAATCATAAGAACTATAGTTCGCTGAGGTGTTTAGAATGATCTGCCAGATATCTTTGCTACTTTCTCCCCTGCCTCCCATGTACAATCTCTGGGAAATGTGCATGATTGTAAAACCAATTGAAATCTAGGCTATGATTTTGCCCCAAATCAGCTTCCAATCTAATGTCTCCTATGTGTGTAGGACTACATCTCCCATCACTCCCAACCAAGGTGTACACATCCTGGACATTTGGAGGGCACCAGCTTGGGAAACACTGCTTCCAACCATTATTTGAAAGAACTGCTTACTTTGTGATTTTGGGAAAGCTGCTTATTCTTTTGCCCCATCTCAGTTTCTTCATCATTTTTATTTGCCTATTTTATTCAGATGTCATAAGTAGTTCATTATTCTGTGTCTGTAAAGTCCTTTGAAACTGCAGGGTTCTGTGTGTTGCCATTAGAGATAATTATAGCTTGCAGATGTTTATGATGTGTGGGCTTTTTTTTTAAAAAAAAGATGAGCAGTTAATAGCAAGAACACCTGTCTGTTCTGCATGGATATTAAAAAAAATACATTAGAGCAGTTTTCGCAAGAATATGACTTTGGCTTTGTGTCCTTGGACAATATATTGGCTCCTCCTCTTACTCTTATACAATGCAAGTGGGGCCTGAAACTAAGTTTTGCAATGTACTTGTCTCCTAGTATGCATGCTTCTGTTCAGGTTCCAGCCAGCATTCCACTCCCATACCCTACACAGAAGTCTTCTCTGTTTTTTCTTTTCTATCTTTTTTTTTATTCAACGTCCTGTGGCATCTGGGCAGATTCTTTCACTGGTGGTGGATGCCCCCCTGCGTTTAACCCTCTTACCCTAGAGTGGGACATTTAAGTTCCCCAGAGAAGAGCCTGAAAGAGCTTCTTTGGAGACTAGAGCTCCCACGATCCCTCAGTCAGCATAGCCACTGACCCCATTTGATTGCAGAATCCAGACAGAACTGAATCAGCCATGTAGACACTCTAACATGGTCAAACCTGCACAGTCTCATTCCAGTTGTCAGCAGAGTGGTCCAAAATTTTCTTCATTCAGAGAATGCTGGAATATTCTGGAGACAGGAAATACCTCCCACTACCCAAAGTGTATATTTCCTTTTATATTACCTGATGTGATTTGATATTTACTCCACCCTGAGCTTTCTGACTCTGGCTGTCTGGATGGAACACACTTGATTCTGTAAACACAAATGCTCCTTTAGACATGGCACAATATTCAGGAATTCTTGGTATCAGAAAATAACCAACTTTCACAGCACACATTTTTGTTGTTGTTTTTTAAAAATCTTTTTAAACAAAATTTTGGTTTTCTGAAGATACTAACACCTCCCTTCTGCTTATTCATGGCCTTGTTTTTTTGCCACTGTAGGAAGTGATGTGGTTGAGGACTCAGCTGCTGCTCTCCCTCTAGAATGGCACATGTTTTAGCACTGGCCAAACAGATTTCCAAACCTGTGTAGAAATAATTTTTCCTGTCGTATTCTTCATGAATGTTCTTATCCTATTCTTCTGCCCATGTGCATGGCCACACTTAACACAATGCTAATCAATAGATTAAAACCCAACATGTTCTATTCAGGAAGAATAAGTAGCATCATCTTTCAACATGTTAAACACCATTCATCTAGGCCACAACAAGGTAATACTAACAATCAAGATTAATATGTGTGCACATGTGTGCACTTGTAGAATGTTCAAAGCTCTATAGAAGCACTTTGGTGTTTTGTTTTTTAAAAAAATATTTAATTCATAAGATGAGTTATTTTATACATTGATTGATATCTCAGTGCAAACATTTGATACAGCAGCTTTATAACTCCACAGAGCAACTGATGGAACTCATGTGAACTTACTCCTGGATGCTATGGAAGGTACAGCACACTTACTGAGCACTCTTAGAATGAATGTGAATTGAACATATCATACAATATGTACAACGGCTGGGAATCAGTGGAGCTGCCAAAGGCCACACACAATAAAAATTCTAGACAAGAACCACCACGACCACGGCAAACAGGCCATGCTCCAATCATTAGGCAGAGTGAGACAGCAGATTTTTGGTGGCAGGAATGGGCAGCCAACTATTTATTTAATGTGATTGTTATGCTATCTTTTAAAGTCAAGGAGTTGCACAGGCACCAAAATAACTTGACAGTCTTTGGGTTCCATGTGCCTGGAATGGGAATTGGGTGGGATTGCTGCTCTGCCTCAGGTAGCTAAATGTCTTGGGCTGGCCTTGATCAGAAAGAATAAGTAGCATCAGCTTTATATATGTTAAGCCTCATCCGTCTAGGCCACAATAAGGTAACAGTAACTATCAGAAATTTTTTAGAATTTTCAAAAGCTCTGTATAAGCACTTTGGATTTTTTTTTTAAAAAAGACAGACAATTCTGATGGAATATCAGGTAGATCTTCCTGAAGTCAAGAGCTGTTTGATAGTAGAATAGATTGCCTTGGAGAATGGTGCACTCTCCTTCTTTTGGAAGGTCTTTACAAAGAAGTTGGATGAGCCTCTTTCTGGAGTGCTTTAGTCGTGTATTCCTACATGGCAAGGGGTTGGACTAGATGGCCTTAGTAACCCCATCTAACTATGATTCTACACTAAAGCCCCGAGATTCACCCTGAGAGTTCACTGCTAAAGTCATGTGCTTTTGAGAAAGAATTCTGGGGCCAGGAATTTGTTTGGAGAATTAGAACTGAACAGCGCTCACAGTCCTTTCACAAAACATTAAACAATCCTCCTAATTATATCACATTTTCTCCATTTTGACAATATAATTTAGGGTTGAGAGGGGTCATTTTGTTGCTGCAGTTGTTCAACATATCCAAGTTAGAAGTCTTTGCCAATCTGATCAGCTATATAGCTCTCCTGGTTGATCCAGATCTACTTTCTGCCAACCTTCCTTCACACAAACAACCAAATGGTGTCTCCTCCATGCTTGTAAAAAACAGAATTTGGAAAAATTATTCTTTTTTACTACTACTTCCAGAATTCTTCAAACATAGAAGATTCCAGCATTATAGTTGAAAATAGTAACATTTCCATAAAAATTACTTTATTGTAAAATAGTAACATTTCCAAGCTCTGCTAAGTATGTACAATAATAAGCTAGGTCAGCAGCTCTTAAACTTTTCTTTAGCAGGGACCCAGGGACCCCATTTAAATATCTTTTGTTGCCATGAATCTCCAATATTTAAAAGCCTAATAATAATAGCTACAATATCTGATGATGATGATGATGATGATGATGATGATACAATTACACCATCCATTAAACCTTCCGTCAGAGGCACTGGAGAGGGAGGGAAGACTTTTCTTCTGCTTCTTCCTGCAAGTTTGTGGCTGGAGCTGATTGAAGAGCAATGCACAGGCCAACCCATCCAGCCTTTGCCTTGGCACATGGCCACTCCACTGCAGGCAGGAGGTGGGCCAAGCATCCTTCAAGCCTTCGTGGACCCCCTGTGAGGACATTGTGGACCCCTGGAGGTCCCTGGAACACAGGTTAAGAACCACTGAGCTAGGTAATAAAAATTATGCTGTATTTAATGCTACTCTTCAAACTGGCTCTCTTGGGCAAACTGACCACCCTGCATAATGCTGAGCTTTCTCTATGAATCAAGCTATGTAGTTAAGAACCATACTCAAGGGTTTTCATTGCTTGCATTTTCCACTTTGCCTTCCAGAGCTTCAGCTTTCATTGCAGTGTCAACTGCTTCACTTTCAGGGGTTTGCACTGCCCAAAGTATGCGCGGTTATGATGTGGGACTGAGCTTTCCCTCTGAGGTTGCAGTGAAGTTGTGGAACTCCTCTCTAGTGGAACTTTAATGTGATTCTTTGGGCTTTTAGATGTCCTCTATGGAAGGCATTTGGCTTGCCCCATTATCTCTATGTCCATTTTTGCTCTTCTGATTAATATTGCCATTAATTAAGTTGTATAATTGAAGGTTGTTGTGTTTTTTTCCCCAAAAATGTATAGTGGTATGATTATATCATGTCTTTCATCGTTAGCCTTGTCAAAGATCTTTCAATCATAGAATTGCAGAGTTGGAAGAGACCATAAGGGCCATCCA
Source organism: Gambelia wislizenii (assembly GCA_030847615.1). NCBI lineage: Eukaryota > Metazoa > Chordata > Lepidosauria > Squamata > Crotaphytidae > Gambelia > Gambelia wislizenii. The sequence continues at coordinate 200,538,132 of JAUMIR010000003.1, read as the reverse complement.
GTCCAAACCCCTGCCACGCAGGAAATCACGATCAAAGCATTCCTGACAGATGGCCATCCAGCCTCTGTTTAAAGACCTCCAAGGAAGGAGACCCCACCACGCTCCGAGGGAGTGTGTTCCACTGCCGAACAGCTCTTACTGTCAAAAAGTTCCTCCTCATGTTGAGGTGGAATCTCTGTTCCTGGAGCTTGCATCCATTGCTCCATGTTCTAATCTCTGGAGCAGCAGAAAACATGCTTGTTCCATCCTCAACATGAGGTAAATCAGGAGGTAAATTATAAACACTTAGCAGTATAATACTATTGCCCTTCCACCTCTTCATTCTCATCTTTCTCTCTCTCTTCTCTGTCTTTCTGCACACACACACACACATTCAGAGAGATGGTTTGTGGCTTCTATGTCATTCAGGCAGTGAGGCCATTTTGGATTTTAGTCTAAATTTTAAAAGAGCTATCCAAAGTGCTGAGTCCTGTTCCCCAAATAAATGCAGTACTTTGGACAGTGCCAAGTTCAGACTGTTCCCCAAATACATGCAATACTTTGGACAGTGCCAAGTTCAGACTAGAACACAAAACAGATTCAGCATCCCCCCTGACATAGAAGTCACCAATCACCACACACACACTGCCCAACTGAGAATCTTATTTCATGCACCTTACAAAGTGAACTTTCAGCTCCCAAAAGCTAATAATGTGTTATTACATTGAAATAAATGAGCTAATCAGACAAATGCCTCAACAGGTCTGCAACAGACTAGCACAGCAACACTTCTGGAAGCCAACCTTTATTGTTAGTAAAAAGAAATTTTAAAAAGAGATGATACACTTATGCACAGAGGTAAGGCCCACTAAGTCAAATGGGGCTTCCTCTCAGGTAAGAGGTTATCAAATAGTAGCCTCAATCATATGAGGAGTGTTTGGGGAAATTAGTTTTTTGGACTCAATTCCCATCGGGGCTGGGTGAATCTGGGAGTTGTTATCTAAAAAAAGTAACTTCCCCAGGATCTGCAAAGGAATGAATAACATCTAGGTGAGAACTGAAATGGGCCAAAATTTTGTCCTACTCCTCATTTGAGGGCTCCTAGGTAGAATACTAATTATGAAGAACAAAGTAAACAAACAGAAGTATTATTCTGTATATACCAATATGCTTAATATATAATTGTGCATTAAAGAACACAGATCCCTCCAACTGCTACATTTATAGTCTTATGGGAAAGAAATAAGACAGCCATTTTATGCATACTTACCAGGACGTAGCTCTCACTGAACTCAGTGTGCCTTACATCTGAGTAGACATGCATGACTGCACTGCAGTTCACTGCAAATATAGTTCCATTTTCTTAAAAAAATTATTTGATGCCCGCATCTGAATTTCACAGGAAATACTTCTACATAAGCACCAGACTCTTCATTATTCCAGTCCTGCACTGAGAAGGATATTTTTAAGTAATGTCAGCACAATGAAAGGATTAGATAACTCTGTACTTATTTCTTCTGACAAAAGACCCTATAATTTAAAATAATTTCATTTAACAATTAATACGTGACCTCACTTGTGGTTTTTGCATCACACAGTATGCATGGTGGCTGGTAATCCCTTAATAAACAACATGCATCATCTTAATAATCATTTGTTGTACATAATTTAAAAAGGGATTTTGATTACTTGTGCAATGCCGCTAAAGTAATATCCAGGATTAACTTTTTGCAAGAGCCTTAACCCTCCCTAAAAGATGAGTAACTAGCTTAGAGTAACTCCATTCTTTGCTGTCTCTTCTATTGTTGTAATCTTCTTATAGTTAAAAAGTTTTCTCTAATACTTAGCCTAGATCAGCGGAATTCACTCTTAGACCATAGACCACACACTACTGCATATAGCTGGCCTAGATTTCCCACCCACCCCTTTTTTTTGTACTGGAGATTATGCTTTCATCACACATTCTCCTGCAGAGGGAAATCACAAAACCTAAAATTGTATGTTTCTTTGCATACTTTCCAATGAGCTCTGTTCACCAGGACCATCCTGTTTTTTGTGATGCCCAACCCTAGAAAATTGCCATCCCTATTTTGATCTTGGTGAGAGCAGGCATACACACTAGCCAGTTGCCATTAAATCATCCTTCTCCTGCCCCACAATTTTAGGTTCATCAGGAGTTAGATCTCTGAAGGGGGGGAATGGGAACATGGCAAATGGATAGTGGGACCAAGCTGAAAATGAATGAATAGAATAATCCAGCTTGTCTACTCCCCCTCCCCTCCACACACACATCAGGACAAATGCAGTTTTAGGCTGCATTAATAGAATTGTTGTTTCCAAGTCATGACAGCTAATAGTTTAGTAATGATGATGATGATGATGACAATGTAATGAAAATTCATTTATACCATGAGTGCAAAAAGGCCTTTTTGTAGCCTCTGCCCCAAAGGCACAGTTAGTTAGTTTAATTTATATCCCAACTTTGAGGCTGTTTTTGAATCCCTTTTAGGGAAAGACATGGGTAAAAATAAAATAAAATAAAAACCTTTCTCCCAACAGAGCCAGTACGGTACAGCAGTCTGAATGTTAGACTAGGAGACCAGGGTTCAAATCACACTCTCTTAGCTCCAGAAGAAGGCAATAGCAAACCTCTGTGGAATAAATTTTGCCCCCCCCCCATGATAAGGTTGCCATAAGTCAGAAACAACTTGAAGGCACACAACAACAACAACAACAACAACAACAACAACAACATAACTTTCTCCCCACAGAGGACCCAAGGAGGCATATAACAAAGTTGCAAACCATATATTATTAAAAACCTGATGACACAAACTTTAAAAAATACATTAGCTATCATGAAATATCCATAATTTACAGAAGCATAAAAACATTGAAAAGACATAATAATATGCTAGTATTGCTGACAATAAAGATAAAAATGCAGCACACACAGACCACATTTTTAAAAAAAAGAATGCTTCTGCACACCCAATTCATCTCCATTTGCCTGTTTAAACAAAAAGGTCTTTACTTGCTGGTGAAAGGGAAGCAGAGAGGGGATGAGCCCAGCTTCCGCTAGGAGGGAATTCCACGGCCAAAAAGCCACCAGCAAGAAGGCCCTCTCACACGTACTCACCAGATGAGCCAGTGACAATGATAAGGCCATGAGGAAGCCATCCTGTGAGGGTCTCAAGAATTGGACAGACTTGTATAGGTAGATATACTCTTTCAGACAGTGAAATCTAAGCTGCACTGGTCAGGTGCCCTCCAAACCCCAGTCTCCTGAACCCAAAATTGAAACTGGAAGAGAATATCCAGTCACTTTCAATTTCAATTTGCTCTAGCTTTTCTTTAACGTTCCCCTCCCCACATTTTCTGTTGTGGTGTGTCCCACAATGGCGGTTGGGAGTAAAAATTCGCCCCTTCAGCCCTGTAAAATTTGTCCAGCCTTCATTTATACTTTCACTTTCCACTCAGCAGTCCTCTCAAGCAGCACTGAATAGTGGGAACAATAATGCAATTATAATATGAACATTTTAAACACAAGCCAATCTAATTATTGAAAAAAGAAGGCAGACATAAAAAGGCTACATATGAATACTTCTCCCCGCCACACATCAGAACAGCTTAGAACTTGCCCTCTCCTGTCATTTTAGCACTACTCACGGCTGCAAATAGAACAGCTCAACGATTATACATATGCTAAATAAGAAGAACAAGAGAAATACTGATCCATATCATGCCCAGACATATTATATGATTAGCTCATAGTTTTCACTGAGCAATACAAGCAGCTATGCAAAAACTCTGTCCCTCTGCTTTCCGGTTCATTTGAATGACTCCTTTCACTTTTTTCTTGCAAATATCATTGGATTGTTCCAATCTGATAAGATGAATGAAACTTCCCCTAACATTCTCCCTGTTGTTTCTCCCCATTGACTTTGGCTTTCTTCATTTACTCTGCAGTTGTTGTTGTTGTTGCTGCTGCTATTTTACCATGGGTGCTTGGAGCTCCAGCTTCCAGGCCTAATCTGGTCCATGAAGGATCCTGGATACAACCATCTCCAGTAGGCTCCTGGGGAGAGGAACCTAGACTGTCATCTACAATCACTGATTGGAAATAAGGGCGTGGCTTCATTCACACAGCACACACAGTTCCAAAGCTGGACTCTGAGCTCAGCCAGCTATTACTACAGCTGTCTAAGGATTTATCAGACATGGGGAAATGAGGCAAAAAAGTGTCCCAAACCACATCAGAAGAACACGACGATAACAGAAAGGGCAACATTATCAGACGCCTACGTCCTCAGCCATTCCCGGGATGTAGCGCTGACGCAGACAGGGCTTCACTTTTTTATTGATGAGGACAAGCCGTCAATAAAAAAGGACACCTTATTCACACCTGTGTTATGTCCTGGAATGCTGAAGGCCATTGTCGTCTGATAATGTCACCTGTTTTTGTTATTATCATGTTCTTCTGTTGCGGTTTTTGCCACGTCTCATAATCTCCTAAATCTGGAGGTCAGGGCCCAATGGCTCTTGCAAGTGCAGGGAACAGGGAGATGCTGCATACCTATCCAAGCCACCAGTGACCCAGTGATATCAGTGCGTGTGTGGACACCACACCTCTGATGTCATCAGGCCCACAGAGGATTTAGGGGCTGAGCATTTGGCCCCCTACCCCAAAAGCTTCTCCATCCAATGCATCAGAGAAGGAGCACTAAAAATATCTCCAGACCAGGTCTTTGACTTGTTCCTTTCAAAGCTTAAACTCTCCTGTTGTTAATAATTTTCTTCTTTCTTAAATACTAAATGAAACATTTTGTTCTTCTTTTTAAATTGCTTTGTAGTCATGAAATATTAGTACAGTACTCGTGTTTTGTAGTTTCGCTTTTTCCTTTGACTTCTACATGCCTGTCTTAAGAAGCTAATGTTTGAACCTTCTTTCTTTCGTATGTGGTAGACTTGTAAGAAAGTGAAAAGCTATTGGTCCAAGATACATACGTTAATTTTAAAAAAACTTCAAAGGTGATTTTTTTTTTAATGTTACCAGAGATGTTTTTGTTGGGTAAATATGGACTACTTCTTTGATACATGACAACAGCAGCAAGAATATTGTTTGCTCAGCCCTGGATGAAGACTGAAGCACTGAAGATGGAAAAATAGACTGTTAAAGTTGCCAAGTTAGCCCACGTTGCCAAGCTAATATGGTTTTTCCTTTGAAAAACCAACTGGAGATTTCTTGAAAGGCTGGAAACCATTTATGGATTTTCTGAGCAAGAAGAATAGTAAGAATACCATAATTTGTGATTAAGAGTATGTAGCCACATCTGTAATGGTAGAATTATACAGGCTGAGAATCCCTTATTCGAAATGCTTGGGACCAAAAATGTTTCATTTTTCAGATATTTTTGGAATACTTGCATATACATAATGAAATATCTTGGAGATGGGACCCAAGTATAAACACAAAATTCATTTATATTTCATATATACCTTATACACATTGCCTGAAGGTAATTCTATAAAGCATATTTTTAATAATTGTGTGCATGAAGCAAAGCTTGTGTAGACTGAACCATCAGAAAACAAAGGTGTCACTATCTCAGCCACCTATGTGGACAATTTTGGATTTTGGAGGATTTCAGATTTTGGAATTCAGATAAGGGATACTCAACCAGTATTAGTCCTTTTGTTTTGTGGACACTTTCTCTTATAACTCATTACAGTTTAGATTGGGGACCAGAGCCTCATGATGTGTTAATTAATAAGTAGTAATTAGTATTTTGTGTTTTATCTAGTATGGTGAATTAGTCTCAGAGCTTTATCGCACAAGGGAAGGGAAGCAGTGGTAAAGCGCGAGAATAGCACATCCTGCCTTGCCTTCTCACATGATATCTGCATACTTAAACTGTTCTTCCATTCTGATCCCATGGGAGACAGTGGAAAACTAGTCTTTTTGCTAACTAGAAAAGGTTAGCAAAAAGACTCGCCTTTACCATCATTTGCTACAGGATCAGAATAGGAGAACAGCTGAAGCATGGCAACGTTGTGCAGTAAGGCAAGGTGGGATGCGCTACTCTTGGGATTTACTTCTTCTTCCCTTCCCTTGTGTAATAAACCTATCAGTGTTGGGTTCAGTTAGTTTTAATTGTAGTTTGATATATATATATATATATATATATATATTATCATATATGTTTTTGCATTTTAATTTTTTCTTTTATTTTATCTTCTCTCATTTTCTTTTTTCCTTTTCTTTCTTTCTTGAATATTTGATATGTTTTGTATTCTTGTACTGTGTAAGCTCAAAAATTAATAAAAAGTATAGTAAAAAAGATAAAAATAAAAATAAGCTAATGTCTGTTTCCTGCATTTTGTCCTCTGTGTGCCTGTAAGTCCTTCTCCATCCTGACTCTAAAAATGGGTCAGTGCAGCCATATTAGCAGTTTATGGCTTTGTTCAGAATTGCACTTGAACTGTTTTCAGAGTTTACCCTTCTCAGAAGGTTCTAATTGTCTTCAGCTCCCTATTCTTTTCTTTCCTTTTTAATTGTTGTCCTCCAATTTTTCATCATTCTTATCCTTCAGAACCAATCTATGAGTAAAGGGGGATCAAACTGAAAGCTGAAAGGGTTGCTTTCTACATTCACTCATAAACAAAATAGGTAACTATATTAGTGATTCATTCATGTCCCTGTCATTATGGACAAGAAATACCTTCAATTCAGATTGTTTTCTGAGTGGTGTGTGAAAAGCAACACCACCCTGTATTTCAGTTATGTGCAAAGTACAAATATATTCTTTGAACCTAAGTAACTAGATTGCTACACACATAAGGAAGAGTCCTGTCATCAGATCCTCACAAATTATACTTTATTACCATTAGGTGTTTCAGCTTATACTCACACACATATCTAAATGATATGATTCATGCTGTACTTAAACCTTATTGAGCTTATTGTTCCTTTCTGTTCATTTAGGTCTGTATCCTATTGGTAGTCTCAATTAGTATAGACCCATCGAATCATCTGTTGACTAATAAGTCAACATGCATGTATATCCCACAAATTTAATTGGTCTACTTGAGCTGGAACTATAGATAGGATTCAAGCCTAAGATCTCAATTGACAAACACTTACATGGGTGTAAATCCCATTGTTTTGCTTTGTATTCAGTACCATGGTAGTCAATGGGATTCATTTTGGAGATATAGAATTGCACTGTGAAATTACTCCTACAACAATGCTGTAAACACATTAAATAACATTTTTTGGGTACCTGGGTAAGATTTGGGAATGGAGTCCAAACCAGATCTGAGAATGATGTCTGACAACCTGTTGGGTTGCATCCAAGCATAGGCCTGGACAACTGGACTGTCAGAACCAGGCTGCCTCCCTTCTGTAGCAGACACCTGAAAATGCTACACAGGAAGGGGGCAGGGGACCCTACTGAGTGCAAAAAGCTGTGGTATGTGGGGGAATCTTCTTAAATTGGGTTTATATACTTTGTGGGAGTAGAGCCCTTCTGTCCTTTTGTCCATGGAAAGTAAATCTTGTATCCCAACCACACACTTCAGGTGGATCCAGGAAGGGACAGAATAGTTATACACTTATCTGTTATCTTATGGTGAACATTTTTTTTAATGCCAAGGGAGAAGTAGAATGGTCTCATTCCCCCCCCTCCAGAAACTAACCCCAAGTAAAATACCTGCTGAGCCAGTTTTCCTAATGCTTACTTTGTAACCCAATATGAACCCAACTACAGCAGAAAGAAAGAGGAACGGGAATAAATACAGCCACCTATGATGGCTTTCTTATTGTTGAGGCACTTATACCACTGGCAATTTAAGATCAAATTAACCCATGTATCTGTTATACTTTTTCTTTGCTTTTCCTTTCTCTGACAGGATGTTGGTGACTTGGAACAGCTGAATTGCATGGTTATGCTTTGTAGGTAATGCTTTGTTCCTCTGCCACATTTCTAGAATAGAAAACATTGAACCTGCCCAATTTCTGCCCATTACAAGTCATGTAAGCAGCAGCTGGACCAGAAAACACTGCAGCCCTTGAAGCAGTGTTCCCAAAAGCAGAAACAAATGTCCAAAAAGCAGTGGTCCCAAAAGCACGGTAAGATCCACTGTTTTCTTGGCATACATGCCATTTGCAGTAACACACTTTCCCTAGTGTTGTCTCAGTGCATACCCTCTAGTTATGCCTGCTCACCATGCAGTAGCCCCTATTTTGCGGTGCAATAGGCCCACGTATTACATGAGCTCATATTATGTGGGTTCAGTTATACACAAATACTGTACCTCCTGATGCTGCTCAGAGAGGGGGTCCTGCTGAGATAGTGGTCATGAGAGAAGGGTGGGAAGCCAGCTGAGGGCAGAAACAGGTGCCCAGACAGTGCACTATCATGTTTGCTGAGGTCAGAATGGCATACCTGTGTGATCAACAAGGAGGGAGTCACATCATCCTTGTTGATTACACAGGCACCCTGTTCTGGCCTTAGCAAATGTGACCATGCACTGGAAGGTTCTCCACACAGTTCCAAGGCCAGCAAGGAAGCGGCAACAGCTCTGAGAATGGGACAGGTCAGCAGAGTCTGTGTGGACAATGACACACCAATCTGGGGCATGTTGTGGCTGGTGTAGATGAAGCCAGATAGTCCTTCCTCAGCAGAGAGAAGCCAGCTGCATCTCTCTCCGTCAAAGAGGGACAGAGAGTCCTTCCTAGGCAGAGAGAGGCATAAGAAAAAAGGGTCCCAGATTATACATGAGAAACACATTATGCGAAGTGTCCTAGAACAGAACCCTTGCATAATATGTAGACCTACTGTACTTCTCCCTGGTAAATCAGTGCCCCTGTTTGATCTCTATTTTTTTATTCACACTTGCAGATGGGGAACTCTCTGTCCTACCATGTGTTGCTGGACTATAATCCTTGACTATTGGCTATGCTGACTGGGGCTGATGGAAGGTGTACTATCCTTTTCCTCCAAATAGTTGACTGTCTGCCAGTCACATGCTGCAACTAGTGATGCTTATGCCAAACTGTTGATAAGCTATTTTATTACAATTGTATGTACTGTATTACAATTATATGTTTTTTTTCCAAATAGGTAGTGGAGGAAAGGATACTGTAAATTAAAGAATCATAGCAGATATAAATAGTGTGGGGTAGGGGACCTGCGGCCTTCCAGACTCCAGCTCTCATCAGCACTCAACCAAAATTGGCCAATGTTCAGAGACTGTAGCAATTGTAATGCAAAAATATCTTGAGGGTCATGGATTCTCCATGTTTAGAGTCCATAGCAAATTTGCAAAGGTTGCTTTTTGGAGTATAATTCTAGGCACTGTCATTCAAAAAATGAACTCTTCCAAACTCTGCTCCATGCAGTTTTTAGCAATGTGTCAACGGGGAGGGCAGTATGAGAAACAGAGATGTTGCAAGGGTTTCAATGTTTTCATCATTACAGTACTGCAAAATATGCAATACTGCATTCTGGAATTAAAATCCCCAACATGTTCAAAGAGCTTCATGGGTGGAGAATAAACAGAAGCTAATGGTGCTTGACATGTCATGTGGCTCACGAGCAGATATGGGCTTAGGCTATTTTCACACGTAGCACTGACAAGTACGTTTTGAGTGCCATAGGCCACAATTAAAGATATAATTGAGCTTGTACATTAGCTGTGGTTTAGAAATGGGCAATATTAATGATTAGCACTTTATATATGCTGCAATCCAGATGTTTGAGCATTCTTTATGCATTATGTCAGCAACCCTACCAAGAGAAAGTAAAGTGGGCCTGGAATGGTGATGATAGGGAAGCAGGCCCTGAAAAGGGGGTGGGGACAAAGGAGGCACTGCCTCGGGATCAAGACAGGTTGCAGAATGCCCTCCTTTTGTTGCCCTTCTACTGGCAGGCAAAGACCTTTTTCTTCAAGAGGGCTCTTGGCAGCTGACCATGTGCTCATGAAGGGGCTTTTAACTGCCAGGTGTTGCAGTTTCTGTTGCTGTACCTTTAAGCCAGTTGCATTTTAACATCATAATCTGTTTCATTGTGTTGTGATATCATTTATGTGTGTGTTTCTCTATTTATTTTTAAAGTTAATCTTGTCCAGATCTGCCTTCCTACTCTTGGGAGAAAGACAGGCCATGAATTAAACAAACAAACAAACAAACAAACAAGCCAGAGCTTAGGAGGAATCAAAAAGTAAAGCCTCCCTCCAGGACCACTTTGTTAGAGGAAATTCCCAAAGAGCGAATCCACCACACCATTCGCTTAGGGTGCCAGGGCGGTGGTAGCCCAAGTTACTTGAGAGTTTTCAAGGAGCAATCACACATAGATCTTGTCTATATGAGGCAATAAAATGTGGATTGATGCACACTAACTCCAATTCACAGCAGCGTTGATTTGTCTCAACAGTTTGTTGGCAAAATCACAAGCATGCTAAGCTACCCACTTTTGCTGTCCCAATGGGCATGCCTGTAAATCAAGATGGCAGCCACGAGTGAATTACTCTTGTTTTTATTGTCACCAGTTGCCGCTGCCGAACAGTTTTTTTAAAGCATATCTAAGGTGTGAAAGTGCGATATTCCACCTAAATAAATTTTAATGAATTAAAGAAAGAGGCTGTTTCATCACCTCAGCACACGATTGCTAAAGTGAAAATCCAAGATGGTGGCTCCAGGCGCTTCCCTTGTTAGCAAGTTCCACCTCCTGCTCAATCCAACCAATCAACTTTTTACTTCCACTCTCATGGAGAATGCGAATGGATGTGAACTGGTTATCCCAACAAGCGACAGTGCACATTGGAGAATATCAGATGCGTTAAAGGTGGTGTTACAGCAACGCCAGGAGATCGCAAAAGGGCTCCCTTATCAGATGACATTGTCCCCCCTCATTATGCACCCATTCTGCTCCTGTTTTGCCAGCATTGCTTTTCATTGGTGGGAGAAGCCATCAATAGATCCCCCTGTTCCGTTTCTGTGATGGATTTGCCTGCGTGCAACAATGTGCCCCGTTATGCTGGTGAGATCCTAGCATCAGTGGGAGGTCCCTGCCAGAACACTTCCAGGTGAGATCGGGACATCCAGTTAAGCGACACACTTTTTTATGACTCTCCCTGGGTTACTTGAACATTTTAAAGTGTGTTTTTGTGCTTGCTGTCAGTTTTGCGGGGATTCTTTTTCTTTTTGAATTTCCTGCACTCACATCTTCTCATGAGAATCTACAGGATTTCAGTCCAGGAAGTGAACAGAGCTCTGTTAGAGCTCCTTCTACTCCTGGGCTGCCCTGTCAATGGGAGACAAGATAAGTGCAGTAGGGAGGGTGATTGTGGTGGGACAGGGATGGGACAGGCGTGGGAGTGGAGATTGTGGGACAGGAACACTTTTTTTGTTGCTGTCTGATAATCTCCATTCTCTACAGAGCTTTTTAAAAATTTCAGGAAAAGCTGTGAAGGCTTTTCCTGCTGCGTTTATGGTGGATTTGTCCTCTCGAATACTGCATATTGATGAGGGATGCCATTAAGACAGGTCGTATTCTCCTCGGATTTTATGAGGAATATTTTCACTGTTTAGACAACCCCATATTTACACCATTGTGAGAGCACCTTTCATACGGACTCACAGCTGTTCTGGACTAGAGTGAAGTGACTGAAAATAATAAGAGGACCAAGAGAATTTTCAGGTGCCAGGAGGCCTACACCAGACCAAGACTGGTTCCTGTAAGGCACAGGAGCAGGAATTTCACCAGGGAATAAGCAGGGGTCTCCCACCTACATGTTTTCCCTGAAGCTCAGCAGAAGCTTAGAAAACAGTGGCTTACCTAAGGCCACTTAGTGAGTTCATGGCCAAAGTGAGGATTTTCTGTCCTAGAAATCATGTTCTTGATCACTATATTACACAAACAAGTAGAATGTTCCATTTTTTTCAGGGAACCATGTTGGTTCAATTTCTCTGTTGTGGTGCCCACCATGTGGGACTGTCTCCCCTAATGAGATCAGGTAGGCTCCCACAGTAAAAGTGTTTATATTTCCAGTTGAAGATTTATTTGTTTGTGGCACATTTTCTTGATCACCAGCCTCTGGTGACATTATGGTTTTAATAAAACATTTGTATTGTTTCATTGTTATTTTATTATTTTATCATCAGACATTATAGTGGTCACAGTACTGAAATACTGAAAACTACTTTGACATTTTTGGGGAGTGAAAAGTGGCACAGAGATGCCCTGATAAATAAAACTTCAGTAAAGACATCAGACCAGAGTGAGAAAAGAATACGACCCATGGCAATGATACATGTGGGGGATTCACCTTTTCTTCTTCCTCTTCCAGATTATGATTATGACTGTAATTATTACTCTGTTCTGCTTTTCTTCTGGTACACTCACATCAGTTTACATTGAGTTCCCAGCATCCATCCCATAAAAAAATGTGTGTGTGTGTTTAGAATTTTAGCTGTTTTTAACTTTTTTAGTTGTTTAATTGTGTTTTAACTTTTGTACTTGCTGGTTTTAACAATGCCTTTTTATTGTACTCCACTTTGAGTCACAAACTGGGGGGAAAGAGGGATAGAAATAGAGATTATCGTTGTTGTTGTTGGGTTAGGTAGCTTTCAGGCTTGCACCCAAAGTCATCCTTTTTTCATGTATGATGCCACATTCTCATGTGGAAGTCCTATCCTGTTTCTATATCTAACTATATATTCACATGTTAATAATGTGTCAAAGTACAATTGACAAGGAAAGATGAGGTGTTTCTGTCATTTACATTTCAAAGACAGCCCAAGACAATATACACATCTGAAGCAACTGCTTGAACTTGTTTATCTCAAAGATTCATGAGAGAAGAAGGCTGTTGAATTAAAGAACTTCATTATGCCTAACTAGGTGTGGCATATTAACTCCCTTTTTTGCGTAACTTGTAGACACTATCAGACAACATTATAATTAATGTGCATTGATATGGCAATGCATTCACCAAGAAGTGTTATGGAAACACATAGCATGATTCTCAGAAGAGCAAAGTTTATCAAAACAAAGGTGGCAGCATTCTGTTCTTTGGTCTACTGACAATTATCCACAAAGAACAGTTGTTGGGGGTCTCTCTCTGGCTTTTCTTCGCAAACGAAGATTCAGGAAGGACTCATCCTGCACTTTCTGCAAGCGCGCTGATGACTAAAAAGGCCAATCCGAGATAAACAAGTCCAGTTGCAGAAAGGTCTCCTTGGGTGATGTTTCCAGGTTGTGATTCTTTCTGCGTTGTCGTTTCTCTTCAAGACTTGTTCGGCGTGAGTTCTCAAATAAGGCTGCAGCATTGTGGATAGTGCGTCTCCATGCCTCCCGATGTGAGGCCAGGGAGGACCATTGTTGATGATCAATTTGGTTGAGCCTGAGATGTTGTTTCAGGGAGTCCTTGTATCGCTTTTTTGGAGTGCCCCTCTTAACACTGACCTGTGGCGAGTTCACCGTAGAGTACTATTTTTGGGAGGCGATGGTCCTCCATCCTAGAAACGTGCCCTGCCCAGTGCAGCTGTGTTCTCAATATCATGGCCTCAATGCTGGTGATCCCTGCTTGCTCAAGGACAGCAACATTTATCACATAGTAAGTCCAGTGTATATTTAGGATTGTGCGTAGACAGCACTGATGAAAGCGTTAGAGGAGTCGTAAGTGGTGGCGATAGGTGACCCATGTTTCAGACCCCGTAAAGGAGAACAGACAGTACAATGGCTCTATACACATTGATTTTTGTGCTTCACCTCAGGTGTTTATTACTCCAGACTCTTTTGTAAAGTCTTCCAAATGTGCTATATGCCTTTTCTAATCTGTGATCAATTTCTTTGTCAATCTTGGCATCTGAGGAAATGATGCTTCCCAGGTAGGTGAACTGCTGAATGGATTTAAGCACAGATTTGCCAACGGCATTGTGGGGATGATGGTGTTCATCCTGTGGTGCAGGCTGGTAACCGTTCTAGAAAACAGAAGCTATTTTAGATACATAGTATCATCCACTTTATCTTTGGAGGAGACACTGTCACTGGTATAAAAGGATGGGGACTGTATGTTCCCTCCAGATGATACTGGACTGTGCTTCCCATCTTTCTTCATTAAATGTAGTTGGACTGCAGCTCCCATTATCCTTCATCACTGGCTATGTTGGCTAGGGCTGTTGATTGCAGTCCAACAATATCTGCAGGGCTAAATGTCCCCAGCTGGAACAATTGGGGTGGGGGAGGGCAGAAAGACCATTTAGTTTGGTCCTCAAGCTCAAAGGAGATCATAAATGTAGACCCTTGTCTAAAATGCCTCAAAGACAGACAACTTACACCATTGTTGAAAAATGACATATTTGCTAGAAATTGCAGTACAAATTCAACAACAATGGTGAGAATAATAGCAAAATCCTACCACTTTCCTCTTTCTCTCACCTATTGTCTTCCTCCTCAAGTCACTCCTAAAGTCTGTTTTCCTCCATCCCATGTTTTGAACCTCCATCAGCAACATAAATACTAGACAGAAACCATTGAAGGGGTCAAAAGAGTCGGAGAGAAGTGCTCTTGGCCAATCCAGAAGCTTCCTAGTGTCTGCTAGTCACAAAGCAGGGCTGCCCCAAGGCATTTTATTACCTGAAGCAAAGGCCAATATGGTGTCTGTCCCTCAAAATTTCACAGACCGAAGCCACTTGGACTGGCAGTTTAATCTTACTTTGACATTGGTGACAGGAGAATGTCCCTCATTCCACTGCAGTTTGGGACATAGACCTTTCCAGTCAAAGGGAATGTCAAGGGGTCTTTGGCTGCTGCCATCCCATCCACATCACCTTGAACCTGCCCGGCTTGAGGCAGTGACCCCACACTGACTAATGGCAAGGCTGACCAGTCACAGAGGAAGAGTTTGAAAATTATTCCATTCTGTGTCCAAAGCAGGTTAAGGGACCAACACTATCATTTGTAAATTCACTAGAATAGGTCACACTAACAACTCAGAGACAGTGGTCACTAATAGGTCCCATGTCAGCTGGGTGATGTATCCATTCCAGGCTTTAATCCAGGCTTGGAAGGAGCTCTTCCAGGTGCTGAACCCTATTCCTAACTAGGCCCAGAACCTTGGATAGCTCTTTCAAAGCTGGACAAACCCTGGAACAGATTAGTCACTCCCCAGACATGGGAGCCATCAGCCACCACTGGTCAGAGGTTCCTTGCATTGCCATCTAGATTATGCTTTCTGATTTAATCTCTAATTTTTTTTGGACACATATAGCCAATTTGACAAAGAGTAAAGCCTGCCTCTGAGTTTTTAGGATGTATCTGCACCAAAGATTCAAACCTGAATTCTTGTCACGTTGAGGATGGAGGGGGCTTGTTTTCTGCTGCTCCAGAGACTGGAACACGGAGCATGGAGATTCCACCTCAACATGAGGAGGAACTTTTTGACAGTAAGAACTGTTCGGCAGTGGAACGCACTCCCTCGGAGCGTGGTGGGGTCTCCTTCCTTGGAGGTCTTTAAACAGAGGCTGGATGGCCATCTGTCGGGGATGCTTTGATCGTGATTTCCTGCATGGCAGGGGGTTGGACTGGATGGCCCTCGTGGTCTCTTCCAACTCTGCAATTCTATGATTCTATGATTCTATGACATGCAGCATGGGGGTTTTACCTTAGATTAGTCAGGCATGCTAACCATTTCACCACACTGGCTCTTTCCAGTGCAAAGCATAAAACCACAGCAGGATTTATGAGACTGTGGAGAATACACACACCACTCAGTAGTAAAAGCCACAGGGGTTAGGTGCTGAATCTCTTTTCATTAGGGTGACATCAGGGTGCTGAACCTACCTTCAGCAACAAGAAACTATTCTAAGTCTGTCTCAGCAGCTCTTTTTGAAGAGGGCAACATGTCTTTTTAAAAAGGAAATTTTTTATGTGTGCACACCTTGAGAAATGTACTCTCAGTTTCATCAGACTGATAATTTCAAAGTTCTGACAATTTAAACTCTTTGATCTATTTTAAGCCAGTGTCAGCACATTCCAGCTCTTGTTCAAGTTGATTTACAATTATTAGATCCAGAAAGAAAACAATACCAACTAGCTCATGTTGAAATTAATGAATGCTTACTCCCCCACTCAACTGACTGAGGCATTCAGCATTGTGGGATAGCTAACAATTTCTGCTTTTTGAGTATCCCTTGTACAATCCTTTTATCTCCAGGCACATCCTGCAGTTCTAGCAAAGACTACAGTGAACATGCCACTTTTCACCACTGCTTTAATATTGGCTGTGTGAAACTCTGTCACTGGTAGCCCTTTGTGTAACCTGTGAACCACTACTCAGTAGAGCCTGGGGAAGGTTTTTTGTTTGTTTTATTTCTGACTACAGCTTCCAGAGGAATGTTTCTAAGCTCTGCTACTCAGTTACTATGTATCTAAAATAGCTAAGTCTGTAGTTACGAAATCCTGATCAGAAAAGACACATAGCACTTCCTTTCCTGCTCCAGAGTCAATTTTTTGATGCACGGCTCTACACGATTTTAAGGGCTTGTAAACTTTACATTTTTATAGCCCTTACCCTGTTTCTATCTCTAGGGAGACTTTCACACATCTGTTCTTCTTGTCACCCCTGCACTTCCCATTCCTCCCTGTTGTGTTCTAACTTTGTCAAAAACAAGCTTGTAAGCTCCTTGGAGCAAGGACTTTTTTATTCTGCTGACTCTTCCAGTAACACAGAGCTTGGATAAACCACAACTCCAAGAATTTCTGGCCAAATTAACCTTTCCAAAGTCTGCCGTGGCTGGTAATATAACACACCAGCAAATCAACAATTTATCATTTTTACTGATTTTTCTTCCAGTTACTGTTTATGATAACTTTGCACTAATAAGAGGAAACACAGCACTTGTGTCTCTTTAAAGCAACCAAGAGGTAGATCAAACTTGGCACACAAACCCTGACAGAACAAAAATGACTGGTTATAATATACTATGGCGATAGGGCAGGGCTCAAAAAGGAGAGCTACTCTTCACATATCTTAGAGATATCTCATATCTTACTTGAAAGCCGACAAACCCTCCAACTCTGCTGAAGCTATTTTAGTTAAGCTACAACAACTCCATCGGCTAAATCCATATGAGCGATATGCAGTGGAAGATTAGTGGTTCTTTGAATGCTGTGTGTCAGAAACTGCTACAGTCCCCCCCCCCATTGTTATAGATTAACAGTCATGATCCTAACTCAAGAATGGACAGAAAACCTGTCCTCATCATGATGCCAGGTATATAATTTATAAAGTCCTATCAAACAGAATTGAAATTACTAAAAAAGGAAATGTTTGGAAAAGAATCATTACTACTTTACTATCCATTGCTCTTTGTGTGTGTGCGCGCGCGTGCACGTGTGCAAAAGTGGTGATCATGAGGCCCTCAGTCAGTCAATCAATCAATCAATCAGTGTTGTTGGGTTCCAAGTCCCAGCATCCCAAGACAGCATAGCTAATGATACGGAACTCTGTGAGTTGAAATTTGAGAACATCTGGAGGGCCACACAATTCCCACCCCTGGCCTACCATGATAAAGATTTCTGAAGACTTCAGAAATTTATACCCTCTTTTGTAGAATGTTGGTGTCTCCTTTCATAAAAATTGGGTTGCCCACACTCACAGATTTTGAATTTTTTCCCTAATGGATCAGTGCAGCTATCTTTGGTTTTTTTCCTTCCTTCCTGTAAACATAAGGAATTAATTTTCCAGTCACTTTTGAAAGTGTCAGCTAAGTGATTTCATAGGCTCCTGTTACATATAGGTGGAATGGGCATGCACTATTTAGCAAAGTATCTGATCAAAGAGGGTTTTGCTTGTATAGCATGTTACAAGAAAGAGGAAAAACATTCAGGGTAAGCAATGTTGGCCATGCAGCAAAACAAAATCCAAAATCCACAAAAAAGTAATACCTTTATTAGCCAGCCAAATGCAAAACACATGATGCAAGCTTTCGAAGCGCTACTGGCTCCTTCATCAGGCAAAAGATGTTAAAAAGGAAAAAAAAAGTGATGATGTTGGAGTCATAGGCCTACATACCGTTTCAGATGTTTCTTGTGTTGTTGTTCAGGTGAGGGGTCTCATGCAGGCAGAGGCCACTCCTACTTTCTGGCCAAGTGGTGTTGATATAAAAGACAGTACAATTTAAATCCTTTTGCAGCAGTGAGGAAGACCATATTTGCTATCATTTTCACCCTGTATGGCTTGGAACCTGGCAACTTGAAGGACTGCCTCCTCTCACATGTACTGCCCCATCTTTTAGGAGCAACTGTTGAACTTTTCTTGCATGTGCCATTGCCTTTTGCTTTCTTGGTGGAAGCACCCTGTACTTGGAATGCTCTGCCGCTAAGGACTTCATCAGACCACCTTCCAGAAGTATTCTTTTGCCGGCATATTTTGAAATGTTTTTATGCTGGCAAAAGAACCTCCTTTGCCAGACCTACCTCCAGCAGCATCAGAAAGGTTGCCCTGACAGTAATGGAGCATGAACAGAGTTCCGTTTACTTCCAGGTTCCAAATCTCGATGATTCTCGTGAGAAGTCACGAGCACAGTAAATTCAAAAATTAGTGCAAGACAAAGACATAAAATGTAGACACAAGCACAAAAACACACTTTAAAAGTCCCAAGTACAATAGGGAGATTCATAAAAAGAGCATCCCCTACCTGGCTGTTGCAATTTCACCTGGAAGTGTTTTGTCATTGACTCTGTATTCATGTGAGCACAATGGCATGCAGTCTCAAACACCGGCAATGCTGGCAACAAAGTGCCACAGCAGATCTATTGATGGCTTGGCCTGTCAATAAAAAAGAACAGCTTTTTAACAAGACAAGATCAGGAAAGGATGTCACTGTATGGTATGCACATCCTTTCTCCTTCATTAGGCATCGTTATGACACCATATATGTCACATCTGAGAAAGTCCTAAAAGGCCATGCCCTCTCCCTTTTAATCTATGTTTCAAAGTAATGTGAAAACACTTGTCTTTTAAGCAAACATTTGTTGCTTAATTTTACTTGCTACTTCAGTTTCGGTTCCCCCTTCCCCGCTTTTGTAGATTTTTTGCTGCTTTTAGCCTCTTTGTGTATTTCAATTATTATTTGCTGCTTTCTTACTTGATAATTTATTTTGAGTAGCTCCTGCTTGTGGAAAGGAAAAAGCAACAGGAGATGATATCTTAAATAAACTATCAACATACACACAAATAAATAAAATTTACTATTGGAAATACATGCTCTCTAGTGATACTACCAGGATTGCCAGATCTTAGGATCTGGCCCCTCTTCTCTGGTCTCAAGATTAAGTGAGGAATCTCAGAGCAACACCCCTGCCTCTAACCACCACCCCTGTGTGTGTGTGTATTTTCCTCATCTGTTAGTCTTGGTGTTTCTTATTTAAATAACTTACACTGTGCATAACCTAGAATTACATATCTGTAACTGTTGGGCATTCACGATCCATATGCATTCCCTAGTTTAGTGGATACATAGGGACCATGAAAACCCCCCCTCCCCAATCCACACTTACGGTCAACAGGGATCCAGTCCCCTGTCAATTGGGAAGCAAAAAAACTGACATTTCCACCTGACCCTCCTCATGTGAGGGATTTCTAGTGCAAGAGGGGATTGCAACAGGAACCATGCTTCTGCCTATCACAATGAAGATTGCTCATGGGAGCGGTGGGAACATCAGGCAGCTGCTTCCCAGCTGACAAGGGAATGGACCCCCATTGATTGCAGTGACTGCTGCATGGTAAGTGAGGATTGCAGAGGTCACACTGGGAGTTACTGTGCAGCGGCATAACTGCAGTGGTTACTTATTCATAAGTACCCAAGTGGATTCCAGCCACCGTGTTTATTGATATTATCATGGACTGCCCCTGGTAACATCACCAGGGCCTGTACCCTGTATCATCACAAGAGGTTATCCCTAGGTCTCAGGTTTTGGCCCTGAAATAAAACTCAGTTGTTTGAACCTTTTTGACCCTTAAATCTATTCTGTCTTCTTTTTAACCCCTTCTGATACAATGTGGTTTGGTTCTTCCTCTTCTTTGCTTGTGGGGCACACTGTTATTGAGATGCCATAGTTCTGCGTATGACAAATGTTAGGGTATGGACTCATACACAGTCCCTCAAGCCTCTTTAGTTTTATATTTCACTGTGATGTTTGATTGGTTTTGTGAGGATTTTTTAAAATCTTTCAACTGTTGTATTTTTTAAAATTGTTTTTATGTGTTGTGAGCCACCTTGGGTCCCATTCTGGAAAAAAGGAGGCATAGAAATCAAATAAATAAATACCATAAAGTGTAGAAATGATGGCCAGAATCCCATTAGTGCACTTGCACAAACATAACTAGGCCACCATAGGTGGCTGCAGAAAGACAAAAAAGGGAGAGCCAGCATGGTGTAGTGGTTTGAGTGCCAGACTAGGGAGATTATCAGGCAATCCCTTAAAAATGTTCTTTTGCCGGCATAAAAAATCCATTTTCATGCCAGCAAAAGAACGCTCCCCTTGCACTTAGTACTTTCCTCTCCTGGCAAAGGCAGCCCCAGCAATAAGAGGAAGTGAGCAGAGCCCCGTTCACTTCCTCATTCAAAATCCCGCAAGATTTCATTGCATGGGAAATTCAAAAATTAAAAACAAAACTGACACATAAAAAGTTACACAAAGCACATACAAACACTTTAAAAGTCCCAAGTAACCTGGAGAGGGTCATAAAAAGAGTGAAACTTAACTGGATGTCCCGATATCACCTGGAAGTGTCTGTGCCGGACCAGCCATTCTCGCTGTAGTGATGAGATTTAAATGGCCTGAGGTTTTGCATGCCAGCAATGCTGGCACAAAAGCACCATGGGGTGATCTGTTGATGGCTTCAGCCATTAATAAAAAGGTACATTAGCATAACGCCAGTGGAACGCAAAAGGACAATGCCATCTGATATTGCCGTCCTTTTGCATTCTGCTAGCATCATGGTAGCACCACATTTGCTGTGTCTGATAATCTCCTAGGACTCTGGGAAACCAGGGTCTGAATCCCAGCTAGGCTATGGGAACCCACTGAGTGGCCTTGGGCAAATCATACTTTCTCAGCCTCCGAATAATGCAATGGCAAATGCACCTGAACAAATCTTGCCAAGAAAAGCCTGTGATAGCCACCTTGAAGGATGAAGCCACTGGACAAATATGCCACTCGCTATCAACAGATTTTGGCTGCCTTTCCTTGCCACTGCTGAAGGATTCTGGGAAAAGCACAGCTGCAAGGATTCTGGCCTATATTGCCAAAATATTATTCCCTTTGTTTTATATCTACTGGCAAGTGGTCAGCTAAACTATAAAAGGGAGCAGTCAAGCCTTCTTTGGCTTTAAACTAAATGTCTTTTTTATAGAGCAGTAAGGCAAATGCAGTCATGCTAATATACATGCAATGTTACCATGCCCCCATATCTGCTGGGGATTGGTTCTGAGGGGCCCTGTGGATACTGAAAACTGTGGATAATAGTGAACGCCGTTGAAAATAATGGGATTTCCAGTTTAAAATACCATAGAGTTACCTTGGAGGACCTAAAAATGGCTAGAATGGACACATTTTCTAGGAAGACTCTATAGTAGGTGTGCTGTTTTGTGTCCTGTGGATAATTGAATCACTGGATAATGAATCAGTGGATATGGGGGTCCTACTGTAGTTTCACTTTGCTCTGGTGGAGCTGAATTTGGGTGAGCCACAAAGTTTGTTGGACAGGAACACACTGTTATTCAGAAATAATAGTAAGTGAAGAATCTTGGTTTAATATTTTGCACTGGGAACAAGCTGTGCTAGTACATTCAACCCATTCATTTCCACTTTGCTACGCCATTCAAACTAATGGGTGAAAAATCAAAAACAAGAAGGGAATCTTGACTTCAAATTGTGCTTGGTTTCTAGAAAATAAACCATGGAATAGTTTCCAAGAAAAGTTTGGGCAAACCTGGCTTAATGTTGCATAGGTGAACACAATCTGTAGGTTAAAGTGAACTCATGAAGTGGGATGATAGTTCCTTAAACCAAAGCAAGCCAGCATCGTAAGCCAGCTTTAAATCAAGAT
Organism: Gambelia wislizenii; assembly: GCA_030847615.1. Taxonomy (NCBI): domain Eukaryota; kingdom Metazoa; phylum Chordata; class Lepidosauria; order Squamata; family Crotaphytidae; genus Gambelia; species Gambelia wislizenii. Next base: position 200,516,031 of record JAUMIR010000003.1, on the reverse strand, counting down.
TTGCTGGTGGATTGGGCATTGCACAAAGCTATCCCCTTTTGGGGTCATTTACCTCCTTACACAAAGGACATTATCACACAAGGCTATAATTGTGCGATTACAATGGGATGGCAGAAGAATGGGCTCCCATTATCACATGACATTGTCTTTCCGTGCTTATTCCATGCTCCACCCATTCATCAGGCACCACTTTTAATTAACAGGAAAAAGCCGTCGATAGCCCTCAATAATGCTCTTTTTGTGGTATTGATGAGCGTGTGAAATCACATCCCACTGCAATAACATGATTACAGCATGAATGGGTGGTCCTCTTTTCCCCTTCCCTTTCCCAACGAGAACACATACTTCAACTTCCGGGAGAGAACATGAAGAGGACCAACAGGACACTGTTTTAATGAACTGTTGCCTTTTCTTGGTATGTTTTTATGTTTGTTTAAGGAGATTATTACATGTGCCAAGTATCCCACCACAGGGACGATAGAAGATGATTAAAATGCTTCCTTTTCACACAACATTGTCCCTGTGGCGATATGCCTCTGTGCCTCTTCCATCCCCTTCGCTCCTTCTTATTAATGACTTAAGCTGTTAATAAATCGCCCATTCCGTTTCTGTCACAGAATCACGGTCGTTTGAAAAGGAGCCCCGTTCTGCTGGCATGATGCCAGCATCACAGGGAGGTCACAGGGAGGTCCCTGCAGAATACTTCCAGGTTCGATTGGGACATCGAGGTAAGTGATACCTTTTTTTTTATCCTCCCTGGGTTACTTGGAATTTTTAAAGGATGTTTTGGGGCTTGGTTTTTGAATTTGACATTTGGTTTGCTTTTTATTTTTAAATTTCCCACTCGATAATTCTCTCATGATAATGGCTGGGATTTTGTTTCCAGGAAGTGAATGGGGCTCGGCGAGAGCCCCATTGACTTCTGGGATGCTGGAGGGGAGAAGGAGGACCTTCAATAGTGCGGCAAAGTAAGTGTCTGAAAAGCTTTTCTAAATCAGTTACAGGGATGGGAGTGGGATGGGAGTGAGGAGGGAGGCAGATAGTGAGACAGGGGAGATTTTCACACGTCAAAAATATCCTCCACGGAAATTGGGACAGAAATATTTCTGTCCCGGAAGCAGCGCCGCGGTTCGCACGCCCACCTCCCTCTCCTGATATGCCGGCGTCCTCGCACTGGGTTTTTTCTTCCCTCTTCCGTGATATTTTATTAACGGCGAACTCCCGTTAGTAAAATATTACAGAAGAGGGAATAAAAAACCCAGTGTGAGGACGCCGGCATATCGGGAGAGGGAGGTGGGCATGCGAACCGCGGCGCTGCTTCCGGGACAGAAATATTTCTGTCCTGATTTCCGCGGAGGATATTTTTGACGTGTGAAAATCTCCAGGGACAGGGTTTTTGGACCCTGTGTGATAATCTCTCTAGTGTTTATTTGTGAAGTTCTTTCATTATGTATTTGCTTCTGGTATGTTTAAGGGAAGTCACATCTTCTCGTGAGACCATGCAAAATCCAGGAAGTAAGAGAATTTTTTTTTAAAGGGACATACGCCAGGCAGCAGGAAGCATTAATACTCTGTCATTAGAAGGCAATGTGAAGAAAAGTGTTACTATAGCATGAGATGAAATCCTGTTCTTTAACCGCTAGTGGTGGTCATGTGATAATTACTGTAATAATGCCACTATGTTACTGCTTTCCTCAGTAGTGGAATTATTGCATTTTTAGATGCTAGTCTGGTAAAGTCCAAGGAGAAGAGCAAAAAGGAGAGCAAGAGGGCCTGTGCCAGCATGCAGCTTGTTCATATCAAAGTTTATTGAGCCAGGATTGCTCTATCTGAACACTCTCCCTGTGTTTGTGTGTAGGATTTTTCAGAGTGTGGGAAAAGAGAAAGAGAGAGAGAGAGAGAGAATCTAAATTTCACCTGTCTGTGTGGAAGATGCATGCAAGGGTGGGAAAGAAGGGAAATTATCCATTAAGAATCTCTCTTTCACCTTGACTTTAATCAAAATTTGCCTTCATAGAAAAATAAATGACATTTAGGATCTTCTGAGGCGCAACTCAACAAGACATAATTAGAAATAGTTTAACTGACCTTTTGTAAACTACAATCCCCCAACAGAATGGTACAGAAATCACAATTTCCCTTTCTTTTTAAAATAAAACAAGGGGCTTGCATCTTTTGTGGGTACGGACAAGATTACAGGATACTTTTATTTTAGAATAATTACATGGTGACCTTCAGAGATATTTGCAAAGGTCATATTCACATCACATCACTGCGATTTCTTTTCTGCTTTTCCTTTTGTCCCACCAGATATAAATTTAGCAAAGGAAGAAAGAAAGAGCAAGTACATAGGGCTGAGTTTTCTCTCCTTCTCCCTCTTTCCTGTGGTTGAAAACTGAAGATAGTTCAAAGTCCCCATAGGCTCCCAGAGGGCTGTGGGCTATGATAGGCTATTTTCTACCATTTAGCGCTCTCCATTATCACAATTCCTTTTTCTTCATTATTCTTCACTTATCACATGCAGGATCACCACAGAGTCCAAATAGAGAGTTGTAATTACCCAGCTGCCACCTGATAGAACCCCTTCTATCATCTTTATCTCACTAGGCCTTGCTGTTTCATCACTGGATAAAACTCGCCCATGGCAATGCCTGTGATAGCACATCTCAGAGATACATTTAAAGTTTACTCATTTATCGCAGGAAAATGCTGAACCCATGCAATTATTAGATACACTTGCCAATTTATTTATACAGGAAGGCTACTTTAACTCCCTTTTCTATCAGCTATTTATTCCATTCTTCTTGAAAACATTGAGGTCACTTTGGGGCACTGAAATGAAATGCAGTGGGAAGGGAAGAATCCAAAATGACCGGAAACAAAACTGTCAAGAAACTCACAGTGATAAAATTATAACTGCAGGTTCTCTGAAAGTATAACATGAGGGGATTTCTTAATTTTGTTGTGGTTATTGTCATTGCCCATTCTCATAGATATGATGGTGGTAAACAGGTGCCTCATTGCAAAGTTTATAGGAAACAAATGAAAGAGCTGCACATGATGGACCATGTCCCTATTTTCTCCAACACACTAAGACAAGCCATAACATGTTTTTACCTGTCAAAGATAGCATGAACAGCATCTTTACCCCACTTCTGAACTCAGTCAGAATTATATATTCAGGCAGGAGAAAGAGAACCTCTCCTTTGTTTTTGAATAAAAATTGTCAAGATCCAACAGACCTCCTGAATCCTGTGCCCTGATTCTATATGGCCCAGAAAGTGGTAGAGTGGCCAATTATGCAGTACCCCAAAAGGGAAATACATAATCAAAAAGAGTACATTTGCATAAAATGTGGCTATGCTGCACAGGGACACAAATTCAGATATACTTACTGGGATCTAAGGACTTTATTACCGAGGCTGAAATTGCACAATTGCAACAGGACAGTAGCATGAATGGGTTCCTATTACTGCATGACACTGTTGTTCTCCTGTGGTCCATGTGTGCTCCACCCGTTAATTACATGTAACTTTTCATTGATAAGCAAAACTCATCAATTGCTCTCAATATCTCTCTTTTCATGGTATTGATGAGTGTGCAATAATCATGTTTTGTTGTAATTGCGGTATTACAACATGAGTGGGCAGTCCTCTTTGCCCCCTCTCCTTTCCCAATGAGAACACATAATTAAACTTCCAGGGGAGAACATGAAAAGGCCCAACGGGACACTGTTTTAATGAACTGTAGTCTTTGCTTGTTATGTTTTTATGTTTGTTTAAGTGTTTATTTGTGAAGTTCTTTTGTTATGTAGTTGTTTTTGGTGTTTTTAATTGAAGTTGCATCTTCTTGCAAAAATAGCTGAAATCTCACCCATGCAAAATCATGGAAGTAAGAGAAAATATTTCTTAAAGGCACATGCATGGACCAGCATGAACCGTTAGTACTCTGTCCTTAGAAGGCAATGCAAAGAGAAGTATTACTATACTGCAAGCTGAAATCCCATTTTAAACCGCTAGTAGTAGTTCTGTGATAATCCCATGGTGGTAGTATTACGGCAATGTGTGGTAATTACTGTAATTATGCCACTATGTTTCAGCTTTCCTCAGTTGTAGAATTACAGCATTTTTAGACACTAGTCTGATAAAGTCCTTAAGTGGAAAGAGCAAGGAAACTCCAGATACTCTGTATGCTTGCTCTGCAGCCTGCTCTCTGGGTAAAAAACTTCACAGCCCGCACTTTCCCTTAAGGTTCTTCTTCTTAAATATGGACTTGCACTGGACAATGGTTCCACAAGAGGATTGTTTTTGGATAGCCACCCCACTCCCCGCCACAAAAACAGGCTCTCCTCCTTGTAAAAAGTCTGTCTGTTAAATTACAAGACTGATACAATAAACCATCTTTATTTATATGTATTACAATTCTAATGCTTGTCACCTTCAATATACTCCCTGTTCACACTCACACATCAATGCAGTCTTGTTTTCCACTGGTTGAAGGTGTGGAGCAGATCAGTTTCTGTCAGTTGTTTCAAGACATCTGTCGTTTTCTTTACTGCATCAATTGACTCAAAACGTGTTCCTTTAAGTGCCAATTTCACTTTAGGGAAAAGAAAAAACTTGCATGGTGCCAAATCTGGCAAATATGGAGACTGTTCAAATGTAGTAATCTGTTTATTGGCCAAAAACTGCTTCACAGAAAGTGCTGTGTGAGCAGGCGCATTGTCTTGATGAAGAATGAAACAATTTTTCCACAGTTCTGGTCTTCCCCCCTCTTTCTCTCAGCTTTGTCAAAGCTTCCTTATAATAATGTTGGCTCACTGTTCTGCCTTCTGGAACCCATTCTGCCGAAATTACACCCTTGATGTAAAAAAACCCCAACAACCCACAATGAGCATGGTTTTGAATGTGAACTTGCTTTGATGTGCTTTTTTCATTCTTGGTGATGATGGTGTTTTCCAGTGCATTGACTGTTGTTTTGTCTTAGGATCATATTGGAAGATCCAGATTTCATCACAAGTGATATTTTTTAAAAAAGGTTGGGGTCTGCCTCAAGTTGCTGCAGAATGTCATGTTGCTCAACTTTTAAACGTAATGTTTTTCCAGTGCACAACAGACAACACAGCTGCTTTAAACAATAGTTGACAATTAAGTGAATGGCCAAGAGTGTTGATGTTTGTCATGTAGGTTCAGACATGTTCAAGGTCAACACTCAAGTGTTCACAATCAGTTCTCCCTGATTTGTCTGAAAGGTAGAAACTGTCATGTCACTGGAACCATATGATATTTAGATTGTTGGGGTGTGTAGTAGTTAGCATTGCTAGGCCTGTGAATAATTTCACCAGTGACCTGACATGAGCAGAGGACATTTTGGGAGCTGGGTCTGGTATGTGCTAGGGAGAAGCTCCCCGGGCACACCAAGGTCATTCTCCTGGGAATGTTTAAGGAGGCTTGCATAGAAATGATAGTTGTAATTGCCAGGTGGTAGTGGTGGGAAAACAAAACTAACAGAATGTATTAACAAGGGGGTTCTGGCACCAAAGCCTCAGAATTGTCTTTGGAGTGTTATCATATGCATCTAAATCCTGACAATAAAGCAATCTCAACTGATGCCTGTTGTATGTGTGAGTAGGTGTTAATGGAGTTCACCACAGAAACAAAGTCTCATTATTTAGTAGACAGACCTTGTAGCTGATTTCCCTATCTTTCCTTCCTTCTCTCCTTCCCAAGAGAGAGGAGGGGGGGAGGGAGAGAGAAGGAGAGAGAAGGAACTTCAGCAGATGGATACAGCAACATTATACCCTCCAACATTTCACAGATGAAAACTGGGACACATGTGGCCAAGCGACATCAGAGTGTGGTTAACATGAAAAAAGATATTAATGAGGAAGAACAAACAAGCTTGAACAGGCTACTGCAGTTTGCTTTTGCCTGGAATGATTGGGAAGGACCCTCCCTCAAATGAGTTAATTGAGTGCAAGTTACGTTGGTATTTTGAATTCAGTTTGAAGCGACTGATGTAAGCTGAGGACAGAGGGGGAAAGTGGGAAGGGAAAAGAGAAACTGGGTCATTTTAAAAGCAATTGAAAAAGTGGAATGACAAAGGATTAATCCCAGCCCAATTGGGACATTTGGAGGGTATGCAATATCTCTCCCCAGAGAATGTAGGATCTATTTGGTAGTGATGTTGGTATGTTTACCGTTGTAGCACATCCTTGTGAAAATTCAGAGAGCATGAAGCTTCATATTTTCAGGAGCAGTATAAAAAGTTTCACATAATTTCCACACACTTAGGAGAGAATATATGCCAAATAATTAGTTTGAGCTGGCATGGAATATTGCTTGAAATGGAAGCCAGTCACATGACTGTGAGATATCTCTCCATAAAATCCTTGACTGGCTCCATATTTGTGCCCATTGGGCACATACAGCTGTTTCTTTCATCCCTGAAAACTCACTACAGACCAGCAGGCGATGGCTTGCACACTAGCACTGGTCCATGCACACTACTTTGTGTAGCACTAGCACAGAGGACTGTCTTCTTTCAAGGAGGACACATGGACATGTTAGGAAGCATACCAAGCCAAATTCCCATAAAATCGTCAAAAGACTGCAGCAAGACCTGGAAATGCCTTCTTCTGGTTTCTGCCTTTCCAAGGATATTCTATTCCATTCTTTTTCTCTGCTCCAACCCTTCCCAATTATAACCACTGACCATGCTTAGTGTATTGAGGGATTTTTAAAATGGTTTCTCCTCACAAAGGGGCTGTCTCAACAGTGAAAATATTCCTCATGGAATGCAAGGAGAATCCTACCTGTCTTAATGGATCCCACACCATTTAATCATATTGGGAAGGAGGGGGATCAAAAGCGTTTAAAAACCAGCAAGGGGAATGCGCATTCCTGCTCACTGGGACAAGCATTTCACTTTGAATCGCAGATTGGTTGGATGAGCATGAAGGCAGGGATTGCTAAAAAGGCAAGTGCCTGGAGCCAGCAAGCTGGATTTTCACCCTAGCAAACAAACACTAAGCTGATAAAATAGTGTTGTTTTTTTTCTTTTTAGTAAAGGTGAAATATCACTCTATTGCACATAGGAAATATTTTTTTTAAAAAAAAAATTAAGTGGTGGCAAATACAGGTAAGTTAAAACGCAAGTAATTCACTTGTGGCCACCATCTTGACTGGTGTGTGGGCGAAGCTTTTGGGGGCCAAAAAGCCATTAAGACAAATTGTAGCTGCTGCAATTTGCCATTACTGCAGAGCAATCCTGGTTGCCAGTTACATGACAGGATAAAGTTCACGAAATTCCGGATTACCATTCTTTCACACCAGCAGTGCATAATTCACATGAATTCTTGCTTATTTGGAAAATGCGGTCAGTTTCGGTTTTCATAGTTTACACAGGCAAAGGTGGGGGGGCATGGCCTCCAGATGATTAAAGCCAGGCAGGAGGCAGGAAGGGAGCAAGGAGGGAGTCACCCAGGAGGGAAGCAAAGCACAAACAAACAAAAGAATGATGGAGCGATCTGTCGGTTGCAGCATGCTCACACATACACTCACACACTACCCAAGCTCCCAATCGTCTTTCCTGCCCCCAAAGCCTTAAATAAAGACAAAGGGATAAAGGAAAGCACAAACAAACAAAAGAACGATGGAGCGATTGGCCGGTTGCAGCACCCACCCACCCACCCACACACCACCCAAGTGGGGGCTAGCCCCATTCCCGATCATCTTTCCTGCCCCCCAAAGCCTTCCTTTGAAACAAACAGGAAGGGCTCAGAGCAGATTTCCCAAAGTGGGCTGCAAGCAGAAAAAGGGGCAAATGGCAGGCTCGGTGGATTTCTCTCTCCAAACTCTCTGTCTATTCGGAGAAGGCACAGTGGTCACTCCAACCAATCAGGATTCAGCTTCCAACCCTGATTCTATGAAATGCATCAGCTCTGCTCATGCTAATTCGAAAAGGTCGCTGCAAGTTCACACAGACATTTGAGAATGGTAAGTTCACATGACCAATTGTGCGCATTTTCACGAACTTTATCAAAAAAAGTCGGGAAAACTAGGGAAAGCTGATACTGCACAACTTATGGGTTTTTCGCTCCCCCTCCTTCTGAAAAGGGCACTGTGGCTTCGAAATGCATGGGAACTATCAGGCTTCTTGTTGCATTCTTTGGTGATTTATTTTGCCGTGTAAACGGCCCCCAGGATTTTTTGCCTTGTATAGACAGGCCCCAAAACTAGACCTTCCTCCTCGTAGATTGCCCTCCCAACCTCTCCCTCGTTTTAGAAACAGAGAGATCAGAAATGACAGCAGAGGGCTCATTCCCCAGAGAATATAGGATCTGTTTGGTAGTGAGGTTACAAGTTTACTCATCTGCACTAAAATTTCTTCCTCATGTAAAAGGGGTTTTTATTAGCAGAAGAATATGTGGTACAGTATACCTGGGCAGGGGACCTAGCTTAAAAACTGGTAACTTTTATTACCCAATATATAGTTTCAATTCCTTTTACTTGCCTACCCTATGTTCCACAAGTATGGTTAAAAGCTTGCTTTAAAAGAAAAGAGAGAGAGAAGAAAAGAAGGAAAATCATATGAAAAAAATATGAATATGACATTCAGTAATATAATATAATATAGGATTGTTTACAAATTACTAAATGTCATATTAGAAGCCTTACTTCAGCTTAGTGGCATGATTGCCACTATCCTAGGTTGCATGAATATCAACACCTTTTTTCCTTATTTAAATTCTGGGATAAAATTAGCTTGAATTTATTTCCTCAATACATACTAATCCCCATGAAGTTAATGGAAGCTGCAGGCATTCAGTATTTTTAATCATCTAGTGCTTTTTAGTTACCTTAAAGATGTGTTTGAATTCTTGAAGCACTTTCCTTAACTTCTCCATATCTTAATTTTCCCATTTGCACATATGATTACAATACTTCCTGTTCCTTTGTACAGTACTTTGGATATCCATGCATTAATGGTCGTACAATACCTGCCTTAGTTACTATAATTATTGCGGTCATTTCAATTAGGTTTTGGCACTTCTGAGCTAAGACATTCTTTGAAAATTATGCAAAGCAATTTGCTTCTGAGAATATGGAAACCTTACTGGGTCTTGTAGTCTAGCTTGCAAACATGCTCTGTTTACCATTGTACCACACCCCTGTGAAAAATTCAGAGAGGATGATACTTCATGATTTCAGGAGCAGTATACAAAGTTTCTCATAGTTCCCATGCACTTAGGAGATCATATGTGCCAAATAATTGGTTTAAACTGGCATGGAATACTGCCACATGACTGGCATGGAATCTTGCCACACTAGGTGTCACATGACTGTAAGGTGTCTGTTCACAAAATCCTCGTGGTAACAGGGTCAGCCCTATCATTAGGCAGAATGAGTCAACTGCTTGGGGCAGCCAATTTTGAGTGTCTGGAAAGGGCAGTAATTTTTTTTAGTTACTTTAATATTGTTGGATTTTTGCTGCTGGGAAGAAGAACTTGTGAAATGTTCTGGCTGGATTGTCAAAACTTGAGAGCCAGTGTAGTGTAGTGGTTAGAGTGTTAAACTGGGATCCGGGTTCTAGTCCCCACTGAGACATGAAACTCACGGTGTGACCATAGTCTAGTCACTCTCACTCTCAGCCTGATTTGCCTCACGTTGTTATTCTGAGGGAAAAGAGAAGAGCCATGCTTATTTATTAATTGCTTTTATATCCTGCCTTTCTTCCATGAACTCAATTAGGGAACCCTTGTATACATTGCATTCTGATGGGGCAGGACAGAGGGAGTGCATTTACTGCTCTGCCTCAGGCAACAAAATATCTTGGGCCAGCCCAGCTCAATGATCCTAGAAATATCCAACTACAGAATAACGTGTTACTACGTATCGGCATCTAGGCAACTGTGTAAATACCAGCCGTTCCATCTTTCTTGGAAAACAGAGAGCATAGTGTTTCTGACTTACAACCTCTCCCCCTGCATCATTCAACAAGTCTAGGGTGCGGGACCATTGCACTTTCTCACCACATTCAGCAATTTCCTCAAGAGCATCTTTGTCTTCAGTCAACTCACAGCAAGTATCTTATAACACTTGCTTAGAGGAGCAACATTTATTAATGACTTGTAAGTTATCCTGGTGGCACAGACCTCCAGCATAGATCTGACCTTTTCAGGAAATCCCCTCAAGACAGAACAACGGCAAGATGAGATATATAACCTTGGCTATGTTTCAAGGGCATTGGCTAGTTGGACATACTGCTAATACAAAGGATGTCTATCTACCCATGACTTATCAATGAGTCAATGAGGGGGTTGGGATGCACCTGGAACCATAAATGTGCACCAGCAATGCATCCTACTGGGAACACATCTGGCCTTAGTTTGAAGTGGTCCTATGGCCAAAATGGCCTGAACATATGGCACCTCTGTACATGATGGCATTCTCATGGAGGAATTCTGGGAGTGGGCTGGCAGGAAGCATGCTGACAGAAATCTCTGACCAAGGGCCCCAGTTTTACATCTCAGGGTTACAAATCAACACTTTTGGTGCTTTTGTAATTTGTCTTTTTATCAAAAAAAAAATAGTAGCATAGGGTTGAGTTAAATCCAAGTTAAATGGAATTAATTCTAAGCAAGAACATCTACAAGCAGCAGTTTCTGACAACCAGCACCCTGCCTGCCAACTGATAGGACATTCATGCCCCACCAACACCACTTCTTGCCAGCCCAAATCAATACTTTCCCCCTCACTTTCTTCTTTATTCTCATTACTAAGCAGACTTCCCCTGGCAGGGAGGGGTAACTTGTATTCCAAATATTTGAATGAGTTGGTGGTTAAATGAATTAGCCATCAGCACCTGCAAATGCTTGGAATACTGTGGATGAGTGTGGATATCATCCCACCTGCCGCTCACCCAAATTGATGCTGTAAAGGATAGTAGGATTGTTACTGTCCTATACTCCTCAAAAAATCAGATACTAGCAGATATTAGAAGCTTCCGTCCCCCAAAGTTGCACCATTTAGTACAGGGACTAAGGTGCTCCTCCACACAAAGTGTACCCATTCCCAACTTGGAAGGTGTGCAGTGCACAGGGGAATCTCACTATTATCTCCAGCCAGTGGTTTCCAGCCCCACTTCCTCTTAGGGCTTGTCTAGATGGGCAATTTATCCCGGCTTTCTCCCATCTTGGAGCTCTGCAGTCCAAATGATGCAGGTCTCTTGCCCTGTTTCGCCTCTGGGCAGCCCTGATGATGCCCAAAGCAAAGGTGGTGGTGGGGGGAGCCAGGGTAAACCCATTTAAAACATTTTAAATAACATCCAGGGAAACCCATGTTATGCTGGAAAACCCAGATGGGGCTGGTGCAGGAATGCAGGGTCCGTACCTGCACACTGGCTTATATAGTTGGACACCACCACTGCCACCACTGGTGTCATTCTGCAGCCAGCAAGGAGGTCAACAGGACATGATCAAGGCCCCTTGCATGTGACCAGCCTTGATCATATGCTGAGGGGCTCCTTCCTGTCTTCAGATAGTACGATGTGTGACAGCAGGGGAGGCGCCTGCCAATAGCAGCCAGCATGTGCATGCAATAACTGGTGTGTGCATGCGGACTTCTGCCCATTTAGTTTCAGTAGTGAGGGAGGGGGAATGGGCTGGTTCTGGGGCCAGAATACTCTGGCCAGAAGGTGGTGTATTCTGGCTGGTCTAGACAAGTCTGCCTTGAAGGAATGAAGACAGTGACAAACCCATATTATATATCTTACGGCTCTTCAATACATACTTACATTTGTAGGGGATCTACTTCTCTCTGCTGTGATCATACAGAGGTGCCACTCCTAGAATTCAGAAGTGGGTTTTTGGGGGGGGGTTGGTTTTTTTTTTTAAAGACTATTGGCTTGCAGAATCTGCCAATTGGCAAGGCCAACTTCGAATGCTGTGGCGGTCAGGAGTGAAAAATTGTAAATGGATGGGAAAATGTTATTAGGGTTTCAGTATTAACAAACATTCCATGGTAGTAGGGGTTTGTGGCATAGGAAGAATGGTCCCACACAGTTGTGTGGTGGTGGTGGTGGTGGTGTGTGTGTGTGTGTGAGAGAGAGAGAGAGAGAGAGAGAGAGAGAGAGAGTTTTAAAGCACAATCCTAACTAGCCTAGATGACCAAGGATCTGCTGAAGCTGTGCTGAATCCAATTCCACCAGAAATTATAAGGACTTCTTGCCCTGACTGAACTTTGTGTGGCATTGTGACTGTTTACCTATACTAGAGCAGGTGTGGATCTAGCATTTGTACCACACTTTTCCACATTTTCTTGCTTTTCTGCTAGCAGATCTTAGCCTGAAGAACAATTCTTCTGGCAGATTGCTCTGTCAACAGATCTCTGACATGACCTAAAGAACATTTTTGCTGGCAGAAGAGGCATGTGCCTAATCCTTACCACCTACAGCTGGCACATTTTTGAGGAATTAATTTATCCAGGACACTTCATGTAATTTCATCTGGTGTCAGAGAGTAAAAATTTTAGACTTGTTGTCCCTTCGCCAAAAAAAATAATCCATTCCTAATGCTTGACGGCACAAAACTAAAACTAGCAATAAGTACTAATGAGCAACTGGACAAAACCTTATTCCTTTTCTAAGAGCTGTACAGCTAAGATCGTACATTTTGCTCAATAGGAAAAGATTGCCATTGTTTCAAAATTGGCCACAACTGATACACCTCACAAGATATTCCTACTGACTAGACATAAATTTTGAAGAGTATGAAAGTGTTGTGTGTGAGAGAGAGAGGGAGGGGGAGGGAGAGGAGAGAGAGAGAGAGAGAGAGAGAGAGAGAGAGAGAGAGAGAGAGAGCCTTCAAGTTGTATATTGAATTATGGTGACCCCCTGAATTTCATAGGGTTTTCTTAAGGCAAAGAATACTCAGAGGTGGTTTTGCCTGTTCCTTCCTCTGAAATATAAGCTACAGCACCTGGTATTCACTGTCTGACCCTGCTTAGCTTCCAAGATCAGATGGGATCTATTGCCTTTAGGGTGTTTAGGCAAACATATGGTCCAGTAATTTCCAAGCTGCAGGTCGGTTGATACTATTGTACTGCAAGGGGCCAGCAAAATTAATTCACTAAATAATTTAAAGCTCCTGGGAACGTAAACTGCCAACCTATCAAGCAGTTCTGTCTGATTCACTACTTAGGCCTGGCTTCTTCTCAATCAGCTTTCATGAATGGACGGACATTCAGAAGAGAAGAGACATAGGTTTCCCTCATTCATTTCATGCTGTCTCTCTCATTCCCCTGAGATCCTCTTCAATTCAGCCTACTTATTTACTAGGCTAGGTCTAGGAGGCAGGAGACTAGGAGGCAGGCACTGAGAGAAGGAAGAGAGAGGAGCACCTTGGCTTCTCTTCAAAGGTGGTGAGGCTGTTGCTTCAGCAAAGGCTCCCTGGAAACCCCAGGAGGAGAGGAATTCTGGCTGACACAACAATTCCTTTTCAGCACGTAAAGCTTATTATTGAAAGCATTTGGCACAGAGAGGAAAGTGGAGTGCGTGGGCGGGGGGACATTTAATATCATATTGATGAGACACGTTGAATGCATGCCATACTGATATATGTTCACAATATACTCTCTCTGGTTTTTCCAGCAATGTCAAAAGATAAATTATACTAATGATACCACAACGTGTAAACTTTCCAGTTACACAGAAGCTCTTTGTGCAAAATAGATAGCTATTTGTCAGAGAGAGCGGGGGGGGGGATATTCTCACTGAGGTAAGCCTAATCACCACTGGTAGCTGATGCTTACTGGGACTGGAGGGCAAGATCACTAGAGGCAAGGCCAAGGGATTACCAAAAATGGAGCCAACCATATTTTGTTGGCTAGATCTAAGTACACCTTCTATAAACAATGCTGGTTAAGAGGGGTGCTGGGGATTAGGTGACTGGTGTCTCATCTGCCCAAACAATTGGGCCACCCTTGCTAACCGCAAAACATTTAGCCCTTCAAATAGTATGTGCCCTTTCTAGGAAGCAAATAGCATTGAAATCAGTGGAAAATCTGAGTAAATCACCGGCGTTGTCTGGATGGCAGGTCACAGCACTGTGTGATGGTACAAAAAACATTCCCATGCTTTCTATGGCTGCCACACTGCAGAAATAATGCAGTTTGACACCCCTTTAACTGCCATGGCTTAATGCTATGGATCCTGGATTTGTTTTGTGTTTTGTGAGATATTTAGCCTTTTTTGTTAGATAGCTCTGGTGTTTCAACAAACTACAAATCCCAGGAGTCCATCAGATGGGGCCATGATAGTTAAAGCAGTGTCAAACTGGATTATTTCTGCAGTGCGTCAGCAGCCTATGACTGGAAGGAGCCCTGTATTGAGATAATAAAGGCAATTCCAAAACAATCCATGGAATACAAATTCTAACAACCCCACCCTCCCCAAACCATAGCCCTCTCTTCTTAATGCAAATGTGGGCTACTTCCATAGGTCTGCACACACACACCCCAGAGCCTTGGCAGGCTATTTGTGCTCCAAAAACCATCCAACATGTTTTTAAATGTTAACACCCCACACACACACACACAAGCAGGGATTATTTTTTTGTGTTTTTGGATGGCTATGAGCTGTTTTCAATCTTTTTTCAAAACTAGAAGTGAACAGATGTCAAGTTTATAATTTTCTTCTGTTGGGTATTAGCTAAACAAGACAACTTAGTTCCAACTGTACGATCTTTAGTCGCAACTTGAAACTCTCTAGTTTAACAATGTCTGAGACATTTGGTAGATGATGTTCAGAGAGAGTCCGGTCTCCAAATGCCCAAATCCTCTGATCTCCAGATGTTTGCATTAAAGGAGAGTGGTGATGATACATAAAGATACTGATATGGATTCACTACATACACAGAGACACATAGATGCACACATACACACTAAACAATACTGCCCATAATTTGGTGCAGGTTCAAAAAAAAAGTTATTGCAGTGCCTCATTGGTAGATCTATTAGCATTGAAAGGCAAATTGACCAAGGAGGTGAGAGTTCTCCAGTCTGTATAATCCTTGTCGGCAAATCCGCTGAAGCTTTGCACAATGGCCTTTATCTTTTTTCTCTTTGACTGGGGTGATATAATGGGGACACTGTGTCCAAACAGCCAATTGCTGCTGGAAAAAAATGGCAAACACTCCAAAAAATTAAACATTGCACAATTGCATTCAAGCTAATGAAAGCTGGGAATGTCGCAGAGGTGGCGTTCTCCATCTTTGAGATGAGGGGGGTATTATTTAACCTGTCACTCTCCTGTTCTCCTTGCTGCCAATCTACTGTATGGAATAGCTCTAACAATACCCTCTGCCTTCCCAACGGTGGGCTGAGTGTCAGGAAAGGGCAACAGACTGACAAGTGGGGCAGGGGTGGATGGGGCAAAAGCACACGATGCCACTTCAGTGATGCAAACATCCTTGGCCTTTCTTCCTCTGGAGAACTGATAAAAGTTTCAGAATTGAGGCCAGGGAACTTTTCACAGAACTGGCTGAACCTACATGAGCAGTACAAGTGTCTGAGAGAAACAGAACATTCTGGGGAAAGTAGAACTCCTAGGAAAGCTGCCCCCAGAACATTTCATTCACAGCATCCTCAGATACTGAGGTGGTGTTGATGGAAGAGGAGGAGGACAATGATCTCAATGATTCAGAGGTTCCTTCAGCTCAAGGAATCCTGCCTGAACTTAGGATGGCATGCACTAACACAGCTCCAAAAAAGGGGGAAACGTGTCAACAAAAGAGGTACAAAGAGGGCACAGATTTGCATAAAATGTGCATATACTAATGGATATGTTGAAATGCAAGTTGAGACATTGCCACAATTTAATAGAAAGACAACACAACTCACCATATGAGAAATAATCTGATCAGGTGACCAGCTGCATACCAGCTCAGTCTTCTGACCAAGGCCTATTGGTGGACAATTCCAAGGCTTCTGATCTCCTGTCACATGGTCCTTTATTTTTAAATTGGACCAGATAGTACTTCAAATGGAGGATTGCCCTCTCTAAAGTTGAGGACTTTATCACACTACAGTGTTACAGTGCTGTTATTCCACTTTAACTGCTATGGCTGCTTCCTGTGGAATTCTGGGGTTTGTAGTTTAGTGAGGCCTAAGAGCTCTCTGGCTGAGAGTTCTAAATGCCAATCCCTAAACTGCAAATCCCAGGATTCCACAGGAGGCAGCCAGAACAGTTAAAGTGGAATAATGGTGCTATAACAGTGTAGTGTGATAATCTCCTCAGATACATTGAACTAAACCCCTTTGCTAATCAAAACTAAGGTAGACCCATTGAAACAATGGGATTTATACAAGTGTAAATTTACATTAATCAATTAATTCAGTAAATGTGCTCAAGTTAGAACTAGCAATTGGAGTTAAGTCACTGTTCTCTAAACAAGAATGCAACAGCAATCTTAAACGGAACAAGAGACATCTCTGCTTCACCAAATCAGAGCCTTGTAGCAGAATGCAGCACTTTTAATGCCTCCTTCAAGGAGGCAGAGGCCCACAGCACATAGGCTGGAATCCTATTGGTAGTCTTGACTAGACTAGACTCATTGAATGAACCTGACAAAGACTTTTGTAAACCACATCGATTCAGCTCTAGCTGCAACTACCAATAGAATTCAGATACCATTGTCCATCTCAGAAAATTTCATCTGTCAAGAATGAGCAAGGAACACTCCAGGTTACACACCCATGGTCTTGCATTATGTTGGCAAACCTTGGAGCCACGTCCTACTCCCTCTGAGCATTGTCCAATAGTATGACACTGGACACAAGCAGTGAACGAGCAATCATGCTCAGCAATCAATCTATAATAGCAGCAACACATACTTAGAGAGTTTTATCATCCTTCCACTGCATAGCAGCACTTCTGTTTAGTTTAGTTGAAAACAAAAGGCAATTACTCACTCTTTCTCTCAGGCTGACCTACTCACAGGGTTGTTGTGGGGGAACAATAGTGGTAGCAGAGGGACAGCCATGAATATCATCTTCTTAATGCACTTCAGCTGCCATGTGTAGCACAAAGACATTCAAGGACAGCAACACTTACTACATAGCATAGAAATCACAAGCCCTTTTTTTATATATGATATGATATCATATCAGAGGTAAAGCTTTGAAGGGACAGAACTAGCTCAAGGGCTGTTGGATATGCTTCACTCCCTAATGGCAGGGGGGCTACCAAAGTTGCCCCCACCCCATTTTATTTATATGCAACAGATGAACAACATAGAAAAAAGGAACATTGCAATAAGTACATACATGGAGTAAGAATAAATTTTTAAAAAGGAAGCAAACTATGATGTAAATACATATATTAATCTCTCTCATTTGTATATGTAGTTGTGAGGGGGGCTGTTGCATTTTGGTTTTGGTTTTGAAAGCACCATATTTTATTCACAGCCAATGTGATGTAGTAGTTTGAATGCTGGACTGGATTCCAGGAGACCAAGGTTCAAATTCACACATAGCCAAGGAAATCCACCGAGTGACCTTGGCCAAGTCACACACTTTCTGGCTCAGAGGAAGGCAATGGCAAACTCTCTCTGAATAAATCTGACCAAGAATACACTAGGACAGTTGACTTGAAGGCACATGACAATGACAATACTTTTATGAATGAAGATAAGTCAATTATTCCACAGCAGCCTTTCACACTTTCCATTTATACAGTTAAACTTTGTACATCATTGATTAGTAGCTGTCACCCATAAAGTTGTGGCCTATTAACACTTTCAGAAGTGTATTCTGTGGCTTCCTTTTGTTCCTTCCCCTTCCCACCCTGCCCCCCATTTAACTACTGGAGATGTAAAACACCAGCCCCTCTCTCATGAAATTACCATTCAAAGGCTTTCCTTGGATATGGAATGACTTTTTAAACCAATGTCAGTCTGTGGTGTGTACTAGACTGGGGAATATGTGGTAATCCACAGATTGATAGATGGCATTTCCTATCAGCCCTTGCCAGCATAGTCAATGGACAATACTGGGAGAGTTGCATTCCAAGAATATCTGGAAGGTCACAAGTTCCTCTTCCTAGATAAATTAAAGGAAAGTCAGACAGATCAACAGACACAGAGGCAGACAGATGTTTTCATTGATTTTATAGCTGTCCTAAGGAAAGAGCAATTAGTGAGTTTCACCTTCTCTCAACAATGTTCCCAGCTCTCTCTCTCTCTCTTAATATCTTTTTAGCCAGTTCTCCTAACCTTTTGTGGGAGCTACTCAGAAGCTTTATATATGGAAACCCAAAGCAACTTTGGAGTTAAACCCCAAATCCCAAGAATATTTACCCATTGCAATTGAAGCTACTTTAGCTGCCTGCATATGAGATGGTGGTGAAATCAATCCCCAGTTTTTCCCAGGATTATTAGAGACCTCCATTGTTTCCAGATATTCCAGGGGGTTCAATGCCTATAAAGAATTTACTCGCTTGCTTGCTTAACAAGTGATTTTACAGTTTAAAAGTGTCTGGTATCAGATGTCAGAGTTCAGGAGGGTATCAACTACAACACATTGTTCAACAAGGGACTATTAATCTCTTAGGGAAACTCCATCTGCAAAGCACAATCTGCGTACAAGGAGGACAGATCATCCAGCTATGGCAAAGCTTCTCTGATATTTAGGGGTGTCTCAGCAGCAGGGAAATAGCAAAGGCAGGCTGACAAGAAAGCAAGCAGTGTCACTCTCATTTAGATAAAGGTGACTTCAAGCAAGACCCAACGTGACACAGTTTGATAAAAGACAGCATAATTCAATTCATCTAGAGAAGAGTGTTGGGGAGGGGAATCAGAGAAAAGCCACTGCCAGAGGTCTCAGAGTGCCCTGTGGAGATAGATTCAGAAAGGTGAACTTGTCAGCTCATCAGGAAGCGGAATGAGGGTGAGGATGTTGCTTTCATGGTATGAAGGATATCATCAGGAGCCCCACAATGGGTGAGAGGGAGCCCAGTCTGGTTGGCTTTAGGAAGGCTCTCTTGAAAGAAGTGGCATGTTAGGAACAGACGCTAAGATGCTGCCCCTTGGGTAGTACCCGTACCTACAAATAAGAGTCAAGATCCAATCAGATATCCAGCTTAATTCTATGCATGTCAGCTCAGAAATAAACTCCCAGTGAATTTGCAAGGGCTCATTCCCAAGCAGATCTGTATTGGATTACAGCCTTAACACTTCAGTTCCCATACAGACAGCAATGCATTTAAATAATCTGCTGAAATCAACAAGTTAAAGGTAAAGCTTAATTTTGGATGGGTCATTTCAGGGTTAGGCATTTGATCAGTTTAGAGGAAAAAATGCTATCCAATGACACTCACATTATTTTAAGAGAAGTAGCTTTATTAGTGCAACATCTTATTATTGTTGAATGTTATTGACATTTATCATGGAAACTCAAGATGGCATATATGAGATTCCAGACTGATCTCCCATCCAAACATTTAATCAGATGTGTCCCTGCTTAGCTTCAAGCAAGGTGTTGTACCATGTCCCCTCAAACCATGATATTAATCAATATAAAAACCTTCAAGAGTTCTTTGTCATCGTCATCATCACTGTTATTACCACCACCACCACCATCTTATACTTTGAAATAATAAAGTTAACATTTTTTTAAAAAAAGCAGAATGAACTACAATGCTTAACAGTTTTAGGTAAGATTTCTGGGAAAAGAGATTTGCTGGAACTTTGTTACTTTGTGTTTATCTTTGAATGTCCAGGTCATGTCATAATTAGACTTAAACAAACCAAAAAAAAAAAAAAAAAAACAATAACAACAAACTGAATCCACAATAATCCAAAACAACATCTTCTTTTTTTAGTTTAGTTTAGTTTGGTTTCTAAAGACAGTTTTGCAAAGTAGGGCAAATTCTTCAAGGGTCAGCAGCATCAACAACAGAGGGAGTGTTACCTGGTTCCTCGTGCAAGTTACAGAGCAAAATTGGCCCCATCTTTAGGCAGTGAAGCAACCTACTCAGGGTGAAGATATGTTGGGATACCCCCCTGCCCCAGCATTCCTCCTGAATCACTGAATGTTTCTCTCTGGTGAAAGAGCTGTTTCTGTATGTCACAGAACCTGTCCTAGGCCCACTAACCTAGCATACTGCCTCAGGTATGATGGCAGAGACCCCTTTCCAACACCAGGGTTATGGTTCAAACATCAGCCCAGTTTTCTTCTGCTTAGTTTTCTTTCTTACTGCAAATGAAATGAGTGCAGGCCAATCCAGACAGTCACAGTACTATGACAACTGTGTCATGGTTGACAACTCTCAGGAATCTAAAGCAATTAACAATATGACTACCATGAAGACAAAGATAAAATAATAAATGAAATGCATGCCACCCCCGTTTATGTAGGCTCAGTACCCACAGTTTCCCTGATCCACAGTTGTGGGCAGGACCAGATTAAGAAATTTTTTGGGGGGGCAGTAACACTTTATTTTGAGGGCCCCATATGTTTATCTCAGGTCAATGTAACCTAACCTAACCTATTTACAGGATATTCAGATTATTACTAATAACGTTTTTGCAGGAAGAGTGTTATGACAGGTGCTGCAGGTGCTGCAGGGCCCTTAAACCAGTCCTGGTTGTGGGGAAAAGCTCTCTCTAGGCATCTGGAGAACCATAGACTCATGCTGGAGGTGATCTCTCTAGTCATTGGGGTGTCCTTCAGTGAGATTCTATGGTCAACTTCTGCTAGAAGTTGACTTTAGAGTCACACCAGCTGCCTAGAGAGGCATCCTTTCTAGGCATTTTCTAGGTCATCCAGTGCACTTCTATGATATTCTATGGTGGTTCACTATTATATGCGGTTTCACATATCTGTAGTAAGTCTGGGAATGTATCCCCTGGACCTGTATTAAACAATTGTTTAAAGCATAAAATTAATATATCAAGGAAAAGGAGAAAATGTATTAAGTGAATGCAAAGATGGCTATGAACTAAGAAACTTTTGAATAGTAGTTCTTCACTGAGTTCAACTACGTAGGAGTCTTGGCAGTTCTGAGCATTGATGCCTGATCATTTTGTGGGGGGTCACCAATGGTTCAGACACCTTCCTTTCATAAGGCACAGTAGGAGCAACTGCTGTAAGCCAGCCTTCTTCCATTTGGTGCCCTCCAGATGTGTTGGAGTACATAAGAAGAGCCCTGCTGGATCAAACTCAAGACCTATCTAGTTCACCATTCTCTTCCCACAGTGGCTGACAAGACACCTATAAGAAGACCATAAGCAAGACACAAGTATAATAGCACTTTCCATATTCTCTAGGAACAGAAATTTAGAGGCCCTAATAAAAATGGTGTCCCCAGTGCAGATCCGGTGGCAAGTCCCACTCATTTTACATACCCACCCTTATAGAAACATAAACAGCTGCCCTATACCAAATCAGACCAGTGGTGTGTCCAGCCTAGCATTATCATACATCAGTATAGCCATGTTTTACGTAGAGGTCATCTATACGAGGAGATACAATGCTAATTTTTGCAGATTAACTCACAATTACAGCAAAGTTCATTTGTCTCCAAGGTTTTTTGTCAAAATCGCTAGTATGGGAAGTTATCTGTGTTTGAAGTTCACATGGAGCATGCCCATGAATAAAAATGATGGCTGCAGGTGAATTACTTATGTTATTATTCTCCAAAAGTTGCTGCCATTCCACAGGGTTTTCCCTCCTCATTAAATCCAAGATGTGTAAATGCGCTCTTCCACTTCAAAACTGTTTTTGTTGCTTTACTGCTCCAAAACTGCTCACCATCACTACTGCGAAAATCAATAATGGCAGTTCCGGCCACTTTGTCACTGGCAAGCCCACACCTTGCACATGTCCGATCAATCATGTTTTGACTTCCAGAATGCACTCCACTTCAAATTGGTTGTCCAAACAGGCAGGAATGGGCATTCCTCCGTATTGTTTCAGCATGCAGTACATGAGTTTTTGCACCCCCCCTTCCCAATATAGTGAATCACTGTGGGATCTTGTTAGGACAAAAGGTATTCTCCTCACATCCCATGAGGAGTTTTTTCACTGTCTAGACAACACCACAAATTCTAGGCATGCTACCTGGTGCTGGTTTGAACAATCACCAGGTCTGGATTCCAAGCTTTCTTTTTGAAAAAAAAAAAGTTTCTGGCCCTTGTAAGGTGCTAAGACACTGAGCAAAATGTGTAGTCACTATTCTGTCCAATTGTTTTGCACGAATGCTTTAGTTGGAAATCATGCACTGAGCGGGGTGGTGGTGGACTCGATGGCCCTTCCAACTCTATGACTCTTTCTTTCATTTCACCTGTAGCTTAGTTTACAAAGTGTCAGAATTAGCAGGGATCAATGAGTGCATTCTTCAGCAATTATTTAGTAGCTGGTACTCACTAATAATAAAGTTGTCAATGGAGATTGTTTATGAACACAAAAACAGCACTGCATGAAAAGCCTATCATTGTATCACATGACAGCTAGACTACAAACTAGTATAATTCCTTATACTGGCATAAGAAAAAAAATGCCACCCCTTGTATCTTACAGTAGTTGGTAACATGAGCACAAAACTCAGGGGTTTAAAATGCATTGCCCCATTGACACAGACTCTGTGGTTTGGCTGAAAAGAAAAGCATCTGGAAACCGTTCCATAATCACCTCTTGTTTCTTATACAAACGCTTAATATTTTCTTTTATTTGTCTGATAAATTACCAAGGTAACTGGTTGGACAACATATCAGGAGGGATCTGTATGAAGGAGAGGGTGTTGTCTGCATACTGCACAGAGCTATTCTCAATATCAGGCTGGCATTCATTCACTTTCCTCTTTTGAGCAACCTCTGGCTCAACTGAGGTGGGAGGAAGGAAGGCAGTTGGGGTTGTTAACACCAGTCCAGGTGGGAATGCAGAATGGGTGCACTGAGAAGGTAACCGAGGTTGCTTCTCAGCTTTGACTTGTTTGTGTTATGAATACATCCAGGCAGAATGTATTTGTTCATGATTTCTATCTGAGGATTGGTGCAGATCTATCCTCAGGTGATTGATTAATTAGATTTATAGCCCACGTTTCTTTCAGAACAGGGGTTCAAGGTGGCTCACAACATGATAAAAAAAAACAGTTACAAATAAAACAAGTATGTCATAATATTAAAATACAAGTAAGCAAATCATAACACAAAAACACAATTGAACTGAAAGCAATTTTTAAATAACATTAAAAAAAATAGCACCCACTTGTTTTTTTAAAAATGCCTTCCTTATTAGCCAGTCAATTGCTAAAAGTCTGCCATAGACAGATAGTACAGATTATAGTGCTTGGCTACTATCAGAAGGACAAAAGGAAGGAAGCCAGCCTAGCCTTCATTGGTAGGGAGTCTAGGAGTGGCCAGCGAGAAAGCCACTCTGGTGGCCCCACCAAATGCACCTCTGAAGCTGGTAGGACCAAAGCAAGAGTCTCCTACAAAAAGCTCAAAGCCCAGACAAGTCCTTCAAATAGCCTGGACCCAAGTCATATATAGATATATGTGGATTTTCCCAAGCAATCCTGGAGAAGATATAAGATTCACAGAGGCATCCACTACTTTTACTGCCAGAGGCAGCCACTGCTTTTACTAGAGAGAAAAATCTGAAGGTGGTGCACAGTTGCCCATGCTCTGCTTCCTCAAAAAGTCTGGTGCTAAATATCACACCCATCATTTGCCTCTAGGGACTTTTTCGGATGAGTGTTTTACAGCACAAGCAGCCTCATCGCGTTGCGAGGCTGCTGCGCTGCAGGGCGTCCCTTTCGGATGACGCTCTTCCTTGCTGGTACTGTTGCGTTACCGCAGGGACACTGCAGCATTATATTCGGCAGTTTTCTAATCACGAAAGTTGATTGTGATTAGAAAACCGCTGAATATAACGCTGCAGTGTCCCCGCGGTAACGCAACAGTACCAGCAGGAGAGAGCGTCATCCGAAACGGATGCCCTGCAGCGCAGCAGCCTCGCAACGGGGACGAGGCTGCTTGTGCTGTAAAACACTCATCCGAAAAAGTCCTAGGTTGAGCAATGGGGAAACAGGAGGTGGCACCACTGAGACCATTAGAAGTGTCCCAGAATTGGAAACAAGAGACTGTTCTGGCAATAGAAGAATGGTTGTTGAAGTTCTATGATATGGCTGAAATGGACAAATTAACATCATTTTTGAATGATAAAACTATTGATAAATTTGAAAAGGTGTGGAAATCTACAATAGAATTCCTGAAAAAAGCAGTGGTAGTATAGCAATATTGGCATTAGATAATGTTTGAATGAAGTTATGAGCAGGTGTTTGAGACTGACATTTATCAAATAAGTAGATCTGAATTAAAAATTAACTGATAGATGTTATAGATAAGAATATCTATTTGTTATTATATATTATTAAGAAAATGAATAATTTTACTAGAATTGGGTAAGGTTTATCGTTTAAGGGATTTTTAAGGTATTGTTTTATAACCTTTTTGCTGGTAAGTTGGAATTTGATTGTCCTTTGTAGTGTCAATTTTTTTATTTTTGTTTTGTTTAGGTTAGTTTTGGGGGGTAGTTAGATTGGGAGGGTTAATGTTTGTGTTTGTATTTTTATTATGTTTATCTTTGTGTGTTGATTTTAGATTGGAAAATTAAACGTTTAATAAAAAGATTTATTTTTTAAAAAAAGTTGCACTGGAGATTCCAGTTGCTGACTCCCTACAGTAGAGCAGCCACATCAATGGACATGGTGATCCCTCTACAGTTCCACCTCTTAGCCTATGCCCAGTATTCCCCATGGTTGCATCCCTCTTTTGAAAGAACTGGTGAACCTTTGATATAAACCTAAAAGGATCTCTATCCAGAAGTCCAGAGTGAAGCAAATTGAAGTTGCCACACTGAAGTAAGGCTCTGATTTATTCTACTGAAGGGCATATGAATACATCAGATCATTCCACCAATGACATTTCTTTTTTTAAAAAAACACTCTTTCTTTCCATATGCCAATTTGCCCCTTTGTTACTTCATCTGACATATGGAGAGACTGCCTGAGATGCTTATCTAAATCAGAGAAGGGTGACTGGCAAACCCTGCCCACTTTTTCAGGTCCTAGTACCAAAATGTGCTGGTGCAGCAACAAAAATTTCCATTTCCCCTCTGTTAAACAAGGAATATTGTACTCCTGGAAACAGTTTTCCTTTAGAATAGGACAAATACGCTGGGGGGGGGCATTTCTTATCACACGTCACCCTGCCTCCTGGCAGGCTGCACCACACTGTTGTGCTGAAACTAGGAAGGGCATGAAATCACTTCTCATTGCATTTTTGGTCATTTTTAGCTGACGGGGAGGGGGAGAAAAGCCACTGCATTTTACAATAGTTTTGTTGGTTTGGGGCCAAAAATCAGTTCAGTCCCCCCCCAAAAAAAATAATTGGAGACTAAGGGTTGCAGGAGTGTCTTGGGAGGGTACCAAGGGCCATAAACTGGGGCTGCAGGTGGCCCATGGGCCAGATTTTACCTACCCCTTGTTTTGGAACAAAGTGTATGATCCTTTGACACCTTGCTTTACAGGTAAGGACCAAGCTAAGAGTTGTCCCATATCTTCAAATAAAACATGCTAAAACCTGATATGGACATTGGTAAAAAAAAAAAAAAGACTTTGGGTATTTTTTTACAGCCAAGAAGCAGGGACATTCCTGATACTTATCTTCCCCCATCATTTTCTGCATAATATACCTCTGGATTGTTTGTTTGTTTAGAACATATACATAATGAAAAAGTTAGAGAGGAGGGCAAGAAAAAATGATCAAGGGGCTGGAGCAACCCCCCCTCCCTCTGAAGAACAGTACTGTAATGCCCATGAAGCCACTGCTAGATTTGGCACTTTGCCCTCCTCTTACGGACGTGCCCCCTGGCCATGGAGTTGATCTGCTTGGGACTTTTTAGTTTAAAATCATGTTTGTTATAGTTTATTGCTGTCAAGTCAATTTCGACTTATGGTGACCCTATGAATGAGAGACGTTAAAGTCATCCCAGTATCAGCAGCCCTGCTCAAGTCTTGCAGATTCAGGGCCATGGCTTCCTTGATGAGTCTATCCATCTGTAATGTTGTCTTCCTCTTTTCCTACTGACTTCTATTTTACCAAACATTATTGTCTTTTCTAGTGAATCATGTCTTCTCATGATAGATCCAAAGTCCCACAGCCTCAGTTTAGTCATCTAGGCTTCCAGGGAGGAGTTCAGACTTGATCGGCTCTCGAACCTGTTTGTTTTGTTGGTAGTCTATGATACCCATAGAACTCTCCTCCTGCACCACATTTCAAATGAATTGATTGTCTTCCTATCAGCTTTCTTCACGGTTCAGCTTCCACAACCATACATTGAAATCAGAAATATTATGGCATTGACAATCTTGGGAGTTGTTTAGACAAGAAAAAAAAACCCCCACAAAGAATGCGGCCAGAATGCCTTTTGTTCAGATGAGCTCCTGCCAGGATTTGCCATATTGGGAAGGAGGGGGACTGAAAACTCCAAATAGTTCATAACAGCATTTGCTGTTTCTCACAATCTTTTAAAAAATTACACGAAAATGTGCATAACTGCATGTCTGAACAACCAGTTCAAATAGGGGCACATCAAAGAAATCAAACATGATTGGTTGGGCCTCGGTGGGGGTGGGTTTGCAAGGGACAAAGCAGCCAGAGCTGCCATTGTTGTTGTTGTTTTCTGGGTGAATGATATGCGCACAATAATTCAAGCAGAAAGAAAAAGAAAGTTTTTTAAGTGGAAAATTGCTCTTCCGCATCTGTTATTTAAGGACAAAAACGGGTGGGGGGGAGGTGGAGGGAGGTTTTCGGCAGGCAGTTTGCTCAGAGCCATCATCTTTTCTTGGCATGCTCCATGTGAACTGCAAACTTGGCTAATTTTCCATGCCAATCTTGCAAATGAGTCGTGGGCACAAATGAACACTGCAGCGATAGGGAGGTAAGGCGCTATTTTTCACTATTAATTCTCCCATCTAGCCAAGCCCTTTACAGTGGTAGTCAGTAATATTTCTATACATTTGAGGACTTTGTCAGCTAAGTTTATATAATTTGGTGCTTTTTAGAGGGGGAGGGGGGAAGTAAATATGAAGGAATATGACTGAAGCAAAAAAAATGTCTGCATGGTAGAAAAAAAGACAGAGGAAGCTTTTCTCCTTCTCTTATAATACTACAAGACAGGGTCAGCTGAATGGAAGGAGAATGAGCACAAATATACTTCTTCACACGATGTATCATTAATCTGCTGCCCCACTTCAGACAAACCTTTTTTTTTTCTAAAGGGCTGAGAAACAAGGTCAACTCTGAGGTCTCCTGTTATTGTTATCAATATATAGAGAAGACACTGAGCTTCTTTCAAGTAAAGGCTTAATACCTTTATTGCTTTCAGCTGTGAGACTGAAAATAGCTACACACTAGAGGTTTCTAATTTATTATTATTATTATTATTATTATTATAGATGATGATGATGATGATGGTTGGAATCTTGTTGGGGTTTTTGGATGCATAAGCACCATAGTTACAGTGCTAAGCAGTGACTCCCATTACGATTCCCCCAATCCCCACCTACAAGGCAGCAACTACTGCAGTTGATGGGGGACTGTTACCCTATCAATTGGGAAGCAGCTAACTGATGTTCCCACCCCCTCCCATGAGCAATCTCTGTTGTGATAGACAGAAGCAAGTTCCCCATAGCAATTCTCCCTCACACCAGAGATTACTCACTTGAGTGGAGTGGGAATGTCAGTCAGCTGGAACACACAGCCATCAATCACAGGAGGTGGGGATGAGAGGACTTTCGTGATCCTTATGTATCCCCTAAACTAGGGACGATCGTGAGTAAAAATTGCCAAAATATTCCACTCAAATGTCCCTGCGGTACCGGAACAGTACCGGCAGGGACGGGCGTCATCCGAAAGGGACGCCCCGCAGCGCTGCAGCCTCACAACGTGGCGAGGCTGCTTGCGTGCATTTTACTTGTCCGAAAAAGTCCTGACTGACACAACTGGTATTGTGTGAATGCACTCCTGCATACTACTGAAACCGTGGCATCTGGGATCAGGGCTGAATCTAGGGTTCCATCCAAACTGTAAACTGTAATCTTCAAGGGTACATGTAATATCATCCAGCTTCAGTAGTACTGGATCCCTTCTATTTGTATTTCTGTGCAGCATGCCTTACTTCCTATGGAAGTTTATCTAGAATAGCCAGACTTCTTTCAGAATCACTTTGCTCTTTCACAGAGTACATCATAAGCTCCTCTTGTTGCTGCTTTTAGCCTATTAACAGGGAAAATATAAAGAATGGAAGAGAAGATTGTGATACAAAGGGAGACTGATCTGTAGCATAAATTTAAATAACACCACCCAAGTCAATGGAAATAATACCAGTTCCAGCAGATGAAGCTGCCTTTAGTAGTGGCAGCTTCCTCCCCCCCCCCCCCCGCCAAATCCAGCTCTTTCTCATGTCTCAAAATAGTTCCTAATCATCCAATTTGAAAAAGAAAGGAAAAGTTAAAACACCTTGGGATGTGAGCTCTCCAGGTAGCACCAACAGAAGTCTGATGTTTAGCATTTCCCTATTTAAAACTTCTCAGTTTTCCTAAGTGATTATACTGCCCGTTCTCACAGGTTATTTTCTATTAATAAACCAGAAGTACTAGAAGTTACAGGTTGATTTTGGTTTTTCTCCTGCAGCTACCCTTAAAGACTTAAAAGGCAACAAGAAAAGCAAGAGGGGAAATGAAACAGATTGGATTACAATCTTGGCAATAAATTTCTTGTCTTTGAAGGTAGGTAGCAAGAGGCCACCATAAGAAGAGACTACTTGAATGAGACTGGTCTGGTTCATGGTTCTTTTTCTCACAGTGGCCAGCCAAGTGCCTGCCTCATGGGTGGACATTTTATGCCCCTCCAGATGTTCCTCAACTGCAATTCCCAGTGGTCCTAAGCAGCACAACTAATGGTGTGGAATGTTGGAGGACTTCTGGGAGCCCACAAGCAGAGCATGCATGTAATAGTACCCTTTAATTGGTGTGTCCACAGCTATTTGTATTGAGAGACCCATTGGCAGTACTATTTAGCCATCATGACTAGTAGCCTTTGATAGCCTGGCCCTCTATGTATTTCTCTAACTCCACTTTAAAAACATCTAGGTTGGTGGCCATTACCACATCCTGTGGCAGCAAATAACAAACACTATTAACACATATACTACACTACACTACGACACAATACAGTACAATAACATAAAATATAAGCTTTTATAATAGGTGGGAAAAACAGAAGATCTAATAATAGTATTACTGCATCATCTAGTTTCAAATGAGGAAACTGATCACAAAACACAGAATTTTACAGGTTTCAGGAACACCAAAAGGCGAAGTCTTATGATATCCATATGGGATAAAAGGACATAAAATCATGATGAAGTCTTTGTTCATTGTTTATAGAGGTGCATAATTGCTATGTCAGCTTCTTTAGCAATGCAGTGTTCCATACTTTTTTAAACCACTTTTTGAAAGACAAATCGCTTATTATTACTGCCTAGAATCCTTAACCGAGAGTTATGCACTCATGACTCTCATATTCATGAACCCTACATATCCCCTAGTTTAGGGGTTAGGGTTAGGGTTTAGTATGGAGGAAAAGCAGAAAGATGGAAGAGTAGAAAAGAAAGCTTTCAGGCTGTGTGGGCTTTATGCTCCTGTAAAATATGCCGAACGGAAAAAGTTTTGGGGGTATTTAAAAAATCAGTGTAACACTCAACGGCATCTTATTATCATAGGAGATTTCAATAAGAGGGCAAGGATGATGGACAGGAGTGCTTACGCAGACCAGAAAGAGCGGACAAAGTTGTCCCTGCCCAAACCCCTGACAGCAGAAGAAAGAGAGTTGGAGTCTTTTCTAGAGAGGCAAGGTCTTAAGGATGCAGCTCTTGATGTGGAGAATGAGTTAGAATTTTTTCCTGTTTTTTGCAGAAAGGCTTTTGGTTCAGATTTTCCCCCAATGGAAGGAGTTCGATTTACTCATTATCACAAAACCTCAGCCAGCAGAATAGACCGTGTGAGAACAGTGAAGGAAATGAAGGTGGAAAAGTGCACTGTTATGATCACTCCTTGGTCGGATCATGGGCTTTGGGCTGTAGAGTTCAGTATAGGTCAGGTTTACCCCAAAGGAAGACCTCTCTGGAGGTTGCGCCCTAAATTTTTGGAAGATGTGGCATATAAAGAGCGCATCGCCTCAGCACTAACCCACAGCCTAACTCTTGAGGACATGTACAAGGATGATTTGTGCAGGTGGTGGGAACATGTGAAACATGCGGTTCGGGCCACTAGCTGGGCTTACGAGACCAACATTAATGGGAAACAGATTCAGAAGTATCATTTGGCCATTTATCATTTTTTGAAGTGTCATTATCGATTGAACCAAGGTGTTCCTGTTTCAGAACAAGAGCTTAACTGGGCGAAGGGAGTGATAGCAAGATTTTGCCAAAAGCAAAGATAAAACAGAAAGAGGAGTAAAAATTTCAGGACTCGAGGTGGTGTGGTTGACATGGATGAGTGGGCAGGCGCCCTGAGTCCAAAGGCTCCAATCGAATTAAACGGCTTGAGGGCCTCTGAGTCAGACCCTATTGTATTTAGACCAAGTGAGATGCTGGATATCATGGAAGGATATTACAGGCAGTTATATGCTCAGAAAAACATAGATATAGAAGAGATTAAGGGTTTTTTCCAAGCTTTTTCAGAGGACCAGATGGGCACCCTCTATAAGGGTTTGAGTCCAGAGGACAGGAAGAGATGGTCTCTCCTATAGAAGAACAAGAAGTTCATGAGGTCATAGTTCAAGGGAAGGGTAAGTCAAGTTTACAGGAAGTGGATTGTTCCCCCTTTAACAACTTTGTTTAATTTTTTGTGAGATAATAATGAGCTCTTGAGACATTTTATCAAGGGGTCCTGATTTTTTCCCCAAAGGAGGGTGATCCTACCCTCCCAAAAAAACTGGTGCCCCATAGCTCTGACCAACGTAGACTACCACATGTTGGCAAAAATACTGAACAATCGGCTGGCTAAGGTGGCTGATAAGATTGTGATGGAAGCACAGACCAGTGCTGTGCCAGGTAGGACTATGGTGGACTCTCTTTGTTTGTTTCGGGAAGTGTTCCGACTCAGCAAGGAGGGAGCTTGGACTGGTCAAATCCTACAGGTCGACCAGATGAAAGTTTTTGACAATGTAGATTATACGTTCCTATGGGAAGCCCTCAAGTGGAAAGGGGTGCCAGAGAGATTTATTGCTTTAGTTAAATTGTTTTATAGGGATGCAGAGGTAGTTTTGCAAGTCAATGGTCATAGAGAAAAGAGGATTAAGTTAAATTCTGGGGTGAGGCAAGGTTGTCCCCTAAGCCCTCTCTTGTATGTTATTGCTTTGGATGCTATCCTGTGTAAGATTAGTTTGGACAAGAGCATCTCGGGGATCCAAATTCCATGTCCATTGGACAGTTCATGGTTGGTTCGATGTGAATCTGTTAAATTTTTTTTTTTTTTAAATATGTTTATTGTAGATACATCATACATCGAACAACAACCAACCAAACAAATTTAATACATAAAACCATAAAAACTCGATCAAACCTTCTCACAAATCATATAATCAAGTGTTATCGTAGACATATTATTTACATTCTTCTATCTTTCGTATCGCTCACCCATACTACTTAGTACTTCCTTTCCAGTGTCCCATGAGGGTCAGATTGTCATATTTTCTGAAACCTGATTTGTTAATGATTTTTGACAGTTTTGCCAGATACTGATACTCATCTTTGTCATTCCTTTATTTTCCCTTTTGATGTGCGTATCATAAGTAAAATACCAATGGTTTTAAAAAAGGTTAAATCCTCCCTTTCCCCCCCCTTTTCTTCTCTTCACTTTCTTTTCTTTTGTCCCCCCCTCTTACTTATTATGTTTATATAGTTGTTGATGTTGCATATGTTTTCTTAATGCTATGTTGCTATTTTTGTTCTTTCTAAGACATCCAGACTGTGATAGTTATTGAATAGAGTGAAACGTACTCTTATCTTTTATGAGTTGCATAATGTTGTCAACTGGGAATTGCTGCGAAGCTCCCCCATCTATTTTCTAAAAATTTAGAGAATCTATCCCAAGCTTTTCGATGATCTTCCAAGTACTTACCTTTTAGCAACATAGTTAGTCTGTCAATTTCTACGGTTTCATATGTTTTGAGTAACCATTGATCCATCGATGGTATATCTTGATTTTTCCAGAGAGAAGCATATGTTATTCTTGCCGCTGCCAAGAGATAGAATATTAATTTCTCACTCCCATGATCTGATTTTCCTTCATACATTCCTAGTAAATAAAACTCAGGGTTCCATGGTATGTTTCTTCCCAATATTTCCATCATGATTTTCTGTACTTCGATCCAGTATTTTTTAGCTTGCGGACAACTCCACCATAAATGAAAAAAGGTTCCGGGTGATTGACTGCACTTCCAACATTCGTTTTTCAGATTTTTATACATCTTAGCTAGTTTTTCTGGCGAGAGATACCATCTATAGAACATCTTATACCAATTTTCCCGAATGTTTTGACTCAGTGTCAATTTAACTTTTGATGTCCACATTCTCTCCCATTTTTGTAGCTCAATGGGGTGTCCCACATTTTGAGCCCATTTTATCATATTGTCTTTTATAACCTCCTCTTCAGTATCCCATTGCAATAATTGCTGGTAAAATCGAGATATCTGTTTTTGATTTCCAGGTTGGATTAATTTATCCCATGGTGCTTTCACCAAATCAATGCCTTCTGTTTTTTGATCCATTTTGAATCTCTCAGTGACTTGTCTATACAGATACCAATGACATAACAAGCCGTCTTTCTCCATTTTCTCTTGACTTTTAATTACCTGTCGACCTTCTTTTACTTCAACAAGATCCTTGTAAGTCAGCCATTTTTGGGCGGGGATTTTTTCTTTACTAAAAAGTGCCTCATGAGGTGAGAACCAGGAGGGTATCTTTGAACATAGTCGTCTCCTATATTTTTTCCATATTTTCAAAAGATTTTTCCTAATTATATGATTATTAAATTCTTTATTCAGCAGATCTTTATCGTAAAACAAGTAAGCATGCCAACCGTATCTGATATTAAATCCTTCTAGTTTCAGCATCCTTTCTTCTTTTAATGTCGCCCAATCTTTTATCCACATCAAGGAGCAAGCCTCATAGTATAATCTTAAATTAGGAACATTTAATCCACCTCTGCTCTTTACGTCTTGTATTATCTTCATCCTCACTCTTGGCTTCTTTCCTAACCATATGAATTTCGAAATATCCCTTTGCCAATCGGTGAAAACCTTCCCATTGTGAATTATTGGGAGCATTTGAAAGAGGAATAACATTTTAGGTAAAATATTCATTTTGATTACTGCCATTCTTCCAAATAATGATAACTTTAGATTATGCCAATTCCTTAAGTCATTTTTTATTTCGATCCATGTCCTCATGTAGTTGTTTTTGAATAGCTCCGTATTTTTATTAGTAATGTTAATTCCCAAATAGCGTACTGTTTTCATTATTTTATAGTTAGATAGTCGGGTCAGCTCTTTTTCCTCTTCATGTGTTAGGTTTTTTGTTAATATTACTGTTTTTTCTGAATTAACTTTCAGTCCTGTTAGCATTTCAAATTCATCTAGTATTTTTTTCATTGTTTTGATTTCTTCTAAGGGGTCTCCTAACGAAATTAATAAATCATCTGCATATAATTTCAGTTTATATACATGGGATCCGACTCTAACTCCTTTAAGTGCGTTCTCTTCTCTTATTCTTTTACTCAGTAGCTCCATTACTAGTAGAAATAGTAGTGGAGAAAGGGGGCACCCCTGCCTGGTTCCTTTTTCAATCTGTATAGCCTTTGTTTTTTCACCATTTATAATTAATTTGGCACTTTGTTCACTATAGATGGCTTTTATCCAACTTATGAATTCTCTTCCAGCTTTCACTTTGTCTAAAATATCAATCATAGTCTCCCAGTATACGTTATCGAAAGCTTTTTCGATATCAAGAAATATTAAGGCTAATTTTTTCTCATTGTGAAAATTATAATATTCTATTAAATTTAATACATGTCGGATATTGTCTTTTAAGTATCTTCCAGGTAGGAATCCCCTTTGATCTTCTTGTATCCAGTCTGCAAGTATTTTTTTAAGTCTCTGAGCCAAAATTGACACAAAAATTTTATAATCTACATTCAACAATGAAATGGGACGGTAGTTTTTTGGAATCTGAGGGTCTCGGTTTTCTTTATGGATCAGTATTATATTGGCTTCTTTCCATGATTGGGGAAGTGAACCGTTTTTTATTTTTTCAATTGTTTTCATAAAGGGTTGAATTAATTGTTCTTCCATGATTTGATAATATTTAGGAGTAAATCCATCTGGGCCAGGTGCTTTCCCCAATTTTAGTCTCTTTATTGCCTCCTTAACTTCACTCATGGATATTGGTTGGTTTAAACTGTGCGTTTGTTCCACTGTAAATTCAAATAGTGGACTCATGCTTAAAAAATTTTCAATGTTTCCATTTCTTGTTTCTTGTTTCTTGTATAGAGAGGCAAAGTAGTTTCTGAATAGCAATTTGATCCTGCTCTGGTCCGTATAGACATTCTCTCCTTCTTTTACCTTGGCGATATGATTCCTTTCTTTTAACTTTCGCAATCTGATTGCCAGCCATCTACCTGGCTTATTTGAGTTCTCAAAATGTGTTTGCTTAGCATATAATAATTTTTTCCTCAATTCTTCAGTTGTCATTATGGAGAGTTGTTGCTGAAGAGCTTTTATCTCTGTTAGTATGTTTTTTTTAGTCGGGTTCTCTTGAAGTTCTTTCTCTTTTACTCTTATTGTTTTATTTATCTTAGATATATTCTCCAGTTTCTTTCTTTTTATTTCTGCTCCTTGCTGTATGAAGAAGCCTCTCATCACTGCCTTTGATGCCTCCCATATTGTAAAAATGTCCATGTTGTCGTCCTGATTTTCTTCAAAATACCATTTGAGAGTTTGTTTAGCTTTTCCAACAATGTCTTCATGTTGCAGTAAATTATCGCTTAATCTCCAACTAAATTCTACTTTTCTTTCCTTTAGCTCTAGCACCACAGGATTGTGATCAGACCAAATCCTAGGGAGAGTTTCTATTTTCTGTATTGTGTTACACATGTTGTCAGATAACATATAGAAATCGATTCTGGAAAAGGATTGATGCCTCTCAGAAAAAAAAGTAAAATCTCGAGCATCATTATATTTGAATCTCCACGCTTCCGTTAACTTGAGGTTTTCAGTCATGACTTCAAATTTTTTTGGAAGTCTTCCTTGCGATTCTTTAATATTTTTAATCGATTTTCTGTCGAGGGCTGGTGATATAACTCCATTCCAATCCCCAAAAATAATTATTCTATCATGGTCATGTGATAGAATCTTCATCATCAGTTCTTCATAGTATTTGTTTTTGTTCTCTAAAGGTGCATAGTGACCAATGACTAGCGTTTTCTTATTATGTATCGTTATCTCTAGACCTATATAATGGCCGTTTGGATCATTGAAAAGTTCTTCGGTATAGAATTTGTTGTTTACATACATCACCACCCCTTTCTTTTTTCTCTCATTTGCAGAAATAAACTCCTTACCTAGTCTTTTATTTCTAAGTAAGCTCTTATCACAGTGTCGAATATGTGTTTCTTGAAGACAAATTATGTCATATTTTTTTTTCCCCAGCAAATGGAAGATTTTTTTTCTCTTATTTGGTGAGTTAAGTCCTTTCACATTCCATGTAATAAATTTCACCGTCATTTTGATTCGTTATTTCTCTAGTTCCTCCTCCTCTTCAGTTTCTTCCTCCATTTGCCCTGCGTCCTGTTCTTCCGTCGAATCTTCTCTCTCTTCTTTGTCTTCTAGTTGAGGTTCTTCCATTTCTTCCTCCCTTTTGGACTTTGATTCGTGTGCGTCGTGTGAATCAGGTAGGTCTTTATGTTTAGTTTTCAAATCTTTTTCATATCTCACTAGGAAGTCTTCCATCTTTTTTATAGTATCAATTCTGAATAGTTTTTGTTTGAATCGAAAAGTTATCCCTTCTAGTTTCTCCCATCTATATGGGATACCAATTTGCCTTAATTGAGATGTTAGGGTATTGTAATTTTTCCTTTTCTTCAGAAGTCGCATTGGTATATCCTTATAGATCATCACATCTGAACCCTCTATCTGAAATTTTTGCTCATAGTTTTGTTGTAATATCAGATCCCTTGTTCTTTTCCGAACAAAGTAAACCACGATGTCTCTAGGAAGATTCTTTTGTTTGGCAACTTTAGAAGAGATTCTATAAATCTTGTCCACTTCCCATTCGAATTGAGATTTTGACTTTCCGATAAATTTCGCTAATTTGGGAATGAGATATTTATATAAATCCTCGTTTGCTTGTTCTTTTATGCCTCTCAGTTTTATACAATTTTCTCTCCATTTCAATTCCTGGAGGGCACGCTCATCCAGCTCCTGCTCCTGCACGTCCTCTAGTAGTCCTGTCTTCTTTTCTAATTGCGTTGTTTTGACTTCTACCTCATTCAGTCTTTCTTTTAACTCCTTAGAGTCTTTTGTAATTTTTTCAATTGAATCTTTAATTCCTTTAAGTTCTTTCTTCATGTCTTGTTTGAGTTCAGACTTCATTTCTTTTATTTCCGTCCTTAATAGTTTTAATTCTTCCAGAATAGGGGATATGTTTGGGTCAGAAGATCTTCTCATCGTGTGTATTGTTGTTTGTGTAGTTCTTTTTGCCATTGTTTGTTCCCTCTCTTTTATCCCTTTTCTCCTTCTCTATGCGTATTCCAATCCCCCTTCGCCCCCTCTATTCTCTCCTTCTATTTTCTGATTTCTTCAAAATTTGAAGGTTATCTCCTTCCACCCGGTTTTCTCCTCTCTCACTTCCTCGTCTCTCTCCCCGTTGCTTATCCTATACACCTACTTCTATCCCTCTTACTTCTCCTTGTAACTGAGCTTTTTACTTCTCTTCTCTTTTTTCTTTTCTAATGTTGAATACAATTCCCAATTGCCAAATTTAAATTTACATACACAAAAAAATTAGATTTAATTTGTGATTTAGTTAACTGTCACAATCAGGAGTGATTTCAATATTTTCCAAGATTCTAAACTTGAAGTTAAGTTGGGATTGAACTAAGTAGCAGAGTGATAACCTTGGGGGGGAAGTGACTAATTAAATGTTAAGGAGGGAAGAAAGGGAGAAAGTTTGGGAAGGACGATAATCAATGATCAAATCTCAGAAAATAGAAAATAACCACCTAAGTGTCTTAATCAGTTATGCTTCATTCAACCTTGTTGCAGTTCGGTTACTTCAATGCTATTAATTGATGTCAATTGATATCAATTACTAGCAATTACTAGCAATATTCCTCTGTCAACAAGCTAAGATCAAAGCTAATTTTTATTTTGTTTATAACCTCTTATCGTTATTACTACTCCTTTGATTCTACACCTCAGTACCGCCCACTAATCTCCAGTTAGCCTGATTTCTATTTTGCAGTTGATTATCTTACCTCCTCCCCCACCGTCTAACTCCTGTACACCTCTACCCTCTCCACCCACTTGCTTCCTCAAACCGCACTCCTACTATCCCACTCCAAGTCAATGCCCCTCAAATCCACACTTTCTCTTCTCTTTCAGCCGATCCCGCCTCTCTACCTTCTTTTCCTTTCACCCACTTCCCCGTACCGGCTTCCCCTTCCCTTCAAACTCTCCCCGCTTACCTTCCACTCTTGCTTAATCTTCCTCCTCCTCTCCTTCTAAACTCTCTCTACCAGCTCTTCCTACTTGCTCAAGCCTTAGTTCCTTAACCCCTTACTACTTCTCTTTCTTACTTCATCCCCTCCCCACCTTCTCACCCTCCCCCCTCTCGTCTTTCTCCTCCACCGCTTCAAGAAGCTTCAGCCCTCTTCCCCCCTTCTTCTCCCGTTCTCCCGTTCAGTGCCAGTTGAGATCGATGGGCTAGATGTTATCCCTTCCCTCTTCCTCCCCTCTGCTCCCCCTCCCCTCTCCCTCTCACCCCTCCCTCTTTCGCCCCACCCCACCCACCTCCTCCCTTTCCCTCACTTCAAACCCCTCTCCTCCCCCCTTCCCCCTCCCTTCCCTCCCGATGAATCTGTTAAATTTGTTGCCCATGCTGATGATGTGAGCCTCTTGGTTAAGGACAGAATGGAAGTTAGAAAGATTAAAGATGCTTTTGAGGCCTATGGCCGAGTTTCTGGTGCTCGACTTAACATGGAAAAGAGTTTTTTGATCAGGATTTTTGCTGCAGAGGATAAGATGGCAGCTATTCCTCTAAAGGACGTAGTTGGAGAAAAGGAAGGGTGGCAAGCAGAGCAAGAGGCAAAGATGGATAGGGTGAAGATCCTGGGGCTGAATTTTGCGGTGGCTCCGGAGGGATGGAAAGAAAATTGGTATCGCTGGTTGGAAAAAGTGAAGGAGAGGGTGGCCCTCTGGCAGAGATGGAAGCTGACCATTTACCAGAGAGCCGCTTTTGTAAATACCTACC
Organism: Gambelia wislizenii; assembly: GCA_030847615.1. NCBI lineage: Eukaryota > Metazoa > Chordata > Lepidosauria > Squamata > Crotaphytidae > Gambelia > Gambelia wislizenii. Next base: position 200,477,377 of record JAUMIR010000003.1, on the reverse strand, counting down.
TGCTTCCAGTGGCAGCCAACCTGGTGGCTGTTTTCCCACCTCCAGATTCAGTGATTAAAGAAGCTGATCGGGTTCTCTTCAAGTTCCTTTGGGGAATGGCCACATTCCCCCTGACAAGGGCAGTGACGTATGGGCAGGTAGAACAAGGGGGCCTGGATTTCCCATCCCTGGGACCTAAGTTCATCGCCATCTTTTCTGCTCAAAACTTTGGGAAAGTTTCTCTGTTACAAAAGGGTCAGATTCAACCTCAGGCTTGGCTAGTTTTGTTTTGTGAGTGCTGGATAGGGACTAGATGGGGAAAGACTTGGTGGGAGGAAGGCTCATTAAGTTTTAGGTTTTCTTTACCTGAAAAATTGAAAGCACCAGATTATTTGAAAGACTTTGTTTTTCACATAAAGAAATATAAAATTCATGCTGAGGAGTTGAAGGGGGAAAACAGACCAGGTCAGAGCATCAAGAGAAGTTTGTACAGGAAAATAGTGGAGGAGATTTATGTTAACACGTTTTTGCAAAAGCGTCAGGCCAAATTTAGATTTATCAGAATACCTAAATCACCAGACTAACCCAATTGAGTATTTCATGGACAAAAGGGTCCCCAAAAAGTTGTGGGACTTGAGGTGGAGGCTCTACCATCAGGTTCTTAATCTGAGGGGAAAGAGACCATGGACCGCAGAGGATGAGCAGACTTGTCCGCATCTGAAATGTAAAAAGGCTGAGATTTTGAGTGGCGTGGCACAAAATGAGATGATCAGACATTTTGTCCAGGACTGCCCGAGTGCCCGGGAAACATGGGAGGAGGTGGCCCGGGTCCTGGATTGGCCAGATTTGGCACAGCAGGCTATGGAGACAGTGCTTTCGGGGACTGAACCTCCAGAGGGTGTCAGGGGACCCAGAAAGTCAGTGGGCCAAAAGAGGAAGAGGAAGGAGCCTGGTTCCACTGTGGCTGAGAGGTTTTGGAAAGTGCCCTGGTCCATGAACTGCCTAGTCTTCCATAGCTACAGAAGGAGGGTTCTTATTGGTGTGTAAGATCCTGTGACTGAGTGAGCCAATGCCCTGTGATTATGTATATGGGAGGGCTCAGAGCAGAGCTCACTTCTCTTCTTCCTGTGAGTGCTGAGGCCTGGTGAAGCAGTTTCTTCTGGAATTGTAAATATTTGTATATATTGCAATTGGGTTTGAAGATAAAAGTGCCTCCTGCTTATTTGGACGTCAAAACACTCTGTGTGTGAGTATTCTTGGGAGCGGGATGCTACTGAGTCTACTGAGACAGGCTTTTTGGACTTCTGCTGGAGATTGAGTGGCCTATTATCCCCTGACAGTGGTTATGGGCCCAGCTGATTGATCGCAGATTAGATAAGGTGCACCCAGAAAAATTCCCAGAAACTTTTTTGTCTTGAGTGTTTTTGGCTAACTGGCTGAGAAACAGTTAAGTTTCAGCCAGGCCCTGTAATATCTTCCAGCAACCTTGAAGTGCTGCCAGCTGCCAGCTGTTTGTGTTTTCATAGCTGGAGAATTGTTGACTCAATCAGCAGAATGGCAAATAATAGTCTCATCAGCTTTGAAAAGCTGGCTGATGGAAATTATTCCGCATGGAGTTTATACATGGAGGCTTTATTAATTAAGGACAATTTCTGGCATGTTTTGGAGAATGAAAGTGTGATCCCAGTGCGTTCAGAAGATGAAATAGCAGCGTTCAGACTAGCAGACCAGAAGGCTAGAGCTGCAATTCTCTTATCACTCAGTCCCTCCCAGTTAATACACGTGGCCCCAGCAAAGACAGCCTTTCAGCTTTGGACAGCTTTGAAAACAGTTCATCAGAATACGTCCTGCCTCTCCAAGATGATATGGACTAAGAGACTTTATAACACAAAGCTGTCTACTGGAGGCTATGTGAAAGCCCATTTGGAGGAAATGAGGCAGCTTTTTCAAGAGGTGGCCAGTAGAGGGGTGGACATTCCAGAAGCCCATAAGTGTTTTATTTTATTGGGCAGTTTGCCAAAGGAATGGGATTTCCTAATGTACAGTCTGCAGACCACCAGGGAGAGTGATTTGTCTGTAGACCTGGTAGCTGGGTGTATTCTGGAAGAGGTCCAATGCAAGCAATTTGATTCCCAGATGGAGGGGAATAAATAGCCACAAATTACCAGACACAATCAGGAGAGCACTGAAACAGAGGAACCTGTGGAAGAGGGAGCCTGCAGCTACATGAAATGCTGTTTCAGATGCAAAAGGCCTGAACATTTTCAGGAGGACTGTAAGATGCCTGCACCAGATAGGAGGAGTGCATCCTCTCAGGCTGCAAGCCATGCCTTTGTAGCACAGCACCATCCTGATGGTACTGAGGAAAGAATTTGGTTACTTGATAGTGGGGCCACGCACAATATGGTTAATGATTTACAGTTGTTAACCAATGTTAAAAATACTTCAATAACCAATATTACCCATGCAGATGGCGCTTGCAGCAAGGTGCAGAAAATGAGCACTGCATATGTGCCATCTTTTGGTAAAGATTTTAAAAATATGCTCTTTGTTAACAAACTAGAGAATTGTATATTAAGTGTGTCCCAAATGACTATTGATGGTTATAAAGTGATATTTGAGGGGGAACACTATACAGTAAAAGAAAGGCATAACATGAATAATGTCTGTGCAAAAGGAATAAAGAAACATGGGTTGTATCACATGTTGCCTAAAGGGAAGGTGGCAAATGTGAACCCTACAGACAATTTGCCCCTACATGACAAGTGTGCTCATTACTACCACAGGCTAATGGGCCATGCTAGTTACAAAGGGTTAAAGGAGCTAGCAAAAGTGTGCCCTAGTTTAAGCATGAAACACTGCCCAAGGTTCTTAGAATGTGCAGTGTGCAGGAAAGTTAAGGTGAAGGCTTTCCCTATTGCCAAAAAGACCTAGTGTGTCACCAAAAGACCCTTTGAGGTTTCCATGCTGACTTGGCAGGCCCCTATAAGCCCACTGAAGGGGGTAATCATTATTTGTAATTGTGGACAGACACACTAGGTACACCTACGTATGATTATTGAAGGAGAAAAATCAGGCTGCAGACAGGTTCCATGAGTGGGTGAACATGGTGGAACATGAATTTCCTTCTCATAATGTTTCCAGTCTGGTGACTGATTGAGGAGGAGAATTTTTATCCAACAGTCTGCAGACCTGGATGCGTAGGAGGGGCATTAGACACAAGACCACAAACCCAGCATCTCCAGGGGAGGATGGGCTTGCAGAAAGGAAAATTGGGATGTTGTACATGATGGAAGATGCACAAGCCCCAGCTGGGCTGTGGGGGGAGGCAGTGAAGACTGCTGCTTACCATTTTAATAGACTGTGGACGTCTAGCGTCAACCAGACTCCATATTGTCCATTGTATGGTAGAGCACCAAACCTCAAGTATCTGAGAGGTTTTGGACTATACGCAAATGTACTGATTCATCCGAGCCTAAGGAAGCCTGGGCAGCTAAAACCAGGAGGCTGCATTTCCTAGGCTATGAGGGTAATAAGTATGTGTTTTCTCTCCATCCTGGAAAGGTTAAATTCTCCAGGAGTGCAACTTTGAAATGCATTCAGGGTGGGACAGATTACATTGCAATCAGACGGTGTTTGTTCCCTTGGCGAAGGATGTGTCAACAACTCCCCAAAGTCCCACAAATGGAGGGGTTGTAATGCCTGATGATGAAGGGGAGGCACAGGAAGAAAAGCCTGACCCTTCACATGCGACTCCAACACACACACCACCACAAACAAGCAGTGAGCCTGACACAGTGAGAGATAACAGCAGCAGTTCAAGTGAGGATGAGTCAGACAGAACTAGGGTGCTCATCCCCAGAAGGTCAACGAGGGTCAGAAAGGCTCCTGATAGATTTGTTGTTCAAGAAGCCAGGCTATGCAATGTCATGGCAGAGGAGCCTGCATGTTTTCAGGATCTCCTAAAACTTCAGAACACAACCATGGAGTCTGGGTTCGAGTCACTAGATGAGAGGAAAGTGTTCCAGGTAGTAGAGAGGCCCAAAGACCAAAAGGTTGTTGGTTGCAGGTGGGTCTACAAGCTGAAGGGCATGCCTGATGGAACACAAAAGTGTAAGGCACGCTTAGTTGCAAAAGGCTTTTTGCAGGAGCACTACACCAATTTTGACAAAACCTTTTCACCCACAGCAAAGCCAGAAAGTCTTAGGTTAGTGTTAGCTGTAGCAGCCAAGAAGCAGATGGTTGCTTGACTTTGAAACAGCATACCTGAATGCTGATCTTGAAGAGACAGTGTTCATGGAACAGGCTCCAGGGTATGACAGTGCAGGTGAGAGCAAGGTGTACTTGTTGCACAAAGCGCTCTATGGCTTGAAGCAAAGCGCACGTTGCTTGAACAAGTGCATACACCATGTTTTGGTGTCACTAGGTTACACAAGGAGCGTTGCAGATGCCTGTGTGTACACCAAGGGGGCAGGTGATAGTGCTGTCATGCTAGTTATCTATGTGGACGACTGTCGGGCTCATCCCTGAATTCTGGGCATTGGAGTGGAATTCATGGAGGCCCTGACATGTAGCTAGTATTTTCTCAGGCTCTTGGAATGCCTGGGAAGATGAGCCAGGTCTCCTGGTTGGCATGGTAACGCAAGTCCTACCAGGAGCTCAAGGCCACGCTTGCCGGCTACTCTTGCTCCCCCGTGGGATAACTCCCGCCCCGCTCTGTCTGTTCTCACGCTGGGTGCTTTTTATCTTTAAGTTGTTTATGTTAACTTCAGTAGCAGCTTTGCATCTGTTCCTTACACAAGCTACTCTTCCAATAAAGAGATTTATTGAAGAACCCTGAGTTTGTGTTCTGCGTACATCACAGAAAGCTGCTACTCCCTACTTTTATTTTTTTTTTCTCTGTCCTGAAACTGTGGAGCCTTTGCCTGCAATGTCTGACGACGCAGAGACTGGCACACAGACGGACCAAGATCTGATTGCAGCCAGCGCCAGAGAAGCTGAGGCCTCGAAGCAGGAGGCCGGGGCAGAGGGGGGTGCCGGAGCTGCCGCAGCTGGAGGCACCCGCCAGGACCGAGACCGCCGGAGGGCTGCAGTATTTCGACCCTCCACTGAGCCCTGGGAGCTGGGGATGGAGCTGGCTCCAGGGAGGGGCAGCCTGCCAAGCTTCGGCACTCCGGTGCGAGAGGTTTTGGGCCCTGCCTGGCCATGGGCAGGGGCCGGACGCCGAGAAGACCGCCGGTCCCGGTGGGACAGACCCCAGGGTGAGGGGCCTAGAGAGCCAGAAGTGAAGTTTTCCTTGGCAGAAGTTGGAACCGAGGTTCTTCAACTGAAACAGCAAATGGGTGAGATACGGGAGGTGCTCCTAGAACTCCTGCACAGAACCCCTCCAGCTCCACCAGCACCCGGAGGGGCCCAGCCTCCCCCAGCGCCACCTGCGGCTGCCCAGCCACCCGGGGATGGAGTCCCCGCTCAGCCCCCAGCTGTACCTGGCCTGCCGGCTCCTGGACCGGCTCCCCCGGTGGGGGCTGGGCCGGTTGAGCCGCAGGAGCGACCCCGGGGCTGGAAACACCGGCACCTGAAGGCGAAGTTTGATGGGGATCCAGCAAAACTACCCTACTTCATGACTCAAGTGGTGAGTTACATGACCCAGTGGGAAGGGGAGTTCCAGTCTGAGGCTGAGAAAGTGCAGTATGTGTCCAACCAACTGGAGGGAGAGGCGGCCCAGTGGTTGGTGGGTCTGTATGACATGGGAGCCCCTGAACTGGGTAATTACCAAGAGTTCCTGATGGCTCTCAGGGCCCAGTTTGACGATCCCTTAAGAGGGAAGCGGGCTCGAAGCAAGCTTAGGAGCCTGAAGCAAGGCACGATGCCAGTGGCAGAGTACGCAGCTGAGTTCCGCCGCCTAGCCAGCCAAGTACCGGAGTGGCCAGAGGAGGTCAAGGTGCAGTTTTTCCAGGAGGGCCTGAACCCTGACATTCTAGAGTGGGCCAAGTTCCAGGGAGACCCCGAAACCCTCATGGGGTGGATACGGCTGGCTGGGGAAGTGGAATCGGTGAAGGCCAGCATTAAGATGTTGCGCCGCCAGGCTGGGACGGAGGGGAAGTCCGCTGGGGGCCCCGGGAAGAAGACCAAGACGGCACGCTCGGGGGGAGGCACCACCGGAGAGTCCGAACGTGAGCGAAGGATGAGAAAGGGGCTGTGCCTGCATTGTGGGAGGAGCGGTCACCGCATAGCGGAATGCCCAGAGAGGAGCCCACGGGAGCAACCCGCCGCCGCCAAGCCAGCGCGGGGCGAGGGGAGATCCGGGTCCGCCAAGACTCCCTCCAAACCCAAGACCAGGGCGACGGCCAAGGCCCTGGCAGTGGACCAGGCGGCAGGGGAGTCCTCAGATGATCCCGAGGATAGTGGGTCCTACTCTTCCGACGCTGAGCCGGCGGGAAACGGGCCCAGCCCGCCCTACTGAGCGCCCGAGGGCGGGCTAATCCGGAAGGGCGCCCGGATGCCGTGGTGAGTGGAGTGAAGGGCCCGTTCTTTATCAAAGCTCGAGTGGGGGTTGGAGGGGAGGGCCCCACCCGCAAAGTTATGTTAATGATTGACTCTGGTTGTACCCAAGTACTCATTCATCCCTCCTTAGTCAGTGAACTAAACGTTGATACTGTTAAGCTGGACAAGCCCGTGTGGCTGTCTCAGATGGATGGGGGGATGATGAAGGGGGGCCCCGCCCGGCGCATAACTGGTCCCATGCACATGAGGATGGGCAACCACCAGGAGGAACTGCAGTTTGTGATTGCTCCAGGATTAGTCCCCGCGGCAGTGGTGGGTCTGAACTGGCTAAAGTACCACAACCCCTCCATAGACTGGATAAAAGAAACACTGACTTTTACAGACCCATTGTGCATCAAGGAGCACGGAGCGGGGGGAGGATCCCCAGGGGACGGGGGCCCCCTGGTGGATAAGCCGCAGAATTACACAACTGCCTTGGTAAAAGGGGAGCTGAAAGGGTTGCCAGTGGAGTACAAGGTGTGGCAATATGTGTTTGAGGAGAGGGAATGTGACATTTTGCCACCCCACCGGCCTTTTGACTGTGCCATTGAGATACTCTCGGAGTCCAGCCTACCCAAGCCTCGCATTTATTCTATGACACCAGCTGAAATGGAGGCGCTCCGAGAGTTCATAGATAAGAACTTAGCCCGAGGGTTCATTAGGCCCTCAACCTCGCCTGTGGGGGCCCCGGTGATGTTTAGGCGCAAGGCTGATGGCGGGCTTCGTTTGAATCAGGATTACAGAGGGCTAAACGCTATTAGTGTCTCCAACCAGTACCCCCTGCCCTTGATGAAGGACATATTAGCCCATCTCTCCAAAGGGAAGATTTTCACGAAGCTGGATCTACGAGAGGCCTACTACAGAGTACGGATTCGGGAGGGGGATGAGTGGAAGACTGCATTTAATTGCCCCCTAGGGGCTTTTGAGTTCCTCGTCATGCCTTTCGGCCTCAAAGGGGCCCCTGGCATTTTTCAGAACTTGATTAATGATGTGTTACGTGAATTTTTGTACAAAGGGGTGTTGGTGTACCTTGATGATGTGTTGATTTATTCGGAGGACTACACGTCCCATGTGAAACTGGTGAAAAAGGTGCTTGCCAGGTTGGGGGAAAATCATCTGTATGCGAAAATGTCCAAGTGTGAGTTCCACCAAAGCCGTCTAGATTATCTAGGGTACCGCATCTCAAACAAAGGGATTGAAATGGACCCAGAAAAGGTTAAGGGGGTCTTGGCATGGGAAGCCCCTAGAACCAGGAAACAGTTGCAGAGCTTCCTGGGGTTTGCTAATTTTTATCGGTCTTTCATCCCTGACTTTGCGTCGGTAGCCCTCCCCCTGACAGATTTGTTAAAAACCAAAGAAGGGAAAACCAAAGGTTCCAAGCACGGTAAAGGGAACAAACCTCCCCAAAAAATTGTGTGGTCACCACAGTGCCAACAAGCATTTGACAAATTGAAATCCCTTTTCACTTCTGAACCTATTCTCAAACACCCCGACCCCTCCCAACCTTTCGTGGTCCAAGTGGACGCATCTGATGTGGCTATGGGTGGGGTGTTGTTGCAAAAGGGGGAGGACGGAGATTTGAGGCCATGTGCCTATCTATCCAGAAAGTTCAATGACACGGAACGAAATTGGCCGGTGTGGGAGAAGGAGGCAGGTGCTATCAAGTTGGCACTAGAGACGTGGCGCCACCTACTGGAGGGCTCACCCAAACCGTTTGAAGTTTGGACTGATCATAAAAATTTGGAAGTATTGGCTACCCCTAGGCGTTTGAGCCCCAAGCAGGTCAGGTGGGCCAGTTTCTTTTACCGATTTAATTTCACCTTGAAATTTATCCCGGGGAAAAGGAATTTTCTGGCGGACGCTTTGTCCAGGTTACCACAGCATGAGAGTAAGCGCAAGGAGGTCATTGATACCGTTTTTACTCCTTCCCACTTGGGACTAGCTGTCCTCACTCGGAGCAAAGCCAAAGAACAGACTTCCACTGATAGCCCTGCTCAGGTGTCGGCTCCTACTGACAGTGGCGGTGATTCACCCTTGGCGCCGGGACCGGTGCCACAGCCCTTGAACCCCGACCCACCTTCCCCCGATCCGGGGACCCGGGCAGTGACCCCTACGGCAGATGGCTCTGCCACGCCCACTGTTTCTCAAGGGGAGGAAGGAGGGTGGCATGCTCAATTGGCCTCGGAACTGCCCCTGGACCAGTGGTTCCTGGCTCACCCCAATGAGGTGACTGTGAAGGATGGGGTGGCCTGGAAAGGGGATCGCCTGTATGTTCCTGAGGTCTTGAGAGCGAGTATTCTCAAACAGTGCCATGATGTCAAGAGTGCGGGACATTTTGGGTATCTCAAAACTTTACATTTGGCCCGCAGACAGTTTTGGTGGCCCCGCATGAGGAAGGAGGTGGAGGATTATGTAAAGGGGTGTACCACTTGTGCAGTGTCAAAAGGGGGGTCGGGGAAGCCCAAAGGTTTGCTCCACCCTCTACCTACCCCAAACAAGCCCTGGGAGGTCATTAGCATGGATTTTATTGTGGATTTGCCAGAGAGTAGGAAAAAGACGGTTATTTGGGTTGTGACTGATTTGTTTTCCAAGCAAGCGCATTTTGTGGCCTGTAAGAAACTCCCCACAGCCTCCCAATTAGCCAAATTGTTCGTTCAGCATATTTATCGGATTCATGGCATTCCGGACAAGATTGTGTCGGATAGGGGGGCACAATTTACTTCGCAGTTTTGGAAGGCTTTCACAAACCTTCTAGGGGTGGAGCTTGGTCTCAGCAGCTCCCATCATCCCCAATCGGATGGACAATCGGAACGAACGAATCAGACTCTGGAACAATACCTAAGGTGCTATGTGAATTTCCAACAATCTGATTGGGTTGATCTTCTACCTTTTGCTGAAGTGGCCTACAATAATGCCACTCACCAGAGCACTGGGCTCTCGCCATTCAAGGTTGTGTCTGGGCATGATTTCGGTCCCCTCCCCTTGTTGGAGGGGTCTCCCAACTCTGACCCCGTTTCGGTCTCCCAGTGGAGTCAAAAGGTCAGGGATGCGTGGCCTCATGTAATCTCGGCCTTGGACTTTGCCAAAGCACGCTACAAACATTATGCTGATCAGAAACGGGACCCTTCCCCCAGATATGCAGTGGGAGATATGGTTTATTTGTCCACCAAATTCCTTAAGTGTCCCCAACCCTCAAAAAAGTTGGGAGCCAAATACATTGGGCCTTTTCGTGTTGTTAGGATGATAAATCCTGTGGCTTTTGAATTGTCTTTGCCTAAGTTGTACCGTCATGTACATCCTGTGTTTCATTCCAGCCTGCTCAAGCCCGTGAACCCTCCGGACAAACACCACCCGGCTCCAGAACCTGCTCCTCAGCCGATCCTGGTGGATCAGGACCAACATTTTGAAATTTCTGAGATTCTGGACTCTAGACTTCACCGGGGAGGGTTACAGTATTTGGTAAAGTGGAAACACCTGCCTTTGGGCCATGCAGAGTGGGTTGCTTCTAAGCATATCAATGCCAATCGCTTGTTGCGAAAGTTTCATGCCCGCTTTCCCGATAAGCCTGGTTGATGGAAAAAAGGGGGGGGGGTTTGGTCTTCGGGGGGGCAGTATGTCGGGCTCATCCCTGAATTCTGGGCATTGGAGTGGAATTCATGGAGGCCCTGACATGTAGCTAGTATTTTCTCAGGCTCTTGGAATGCCTGGGAAGATGAGCCAGGTCTCCTGGTTGGCATGGTAACGCAAGTCCTACCAGGAGCTCAAGGCCACGCTTGCCGGCTACTCTTGCTCCCCCGTGGGATAACTCCCGCCCCGCTCTGTCTGTTCTCACGCTGGGTGCTTTTTATCTTTAAGTTGTTTATGTTAACTTCAGTAGCAGCTTTGCATCTGTTCCTTACACAAGCTACTCTTCCAATAAAGAGATTTATTGAAGAACCCTGAGTTTGTGTTCTGCGTACATCACAACGACCTTTGTGTGGTGGCAAAGAGTGCCAGTGATGTCAAGAAAGTGCAGGTGGAATTAGAAAACTGGTTCAAGTTGAAGGACTTAGGCAGCCTGAGATGTCATGTAGGCATAGAGGTAGAAAGAACCAGTCTTGGAGAATTTTTCCTAAGCCAGAAGAAGAAGACTGACAGTCTTGTGGCCAAGTGTGGACTTAGTGAGGCTAAGGTGGTCAGGACACCAATGACCACTGATTTTGTTAACTTGGAGGCAGAACAGGAATTTGAAAGGCCTGATCGGTACCACTCAGTGGTAGGCAGTCTGTTGTTTATTGCAAACAACACAAGGCCTGACATCTGTTTTGCAGATGGGGTGCTCAGCAGAAGAGTCTCCTAGCCAAGGAGGGCATTGAGAAGCTCTGAAGAGGGTAGTTAGATTTCTCAAGGGGACCAGGGACATGCGTTTGAAGCTGACAGGAAGTCGGGTGACCCTGGAGTGCTATGTGGACAGCTCTTTTGCTGCTGAGACTTCAGAGAGAAAGTCAGTGACCGGGATGGTGGTCAGGTATGCAGAAAGCCCCATAGTGTGGAGAACAAGAAAGCAGAACTGTGTGGCCATTAGTACCACTGAAGCTGAATTCACAGCCTTGTTAGAGATGGCAAGTGAGGTACAATGGGTAAGGCAGATGCTTGCAAACCTTGGGGAGCCATGCCAAATGCCTGTTGAGGTGCATGAAGACTCACAAGCCTGCATAGCAATGGCAGAAGCAGAAAACCTGAAATGCAGGACCAAGTATATTGTGGTACATTACCAAAATGTGAGGCAGTTAATATAAGAAGGTGTCTTGTGTCTGACATACTGTCCATCTGAGGACAATGTTGCAGACCTGCTCACAAAAGCCCTTCCAGCAGGAAGCCATGAGGAGTTGGCAAAGAGGTTGGGCCTTGTCACTAGTGTGTAAAGTGAAAGGTGTCAAAAGAGAAGGCCATCCGACAGACGATTGATGTCCAACAATGTATGTTAATGATGTTATTTTGTGATGATAACATGTGTCCTGCACAGTAGTTTGACCATTTTGGAGGGGATTGTCAGGAGTCAGAACTCCATTTTAAAATGGCCAAACAAACTGCAGAGTCTTACATAGTCAAAATGGCTGACTCCATGAACTGCCTAGTCTCCCTTAGCTACAGAGGGAGGGTTCTTTTTGGTGTGTAAGATCCTGTGATTGAGTGAGCCAATGTCCTGTGACTGTGTATATGGGAGGGCTCAGAGCAGAGCTCACTCTTCTTCCTGTGAATGCTGACGCTTCCTGTGAATGCACTCTTCTTCCTGTGGAGCAGTGTCTTCTGGCATTGTAAATATTTGTATATATTGCAACTGAGTTTGAAGATAAAAGTGCCTCCTGCTTATTTGGACGTCAAACACTCTGTGTGTGAGTATTCTTGGGAGCGGGATGCTACTGAGTCTACTGAGACAGGCTTTTTGGGCTTCCACTGGGGACTGAGTGGCCTATCATCCCCTGACACTTAATGCAGCCTAGAATCATAGAATCATAGGGCTGGAAGGTACCCCAATAGCCATCTCGTCCAATCGACTTCTACCCTGCAGGAACACACAATCAAAGGTAAATGGCCATCCACCCTCTGTTTAAAAACCTCCAAAGAAGGAGACTCCACCACACTCGGAGGCAGTGTATTCCACTTCCAAACAGTTCTTACTGTCAGGAAGTTCTTCGTAATGTTTAGGTGGAATCTCTTTTCCTGTAGTTTGAACCCATTGCTCCGTGTCCTAGTCTCTGGAGGAGCAGAAAACAAGCCTGCTCCACCCTCAGTATAACATCCCTTCAAACATTTAAACATGGCTATCATGTCACCTCTCAACTTTCTTTTCTCCAGGCTAAACATACCCAGCTCCCTAAGCTGCTCCTCATAGGGCATGGCTTCCAGAACTCCCACCATCCTTCTCAATATCCTTCTTGAATTGTGGTGCCCAGAACTGGAAGCAGTATTCCAGGTTAGGTCTGACCAAAGCAGAATGGAGTGGTACTATTACTTCCCTTGATCTCGACACTATACTCGTATTAATGCAGCCTAGAATCACATTGGCTTTTTTTTTTCTGCTGAATCACACTGCTAACTCATGTTCAGCTTGTTGTCCACTCTTTCTTTCCATTGGGGAAATCTACAGCATTACGTTAATTGCTCATAAATAACAAAATATTATGTTAGTGCCTATAATATAGTTTTTAAACTAAATTATTGGTGGTAAATTATGTAATACAGTAGGCCCCTCTTATCTGCTGGGGATTGGTTCTGGGGGGGGTGGATACTGAAAACCGTGGATAATAGTGAACACCATTGAAAATAATGGAACTTCTGGTTTAAAATACCAGAGTTGCCTTGGAGGACCTAGAAAATGGCTAGAGCGGACACATTTTCTAGGAAGACTCCATGGTAGGTGTGCTGTTTTGTGTCCTATGGATAACGGGGATCCTACTGTAATCTGAACATCCTGTACTGTGAATAGGGTAGGTTACATCGACCTGAGATAAACATATGGGGCCCCCAAAATAAAGCATTGCGGGGGGGGGCAAAATTCCTTAAACCGGCCCTGAATGTGTTCTTAATTTGTGCCAAAAGAGCAAGTTATTAGATAACAAGCCGTCAAAAGGTAGGGCCTTCCTGTATAACATGCTTTATGCAGAGCTGCCTTTGAAAGGTGTTGAGAAGTTTTATATGGTCCAGAGAACTGTGGCCAGACTGTTGACCACACTTGGTTATAGAAAGGCTGTGGTTCCCTTGTTAGGAAAGTTCCAGTGCCTGCTGGTCTTGCTTACATACACAGTTCAAAGTGATGGTTATGACCTATACAGTCCTGGATGATTCTTAAATGCCATATTCTCCCATGTGATTCTATCCAGGTTCAGAGAAGAGCTTTTCTCCATCCTAACACCTTCAAGAGACATGTTTGGTAGAGACACAAGAGAGGGCCTTTTTGGTGGCTGTGCCCAGATTGTAAGGCTGATATAAGGTTGTCAGCTGTTCTTGGTTAGCACTCCTTTGCTTTTAACATTTGCAGGATATCAAATATCACACAAATCTTCCAGGAACATCCCTTGGGATTTTCAGGCCTCTTCCCTGAATGTCACCCTTCCATGAATGAAGTATTCCCCTCAACCTTTTAATCTGAAATATATAAATAATACTTGGGAGGCGCTACAACCAGGCACTCAATACAAACACAACAACAGATGAGAAAACTAGCAAACAATGTCCCATCATGAAGAAATTTGTTTGAAAGGACCACAGCAGCAAACAGGATGGAAAAGATATTTGAAAATATTTTTAAAAACATGTTTTTTAAGTGTCAAGAAATCCTGATGAGAAGAATCCTGTACTGATTAAAAACTTCACAGTTCAGGACTTATACTGTGCAAAATTTGTATGTGGTTGTTTTGTGCAGAAAACAGAATTTTCTGCATGAAAAATAATATTTTACTGCAGAAGGATTAATTCCTGTGCAGAAAATATTGTTCTATGTGCAGAAAAAAAGCTGTAATTGGGGATTTGTTCTACATAAAATTCGCACATGGTTGGTTTGCATAGAAACCAGCATTTTCTGTGCAGGAATTATTTTTCTGCATGGAAATAATGTTTTCCATGTAGAAAATGCTGTTTCCTATGCAGAAAATGCTGTTTTTTGTGCAAAACAAGCAAGTGCAGATTTTGCATAGAATAAGTCCCATATTGTGAATAGGCTTCAAAAACTGTGTGCTTTTCAAAGATTTTCTCACAGCAGGAAGAAAATGGCTGAAATTACTCATTGCTACCTTTGAGAAGAAATCTATGAAGAATTATACCTCTAGCAGCAAATAAGTGGCATTGTATGGAGAACAGGCTGCTGTTCTCATTGGCAATGCCTTGCCTTCTCTTCCAGTTTTAACCCTCATCCAGGCAGATGAAAAACATGCACTGAATGACTTCTGGGTCATTTGCAGACCCCATGGGAATTCCACTGCAAACTATAGGCTTGTCTAAATGGTGAAAATAATCCTAATGGGATGTGAATGGAAGGCAATCTGTACAGACATTTGCATAACTACATCTCATTTGAAAGGGGGGGCACCTTAAATTCCATGTGGGAAGCCTCCAGGGCTTCTCCTAGACTTTTTAAAAAGCTCTGTACAGCATGCAATATGTGATCATTTGAACACTCCCATTCGCGTTGGTGCAGCCAGAGAGTGTAATCTGATTGGCTGGACGAGCATGGGGGGTTGGGGCTAGCAAACAGGGAAATCACCTGCTGCTGTCATGCTGAATTTTTGGCTAAGCAAGGGTCAGGTAAGTTGATAAAACAGTGATCTTATACTCTCTTTCCCCCCCCCCTTTTTGTAAATACGAAATATTGCATGTACACACCATGATAAACTGTTTTGTTTGGTTTTTTTTAATGGTGGTGGCAGATTTAAAAGTGTGAGTAAATCACTTGCGGCTGCCATCTTGGCTAGGGGTCATACGAAGTTTAGGAGGTCTCTTTTGACCGTTAAGACAGGCTGCAGCATTGCGAATGGCTACTTTTTTGGATGTGTTTGTATTCCCGACCCCCCCCCCCCAATATAGATGGGACCTATATTCCACAATACTCAAACACTCAGAGCCACAACACAAAGTTCACATTAGGCAGAACATATGTTTTGAACAGCTGTAAGCTCTCCTATTTTACTTTTATATATTTTTACTAAAAAAATGAAATCAACCAAATTTCTGAATTTCAAAAATACTGTTATTACAAATTGAAAACAAAAACAAAATCTTATCTTGAACTCAAAAAAAATCTATGAGGCAAACATACACCCTGAAGAAGACCAATTGCTGTAGTTATTTACAAGAATACCTAATGATAGTGGTGTCATAGGGAGGTAACAAAATAGTCTCTGCTGAAGGAACTATCTTCCAAAAAAGGACCATTTTTGGTGTCAGCCACCCTATAGACATGGACTGCATGTTACATTGCTTCTGCTGCTGTGGTCCTTGCAGACAAATTTCCTACTGTTGGTGAACTGGCTGCTGATCTCCTGCCGAATTGCTGCCCTACTGCAGAAGTAATAGAAGGGGAGGTATGGCTTATTCCATTGAATGTAGCCAATATACGTTAGGTTTATGGTTAGCAGACCAACTGCAGTTTGAAGCTAGTGTGGGGGAAAATATCCTTCAACACATTTTGTCCAGCATGTTGTCAGCATACTGTAGTCAAGCTGAGCTTCTGTCCAGGTAAATATGATTTGTCAGCATAGCAGCACTACCACCACAATTTTATGCCATATTTTCCTGGTTTACTTGGCACATGCAGCCAGAATGAACACATAGCTTTGAATTCAATCAGTTGTTCATCAATGGTTAGATCTCTCCCCAGTGTGTATGCCTTTTATACACATTGCTCAGCAGAATCTGCATGTCCTAAAAGGCAGGCAGTTTATCAGTTATGCTACTTGTGACTCATGTTTTCTTGTTGCCAAACCACAAGGGGTTTGTGAGCTCACTAAATCTCTTCAGGTTCATTGTCGTTTGATATTGGATGTCACAGTTCCTCCAAGGTTTCAAATTGTCCATGATATACTCTACCAGAAGCATATATGTCTTCAGCTGCACAATATCAAAGGGCTTGCACCCTTTAACTTTGGTGTGGCTCTTTTATTTGGTGTATTACATTCATGCTGTGCCCATATATGTTTCATAGATTATGTGGTAAGTAATGCTTTCCACGAGGCAAATTTCATAGGTTTCTAACACTATTTATTTTCTTGTATCCTTCTTTAGTCCTGCAGGTTCCCAAATTATGGGCTCATCTACACTGGTCAGAATACTCTGGCTTTCTGCCAACATATTCTAGCCCCAGCTCAGGCCAGTTTTGCCTCTGTTACCTACACAAAACAGGATGGAGTCTGCAGGGATACACCAGCCTGTCTCTGCAGCCACCACCACTGCCATCTGTATTGCACTCTCCAAAGCCAGGACGGAGGCCTGCAGCATGTGATCAACCCCCCCCCTGCATGTGACCAGCTGTGGTCACATGCTGTGGGCCTCCTTCCTGGCTTTGGACAGTGTGATGCAGATGGCAATTGTGGTGGCTGCAGAAATGGCCTGGTATGCCAGTATGGATTCCTGTGGTCCTGCAGGGCCCAATTTGTTGTTTCCTAAATGAGGCAGTTTTCCCTGGGTGTTTTGATGAAATGGCTTAATGGGATTTATCCTCTCTTCCCTCTGTCTTTGTCCTGGGCATAATCTGGACTGCCCGGGGGCAAAGCAGGCAAGAGCCCTGCATTGTTTGGTCTGCAGGGCTCCAAGACAGGTGCAAGACAGTGTAAATAGCCTGTCTAGCAAGCCCTATGTCTCTGCCTGTTCCGTGGTGAACCACCTGTGGACGTCTGCACCAGGTCCTGTCTTTGCCTCTCCTGCCATCATTATCTCCATTTGGTCCCTCCTGAACAGAATCAGGTGAAAGGGCATGTGCTGCCCTCTCATGCTCTGTTCCTTGGGTGACCACAGCCACTAGATCCATCTATTTCACATGCAGCTGAAGGATTTTCTAGAGTCTGCTCCTCAACTGTACTTGTACTTGACCCAAGCTCTGAAGCTGTCTGAAACTGCTGAGTAGCTTTCATCAGGTAGCATAGTATCTTCATCTTCAGATGTGTTGTGATCACTCTCAGAGTCACTCTGAAAGAGCTGATCTAGAGCTTATTGACTGATTAATTTGATTTATATCCCACCTTTCTCCCAAAATGGGATTCAAGGTGGTTTCCAATATAAGTGAAAATAAAATAGCTAAAACAATGTGGTACAAAAGTTGAAAAGGCATTAAACAATCAGTCCAATTAAAACATCAAGACATTAACTTTAAACAATCAGCACAAAAAGCACATATTACACATCCTTCTGACCCAACCAGTTAAAGGAGATTTTCAGACACGGAAAAATCGTCCCTTGCCGCGCGAGCAGCCTCCCGAAACTGCTGCGCGGCAAGGGTATTTTTCGGACGACGCTGTGCCTCTTGCGAAGCCGTCCGTGTCACTTCCGTGAAGCTTGGGACGGCTCCGCGTCATATTTCAATCACGGAGGCTGCCCGTGCTTGAAATATGGCGCGGAGCCGTCCCAAGCTTCACGGAAGTGACACGGACGGCTTCGCAAGAGGCACAGCGTCGTCCGAAAAATACCCTTGCCGCGCAGCAGTTTCGGGAGGCTGCTCGCGCGGCAAGGGACGATTTTTCCGTGTCTGAAAATCTCCAAAGACTGAAGTTCTTCTTAAGTAGGAAGGTCTTTGGTAAAAGAGACCAGAGGGAGGCCAACTGAGCCTCTCTTGGGAGGCAGCTAAAAGAGACCAGAGGGAGGCCAACTGAGCCTCTCTTGCGAGGGAGTTCATCTAGGAGTAAACACTGTTTTGCTGTGTGTCCTCTTGTGTCCTCACCAGATTAACCTGGGAACGGGTGGGATGGAGGGAAAGCCCTCCCCCCAAAGACCATAAAGCTCATGCCTGGTCATATGGAGATATATGGACTTCCAGTTAACCTGGGCCTAAGTAGAGCTTCCTCTGAAATACAACATTTTTGCTTCACTGCACTTGTAGACTAAGCATGACTTGAATACAAAAGCACCTTTGGCCAGGTGTAACCAGTTGCTACTTTCCTCTATCCCTGCTTTTGGACTTTATCAGATGCACAAAATATGGTGTCATATTGACGTCACATAAACACAAAAGGGTGTGCATGTCACATGACGTCACCCTTTTGCACTTATGTCCCTGCCAAACCCTGCCAAACCCTGTACTTTTTAATTGATGGCTGAAGCCGTCAATTGATCCCCCATGGCACTTTAGTGTCAGCATTGCCAGTGTGTAAAACCTCATGCCATTGTACTCACATCAATGCAACAATAATGGCCAGTCCTGCACGAACACTTCCGGCGAGATTGCGACATGCAGGTTAAGTGATACACTTTTTATGACCCTCCCTGAGTTACTTGGGACTTTTAAAGTGTGTTTCTGTGCTTTGTGTTCCTTTTTCTTTGTACTTTTTGTTGTTGTTTTTAAATTTCCATGATGAAGTCTCACAAGAATCAATGGGATTTTTAACAAGGAAGTGAATGGAGCTCCGTTCACTTCCTTTTTCATTGCTGGGAAGCCTTTGCCGGGAAAGCAAGGTAAGTGTGGTGAGGGCATTCTTTTGCTGGCATAAAAATAGATTTTTTATGCCAGCAAAAAAATTTTTAAGGGGCTCATCTGATAAAGTCCTTTGTCAGTTGGACCTGACCTCACTCTTTTATGAAACTATAATAATACAGAGTTGTATTTACCATCCCCAGCCACCTCAGAACACAGCAAAACAGTTTAGAACACAGCAAAATAGTTTAGAAATCTGTATTTTAGAACAAAATAATTTAGAAAACTAAAATCTGATTGCATACTTTTGCCTTCACAAACAGGTTGCTTCCCCATCAAAGCAAACAATACCTTACCTGTGTAAATGGTGCATTTTCAGGTTACAGTTCTCTTCCAGTTTTCTCTCTGTTTGGATGGAAAGATATGTCATACATGAGCACTTGCATTATCTTCTAAAAAAAAATTTTACCACAAAACAACATGTGTCACATTTTGTTTATAATATTATTTACAGCTCTTCAACAGACCATGTTATAAAATGTTTGCTTTATAGGTTTCCTGCTACCTGAATTATGCAACTAAACAAGACTTTGGGAGAGTAAAACATTCTGCAACTGGATAAGGGTTCAAATTCTAGGACAAGGATGAAGAATGGAAAGAGAAACTCAGATGTATCCACACTACGCAGTTATAATAATATGATACCAATTTAACTGTCATCCTATGAAATCTTGGGATTTATAACTTGGTGAGGAACTTAGAATTCTCTGCTAGAGCTCCAAAACTGTAGCTCAGAGGAGTGCACTAAATGATCAAGTAGATCATCCTTAAGTCCTTCACCAAATTACAAATCCCAGGATTCCATAGGAAGGAGCTGTGACAAAGTGTTATAAAACTGCTATAACTGTGAAATCTGGGTATCCCTCCTGTCACCTTACCAAAATATAAACACTTTACCCACCTGAAAGTACTGTAAGCAGATGTTCTTCTCCATCCTCCCTGAAGGATGAGGGGCTATCAAACGTGATAAGGTAAGATTATTCATAACTTTAGGGATTTGATTCTGAGCTACAGGTTGTAGCTGGCCTGCCATTTGCTATGTCCTGCTGTTTGGTGTGCCATCCCATGTGTGTGCGTAAGCACACATGTGTGTGTATGTACACACATATCAGATCTAAGCTAATGTATAATGTCCCAAAAGTCCTAGGGAGAGATTGCTGACTCCTCTCCTGCCATTCTTCCCAGTTCCTCTGCTATTGCACTTCAGATAATTGCAGTTTAATTGGGTGACATGAAATGAAAACTGTGTCCACATTATCCGGTATTATCTCTTTTTCCTGCAGTCCGCTACCAATTGAAAAGAACCCATTTATCAGACCAAAGAGCTGCATTCTGTTGCCTTTTACAAGCTGGGAAAGAGTGTGAGAACAAGCTGGGAAGAGGAGAAAAGGGACCTGACAGCGAAGAAAAATTATTTCAGTTGTTTATCATGGAAGGGAGAAAGTTTATCTGATTTTTTTTCCACACACACAAAAAAAATGATATGGCAGGGTTCACAGTGTCGAGGCAGTGAGTAATGAACATTGACCAAGTTTGCTTCCTCAACCTGATGTGCGCTCTTGTGCTGCTTGGCTTTTGTGTGGGCACAGATCAACTTTAAAAGCTTCTTTCAAGCAGTGTGAATGCCCTTCATTTTACCAAAAAAAAAAAAAAAAAGGAAAAAAAGGGAACTTTGTATTGATAGCTAGGGGAAAAAAGGAAGGTTGTTTAAAAAGGAAGGGTAGACAATCAGGACAAAATGAAGAGCTTTCACTCTCCATTATGAGCATGTCGTTCTATTCTTTTCAGCTGTTTATACATTCCCAGCACAATAATGCTTCTTTGCAATAATATGTTTCCCCTTTTACACTATTCATATTGGGGAGGGGGGGGGGAGAAAAAGCGAGAGAAAGAGAAAAGCCCTCACATCATGACCATGGTAATAAAATCCCATAGAAATGTGGGTATAATGTCAATTTGCATTCTGTGAGAAGATCAAGGTAAACCTAAAGGCCAAAAGAATATTCTGCTAATGCTCATTCATCATTCTGCAGACCCAGGTAAAAAAAGAAGGCCTTGTCACTACACTGCAAACCCTTTCAATTGCCAGCACATTTGTGTGAATATTTTAGCCTAATGCACTGATTGTTAAATAGAAAGGACGGGCTTTGAAATTGGCTACTGCACTCAAATCCCTAGCTGCGCAAGGCCTGGGCAGGAATGGTTCTATTCAGAGAGGAAAAAGGAGGCTTTAGTTCAGTAAGCACAGTGTGTATGAAGGTTACCTAGGATATTGTGCCTCAGTAAATGAAGGTTTCCCAAGGAAGAAGGGGGAGAGGAGGCTTATAATCTGCCTGTATACACTCAATATTCTAAACAGAAACACAAAGGTACGGCCTGGTACAGACACTAAGCTTAGCCATGATTTAGCCTTAACCATGGTTTGTGGCCTTTACTAATCTTAAGGTTCCAAATGTTCATGAACATTTGAGCTGCCAAGCTAAGATCAGCCCCTGGAGCCCATATATAGGGAAAGGTCTGTAAGATCTGCTTTTCACTTTGTAAGCAGAGGAGAGGCAGGGAAATTGCTGTAACCATGGTTTGCAGCTAGGTGCAAATGTAAAACCAATAGTTTAAAAACAAACTTAAAACTTTAGTTTCATAATCTTAATGAAGACTAATCCTTAACTGTAGTTTTAGGACTTTTTCGGATGTTTAAAAAGCAACGCAAGCAGACTCGTCACGAAAGTTGATCGTGAGTAAAAATCAAGCAAATATGACGCTCAACTCTCCCCACGGTACCGCAACAGTACCGCTAGAGGGCAGCGTCATCTGAAACTGACACTTTGCAGCGCAGCAGCCTCGCAAGCTGATGAGTCTGCTTGCGTTGCTTTTTAAATGTCCAAAAAAGTCCTTAGTATTCAGATCCTCAAGAGAAACAAACCAGAGGTTTTTCATGGGTTTTTTTCCCCGGGGTGTGACGCCGTGTTCTGGAAGAGTTTACTTCTGACATTTCACCTGCATCTATGGCTGGCATCTTCAGAGAATGGTGGCATAGGGGGTATATGGGGTTTATATTACTGTGAGTCTCTGTTGGAGAGGATATGTAAATTTGTGTATTTGAATGGCTAGTTCCTAGGGTGGGAGGATATTCGTCAGAAATAAACTCTTCCAGAACACGGTCTCACAGGCCAGAAAAAAACCATGAAAAACCTATGGTTGCTGGCCATGAAAGCCTTCAACTTCACAAACAAACCAGAGTTACACATTATTTCTTCACAAGGTTTATGTCCGTACTCTTGAGATCTGTATTATCTAACTATGCCAGATTTTAGCCTGCAGACAACCATTTTTGATTGATCAGTATTCCAATTGATAAGTTTAAAGTCTCTTGTTTTAAATAGAATACTTTTAACCTGGAGAAGGATCAGAAGAACAATAAAATTAAAAGATGATTAAAATTAAAATAAATCTCTATTATGCACAAATTTGGGAAACAGTTAAACTATCCACTCAGATGATGTAAGAGCAAGGGAAATGATTAACTTGACTGTTGAGTTCTACCTGTGCTTTCAGTTTGCATATAAAGAAAAAAAAACTTCCTGAACTTGAATATACATTGTTTTAATAAACAATGCCCAGCACTCAAAGCATAGAGGGTGTAGTGGTATAGGCACATATGTCCATATGTGGATTGAATGTCCACGTGTGAATGGATTCTGGCAGACTATACTGAAACTAGTTTCAACCATCACCAGGCAAAAAATAACTTATTGCCTGGGTCTTCTGTTGTTGTCTCTCTATTTAGGAGAGAATTTAAAAATTAAAGAATAAGCAGCTAATCATCTTCTTTCTCCTAGTGGCTCATATGGAGATAGCTAGCTCTTGGAAAATGGGCATGTCATTGGATAGCTGGTGGAGGTGTATTTGGGATACGTGGCTACTAGAAAAACTTTCAAACAATATAAAAAGATGAATCCAGACACTTTTATTGAAAAATGCCATCCATTTATTGAATATATCAATATGGAGGTGCAGTCGCAACTTCCACCTCCACACCATCTTGGTCTCTGGAATGACATTTTGAATATGAAAGGACATCGCAATTACCAATTGAAGGCTGAACCTTATGGAAGATCCTATCACCTAAAATGAAGACTAGAAAACTCTGTGATTCTGAACATTATTTTACTTTACTTTGAAGTGCATGCTATCTGTTGTTATTGTATTCCCGTTATTGTTTTTGGAAAGTGTTGTTTAATTAAAAAACAATTAGAAAGTAGAGGTGGGCTACATGTAGCCCTGGGACCACGTGCGACCCACCAGAGCTCCCTGGAATGAAACATTTTTTCAAAATTGTTTGCTGACGAATGCCCCCAAATGCTGTGTAGGTGGTATGGGGGCATTTTTGCCATGCTTTGCCCCCCTGGGCCTGTTTAGGCCCAGGAGATCCTTGTTTCTTGGAACAGGAAATGAATAGGAAGTGACTTCTACTCACTGTGATGTACCAAGCACACACGCTCACGTTCAATCAATAAATTTCTTTATTGGCAAGGACTCGTGTGTCAGGAACATAGAACAAAGCCGAAATTGAATACAGCTAGAGCAAACCCTCAGATAAACCCCACAGCGTGAGAAAGGCATTTAGGGAGGATAGATGCTTCTCTCTCAGGGCGGCTTGCACCTGGAAGATCTGACCTTGAGCCGCAGTGTAGAGCAGCGTTCCCAGGCCAACAAGGCGGGCTGGCCTCTCTCCAAAACCTCCAGGGGCCTAGTCAAGAGAAACAAGCCAGAAGCAGCCTCATGTCAGGGTCCTCCATGAATTCTACTCTAAACCCCAGAATTCAGGGATGAGCCTGACATACCGCCCACCCAAAGATAAATCCCCCCTTTTTAGCCCAGCTTATCAGTAAAGCGGGCACGGAACTTTCGTAATAAGCACGGAGCATTTACATGTTCACAACTAACCCATTCGGCATGCCCTAACAGCAAATGTTTCCATTTTACCAAGTATTGCAACCCCTCCCCTGTGAACCCGAGAGTCCAACACTTCAGAAATTTCAAAATGCTGATGGTCGTTGACCAGGATAGGACGGGGTGCAGGAGGGCACGCTGGCTTGAGCAAGCTAGAATGAATCACAGGGTGAACATTACGGTACAGTTTGGGTAACGTCAGTTCAAAAGCCACCGGGTTTATCACTCGAGCAATAGGAAAAGGACCTATGTACTTGGGCCCCAACTTCTTTGAAGGTTGGGGACTTTTAAGAAACTTGGTGGACAAAAATACCAAGTCCCCCACGGCGTACTCCAGGGTGGGGTCCCGTTTTTGGTCAGCATGATGTTTGTATCGTGCTTTTGCAAAGTCCAAGGCTCAAACAACTTTTGGCCAGGCATCTTTAATTTTTTGACTCCATTGGGTCACTGAGACCGGGTCCTTGGAGGTCCCCTCCCTAGTGGTAGAGGATTAAAGTCTTGCCCTGAAACAATCTTAAAAGGGGAGAAGCCGGTTCTCTGGTGAATGGTGTTGTTATAGGCAACCTCTGCAAAAGGCAAGAGGTCCACCCAGTCAGATTGTTGGAAGTTCGCATAACACCTCAAATATTGTTCAAGAACCTGATTAGAACGTTCGCACTTCCCATCACTCTGGGGATGATGGGAACTGCTGAGCCCCAATTCGACTCCCAGAAGGTTTGTGAACGCCTTCCAGAACTGGGAAGTGAAGTGAACTGAACCCCCCGGTCAGACACAATCTTAGCAGGAATCCCATGTAGTCTGTAAATGTGTTGAATAAACAACCTGGCTAACTGGGAGGCTGTTGGGAGTTTCTTGCAGGCCACAAAGTGCGCTTGCTTCGAAAACATGTCAGTCACTACCCAAATAACAGTCTTTTTCCTACTTTCCGGCAATTCCACTATAAAATCCATACTGATGACTTCCCAAGGCTTGGACGGGGTAGGCAAAGGCTGTAGCAGGCCTTTTGGCTTTCCTGTCCACCTTTTTGCCATTGCACATGTGGAACACCCTTTCACATACTCTTCTACCTCCTTTCTCATCTTTGGCCACCAAAACTGTTTCTGGGCCAAATGCAAGGTTTTTACATACCCAAAATGCCCAGCACTTTTAACGTCATGGCATTGCTTGAGAATGGATGACCTCATGGCCTCTGGGACATATAGGCGCTCTCCCTTCCAAGCCAGGCCCTCCCGAAGGGCCACCTCACCTGGATGAGCCAAAAACCATGGGTCCTTGGGAAGGGCCGACGCCAATTGGGATCGCCATCCGTCCCCATCACCCTGGGAAGAGGGGGAAAGAGGAGCCAGCTCCGGCGTGCCCGGGGCCTCACCGGGACCAGCGTCTACAGTTGGTGGGATGGCATCACTGGTTGCCTTAAGATCAGGCTCTGGCCCGAAAGAGGGGCTGGCTTGGGCCTCTTGATGCTTGGCCTTGCTGAGTGTTAGGACTGCTAATCCCAAGTGGGAGGGGGAGAAGACTGTGTCAATGACCTCTTTTTGTTTGCTGTCATGTTGGGGAAGTCTGGACAAAGCGTCAGCTAGGAAATTCTTTTTTCCCGGGATAGATTTCAGGGTGAATTTAAACCGGTAGAAGAAACTGGCCCACCGAACCTGTTTGGGGCTCAACCGCCTTGGGGTAGCCAACACTTCCAAATTTTTATGATCTGTCCAAACCTCAAAGGGTTTGGAATATCCCTCCAATAGGTGGCACCAAGTTTCTAAGGCCAGTTTGATTGCACCCGCCTCCTTTTCCCACACAGGCCAATTTCGCTCAGTCTCATTGAACATAACAAACCCAGGATTTATTCCATGACGCTGGCTGAGATGGATGCCCTCCAGGAGTTCATAGACAAAAATCTGGCTCGAGGGTTCATCAGGCCCTCGACCTCACAGTTGGGGGGCCCCTGTTATGTTGGGTCTCAGAAAGTATTTCAATGGCACAGTCAAAAGGTCTGTGAGGTGGCAGAATGTCGCACTCCCTCTCCTCAAATACATATTGCCATGGCTTATATTCCACCAGTAATTCTTTCAGCTCCCCTTGGACTAAAGCGGTTGTGCAGTTCTGTGACTTGGCCTCTAGAGGTGCTCCTTCCCCTGAGAAAACTTTCTCCACCCCGTGCTCCTGCACACACACAGGAGCTGCAAAAGTCATTGTCTCTTTTAACCAGTCTATGATGGGGTTGTGGAACTTTAGCCAGTTTAATCCCACCACTGCAGCAGGAACTAGCCCCGGGGCAATCACAAATTGCAGTTCCTCCTGATTATTCCCCATTCTCATGCATATTGGACCAGTCATTCGCCTGGCAGGGCCCCCCTTCATCATCCCCCCATCCATCTGTGACAGCCACACTGGCTTGTCCAGCTTGATAGTGCTAATGTCCAGCTCACTGACTAGGAAGGGGTGCATTAGGATTTGGGTACACCCGCAATCAACCATTAACATTACTTTTCGGGTGGCCCCCACTTTTCAAACCCCTAACTTGGCTTTTATGAAGAAAGGGCCTTTCACCCCACTCACCACAGCATCCAGGCGCCCTTCAGGGTTAGCCCGCCCTCGGGTGCTTAGTAGGGCAGGCTGGAGCCGTTTCCCGCTGGCTCCACATCGGAAGAGTAAGATCTGCTGTCATCTGGTTGTTCCGAAGACTCCCCTGCTGCGTGGCCTGGTATCAAGGCCAGTACTGCTGCTTTAGGCTTGGGCTTGAGTGGGGTCCTCGATGTCAATGATTTCCCTTCGCTCCACTGGGGCTTCTCGGCTGCAGCTGGTTCTCGAGGGCTCCTCTCCGGGCATTCAGCTATGCGATGGCCCCCTTTTCCATAGTGCAGGCACAAGCCTTTTCTCAGCCTTCGCTCCCTCTCCGACTCTCCTGTCGTGGTTCCACCTGGGCAGGCTGCTTTACCTTTCCTTCCGGTAGACCCGGTGGTCTTCCCCTTGGACCTGTGCTGGTGCCGAGCCAGCTTGACGCTCTGTCTCAACGTCTCCACTTCTCCAGTGAGCTCTACCCACCCCAAGAGGGTCTCAGGGTTCTCCTGGAACAATTCCCATTCGAGGATGTCTGTGTTCAGGCCATCCTGGAAGAACTGTACCTTTATGTTCTCCGACCAGTCGGGCACCTGACTGGCCAGGCGGTGGAATTCAGTGGCGTACTCCCCCACGGTCTTCGAACCTTGCTTCAGTTGCCTGAGATCCACACGGGCCCTTCACACTCTCAGGGGGTCTTCAAATTGGGCCCGCAAAGCTAGCAGGAACTCATGGAAGTTTCCTAGTTCTGGGGGCTCCCATATCATAAAGCCCCACCAACCACTACGCCACCTCTCCCTCTAGCTGGTTGGACACATACTGCACCTTCTCAGCTTCTGTCTGGAACTCCTCATCCCACTGGGACATAAACCCCACCACCTGGGTCAGGAAGTATGGCAGCTTCGCCACATCTCCATCAAAGGTTGCCTTTAAGTCTCGGTGCTTTAGGCCCCGGGGTCTTTCCTGTGGCTCGACCAGTCCAGCTCCTCCAGGGGGAGCTGGTCCAGGAGCCGGCAGGCCAGGGACCTCAGCAGGCATGACAGGGTCCCCTGCCCCGGGTGCCAGAGCGGCCGCTGGTTGAACTTGGGGAGGCTGGGCCCCTCCAGGGGCAGGTGGCGGCTGTGGAAACTTCTGCAGGATCTCTAGGAGGCCCGTTTGCATCACCCCCATTTGCTGCTTCAACTACTGGACCTCAGCTCCTACTTCTGCAAGCGAAAACTGTACTCCCGGCTCTTGGTGTCCCTCGGCCAGCGGCCTGTCCCACCGACGGGACCGGCGTTCCTCCCAGCTTCGGTCGCCTGGCCAGGGCCAGTTGGCTCCCAGCACCGTTCCAGCTCCTCGCTCTGGAGTGCCCAAGAGTGGCAGGCTGCCCCTCCCCAGCGCTTGCTTGGCTCCCAGCTCCATTAGGTCGAAGGGATGAGTAAACCTCCCAGCCTTCCGCCGGGCCCGGCTTGAGTCTTCTTCAGAAGCTCCTGCAACATCCCCTGATGCACCGGCTCCCTCCCCCGGGGCACCAGCTCCCTGGTCGCTGCTTGCAGCCAGGTCTTTCTCCGTCTGGGTTCCAGCCTCCGCATCTTCCGACATTGCGGGTAGAACCTCTCAAAAGGATTAGGTATTGAAGAGCAGTTTTGGCTTACTGTGATGTACCAAGCACACATGCTCACATTCAATCAATAAATTTATTTATTGGCAAGGACTCGTGTGTCAGGAACATAGAACAAAGCAGAAACTGAATACAGCTAGAGCAAACCCCCAGATAAACACCACAGCTTGAGAAAAGCCTTTAGGGAGGATAGATGCCTCTCTCTCAGGGCGGCTTGCACCTGGAAGATCTGACCTTGAGCCGCAGTGGAGAGCAGCGTTCCCAGGCCAACAAGATGGGCTGGCCTCTCTCCAAAACCTCCAGGGGCCTAGTCAAGGGAAACAAGCCAGAAGCAGTCTCATGTCAGGGTCCTCCATGAATTCTACTCTAAACCCCAGAATTCAGGGATGAGCCTGTTGAGAAAGACCTTTCCTGGGCCCAAAATGGCCAGAGGAGACAGCTAAAAACATGGGGAAATGTCCATATATCTCTAGAAGGTTTTTGATCTTTCTGTCTGCAGGAAGAGGTGTGGTCCTCCAGGATATCCTGAAAGGCTACTGTGGCCCCCTAGCCTTCCATGGTTGCACACCCCAACTTAGAGTTGAGGATGTTTTAGAGACTAAAGCAGTGATAGGGTTAAGTAGTTTTCACTGACTCAGGGCTCATCTATACCAGACAGGATACACTGGCTCCCCACTGACATATCCTGATGCTGGATCTGCCCCACCCACCCCCATTACCTGGAGAAAATGGGTCAGAGTCCAAACAGGATGCTGGCCCATTGCCAAAGCTGCCACTGGCACTATTTTCCCGGCTAACATAGAAGCTAGGCATGGGTCTCGCAACATGTGGCTGCAGGAGCTTGCATGTGACCAGCGTCAATCACATGTTGCGGAACCTCTGCCTGGTTTCTAGAAGAGCCAGGGAGCTGACAGCAGCAGGGAGGAGCAGCGTGCTGGATGGGCTCCTGTGGACACATAGGTCCCAATCTGTTTTTTCCCAGGTAAATTGGTATTTTCCTGTAACACGTTATCAGGTCCTATCCTGGCTTGCCCTGTTCCAGCCCCATATCTTCCCTGTGGGTCGTTTGGACTGTCTGGGGGCAGCTCAGGATAAATGCCTTGAGTCATTTGAACTACAGGGCTCTGGAATGGGGGCAAACTGGGGATATTTAACCCATGTAGATAACCCCTCAGATTCTCCTCATCTTTTACCCATCTATCATAACTTCTCTGAGATGTAAACTGATATTCTTAGGAATCTTTCCACCTCTTGTCTCCTGCACCCTCATTCTCTCTTTTACTAAAAGTGAAACTACCGTAGTTAATTCTGTGTTGGCTTAGCACCCATAGAGAGCTTTCTCATCGCTAATGGAGTTCTTACAATAAAGAACTTAGGAGATTTTCAGACACCGTTTAACAGTGCCTACCACGGGAGTAGGTCCCAGGAGAGGAACAGCGCTCTTGTGCAGCAGGGGGCCATTTTCGGACGCTGCTGTCCCTCTTCCGGGATCCTTCGTGGCACGTCCGTGAAGCTTTGGAAGCGGCTGCGCCATATTTTAAGCACAGAAGTTGCCTGTGCTTAAAATATGGTGCGGCCGCTTCCAAAGCTTCACGGATGTGCAACGAAGGATCCCGGAAGAGGGACGGTGGCGTCCGAAAATGACCCCCTGCTGCACAAGAGCGCCATTCCTCTCCCGGGACCTACTCCCGCGGTAGGCACTGTTAAATGGTGTCTGAAAATCTCCTTAGTTTGTTTCTTTAGCTATTGGTGTCTTTGCTCCTTAATCAAAATGGCTAGCTGCTGCACACACAGTCTCCATTAGATTCAGCATGGATTACTGCATTCAAAAGAAGAGAACAGAAAGAAGAAATCCCTCCCATCTGTAAGTGGGGAAGCAGTAACTAGGCCAAGTTGGCTTCAGGAACATAAATTATCCAAAAGATAATTTAAGGAGAGGGAAGTTGTTACTTGTCCGTTACACAAGGTTGCTAGTCAGCTACTTGTAAAGAGATAAGGGTTGGCATCCTGTTGTACAGTTATGAATGCATAGCTATTTCATTATTTATTTATTTATTTATTTATTGACTTATTTATTTTTTATCCCAACTTTCTCCTTATAAGTGGCTAGACTTAGGCATTCATAACTGCTCAGTATTTACTTACCATATCTAACAGCCTGCAGCTTCACTGAACAACGGAAGTCTGTTCTGCTGGTGATCAGGGCAGAGCAGGATGATGTTTCCAGCTCTCTCCTGTCAGTGATCTCCAGTGCAACAATCAGAAGCAGGACCCCTGTCAAAACTCCTTGTCAGACCAGAGATTGCAGGTAGGAGGGGACTGACTGGAAACAGCATCCTGCTGTGCCCCCTATCACCAGCAGAACAGACCTCTCTCATTCATTTCAGGTAGGACTCTATGCATAGTTATGCATTCATTACTACATCCGTGATGTAGGATTTCAGCCTATGTTAATAAAATGTAGAAATGGTTATCTGTATGATCCATTATGTCCAAAACTAAGGTTTTATCATAAAAGAATGTGAAAGGTTTTATACTACAGAAAAACAACCCCATTTGAAAATCTTTATACTGCAGAAAAACAACCCCATCATCTTCCTCAGGTCCCATTCATTTCAAATGAACTTTAGCAGGTAAAAGTCCCTATTGAGTATGCTTCTCAAGTCTAAAAATTACATCTGTACATATAAATGCATGTTTTTTTAAAGCAGCTCTATGTTGATTTGCATCTGAAAAAAAGTGATGTTAATAAAAAGCCAAAGCATAACTGAAATTCTCTGTATGCACCATGTAAGCAATTTTACAGTTTGGCCATATAGGAGAGAAATGTATGGAGAGAAACAGAATGGAAATAGCAGATATTTTTGAAACAAGAGTGGTTTTTTTATGTCTTAATTAAAATCAAAAAGCTCTCTCCTTCAAGATAATGAAAGATATGTCTAATGAACAAAGGCAGAGTCTTGCCCACAGAGACACTCCAATCCAACGAATATCCATTGGTCTTATGTTCCATTGACATCAGTGGTGCTTAAGTTAGATGCAACAGACTTGTCCCATTGATTTCAACAGAATGTCAGTACAGCTTTGTTAAGTTGGCCAGATAACTTAACTTAACAGGAATTAAGCAGTCAAACAAATGTTTTGCTTGTACCATAATAAAACGTGTTCATCTTAAAAGGTGGCACAGATGGTTTGTTGGTTTTTGCTACATGAGAATAATATAGAAGGAGTGCCCGGGTGAATTTCTATTGAGATTTAAGCTCCCTGACTGTGCTAAGGAGTTCAGCCCAAATGGACTTTTCCACTAGAAATCCGAGGCAAGAATTTGGTTTCCCAAATGTATTACTCATGCAGCATATTTCTAAAAAAGAGACAGACATTCCTATAATATTCTATTATCTGTTGTCATCCAAACATTAGATGTAGTAGCTAGCACTGCAATGCTATGAATGTCTACTCAGACATAGGTTCCTTTGTCAGCACTTTACAGAACAGGGGAAAATGAATATATAAAGACAAGGAAAGATCATATTATTGGTCTCATTTTGGAGGGTAGTTGAATCCAAGAAGCTGGATCATTGGAGGCAGCATCTAGTTTATTGTGGGAATCCCAGTGAACAACTGTGATGAAGGACTGCTTCAATCAGCTAGAGAACATGAATCAACTTTGCCTTGGGTTTTATTGCTGCATCCTGCTTAACATCTCCAATAAACCGTTGTTTTGTTGCACCTATTTCATTTTGATAGACCCTCGAGCTTTAGTTGGCCTGGGAAGCGAGTGGATAAGAGCCCTGGAATAATTACTCAGAGGTAAGCATATGCAGGAACACAATCCAAGGGTGTTTGCTAAGGAGCATCTGGTCCAAATCTTTAATTTGGGTTCATCCAGAAGAAAAAAAATCTTTGGAGGTATTGAGAGTTTGCAGTTCTTTTTGTTTTGATTTTACCTGCATATTCCCAGGTTTGCATCCAAGCTCTTTCTTGAATTATCCCAGGTTTCCCTCCCTTGTGTTCTTCCTCTTTCCGCTCCCACTGATCGATCATGTGTCACATGCAACATTTCAGAATTGATTTTCACCCATTTTCACTGAACCTTCTTTATTATTATTATTTAGGAGTTTGGCTAGTACTAAAGTGCTAAAGTGCTTTAGCAACATTACACTGGTTCAACGTTAGGATAATTTTGTTTTGGTGTCAACATTCTTCTTTCCTTTGCTTGATCTCTGTTGAATCTGCATCCTGGTTGTGTTTACTGGCAGTGGCCATCTTAGCTAGTTCTGGGATAATACAGAGACAGTCAAGAGGAGATACATTTCATTTTGGAAAATACTGGGTTAACTTAAATGAAGATCCCCTCCAGATGAGAAACATGTCTCTGGAAGTCCCAGGTTTTGTTCCTGTACACACTGGTTTTATTTTGGAGAGCCGCATGACTTTTTCTTCATTTCCAAATCTTTCCTGGGAACTCCTGGCATTATCAAGGACATTTCATTCCTATTTCTCAGGTTAGTTTAAATTAACCAGTTGCCATATTCCAGTTGACAAATCCTTCCCTGCATGGAAGCAAAATGTTGTCAACCCTGATCTAAATGTCAGGTTTTAAAAATAAAGTCATCCCATGACTCTACAAACAGAACCATGTGCATTCATACTGTACAGAAATGTTGCTCTTTAAAAATGTAATGCCTTCTTTACCCTGAAAAGAAACACTTTTCAAAATATAATTACTTTATAATTTTAAAAATGAAAATTATTATTATCTCTGTTATGCAATGGATTTTCTTTGGCAAGCAGGAAAATGAAGATGAGAGGAAAGCAGGCTCAATCATGATCTCTGCGTGCTGCACAAATGGGTGAAAAAATCTTCTCCACAATTCTTTCATCAAGCAATGTATGTTTGGAAACATATCCAAATATGGTGTATGCAGGGAAACTAGAAAGGGTGTGTACACAAGAAAATACAAGAATATTCAGAGCACGCAAAGCTGCATACTTGGCAAAATGTTTTCAGTAAAGCCATATGGCATATCCAGTAGGCTGTAATCAACAACTGGTGGAACAAAGCTTCCTCTTGCAGCCTGTTTTATCCCTCCCCAGATCTGCTTTTGAAGGGGCTGGAAGAGCCCTTGGAATAGATATGGTGGGCAGGGGGAGGAGAGGAGGTGGAAATCTGCTTGTGGGAGCAGACGCATGGATGCCCAAGAGCCTTAAAAATTAATTTTAACCTATCTGCTTGTACAGGATATTTTAGTTCCTCCTGCCCACAGTCATATTTTGTTGCAGAATTCACACAGAAATAGTTCTGTGAGGTAGATATTTTACCCCATTGTCACCTGAACACTTGTAAACAATGCCCTTGGGTTTCTGGCCATGCATTGATTGCCATGTACCACTTGCCATGTACCGATTTGCTTATGTTTTTTTAATAGGAAAAATATGAGTCAGTGTTTGTACCATGTGGTATTCCTTCAGCAACATTTTGTGAGCCCACAGTCCTGCTATGTTTAAGCTGCTTTAAAGCTGCAGTAACACTGCAAAAAGGTTGCATTATTCCTCATTAAGTTACAGTTGTAAATGTTATTTAGTTTTGTTTTAGTTATTGCAAAAGGAAATAAGGGCAAGCAACTAGCTATTGTAACTAGTTACTTCCAAGCTCTGGATGTCCACTGTCCTTTTGTATTAAATGACACAGAGCTAGATCTGTGCCTTGTCTTCTGTATTCCCCAGACATGAGGTCTGTTTCTGTCTTCCAGAGGTGTCACTGAACAGTTGCAAAGGGGTTGGTAGTGTTGGTTGGTTGGTTGGTTATTTATTTATTTATTTGGTGTATTTATACCCCACCCTTCAGCCCAAAAGGCTCCCATGGTGGCTTAAAAATCACTTCTCTGCCTTCAGGCTGAGAATCTAAATAAGACAGAGCATAATGAAAAGGAAATAGCAGTGAAGGAGGAGATTCCATCCAGCAGTTGCTGGCTGCCCTTCTCTCCCTCAAAGGCCAGAGCAATGGCAGCTAGACCGGAGGGAGCCAAGTGAGGAATGGATGCTTCATCACAAAACATAGAGGGAACTCACCTCTCCTCTCTTGGCCCACAAGCTGTCTGTGGGCTAACACCAACTGTGTAACTTATTGCAGTCCTGTACATTTAGTTGGGAGTAAGTCCTACTGAAGGCAATAGGATTTATTTCAGAGTAAACATCTATAGGCTTCTGACTGTTTATGATATCCAGTTTCCATACCATTTTATAAATTTTAAATGTTATAAGTCATTTTGAGTTATTTTAGTAGAAAAGCAGCTAATTAGTATGCTACGTAAGCAGATGAATTTGAATAGCATTAAAACACTGAATTTGTGCCCAGTGGTACTCAACAAGATGTCTCTGGGAAGTTTATGCTACTAGAAGGGTCTCTGTACTCTAACTGTGTGCAAGATTGAAGAGCCTGGAAGGCCATGCAAGGAAAAGATAATTCATTCATGTAGTGCACACGTGCAGGGACCTTTACCTTGCTATATGGACACACCTCACGTTGGGAAAATCAAGCTGTACCTCTTGTAGCTGTATAACATTACAGTGAATTCCCAAAATATGGAAACTGTTGAGGATCATCAAAAAATGTTACCAAGTCCACACATATCTTTTGAATTTCAAAAAACATTAAGATAGACAATTGAACATGGTTCATAATGTAATTGTTACTGTCAACATTCACCAGGGTCCCTTTCACACTATACAATTAGAGCACTTTGATACTGATTTAACTACTATGCACATAGCCTATGGAATCCTGGGATTTGCAGTTTCATGAGGTACCGTATTTAGAATTCTCTGCCAGAGAGCTCAAGTACCTCACCAAACTAGAAATCCCAAGGTTTAATGGGAGGGAGCCCTAGCAATTAAAGTGGTATAAAAGTGCTATAACTGATTTCCCCAGGTATTTGAAATTGTTTCATCTTAAAAGACTTCTTCAGCTTATTATTATTAGCTATATACCTTCTGTAATAATAATAATAATAATAATAAAATTTTATTTATATCCCGCCCCTCTGCAACGCAATCGGGGCGGCTTACAATATAAAAACCCCATACTCACAATACCCTAGCCCACCCACCCCTTAAAATAATATTAAATTGCAAAGGATTAAAAACATGCATTAATTAAAATATATATAAATTAGAAGAAAAAAAAAATTAAAAACATACAATCGTAGCCTATAAAGGGCAGCTGAGTCTTGGGCCGGGATAATTATTCAGGAAAGGCCTGCCGGAAAAGATCCGTCTTGACAGCTTTTTTAAAGCTGTCTAAGGTGGTAATAAGACGGATCTCGTCCGGCAGGCCATTCCATAATCTGGGAGCAGCAGCAGAGAAGGCCCTCTGGGAGGTCACCGACAGCCTTGTTTTCATAGGCTGTAACAGATTCCTCCCAGAGGACCGAAGTGTGCGGGGATCTGTATGGATGATAACACAGATGTTCATAACAAAACATTCCCTTAGATATTATAAAGCCAAACATGAAAATGTAATATTACTTATGAGAACAAATCTGTAAACTTCAAAATGTTATGCCATTCTATCACCTTTGTTGATGTAAGCAACAAGAAGGTGTTATTCCCTATGACCCATATAGAATCATAGGGTTTTATAAGGTTTTATAAACCACCCCTGGTTGCTGCTTAGGGCCACAGCTGTAGAGAGGCTGACACTAATTGTAGTTAAGTGTAAAAGGAGTCCTACTTAAAGTGAAATGACCACCTTTTGTGAAGGCTACTGTGGGTCTAGTTAGTGTCAGAAATGCTTAAGTATTGATATCATAATCAAAGCCACACAAATTGATAATGGATATTAATGTAAATAAATGATCAATAGAAATAAATGATCTCCATTGGCAAAATCAGTGAACTATATCCTGAAAATCAGTGAACTATATCCTATTCTGAACTTAGCAGTTAATCCTTTTGATAAAGAATTTCTGTACTAAGGGAGATACATAGATGGTATAGTTCTTATAATTAAGGACAGGACCCAGATTCAGGGATTATTTGAATGGATGAATACTTTCCATCAACACATAAAGTTTACTGCTCACAAGAAATTCCTTTTTTGGATGTAATGGTGTATATAAATGGCGTACATATTGCCTACTAGTTAAAAATTATCATAAACCTACAAATTGTAATTCCTTTTTACATTATAATAGTTCCCATCCACATCAGCTAAAGGACAATATCCCTATGTACAATATCTGAGGCTAAAAAGAAATTGTACTACAGATAAGGAATTTAGGAGAGAGGCACACCTGCTAAACAACAAGCTGAGACACAGGGGATATCCTCTGAGAGTTTTCACCAAGTCCTTTCATAGGGATTCATCTAGACCTAGTGCAGACTTATTTAAGTTATACACCAGTAATACGTACTCCAGATAGAATCATTTGGTCTTTCACATTTAATAATCACTCATATCAGATCAAACTGATTATATTAAAACACTGGCATATTTTGAGCAGTATACCAGGATGTTCCCATTCTCCTATTATAGCACAATGTATGACTTCTAGTTTACAAGATATTTTAGTACATACTGATTTTAATAAGATTCAAAAACCGCTTCCTACATTAAGAAGCCATTTTAATTGTGGTAGATGTAAATGTTGTGTTCAGTCATTCACTATTAAGACATTTCAGCATCTATCCATGAACAAGTCCATTAAACTTAGAATTTTTTCTAGTTCTCACACAACTAATGTGATTTATGTTACCATATGTCCTTGTCAGTTACTATACATAGGACAAACTTCTAGACAAGTGTGGGTTAGCATTAGCGAACATAAGAGCAAAATCCATAATAATATTCTAGATTCACCTTTAGGAGAACATTATCAAAATTTCCAGCAATCTCTGGAATCTATAAAATTCTCTGTAATAGAGGTAGTACCACAACAAACATATATGGACAATCAATTACAACTACTTAGACATGATTTATTTATTTATTTATTACAAATCTATTCTCCATTTGGTTTAAATACTAGTATTCAATATCAACACTTTTTATAATGGACTATATAGTTTCATCAGCTTTGTACAAGAGGATTTGCAGTAAATGATAACAGCTTCAGGACCTAATTGTAATTATTCTTTAAGTATTCTATGGTGGCATCACTAGCAAGATGCTATTTGATTACCATCTGATTGTTGAATATATGTACCTGAGTTGTAACCCCTAATGAAGAAGCACAAAAGAAACTAGTAACAAACTTTGATTTACAAGTAAGACTATCACAGCACATTTATCAGGATATAGTTCACTGATTTGGCCAACTGAGATTGGTTTTTTAAAATATTGTTTATTAATTTTTTTTAAAAAATTACAAATTTTACACACAACCTACCAAACAAATATACTCAATAACATAAAAGTGATTCCCACCACCCAGGGACTTCCCTTTATATTCATCCCTCTTTCCAAAATGCCATTGTTTCCAACTCAGGTTTGCTTCCTCTCCCCTTTATTAATACAAATTCTAAGAATTTACTCCATTTATCACCAAAAACATTCTTATTTAGCACTCCCTTTTTTCTTTAACCATGTTTGTTAATTTCTCATTTATAGCTATATTCCATACTTCATTATACCATTCTTCTATTTGGTATTCACCTTGTGTTTTCCATTTCTTTGCTACTATTAACCTTGCTGCTATCAGCAGATTTGTTAATAATTCCTTAACAATTTGAGGTTCTTGTATTTTTTCACAATATGATAATAATGCTATTTAAGGATATGAGGGTATATTTATGTCCATTATTTCACTTGTTTCCTTCATTACTATTTTCCAAAATCTCTGCACATATTTGCAATTCCACCACATATGAATATACGTCCCCAATTCTTGACATCCCCTCCAACGCTGTGCTGAATACCTTTTACCTATTCGATTCAATCTTACTGGGGTTAAATACCATCTCCATATAATCTTATTATAATTTTCTTTTATTCTTACTGATAATGTTTTCAAATGGTGCATATTTCATATTTTCTCCCACTTAGATTTATGTATTGCAATTGCTACATCTGTTTCCCATACATCTTTAAGATAATCTTGCACCTCTTCATTATCCATTAACATTTTATATATTTTACTACTTTTATAGTAGTTTTCTCTTGAGTAGCTTGTATAATCAATTCCTCAAATTCTGTATTTTTTCTACAACTTCCCTCCTTTAACTATTTGTTTGTCCATTGTTCTAACTGTATTAGTTTAAACCATGTGAATCCTTGCTCTTTTTATATTTTTTCCATATTAAGTATTACTTGATACTGTTACCGTTTAAAAGAACTCTGGAAGTAATTACTAAAGGAAAGTATCCCAAAACGTGGGAGGAAGCTAACATCACACTGATCCACAAAGAAAATAGAGATCCACAAGAACCAAAAAACTACCGACCTATATACAAGTTTTTTGCTTCGATATTGGTGGAGAGGCTCAAAAAAAGTATTAATGGACTTGATAGGTGAAGACCAGAGAGGTTTTTTACCAGGAAGATATATGAAGCACTATCATGAAAACCACAAAGATAAAAAACTGGCCCTGATATTCTTAGATATTGAAAAAGCCTTCGATAATGTGGACTGGACCATAATGTTTGAAATTTTGGCTCAAATCAATGCAGGTCAGAAATTTATTAATTGGATAAAGGCCATATATTATAAACTGCAAAATTATTAATAAATGGTGAGAAAAAAAGAAGACATACAAATACAGAAAGGCACACGACAAGTATGCCCTCTCTCCCTGCTTTTCTTTTTATTAATAATGGAAATTTTAAGTATGAGAATTAATGGAGAAGACAAAATAAAAGGTATTAAAATTGGAAAACACAGATTCAAACTAAAATGTACGCAGACAACTTAGTAATCTCACTGAGTGATCCACAAGAAGAAATTAAACCTCTAATGAATATATTAGAAGAATTTGAGACATTGTCTGGCTTAAAAGTAAATAAGAAAAAACAGTGATACTTTTGAAAAATCTGGCAAAGAAGGATGAGTTTGAACTGAGAAAGTTCAAAATGATGAATACAGTGCAATATCTTGACATTAATATAACAAATAAAAATGTAGATTTGTTTTACATAACTACAAAAAAATGTATGCAAATTAAAAAGGATATTAATAATGGGCAATATTTGAATCTTTCATTTTTAGATACAAAAACAGATTATTCCCCAAAATATACCAACTTGGGCTTCACTACATGAAGCATTGTATAGTAAAGAAGGAAACCTAACACAACAATGGCTAAAATATAATGATATGTTGATAATAGATGGAGAAAGATACATATTGAAAACTCAAGAAGAAATGAGGGAAAATAATCTAGATTGTCACTGGTATTTATACAAGCAAATGAAAGAAAGATATAAAATGGATATTAAATTAACAGGAATCACAGTAAATAAAACAGAATGGGAGACCATCATCCAACTTGGGAATAAACATATGGTATCAAGATTTTACAATTTACCTTTAAAATGGGAGACAGAAGAAGAAATAATCAAAACCAATATGATAGCATGGGCACAAAACATTGGCCACACAATAGAACTGAGCAGTTGGGAAAAATGTGGACTAGACAAGTAAAAAGAAGATTATTGCAAAATATTCGAGGAAAAAGTCTACAAAATGTTTTTCCGTTGGTATTTGTCACCCCATAAATTATCACTGATGTACAAAGGAACACAAAGGACATGTTGGAAATGTGGAGATAAAAATGGGACTTTCTACCATTTATGGTGGAATTGCAAAAAATCAATTAAATATTGGAAACAAATTCAACAAACAACTGAAGAAATTTTAAACATCAAATTATTGTGGAAACCAGAAGTGTATTTACTAGGAATGGTCAAAGAGACAATAGAAAAGGAGCACGGGAAAATAATCTTTTATATGTTGGTGACAGCCAGAATAATTTTTGCCAAGATGTGGAAAAGTAAGGAATGTACGATGATTGACCAGTGGTTGGAGAAACTTTATGAGACAATGCAAATGGACAAACTAACAATGTTATTGAAAGGGAAGACCACAGAAAAGTATACAAGTGATTGGACTAACGTATCTAAATATTTGGAAAATAGATGGGGAAAAGTTGCAGCAATCAGTAACTAATAAAATAATAATAATGAGTAATGAAAAGGAAGACAAGGAAAAGGAGGGAGGAGTACAGAGGTTTTAAATGCCTTTTGGTTGCAATAAAGTTGCTCAAATATAAAGTGAAAATTATGTGAGAACAATATGAAAGTTTTGAGTAAGATGTTAACTAATAGCAACAAATTGGATTTAAATGTGGTAATATTAAACAAAGATAAAGAAACCATGTAGAAAAAGAAAATGTAATGGATGTACAATAAGATTGGAATATATTTAGGTTAAGTCAGAAAGGAGGTCAGAAAATATAATACAGTAAAATTGGTACATTACAATAATAGAAAACAGAAATATGATTATAGCTATTATTGATAATGATCCTATGAAATATTTGGATACACATGATATGTTAAAGGGGAGATGATATATGTAAAGAAATTAAGTCTAATTGTTTATAAAATAATGTACTTGTTGTTAAAGTCAATAACATGATTTTTTTTTCAAAAGGATGTATGTATACTCATCCAATAAAATAAAATAAAATAAACCTTACAGGTCATAGGGGATAACACCTTCCTGTTGCTTACATCAACGAAGGTGAGAGAATGGCATAGCATTTTGAAATTTACATAAGTAATATTACTTTTTCATGCTTGGCCTTATAATATCTAAGGGAATGGTTTGTTATGAATGTCTGTATTATCATCCATATAGAAGTTATAAAGCTAATAATAAGAAACTGAAGAAGTCTTTTAAGATGAAACAGTTTCAAATATCCGGGAAAAACTGTCCTCTTTGTTCCTGATTCAGCTACCTCCATAGTGAACTATTCCTCTTCACTTGCCTCATTCAGCTCTATCTTGGACTTGCTTACCACTCTCATGAAAAACTGATTGGAGTAGTCATAATGATAGAAGAAGGATACTTGATATGTCTACATATATTTTGCTATGTCCATGTGTTTGAAAGTTTGTATTCACATGCTTTATTCATTATTGTAGTTATATATGTGTGTGTGTGTGTGTGTCACTAAAGTTATTAGTTTGTAATTGCACCAGGTTGCTTTTGTATTTCTGAGTGCTATCCAGGGCTTTCCTGAATAATTTTGCAGTCAATGACTGAGGAGTGAATGGAGCTCTGTTCACTTCCTGGTATGAAATCCTGTGGATTCTTGCGAGAAGATACAAGAACAGGAAATTCAAAACGAAAAGCAAATATAATGCACAAAAAGTTCACAAAAACACAGAAACACACTTTAAAAGTCTGAAGTAAACAGAGAAGGTTCATAAAAAGAGTGTCACCTACTTGGATGTTGTGATCTCACCTGGAAGTGTTCTGGCCGGATCGACCATTGACATGGTATTCACATGGGGAAAAAAGGTGCAAAGTTTCAAACGCCAGCAATGTCAGCAAAAAAGTGCCACAGACGATCTATTGACACCCGTCAATACAATAGAATGGCTTTTAGACAAGACATAAATGCAAAAGGACTATGTTGTCTATTAAGCGTGCCTTTTCACGTTTATGTGGAGTCGTTATGATGCCATATTTGATGTGTCTGATAAAGTCTTCATTCATGCCTCTAAACAATGTCAAGTTTAAGGGAACCTGTAGCATTATCTTTTTATTATTATTATTATTATTATTATTATTATTGCAGTTACATTTGATGACCTTAACCGAGACATAAAAGTACATATATTTTCTTATATTACATGTAACCTTATTGTTACATTACTAAAAAAAAAATAAGCAAAGAATTTTAATCGGAGAATTACTGTATCTTCTCACATCTCATCACATACTTTCACTCCACATATTTTCCCATCATCATTACAGCAATCCATTAGGTATTTACAATTGTCTCTTTTCCCTATTTTCCAACTTCTGTAAAGTCCCCCCTTGGATTTAACAGGGATATATTTCCTTGTTCTTATACTCACGCATATATACTTATATAGAAATATATAAATATATATGCTCAAGAATCCTTATTTACTTGTCCTTTAATGTATCTTCTAAACTTCTTGTATTATCCAAGTTAATTTGAACTATATTTGATATTACTCTATCTGGATACAAAGATCTATCTAAGTTTGTATACATACATCTACATATTCAGTTTATATAATTCCCAGTTCAAAAGTCCAAATTATTCATGCTAATCCAATTTCGTTTCCAGAACTTTTTAACAGGTTCCCATTCAGTTTCTATTATTTTATTAGTCTTATCCTTTAGTAGTGCTGTTAGTCTGTCCATTTCCATCATTTCACATAGTTTTATTGTCCAGTCTTCAAGTGTTGGGAGTTCTTTCCTTTTCCACATTGAAGCGAATAGTAATCTCGCCGCTGTCATCATATATAGAACTACCCTCCAAGAACCTATTTTAATCTTCTCTTTTATTTCATCGACCATGTTTAATAGATATATTTCAGGTTTCAATGAGAATTTTAAATTTAATATTTCTGAGACCTTATTATGTATTTTTTCCAGTAGGTTTTAGTTAAATTGTATTCTTCTAAGAAATTAAAACAAATACATAATTTTTATTATTTAATTTTA
This sequence comes from Gambelia wislizenii, assembly GCA_030847615.1. Lineage (NCBI taxonomy): Eukaryota > Metazoa > Chordata > Lepidosauria > Squamata > Crotaphytidae > Gambelia > Gambelia wislizenii. Next base: position 200,434,882 of record JAUMIR010000003.1, on the reverse strand, counting down.
TAAGCTAAGGACTTTTTCAAATGGGGGGTTTCCGGTAATAAAAAGCAGCACCCACAGCACAGGGGAAGGTCGGGAGGAGGTTGGGAGGAGGACAGAGAAGGACGGTGTCATCTGAAATGGGGCTCTGTAAGCATCCCAGCCCCTTTCTTCTCCCAACCTTCTCTGGGGTTTTTCCCCCCAGTATGAAAAAGTCCTAAGTCCCTAAAACTTTCTCAGTTTGTACATAAATGCAGCACTGTCAAGAGACAAATACTGATTGGTTTAGTAGCTAAAATGCAAGCAGATCCAGTTACCATTTTAATGGACAAAGCTGCTTCTCCTCTCCACATCTTTCTTATTTATTTATTTTGCCAAGAATTGCAACCCCAAGTTCTAGTCTCAGCCCGGCTATCTACATTGACAGATTAGCTTTTGAGTGCCACACGTGTTTCTCCTCTCATGTGAATTCATACCGATCCTTTTTGCACATTTGTTCCCCTGGGTGTACACTTATGCATCCACTGTTCTCAAGAGGTTTTCTCCCAATGCCTGTAGAAGAAATGGAACAGCTTTTAAATCTTACATGGCAAAACATGTTGTTGCTGGAATTTGAATCAGGCTAGATAAAATGCACTTCAAGCAAAAAATATTTTGTTTGATTGGTGTACAAGTATGCAAAGAGAGAAAAAGCTTTTACTTCCATGCTTCTGACATGATGCAGTGGCAGGAGGAGGCTCACTGTCTGAGAAAATATACTGTACGCTTAAATTTATATTTCCCAGTGTGGTGCAAAGCAGAAGATGGGCACTGAGGCCCTAAGCAATGATGCACTGCTGATTATTGAAAAGGAAAGAGGTTCGTAGAGGCAGCACCCAGCCATTTTAGACCTCCTCCTCCTTCCTTCTTTTTTCCTAAAGGAAAGCACAGTTAGCTCCATGATTGATGTGCTTGTCCATAAATCATAACAAACGCTGAAGTTAATGTGCCATGTGCATACAGACTGCTTGTTTATAAAGACGTCAATAGCCCTTTTCAGCAAAATATGGAAATCACATCATTCTCGAGTCCGTCTCCTTTAGATCATTAAGCATGTCAATACTGCTAAACAATCAAGCCGGGTGGGAAGTAGAGGGGAGAGGAGGGAGGGGTGGAAAATAGTTTAATCTGCTTATGCTGGAGTAGTTGTTTCTTATAATCATTCATCATTCAGCAAGGCCTAGGAGGGAAAAGTGAATTTAAGGAGGATAGCCATTGGTTAAATACCACCTTCTACACAAATGTGACCAAAATGCTGGGAGGGGAGAAGACAGTGAGGGAAGGTAAGCTGGATGGAGGGGTGGCTGGGGGTGGGCTTGTTGCCTGATAAAGAATTACACTGGAAGTGAAAGGCTGACCCTCAGTCAGCAAATGTTAATCATTTTTACACCAAAGTGAGTGTAACGTTTCTATAGGGAAATTACTTCAATCTGGTCAGTGCAAGGAGCAGTTTGTATAATCGGATTGCAAATAAGGTTTGATCACATTCCAGCTTAATCTACTCTCTGAGCACCATTTACCGCACTAAATCAAAAGCTGCAAAAGCTGCAGGTGCTGCTTTATCGTCATTACACCCAAGGGGCAGGGACTCGGTAATAAACAGCAAATAAATTGAAGCACTGACTTGCCTGCTACAGGGCATTTCTAATTATCCTCTAGTTTAGCTGGAAATTGCCACGTTCTCATTACTGCTGAGTTTAAACTGCAGCTGAATATGTGTGAGGCTGAATTAACAGGCTGTGGAGCAATGCCCACTATGCACACACACACACACACATACTTATCCTTTTCTTAAATACAATCAAGCCTTGTATGTATGCAAGCTGAAAAGGTTGGGATGTCTGAGTTTTGTTTTTGTGTACTCTCAGGAAGAAAAGCAGCTATGCAGGATTCTGTATCTTGTTTATTTCTGGAGGGAGAAGAGATTCATTTAAAAAAAAAAAACCTGCCACCCAACTGACAGCTTTTATCATGTCTGCTGCCAACTGGGCTCAGGAGTATGGCAGGGCATTTCATCCCCTTCCGGTTTTTTTGTGGCTTCTCCAAACAGCTACTGGCAATCCTTACCAGTGCATGACAGGACACCAGCTGCCAAAAAACACAATGAAGTTAACAAAACACAACTAGTGCTGGAATGCATTGTTGAAAACTTAAGAGGGGGGAAATGGAGGCCTGGGGGTGGGTGGAAAGTCAGTCCTAGGTTTCTACAAAGAATGGGAGAGAGAATAATTAACATGTAATTACTTATGGAATTCACTTCCACAAGATAAGATGAAGGGTAGGCAGTCTTTTTTGTTGTTGTTGTTAAAGTGTATGGGGAGGGGAGTTAGAGAAATTCATGGCGGATAGGTCTGCTAACATCCGTTGCCAAAAGGCTTGCCCAAGACATTGTACTGCTTGAGGTGAATTACAAGATTCCATTTACAGAGGCTGAATGGCATTGAAACTTTTTGCCACACTGACAAGGAGACAGCGTTCTCCACTGCACCTGAGGGCAGCAGGCTAGCTTAGCAGCTGCCAGACTCTACTTATAATGTTAGAGCCAGGCGAGCTAGTGTCAAGCCTCCTGAAACTGAGTTACAACTGGCATGCTAAGGAGCTGGAGCATGATTCTCATTGTGCCTGATGGCACAGAAAGAAGCAGTGACTCCATTAAAACTAGGCCAAAGCCTCATATCACTTTTTTGGAAGCTGTGCAGCAAAGGACCTCAGAAGAAAACCCAGAGGTTGTTTACACAGCGGAAAAAAAATCCTCAACTAATTTGCCCAGAATCCTAATGGTCCCCATGCATTTCGGGCCAATGTCGCCATATTCAGAAGGGGGGGGGCAAAATACCTGTGAAATGTGCAATATAAGCTTTCACTATTTTTTCTGACATTTAAAAAGGTTTTAGAAGGTTGTGCAGTATTGGTTATGTGATCTACCAGCAACCTTCTCGAAACAGGGGCTCACAGCAGAGCTGAGCTGTGATTGGTTGGACCTCGGAGGGGGCAGGCTTGCAAGGGATGCCTTGCAATGCAGGACCCGCCATTTTTTTATGACAGACTGGGCAAACCCAGTGCTGTCCCCATCCCCCAACACCAGGCTTTGGCCATGGAATCCTGGAGCTGCTCACTGTAGGACCTCCGGAGCTGAGGCAGCTGGCCAACTCGCCACTTGCCACTCCTCCTCCTAGCAGCTTCAACTGGCTCACATGTAGCTTCTGCTGCCAGCTGCTCCCCTCAGCCCAGCTCCACTCTCACCGCCACCGCCTCCCAGGGAGATTCTCGCTATATGGGGTGGGAGGGATGGAGGCCGCAACCCAGTCCAGAAGCTATCAGTCATGGAGGGCCATCTTTCTGCCGCTGCAGCCCTTTCTGCCCTGCACCCACCCTGGCCCTCAGTGAGAGCTGATAGAGAGCAGGTGGGCCATGCCAGACCCCCCCTCCTGCTGCCCTCCCCACTGCCACCAGGCTGGGTCAGGGCTTGGCTAGCATGCCTGCCCTCCACCCCTCCCACCCGTGCCAGCTCCCCATGTGGCGAGTCTCCAGGATGCAGTGGTGGTGAGAGTGGAGCTGGGCTAAGGGGGCAGCCAGCAGCAGGGGTGGCATGCGAGCCGGCAGAGGCAAGTGGCAAGTTGGCCAGCTGCCCCAGCTCCAGAGGTCCTTCAGCGAGCAGCTCCGGGATTCCATGACCAAAGCCTGGGATTAACTCTATAAAAACGTCCATGGGAGAAAGCTGGTAGGTTAGATGGCCCATGGTCTCTAAGCTCAGTCCTTGGGCGGGGTCGGTTGGGGGACTGGTCTGGCTGCTCTCATGCCTTCAGGGGCTTCAGCCCATCCCGCTTCCAGCTGGAAGGGGAAGGTGTGGTGGGTTCCCCCTTCACTTTCTGCACAGACACTGCGGTGGTGGTGCCCCAATGCTGAGGCGGGAGGGAGGCAGGTGGCAAAAAGGAGCAGCCGCAGTTGGCAGCCCATTTACTTCACTTTCCCCCAAGTTGTGCGGAGCCCCTCGGCCCAAGGGAACCACCAGCTGGTTTTGTTTGCTTCCCAAAGAGAAGGTTACATTGGTGAGATTTTTTTTTTTTTGCCTCCTCACATGCTTGAAGAGGGAAAGGGGCACTTCCAAGGAGCAGGTTTTCAGCCCAGTTGCAGCTCTGTGATCCATGTTTCTGTCAGTCACAGAGGGCCATCTCTCCGCCACTGCAGCCCTTTCCTCCCCGCGCCTGCCCTGGCCCTTGGCGAGTTCTGTGGCTGCGGAGAGATTGGCATCTGTGTCTGTCTGTCACAGAGGCCACACTCCCCCTTTGTGAACTGCAAAATTGCTAATTTTTCAGAATTTATTGGAAGAACTACTTTGGGCCAAAATCATATAAGCATCTCAGCACTGAAGCGAAAGGGAGATAAGCCGGCATTTTCAGCATTAAAAATGGTTGCGTAACTGACCCCCCCCCTGTTACCACACCTGCTATTAAGCCTCTCCCTAGCCTGTTGAACAGCTTAAATCTAGCAGGGAAGGCTGGAAACCCACCCCAGCATAACCAGAGCTCAAAATGAGTTACCCTTTGGGACTGTAATTCTCAGAAGCTGCAGCCAGGATTGGTGGGGTGGGTGGGTTATAGGAGCTATAGTAAAAAAAATAACTACAGTACTTCAGGTTCTGAGCACAACACTGTCCACAAAGGATTATGTCCTACATCAAGGGCTTGTCTAGATGAGGCAGTATAATGTGGATTGCTGCACATTAATGCAAAATCACAGAAGCATTCATTTGTCTCCACAGTCTTTTGGCAAGATCATTGGTATGAGAAGTTATTCATGTTTGAAGGTCACACGGAGGGAGGCCTGCAAATCAAGATGGTGGCAAGAGTGAATTACATGTTTTATTATTGTTCATACGTTGCCACTGTTGCAAAGTTTTAAAAAAAACTTTAAATCTATATTGCGGAAGTGTGACCTTCTGTTTAAAAAGCTGTTTGGTCGCCTTACCAGTGCAAAAAACGTGCATGATCGCTACTGCAAAACTCAAAAATGGTGGTTCTGGCAACTTAGTTGCAGGCAAGCCTGTCCCCCCCACACATCCGACCAATCAGCTATCAACTTCCAGAATGCATTGCACTGTGAATCAGTTATCCAAACGGGTGATAATGTGCATTTCTGCATATATATATTTGAAAAAAAAAATGGAAAAGCCGCAAAGGCTTTTCTCATGCAGTAAATGGATTCCCCCCCCCCCAGCTTTCAAAACAGGCAAATCACCACAGGATCTCGTTTGGACAAAAGGTATTCTCCTCACATTCTATGAGGAGTTTTTCATATTCTAAAGACCCTAGCATTATTTATCTTCTGGCTCTCCTCTCTCTCTTACACACACATACCTCTATTGTAGGGTGGCCATGTGTCCAACTTTATATTCAGACGTCCTGTTTGAAGGACTGTGAAAGGAGAATCCCCTGAAAGTGTCCTCGGGGTGAAGTCTGTCCAGTTTAAAGGCGTTTCAGGGAGGCATAGGAAGAGAGGGAGAACAGGAGACTTGATGGTCACCCACCTGTTCTCTTTTTTCACTAATGCACTTTTTTGTGAAGTGATGCATGAGTAGCCACCTAAGCTCCAATCTCCAGGTATGACCTGTCCAGTTTCCAGTCAGCTGACCTGTTGGCTGAGTCCCAGGATGCTCTTGCCAATTTCAGTTGACATCAGAGCAAATAGTAATTACTGGGGCTTCTTTGATATTAAGCTGGACATGTTATGTCTTTTATCTCAGCAGGTGCAAGGATCAAGTAACAAGGCCCTCTTGGGCCAGAAACAACTTTCAGCTTCATGTCAGAAGGAGAAGCTCTGCGTTACTTCAAGATTTCAGTCTTTCCATGCCTCAGCCCCTATCACTCAATTTGAATTTTGGCTCCTTTCTCAAAGCATATTACACCTAGATGGAGAATATTTTAAAGGAAACTGTTCTAACCTCTCTTCTAAAGTAATAAATTAATGCAGTGTTTCTTGATGGAAGGCAAGTTAGCCTATCCTTTTTCAAACAGCTGATAACACAAGCAAAAGATGTCCGATATGCATGTGTCTTAACAATTCCACAGACAGATCTCAAAGATAAAACATGACTTCCATTTTTCCTGGGGGAGAGAAGGAAGAAGTTTTCTTTGATGGTTAAATAATATCTTCTATTTAAAAACTTGTAATTGCTCAGCTTTAACATGCTATGCACAAGCAGTCATTTACTGTGATTTTTGTTTTACTCTTTCATGGATGCTTTATTAATATGCTGTGAAATAAGATTCATAACCTTTAGGTGAATTGTCCCACTATAATAGAGCTCAGAATTATACTTTGTGGGTATCAAGAATCAGAAATACATTTATTCTCTCCGACCCATGCCCCTATCAGATCATATGCTTAAGTCTGCCATTTAAAGGAGTGGTTAGTCCTAGGTACAACATGAACAGTGCATAGCACTGACATGATTTGGAATGTCTGGAATCCATTTCCACCTTCCATCTTAAGGTGCTGACTAAATACAGGATCAGCCAGATCCCCCTCCTTTTTGCTTTGTTAAGTGTCTAACCCAGGAGTGAGGATTATATGACCCATGGATTGCATGTAACTCATAAGGCAATTTTGTGGCTCTTCCCCTTTGGAAAAAAAATGTGTAACTCCCCCCATACATTTTTAAGGAAATCAGAAGCAGACTAGGGCTTTGCACCTTTTTTTTTTAATAGGGAGGGAGTCAATGCATATCCTAGAGGGTGGTGGGGTGGGAAATTGGCCTGTGGACTCCCGAGATATTTCTCACCCTTAATCAATCCTATCTCATCATAGGGTTTTCAAGGTAGAAGACTTCAGGAGTGGTTTACCATTGCCACCTTCTGTGCATTACTAATAGGCTTTAGCTACAATTCCACTGCCATGGTCTCCGAAAGATCCTCCACCAGTGTCACCCCCCACTACTACTGCTGCCCAGTTGCTCTATGGCACATTTAATCTGGCTCTTCAGCAGAAGTCTGTCTGATGTGGGAGACCCCATCAGCATAACCTCTTGCCTCAGAGGAGTACAAAATCCTGCCACCATGGAAAAGTACTACCATGGTGGGTAACTAAACAGAGACAGTTGTACCATCAGATGATGTGACTCACTGGAAAAATGTTGATGCTTGGTAAAGTGGAAGGCAGTAGGAAAAGAGGGAGAGTGCACTACAGGTGGACTGACTCAATCAAGGAAGCCACAGCCCTGAGTTTGCAAGATCTGAGCAGGGCAGTTGATGACTGGAGCTGTTGGAGATCTCTCATTTATAGGGTTGCCATAACTCAAAATCAGCTTGACAGCAAATAACACCAGTCTAGTCTGATGAAGGGTTCTGGAGAACTCAAAAGCCTATACACTATTTTGTGACATTATACTTGTCTGAATAAAGCGATTATCCTAATATGAAGTTTAGATTTATTGTATGACATAGTAGCTGACTCTTGTACTAAATTCTGGGCAGGAAGAAGAAATTTAACGTAGATTTATTTCCTCTCTAATCTCAAGAACTCAGGGAAGGATATGTTAGGAACATTATCAGACGTAGCAAAAATCGCACAATTACGACGTCATGGTAGCACAAACGGGTCCCACTATTGCATGGTATTGTAATCTTCACATATTCAATCTCCAGCCATGAATAAGGTGTCACTTTTAATTGATGGGACAAGCTGTCAATAGCTCTCAATATCACTTTTTTCACAGTATTGAAGAGCATGTGAAACCATGTCCCATTCTAATCACGTGATTACAGCATGAATGGGTGGTCATCTTTCCCTCTCCCCATTTCCAGCAAGAAAACGTCCAGGTCAGAACATGAAAACTATCCACAGGACACTCTTTTTATGAACTGTCTCATATTGTTTGTATGTTTTTAAGTTTGTTTCAGTGCTTATATGTTCATTTACTTAGTCAATTCAGGGGCTTTGGAAGTTTTAAGCACATTCACATCTTCTTGCAAGAAACACCAAATCTCACTCATGCTAAATCATGGAAGTAAACTCCCATTCTTAAAGTGCTATTGATGGTTGTGCAATAATTACATGGCGGTTGTATTGCACAATTACAGCTACATGCTATTATAAGTGTAATAATGCCACTATGTTTCCACTTTCCTCAGTCACGGAATTATAGCGTTTTAGACACTAGTCTGATAAAGTCCTAAATCTCAGGTTAGCCTTATAGCGGCCCTAATAGTTGCTTGCACTGAGCAAAGGGAATATGGTATCATGAGCACATCTTTAAGGAGCCTTTAGTGGAACAATCTGGTTTACTTTTGTGTAAGAATAGCATGGGTGAGGGACTCCTTGTGCTCATGGGAGGAAGGGTAGGGTGGATACAAATACAAGTCCATAGTCCAGGGATAGGAAACTTGTGGCCCTCCAGGTATGGATGAACTACTCCCTATATCACCCGTTGCCAGGCTGCATGGGAGTGATGGCAATTGGAATCCAACACATCTGGAGGAACTGTGGTGTTATTATTATTACTGTTGTTGTTGTCTTTTATTTCTATAGTGCCATCAATCTACATGGCACTTTACAAGAAAAAGAACAACAAAACAGTTCCCTGCCCTCAAGCTTACGTATCATATACATGACCCTCTTGTGTACTTCACTATGTATTGCTTACTAACTTTTGCATACTACAGTTGTCTCTTCATATTCGCTGGGGTTTGGTTCCAGGACCCTGCCCGCCCCCCATAGATACCAACATCTGTGAATACTCAAATCCCATTCTATGCATTGGCATAGCAAAATGGTGGCCTTTATATAAGATGGCAAAATCAAGGTTTGCTTTTTGGATTATTATTTTTTTTTAAGAATATTTTAAAGACGTGAATACTTAAAATCCGTGGATACCAAATCCATGGATATGGAGAGACAACTGTATAAGTAGCTCCCTTATACAGCTCCCTTAAGCACACAAGGACATAGGCAGAGCTTCCTGAACTTCAGAAATAAAACCACTGAAATCCCATATTCCAGGAAAGTCTCAGCATAATAAATGCAACCATATATTAGTGATGTGAAACATAGCCACCAATTAAGGTACAAAATAACATTATTCATTTTGAAGTTGCTTCCCCCCCCTTTTTTTTTTTACTATAGTCAACAAATCACCCTCTCTCTTGAATACCACAGTGATTCCCAGTGATCACATTAGCATCACCCGCAACTATATCTCTTTTCCCCCTTTCTCTCCACCCCTCCCTGTTCCAATTCTCTTCAATGGAAAGACTGAGAGCGTCCTTTTGTTCAGTGTTTGATTTGGTATGGTATCTGCATTTAAAGTGCCTCCATGTTGTCGATGAGCTATGCAGTTTCACATTATGTTCTTTCTTTTGGTGTGTGTATTTTTTTTCTGAGGCAAATTAATTAACATGATACAGAATGAGGAGACTACAAATGCTCCAGCCCTCACTTTAAGCCCTCGTCCGCTTTTGTTCTCCATTATTGCACCAAATTATTTAATTGGGTCTCTCTGATTGTGCACAGACACAGAAAAGAACACAGCCTATTGTGAGGAGTCCCTACGACCATAATGCAGTATCAAATTCAATTCCCATCAAAAGTGCTTGTTGCTAAAAGCCCTGTACTGTGGTTGCAGATTAATGAAGATCTGCATTGAGCATAGTAGTGGTCACAGAGACATTATGTTTCACCAATAGAAGGCCTATTCTCCAAGAACAATAAAAGCATAGAAAGCATTAGTCTGCTTATGGATGGAAATAAATCAAAATGAATAAGAGGGTTGATAGAAATAGTCTGAAAGCAGCAGAGTGGAATTCTGAAAATACTGTTTTTGTTTGGAGATGACTTTTTTTATTATTGTTATTATTATTCATTCTTCCTCCTTTTCTCCACAACCCCCCTCCACATCATCTCTCAAAATGAGTGCTTGATGCAGGTTCAAAAGCCTATGACGTGAAGGACACATTTCAAAAATAAAAAAACTTTTGGTTGCCCATAATCAGCATCTGTCAAACACACTCCCCCCTCCACACAAAGGCTCAATATTCTATATTGCAAAGGCTCAATATTCAAAATGTTAATAAGGCAAGGAAGGTTGGAGAAATGAGGAAGGAATAGCTCTGATGCAGGGACAGAATGGTGTCCTCTCATCAAACTTAAATATCCTTCTCTCTCTCTCTCTCTCTGTGTGTGTGTGTGTGTGTGTGTGTGTGTGTTTATTATTTCTCACCTGAACACAGAAGCTCATGAGTGGGAAAGGCTAGATTCTACTAAACGTTGGCAGGGATTTTATTGCGATGAGTTTTCCAGATGGGGCAGCCATTAACGTCTTGCTGTCTGAGGCAGAAACAGCAAAGGGTGCCCCCTTCCCGAAGTCTAGTACCTAGGATGGAATAGGTTCTTTTGGCACGTTCAGCTGACTCAACTCTCCCTGCAAGTAAAATTACAATAATAGATTTGCTGCCTTTTCATGGCTCTCCAAATCAGCTGCTCCATTTGTTAGAGCTGGCCCTAAGATTGTTTGTTTGTTTGTTTGTTTGTTTGTTTGTTTTAATTATTGCAGCCTCTTTATCACCCCTGTTGGTCCCACTTGAGTGCTTCTTAGTCTCTTTGGCTAATATAGGATAAGAGTCTTCGAAAGTAGGACAGGGGTCATACATATTTAAAATTACAAATATATATAAAAAATGAAAATTAGGAAGTCAGAAATGATAGGAAAGGGGAAAGGTGGGAGAACTGCAGTTTGTGCTGTTTCATTATGCTTATTTATTTGAATGTTGCGGGGGGGGGGAGATGTTAGGCCCAGTTGGAACAGAATTTACAGGCTGTGCATTAGTATACCCTCCAGTTGTCCTGATTTGGCAGGAACAGTCCTGATTAATCTTCTGTCGTCCCACTTTTTCAACTGCTTTTGCAATGTCCCACTTTCCTTCTTTGTCCTTGGCTTACTTCAATTGCTGCAAACTGAATTCAATATGTAAAAGTACTTTGCACTCAGTTAACTCAGTGGGGATGGAGTGAGGAAAGGAAGGGGTGGAAATTTGCCCTTCCCAGTGGACTCAAGTAAAAGCAAACTGCAGCATCTCCTAGTTTGTGTGTTCTGCCTCATCAATAACTTTACCATCTTGACCAGAGTCTGATCTTGCTTGGCCATATGTGTCCCAGTTGTCATCTATGAAATGTTGGAGAATATGCATTAGGAGAGGGCTGCAACTGAAAATAAGTCTCCTCTGGTTCTGCACCGCCATCCCAGCAGTTTGTGAAAACATTGATCCCATGTTCTCATAGTTTGCTTTCCCTGGAATTCAGCAGAATCCTAATCTTGCAGTCATACAATTTAGAACAGTTTTTTCCAAAAGAAGCCAACCCAAAAGCCTTCTTAAAAACCTACAGATACATTAATGACTTGTGACTACAAAACTAAAAGCACTCCTTGCCTCCAAAAGCCTCTGTAAAGAGAACACCGCCTGACCTAGACCTCCAAGGCACTCAGACCCATTGAGAATCAAAGATGTTTCAGCCACCCCAATGCTTTCTGCTGTATTAAAACTTTCATATTGCCCTTTTGTGCAGCCATCTTGCTTTGACTGTCCAGTGTACATATCATTTCACCACAAGTTTACTTCATTCCTCTGGATTCATAGCTGATGCTCTCTCAACCATAAAATTTCAGCTGCAAAGCCAGAGCATCTCATTATTTCTGAAATATCAAGCTTGTATCTTCTTGATAAATAATTCCTACTAGTATAATGTATCAGACTAAAACATATTTTCTGAGGCCAGTGAGGTTAAAGCGGCAATCTCACCTTTTTTAATTTTTTTGCCCTGAAGACAGTCATTTCCATATATAGAATGACCCTAGTTTGTGTTGAACACAGGGAATCTGGGCGAAGCATGAAACGGCACATATTGCTGTCAGAGATTTGAAATGAGGCCTGCTAACCTGTAGGCAGCCTTGCAGGACTAATCAGCCCCTCACATTACCAATGTATTCAGATTGTCAGTGCGTGGTACCTGGGAATGGGCAGGAAAAGTTTTCTCTTTTTATCATGGCCATTGATAAACATTACATTTTAATGTGATTTGCATCCTCCCCTTCTTCCCACTGCTGTTTGAGATGGGGGTGGGGAAAACCTATTGACACTGTGTCACAAATGCTGGTCTCTCATATATATATGTATGTGTGTGTGTGTGTGTGTGTGTGTATTCTTTTGATGCTTGAGAAGTGAGTGCCACTAGGCTTATTTCCCTTTCGGTGAACATCTAACAGAAATACTTAAAGAGGTTCTACAATGCTTTTAAAGAGGCATTGCTGGAAAGGTTCCACCATAGCTTGTACTACAGAAATATTCAGATCTGTTCTTTCAAGTTTATAAAGAAAACCTTCACCACACACATACAAAAATACAAATAGTGGAAATCAATAGGGTTCAAAGCCTATGAATGTTTACTCAGAAGTAAATCTCGCTGGGTTCAAGGAGATTAACTCCTAGGTACCTGTTCCTAGGATGCAGTCTGTACACACTTGCTTAGGAATAAGTTCATTTGAATTCAGTGGGATTTATTTCTGATGGGCAATGCACAGGATTGCCACAGTATATCTATGCAATTCTCACAGGCCAGTGGGTTTGGTACAAGTGTTCAGCCCCAGGGCTTCACACCCATTACAAGACCAAGGACTTTATCAGACGCGCACCTTAAAACGGTCCATTTTTATGCCAGCAAAAGAATGCCCACCACCACACTTACCTTCTCTCCCAGCAAAGGCTCACTAACAATGAAAGAGGAAGTTCATTTCCTCGTTTGAAATCCTGCAAAACTTCATTGTGCGGGAAATGCAAACATAAAACAAAAAATATAAAACACAAAAAGTTACACAAAGCACAAAAACATACCTAAAAACTTCCAAGTAAACTAGGGAAGATTTAAAAAGTGTGTCACCTACCTGGATCTCACCATCTCACCTGGAAGTGTTCTGTCCAGTCCAGCCATTCACAAGGTAAGTACATGGGGAAAAAGATGCAAGGTTACACACACCCAGCTATGCTGGCAAAAAAACAGCACAGCCAATCTGTTGATGGCTTGGGCTGTAAGTAAAATAGATCAGCTTAAGGACAAGACATAAACGTGAAAGGGCAATGTTTCACATAAACGTGAAAGGGCGATAAATGTGTGCCTTTTCGCATTTATGTGGTGTTGCTATGACACCATATTTAGTGTGTCTCATAAAGACCCAAGTGAAAGCAAGTGTCCTACCATAAGACTATCCTCTGATGGTACTCCATAACAAGGAAATCTGTATTGACTGAGGAACCCATTCATCTCTCTTTTTGAAACAGGGTTAACCTACCAATTACTGTCATTCAAAACTGGCCAGGTAACCACAAGCAGTGGAAGGGGCCTTGGCCTGAAGCTATGCTTAAAAATGCTCACAGAGTTAGCTGCACTAGCAACTGGGGGCTTCCTAGTCAGTGGGGCAGTGAATCTGTTCCAGGTCTTAGTCTAAGCTTTCAAGGAGTTACCCAAGGTGCAGGATGCCATTGTCAAAATGGATTCAGCACCCTGGATAGTTCCTTTGAACTTTGGACTAAAACCTGGAGTGGATTCACCACTCCATTGACATGGAAGCTACTAGCCATGACTGGTCAAGTAGTATGTTGAATTTCAGACCCTGCACTACTCACTAGAGTTGTAACGTGGACAGTTACTCCTATCACACCTTTAAATTTGCTTGCATCATGTCCCCTCAGCAACCTCTCTCACCTCTTTGTCTACCACTAGTTATTTTATTCAATTCATTCCTCCTCCAGCTGGTGCTTACTCTCAGGGTGAAATCCAAAAGGTGAGGAAAGGGCAGAAAGAAGGTTTGGTAGAAGGAGAGACAAGAAAAGACAACCGATTTATCTTCTGAAAACAGTTGTGAATACAAAGGAGCAGAGAAACCATGCAACCCTAGATAGACAACCTACACTATGAATGTTTAATTTAACATACAGATTGGCTGTGATCCTGCATCAAAGAGGTATAGTATAACATCACATTCACAGAGTTACACCTCAGTTGTGATACACCACCTTGTTACAGAATTGCAACATTGCACAGCCAACCCTTGTGCACTGATTTGCAACCATTCACAATCATGCAATCAATGCACAATGTATATCATCATGCAGTGTGCAACATGAAATGGGCAATGATGTGCAATGGCACTACATCTGTAACTCGGCTTTTGTAACCCTCTACTGAATATGGTCACAAGTGAAAGACATGAACAGGATGCCAGCTATTGTCATCCAATTGTTGCATCCAAATCACATGGCTGCCCTCCAGTATGTGAAAGCTTCTCTTCAAAATCTGTCATGGGAAGACGTCTTCCAGACTAGCCTGACCATTTTTATGAGCTGATAATTTCAGACATTCTTTCTGCCATTTATCTACAATACAGTACAGTGATACATCATGAACCTTGCGGTTCATGTGATTCAGCAGCAAAGAAGGGAGAAGAGTTATAAGTTAGCCTCCTCCTCAGCATGCAACCTGACTTCAGGCCTGGCTGTGGGACAGAGACAGTTTTGGTAGCCTTGGTGGATAACCTATACAGGGAACAGGACAGGGAGAATGTGTCCCTGATGGTTCTCAGTGGTTTTCAGTCCCATCAACCATGGTATCCTTCTGAACCACTTCTCTGCGATGGGATTTGGGCCACTATTCTGCAGTGATTCCAGTCCTTCTTGGAGGGGTGAACAGAAGATGGTACTGGGGGATTCCTGCTCTACCACATGACCATTGGCCTGCAGGGTCCCTCAGGGCTCAGTTTTGTCATCCCTACCCATGAAACTGTTGGGAGAGGTTATCTGGAGTTTTAGAGCGGGATGCCACCAGTATGCTGATGATACTCAGTTCTATCTCTTCCTTCCATCCAATTCTAAGTCTCTATACTAAACCAATGTCTGCTGTAGGTGATGGGCTGGATGAAGGCAAACAAACTGAATCTTAATCCAGATAAGACAGAGGTGCTCCTGGTCAGTCAAAAGGAAGATCAGGAAATAAGAATTCAGCCTGTGTTGAATGTGTTCAGGTTACATTTCACCTGAAACCTTTGGCATGTTCCTGGACTCAGATCTGAGCCTGGATACCTAGGTTTCAGCATTCAAGAGTGTGCCAGCTGCACCCATTCCTTGAGACACCAGATCTGGCTACACATGCCTTGATTACATTCTGTTTGGATTACTATAATTCACTCTATGTGGGGCTACCTTTGGAAACTGTTCAGAAACTTCAGCAGGTCCAGGCTGTTGACTAGAACAGGTAATAGGGAGCATATTGACCCTTTGCTGAAATAAACCCACTGTCTGTTGATCTGTTTCTGGGCGGAATTCAGAGTGCTGGCTGTGACCTTTAAAGCCACATGCAGCTTGTTTCCAGACTATTTGAAAAAATTTATCTCCCTCTATGAGCCTGCTCATACTCTAAGATCTGAGGGGGGAGTTTTCTCTCAGTCCCACCACCATCCCAAGCATGTTTCGTGACACAAGAGAGCATCTTCTCAGTGAGTGCTCCCAAGTCCTGGAACTCTGTTTCCAGGAGGTCTGGTTGACCCCTTCTCTGCTGTCTTTCTGCTAGCTGGTTTTAACTTGTGTTTTTAATATCAAAGTTTAGTTTATTTGTGTATTTAACTTTTGTACGGAGTTTTTTAAAAAATTGTATTGTGCTTTTAAAACACTGTATACCATCTTGAATCCCATGCCTGGAGAAAGGCAGGATAACAAACAAACAAGCAAATATGTACAGAAATATTTTCATACAGTGAACATGACAACATCCCTGTCTGCAATCGTAAGTGATATTATTGAGTAAGTGATACGTCATGAACTTACTGATCATGTAGCTCAGTCCTCAAGCCAGATGTTTTGGACCTGATAACTAATAGTATTCTAAAGCCATTCAAATTATGATATACAATTATGACAATGTCCAGTTCTACAACAAATCCTTTCACAGAAACAATTAGTGTTAATATATTTTTAAAGGTTTACTTTTAATACAAACTCTAAGAACAGTAGACAGGGAAGTGGGTTCTTCAGTTTGATAAGAAGGAAAGTTTCCATTGAGAGTTCATTTAAAACAACAACAATGAGTGTTTACTTTGTTCCTGTAAATAATATATGCAGTACCAATTTGTTATTTCTGGCATATAAGAACTTCAAAGACATTTTATACAAATCAATAAGCCTGATGAAGTGATGAAATTTCTCTGGAGGAGAAATTGTCGACAAATTTATTTTCTTAAACCTTATTTGTAAAAACGAGGAGACTTTTTGTCTTTGATTTTTTAAAGGAAATGTTTGAAGTCTGAGTTTTTTGCCCCATGGCCCCGTTTGGATCTATTTTCTAATCCTCTCACTTCATAAATCAAAACAAAACTTCTGTTTGGATAATCTATTTTTTTTTATTCTTGATTATGTGATGAATACATGTGGTATCATCTCATTTTTGTTACTGAGTTGTGATTAAAATATATGGCTCCCAAAGAGGTTGATAACAATTTTTTTTTTAAAAAAAAACAATCTTGGACTTAATTAAGGGATTTAAAGGATTAGAAACAAGATAAGCAATGTTAAAGGGGCACACTTTTTTTTGAAAGTTCTGTAGAATTTTAAACAGTTGCCACACATTAAACATTGAAAAATGCCTCCCTACACACCGCATATCAGTGATTTTTGCTCTTTTGTGTTTCCATCAGACACGAGCTTTGAAACTGATAAGCGATATCTGTGTGGCCCAACCAAACAATCCACAGCTGCGACATAAATGTTTCAGCTGAACCTAATGGAAGTTTTTACACACTGACGATGATCAACAAAATAAATAAGCAATTAAAAACTTGATTGAAACTGTTTCCTCCCCCTAAAACAAGAGACATAGTCAGCTTTCCAGTTTGTACATTCAGCAGAATCACAAGGTAAACCTTTTCCTGAATGTTACCTTTCCTAGCTTCAGGCAGGAGGGTTGCTTGGTTTAATGTCTGCTAATTTAAAAAACAGAATTTAAAAAGCAACACCACAAATTAAAATCCTTGCACATAGAAAATGAGCATTTCAATAAATGGAGACTTTCCTTTCCTCTGCTGTTTTCCTAAGTTCAGGAAGGTTTTAAAAAAAATGCAGGAAAGTGAGCATTAAAGATATTTTTGATTTATGAGGCTAGAGCTGCCAAAGGATTAGGAAACAGGAGCAAATGGGACTACAGGGCAAAATCTCAGACTTCAAAGGTTTTCTTGAATGTTCTGATTGCTGTTGATATTGTGTTGAGATGGGCTAGAGATGTATAATTAAAAACTTTTCAATAGAACTGTTAATTACACAGAGATCTTGGCCCCAAAAGTATGTTATCTAGTGAATAAAAAAGCTCCTTTGTTGATCCTAAAATAAGGTGACACCTGGCTTGACAACAGTACATATTTAATGGGTCTAGAAGCCTTACGGCCAGGGCTGGTTTAAGGAATTTTGGGGGGCCCTGAAATGCTTTATTTTGGGGGCCCCATATGTTTATCTCAGGTTGATGTAACCTAACCTATTCACAGTACAGGATGTTCAGATTACAGTAGGACCCCAGTATCCAGTGATTCATTATCCATGGGACACAAAACAGCACACCTACCATGGAGTCTTCCTAGAAAATGTGTCCTCTCTAGCCATTTTCTACGTCCTCCAAGGCAACACTATGGTATTTTAAACCAGAAGTCCCATTATTTTCAATGGTGTTCACTATTATCCACAGTTTTCAGTATCCACACCCCCCAGAATCAATCCCCAGTGGATAAATTATTTGCCACCAATAATTTAGTTCAGCAATTAATGTAATGGTGTAGATTTACTCAAAGAAAAGAAAGAGTGAACTACAAGCTGAACATGAGTTAGCAGTGTGATGCAGCAGTAAAAAAAGCCAATGCGATTCTAGGCTGCATTAATAGGAGTATAGCATCTAGATCAAGAGAAATAACAGTACCACTCCATTTTGCTTTGGACAGACCTCACCTAGAATACTGTGTCCAGTTCTGGGCATCACAATTCAGGAAGGATATGGACAAGCTAGAACATGTCCAGAGGAGGGCAACCAGGGTAGTGGGAGGTCTGGAAGCCATGCCCTATGAGGATCGGCTTAGGGAACTGGGAATGTTTAGCCTGGAGAAGAGAAGGTTGAGAGGTGACATAATAGCCATGTTTAAATGTTTGAAGGGATGTTATACTGAGGATGGAGCAAGCTTGTTTTCTGCTGCTCCAGAGACTAGGACACAGAGCAATGGGTTCAAACTACAGGAAAAGAGATTCCACCTAAATCTTATTAGGAAGAATGTCCTGACAGTAAGAGATGTTTTGCAGTGGAATGCACTGCCTGGGAGTGTGGTAGAGTCTCCTTCTTTGGAAGTTTTTAAGCAGAGGCTGGATGACCATCTGTCGTGAGGGCTTTGATTGTGTGTTCCTGCAGGGCAGAAGCCGATTGGATGGGATGGCTGTTGGGGTCCCTTCCAGCCCTATGATTCTATGATTCTAGGCTGCATTCAGAGCCTGGGAAAGTTACTTTTGTATTACACCTCCCAGAATCCCCTGGTAGCACCCTTCTCAAGGTCTGGTTGCATTGTTCCTTTTCCAGCATTCTCTAAAACCAGTGGTTTTTAACCTGGGGTCTGTGATGTCCTCACAGGGGGTCCTCAAAGGCTTGAAGGTGCTTGGCCCACCTCCTCCCTGTAGTGGAGCAGCCATGTGACAGGAACCAAGGCAAAGGCTGGCTGGCTTGGCCTGCACATTGCCATTCAATCGACTCCAGCCACAAACTTGCAAGAAGAAGCAAGAGTGCCTCTGATGGAAAGTTTAATGGATGGTGTAATTGTATCATTGTTGTTGTTAGCTATTATTATTAGCTATTATTATTAGGGTTTTAAATCTTAAATCTTGGGGCAACAAAAGATATTTAAAGGGGGTCCCTGGTAAAGAAATGGTTAAGAACCACTGCTCTAGCCCAATGGCTCTCACATAACACTAATGGGATACTGATGTGCTTAGTGACAACAATAAAACCATTGTTCCCAGTAATACTGCTCCAAATTTCTATTTATATTCTTTATATTCTTCTGTTAAAAGAGCTAGAGTGTTGTAGAAGTTTCAT
The DNA here is from genome assembly GCA_030847615.1 of Gambelia wislizenii. Lineage (NCBI taxonomy): Eukaryota > Metazoa > Chordata > Lepidosauria > Squamata > Crotaphytidae > Gambelia > Gambelia wislizenii. The sequence goes on along the minus strand of JAUMIR010000003.1, from coordinate 200,415,718 downwards.
CATTGCACTATGACTGTGGAGACCAGGGTTTGAATCCTTACTCAGCCATGAATACCCACTGGGTGACCTTGGGCAAGTTACACTCTCTCAGCCTGAAAGGAAGTCAAAGGCACACCCCTTTGAAGAAACCTTGCCTAGAAAACCCCATGGTAGGTTGGCCTTAGTCAGAAATGACTTGAAGGCACATAGGCAAAAAAAACCACATTCCTTTTGCAGGTTGAACTCAGTTGGCAGCAAGGGGAGGAAGCTGAGGAGAAAGGTGGAAAGGGAGGGAGGGGAGAGAAACCAAGACATGGTAAGAGCAGCTGGAAAGATGGGCTGGGGGGATCTATGTGGAAGGAAGGGAGGGAAGGAAGGAAGGAAGGAAGGAAGGAAGGAAGGAAGGAAGGAAGAAGCACTTTCTGACGAGAGAATGGGGGAGAAAGCGAAGACCCTCACACTTCCTTCCCCCCTCACACACACACACTCACCCCTCTCGGACACACGCCTGGCTGGCTTGCCTTTTGAGGATCCTGGGAGGAGGGGGTGAGAGAGCAGCCGCAGGGAGGGCAGATACTTCTTTCTCTTTTGCTTTCTAGTTTGAGAGACACTTTGTTGTTGTTTTTTTAAAGGAAGAGGGGGCCCTCTGGCTGTGTGAAGCCCCCCTCAGATGCTGATTTGGCGGTATGGTTAAGCCGGCCCTCTTTAGGGCTTGTCTAAATGGTGAAAATACTCCTCATAGCATTCAAGGAGAATGCCTTTTGTCCAAATGAGATCCTGCGGTGATTCACCATATTTGGACGGAGGGGGCCAAAAACACCATATACTGTGTGGGAAAGGGCTTTGTGGCTTCTCCCAAAGTTTTTTTTTAAATAATACAGTACAAGAGAAATGCACATTCCTGGTTATTTGGACAACTGATTCAGATTGCAGTGCATTTCAGATAAGAGTAGAAGTGGAAATCTGATTGGTCAGACATGGGGGGGGGGATGCAGCTTGCTGGCCATGAAGTGACTGGAACTGCCACATTAGATTTTTGTAGTAGTGATTGTGTGCTGAAGCAACAAAAACAGCATTTTTAAAGTTTATTTAAGCACAAGGTCACACTTCCACACTATAGATTTGCTGTAAAAAAAAACTTTTTGGCAGCAGCAACTTGTGGAGAATAAAAATGCATGTGATTCACTCACAGTTACCATCTTCATTCACAGGCCTGCCCATATGGACATCAGAGATGGATAGCTTCACATACCAGCAATCTTGCCAAAAAACACGGAGACAAACAAACACTGCTGCAAATTAGCATTACTGCACACCAATCCACATTATATTGCCTTGTCTAGACAAGCCCTTACAAGCTGGATATGAGTCAACAGTGTTGATGGGGCAGCTAAAAAAGCCAATGCAATTCTAGGCTGCATTAATAAGAGTATAGTGTCTAGATCAAGGGAAGTGATATTGCCACTCTATTCTGCTTTGGTAAGACCTCTCCTGCAATACTGTGTCCAGTTCTGGGTGCTGCAATTCAAGAAGGATATTGACAAGATAGACCATGTCCAGAGGAGGGCTACCAGGATGGTGGGAGGTCTGGAAGCCATGCCCTATGAGGAGTGGCTTAGTCTGGAGAAGAGATGGGTAAGAGGTGACATGATAGCCATGTTTAACTATTTGAAGGGATGTCATGCTGAGGATGGAGCGGGCTTGTTCTCTGCTGCTGCAGAGACTGGGACGTGGAGCAATGGGTTCAAACTACAGGAAAAGAGATTCTACCTAAACATTAGGAAGAACTTCCTGACAGTAAAAGCTGTTCGGAAGTGGAATGCACTGCCTCAGAGTGTGGTGGAGTCTCCTTCTTTGGAGGTTTTTAAGCAGGGGCTGGATGGCCAACTGTCGGGAATGATTTGATTGTGTATTCCTGCATGTCAGGGAGTAGGCCTGGATGGCCCTTGTGGTCTCTTCCAACTCTATGATTCTGTGAATGTTACTGAAGAACAATCCCTGGGAAAGTAGTTCTGTATCACATGAAATTATCTAGCATCATCGTGTATATTGTTTGATATAGCAGTCTCAGAGTTTCTCTTCTCTTCTCCCCAGTACTGTAGTCATCCACATAGATTGCTTGATATTTATGGGCTACTGATGTTTCTGTGAGATTTCGTAGGAGATTTCTTAGGATTTCTTAGGAGATTTTCACACGAGGCCAAAATGCCCCGTTACTGCCCCGCTACCTCCTCTCCCATTCCTGCCATGGAATAACATAAATCTTTCACATGCTCCCCTTGCTGGCTGGCTGTAAATGCAGCCATCGTAAGGCTGCTTTTACGACCAGCCGTCTGAAATGTTATCACGTTATCACGTGATAACGCCGGACGGTAAATTTAAAAAATAAAACTCCCCCAAACATTAAATCAGTTCACCAAGCACAAAAACACTCTTTAAATCACATAATCAAAACAGGGAGGGTAAAATAAAGGGTGCCACTTACCTGGATGTCCAGATCGTATCAGAAGTGCTTGGAACGGACCTCCCCTCCATGGCTGACATTTCGGAACAGGAATGGGGCTCCTGTTCGCACACCCGTGATTGTGTGATAGTAACGGAACGGGAGGTCTATTCATGATGAAAAATTGTAATTACATTGCTCTGGAACAGTCACGGGAGTAGGATGGATGCAAGACAGAACGGGGTCAACGTCGTCCAAAAGGGAAAACCTTTCCTGGCCCTGTTCTGTTCCTGCCACGGGATATATAGCCCGTGTGAAAATCTCCTTACTATAAGCCTATGGTGACCCTTCCTTGATTGCTGCTCTTCTGATAGGCCGCTTTTTGTCTTGGCACACTTTTACTTCACTGGGGCACCAGTTACACAACAGTTTTTATCACAGGGGAGAAACGAGATTTCCTCATCCCGAGTTGTCCCTTGTTGTTTACATGATTTGTCCTTGGATGAACAATATCCAGGGATTTTTGTTTACATGACCTTTTCTGTGACAAAAGCAAGATCCCAAGACATAGTATCTGGTGTTTTTTGTTTGTTTGTTTGTTTGTTTGTTTGTTTACACGGGAAAAGGTTCCGGGATAATTTTTTTTTAGCTGTCAGTCAAGGATGCAATTACCCGTTTTTTCACAACATTGGTGACGTATTTCCTGTGGTGTTTCCTGCCACAAGCGATGTTATTGGCTGCCACAAATGTTTGCAGGGGATGGGGGGGAGGGAATGAATGAGACGATTGGGGAGCCCAGAGGTTTGCAGTGTGAAAGTCCCTTTAAGAAATAAATCCTCTGTGCAGGGGATGGGAAGTGAGGGAATGAATGAGGCGATTGGGAGCCCAGAGAGGATGGGGAGTGAGGGAATGAATGAGGTGATTGGTAACCCAGAGGTTTGCAGTGTGAAAGTCCCTTTAAAAAAATAAACCTTCCATGCAGGGGAGGGACAGGTTAGAGCTGAGGCTTTTGCAGTGTAAAAATCCATTGAACAGGGTGACTTATGGCACAGACACACACACAAACCTTCATACAGCCAGAAAGGAAGCCTTTGCTTTTAGCTAGTAAGGCTGACTCTATTGAATGGGTAACTGAGCCCTCCTTCTCTGAACTCTGAGCCTGCCCCTGCCCACCTCAATTTCTGGCCACCACCTACTCCTGAGATATTTTGTCACAACATGTTCACATATCTGATTTTCCAAAAGCTCCTGAGAATTTTTTTAAAACATGGGACAAACTGAGGCACAGAAAGTCATGCTCCTTGGAGGATATATGGTGGCCCCCTTCTGAAAAACTCGAGATTGTCACGATGAATGTGTGAACTACCAGGGTTCATCACAAGATCATCTCACAACATTTTTGTCATGTAAATGGCCCCCAAGCGAACTGCACTACCTGCAACAAGAAGGAGATAGGAAAACCTTACACCAAACTGTCATTTTCAATGACAGTCCTATGTTTTTCTGCTCCTATTTTTTCCTTCATGCTTCATTTCAAGCCATGGGCCCCAGAATGTGGGGTGGGGGGGGGAAGTTTCCCTCCCCCCAAGACTAGGCTAAGAGGGGCTGAGTCCCTCTCCAAAAAATGAGCAGGCAAACTTGACCACCAAAACTTATGTGTATAGTTGTCCCTTCATATTCGCCGGGATTTGGTTCCAGGACCCCCCGTGGATACCAAAATCCGTGAATACTCAAGTCCCATTATATGCAATGGCATAGCAAAATAGTGTCCCTTATATAAAATGGCAAAATCAAGGTTTGGTTTTGGATTATTATTTTTTTAAGAATGTTTTCAAGCTGTGAATACTTAAATCCATGGATACCAAATCCGTGGATATGGAGGGACAACTGTACTTAAGCCCCCTCAGGAATTATCAAACAGAAGGGTACTAAATGATTAAGCACACAGTCAAAACTTATGATACAGCTACAGGTAGTTGAGCCCTCACAGGAATAACAAAGTCTGTATACAATCTATCCTATGCACATTTATGTGTCAATAAGCTACACTGAACACATAGAGAGGACTTTTAAGTACAATTTGCATACATCTTCATATTTAAAGATGATTAAATGGTAATGGATTGGAGAAGTACTTTGACCTCCCCCTGACTGTGTCCTGCATCAGATTTTTTACACCTCAAGTCTGGCAGATGCACTGTTTTTGCATTTTCTGTTGAGAATATTATATATGCAGTCCTGTATCTTCTAATCTATCTACACAGCTTTTGCTTTTATAGCAATATAGTGGAAGGATGGTTGGAAGAGAACTGCCAGAGAGTCCAGGAAGAAAAGTTGGGAGGTTGTCTTTACCTGCCTTCCCTGCCATCTGCTACCTGAGGGGAAAAAAACCTTACTCTTTTCTAATGGTAGGACTGCCCATGGTCCTAAATCTGATGGTATCCCTATTGATTTTGTAACTGTGGAGTAATGGAAGTCTGGGAGTTAGGTGATCTTAAATATTCATCCTGCAACAGTGTGTGTGTTCCTCCACTTGGCATATTACAATTCACAGCACTTCTGACCACTGGCGAAGCTATCACTGATGGGAATTAAGGTCCAAACCATATGGAAAGCACCACATTAGGGAAGTCTGTGTTGTTGTGAATTAGAGTTTCCCAGGGTGTAATCCCTTTTCAGGAAAAATATGAAAGCTAAAACTGCTAGGAATCAGCTTTGTTTTAGCAGAATAGCAGACAAGCATGCCTCAATCATATGTTGCTTCCCTGAACTGACACAAAATAAACAAGGCAGGCAGCTTCAGATTACAAATTTAGAAAAAGTTTACTAATGCATTTTACATTTACATATGCATAGAGAGCCTACGTCCTAACTAGCTAAAGTATGGATTAGATAAAGATAATAGCTTCGTTCTTAACTCACCACCTTGTTGACGGAGAAGTGAAACATGGCTGAAGGTACGGGGAGATCAGAAACTGAAGAAAGAGATTGAGAAAGGTGGAGTCTTCATATGATCAATGACTCTAGGAAGTTTCCTAGGTCACATGGTCTAGTTACTTGGATACACAAAAAGTATTTATGACCATGCATTTCAATGCATAGGAAGAATAAATGTGGAGTCTTTAGATGAGAAAAAAACAGAAGGGTTTCATGTACAGGAAATTCTGTTCTATCTAGCCCCCAATTTCTCTAACAAAAGTGGGGGTGGGGAGAATGGTGGAATCTTCTGGTGTGTACCACCTTGATCCAGTTGATATTATGCATGTGTAGAAGGCCTATTATACCAATAATCCTAGATGTGGAAATATATACTGTATTGTTATTGTTATGTTTCTCCAAGTTAACTCTGAAGATTATCAGACAGGAACGAAAAAAAGTGTTCACATCCCACAATCTCCTCTCCCGCCTCTATCCCATTCCTGTCATGGCACGAGAACAAAACTTTTCAGATCTACCTTTGGTAGCATTTTCAGGGCGGCCCAGGAGTGAAATCCAGCCCGTTCTCATAAGAAGACGAGAACATGGGAAATTCAAAAATAAAAAGCAAAATAACAAGAAAAAAGTAACAGCAAGCACAAAAACACACTTTAAAACTTCTAAGTAAACCAGGGAAGTTTTTAACAAGTGTGTCACTTACCTGGATATCCTGACCTCACCAGGAAGTGTTCTGGCAGGGACCTCCCATTGAAGATGGGATCTCGCCAGCGAAATGGGGCACCTTTTCAGACTCTGTCAAATCTGTGACATAAACAGAACAGGGGATGTATTGATAGCTTCTCCCGTCAATAAAAAGCAGTGACGGCAGAACGGCAGCAGAATGGGTGCATTACGACAGGGGAATGACATCGTATGAAAAGGGAGCCCTTTAGTGATCTCCTGGCACCATGATAACGCTGTATTTAGCACATCTGATAATCTCCTCTGACTTTTGGTGACCCTATCATATGGTTTTCTTGGCAAGATTTATTCAGAGGAGGTTTACCATTGCTTTCCTCTTAGGCTGAGAGTGTGTGGCTAAGCCGGGATTCAGAGGGCTTGTCTATATGAGAGGAGAAAATGTGGATTGATACACACAAATGCCAATTCAAAACAGCTTTGATTTGTCTTAACAGTTGTTTTGACAAAATTGCAGGCGTGTGAAGCTCTCTGCTTTTGCTGCCCCAACAGGCATGCCTGCAAATCAAGATGGTGGGTGCGAGTGAACTACTTGCATTTCTATTTTTGCCAGTTGCTGCCACCAAACAGTATGATTTTTTAAAAGCATATATAAGGTGCAAAAGTGCTATATTTCACCTAAACAAATGTTGTTGTTGTTGTTGTTGTTGTTTTTAAAAAAAAGCCTGTTTCATCAACTCAGCAGATGATCGCTAAGGTGAAAATCCAATATGGTGGCTCTGGACCCTTGCCTTGTTAGCTACCTCTGGCCCCTGCACATGTCCGACTAATCAGCTTTCCATTTCCACTTTCATCAGAAATGCAAATGAATGCAAATTGGATTGTCCCAATGAGTGGGCGTGTGCATTCCCCATTGACCTTTTTTAAAAACTTTGGAAAACACTGCAAAACCTTTTCTTTCAGAATTTTTGGTGGATTTGGCCTCCTCCTTCATAATACTGTGGATTGATGTGGGATTGCATTTAGACAAACTGTATTCTCCTTGAATTCTATGAGGAGTATTTTCACCGTTTACACAACTTCAGGCTCTGGTCTCCTGGAGTCCTAGGACTTTATCAGACCACCACCCCCATTAATTTTCTTTTTGCCAGCGTATTTTAAAATATTTTTATGCTGGCAAAAGACCCACACACACTGGACCTAGTACCTCCAATGAGGCTTCTCTGCAATAATGGAGCACAAGCAGAGCTCCATTTACTTCCGGGGTTGAGATTGCACTGATTCTTGCAAGAAGACACTAGCACAGGAAATTTAAAAATAAAAGCCAAATAAACACCAAAAAAAGTACAGCAAAGCACAAAAACACACTTAAAACTCCCAAGAATATAGGGGGTCATAAAAAGAGTGTCCCCTAACTGGCTGTTGCAGTCTCACCCAGAAGTGTTTGTCCATTTACGCTGTATTCACGAGTACAATGGCGCAAGGTTTCAAACACTGGCAATGCCGGCAACAAATCTCCACAGAAGATTAATTGACGGTTTGGCCTGTCAATAAAAAAGAACAGGTTTTGGACTTTAGGTGATCATGAAAGATTGACAATGTCATCTGTTTATTTATTTAGTTAGTTAGTTAGTTAGTTATACCCCACTCTTCAGCCATCGGCTATCAGAGTGGCTTACAAATGGTTTTAAGCAATAGCTATTTACACATCTACACTGCATTAAACAGTTTCCAATGTGTGTTAGCTAATTTCCCCCACAAGCTGGGTACTCATTTTACCGACCTACAAAAGGATGGAAGGCTGAGTGAACCTTGGAGCCCTTTGGGATCGAACTTGCAACGTGGTGGCTTGCAGTACTGGCATGCGCTGTCATGATCATTAGGCATCCTTATGACACCCTATTTGTTACATCTGATAAAGTGCCTAGTCCCACACTCAAGCTACTACACCATGCTGGCTTTCAAAAGACGACTATATATTACATGTTATGATTCCTGAGGCACCAGCATAGTGTAATGGTTTGAGTGTTGGGCTAGGACTCCAAGAAACCAGAATTTGCATCACTTCTTGGCCATGGAAACCTACTGAGTGATCTTGGGCAAGTCATACTCACATAGTCTTAAAGAAAGGTGATGGCAAACGTACTCTGAATAAATCTTGACAAGAAAACCCTGTGGTAGAGTCGCCTTAAGTCAGAGTTGATTTGAAGATACGTAACAACAATGAATGATGATTCCTAGGCAAATCTGGAAACTAGGATTGCATCCTAGGCAAATCTGGAAACTAGGATCTGGAAGCCCAGATATTAGCTGTTGGTAAATTGGAAGATGATGTGGGGAAATTCAGCTTACCTGCTCCCCTTTCCACACACAATTAGCAAGGTTCCAGCTACGTGCTTTGGTGAGGAGTGTAACTCAGTGGCTTGGCACATAGAAGTTTCCAGGTTGAAGCCATGACATTTCTAAGTAAGGACTGGGAAAGACTACTGTCTGAATACTTGGACAACCCCTCAGGGTAGACAGTGCTGAGCTACATGGACCAGGGGCATAATACAGCAAAGGACAGTTTCATTGACTGCAATGTGAACTTTCTTGGATGGCAGAGAGAGAAGAGAGGCAGAACATGGGAAATCTTATTTTTTGGACTTTAATTTCACAGTATTTCAAGTCCCCAGTTTTACAATCCACACTATATATATTGTATATGTATGCATGTGTGTGTGTGTGTGTGTATTCCCAAGGAGAGGGGTCTCAATGGCCTTTAATCAATGTTGGAGCCCATCACACAGCTTTCCATCCGTTGCCTTGATACGTTGTGAAAATTTCCAGTTTTTGCAGTCCCTCTCCCATGTTATTATAGCATGTCCTGATTAGATTTTTGATTACTTTTCTCTTTGTTAATTACCCTGCGTAAACTGCTGATGTCTAGATTTAAGTGGAGACTGGGAATTATTTTATTTTATTTGCAAAATAAGGCCTAAACCATCCAGGTTTTGTCTCTCTTTCTCAGTGCCCCATGAGATCTTACTAGACGTCCTAGTTTTATTGGCTTCTGTAGTCATTAGATGACTTGGCAGTTGCTGTCCTGTCAGCTTGAGAGGTCACTTACCAGCCTTGATCAGAGATTTCAAGGCAACGCAAGGAAACTCCCTGTGTCAATTTGACTCAATTTGCAAACTAATGAGTTAAGCCCTCCCAGCATGTTTAGGGGTCAGTGCTGATCTATTTGGAAAATATTTGTTGATTAGCATGTAAAGCCTCAGATGTGCCAAGGCCTGTTTATTCTCCCCACCACCCTCCTAGCCCTCTCCAGGTTGCTCCCGCCTTTAATTTCCCTGCAGGTTTTGGAAGGGATGCATTAAATTAAAACCACTCGCTGTTTTGTGAGCAGTCTTTTGTGACCAATAATGAATGTAATGAGTGAAAAAGGAAAGGGAAAACAGGATGATTAAGCCGTGCTGGGCGGCTTTTACGCGGCAGTTTGCAACACAACACAAATGGACAATTGGGGCTTTTCTTCCATTAATTCGTCACTATGTTTTCCACTTGTCATAAATATATTTTTAAAAATCTCTTACTCAAACAAGACTGAGGTGGTAGATGTTGCTTTCTGCAGAGTGAGGTATTTCAGTTGATGAACCATATACTTACTAGTATGTGATGTTCCTTTCTTTTAAAAACCTACAGCCTTTGAGGGCTTAGGGCTCCTTCTCACAGCACCAAACCTGAGGATTGCTACCAAGTCTACAGACAACACAGAGACCATGAACAACACAGACAACATGGAGCCAAACCATCCTTTCTCTTCCCCTCAGAGTCCAGATCAGCCACTTGATTTCTATGATTCTATGATTCTTTCTATATTGTCTGAATTCCTTCCCACCCACACTTCACCTCCCCACTGGTAAGCAGCAGCTACAGTGGCCCCTCCCAGAGTTTGACAGCTGTGGCAGGGAGGTTTAGGACAGAGTACAAAGAGCTAAAGAATAGTTCCCTGCACCCCATCCAAAAAGAGACACAAAAAGAGGCACAAGTATGCATGTGCATGCCACTAAGAAGATGCCACCCAATGTATCCACCTCCAGCCACCCCAGGAAATGCACAAGAGGTTAGGGAGTGGGGTTGAACACTCATACATGCACTTTTGAAATAATGTTTCCATGCTCTAGACCAGTGGTTCTTAACCTGTGGTCCTCACGGGGGGGGGGGAGACTTGAAGACTTGAAGGCAGGCTTCATGGACAGGAAGCCTTGTCCATGCCAGCGCTACGCCCCAGAAACAGCTGAGGCTGTGGGCATCTGATAATGTCACCCTTTCTGTTATCGTCGCATTATTCTGATGTGGTTTGGGACCTGGTGTTTTGTTATGTTTCCCCACATCTGATAAAATTCAAGGTGCTGGCTGGCTGGCTTGGCCTGCACATTGCTGTTTAATCTGCTCCAGCCACAAACGTGCAGGAAGAAACAGGAGAAAAGTCTTCCCTCCCCCTCCAGTGCCTCTGAGGGAAGGTTTAATGGATGGTGTATGCAGTCTGTCTATTACATAACAAGACTGATACAATAACCCATCTTTATTTATATGTATTAGAATTCTAATGCTTGCCCCCTTCAATATACTCCTCATTCACACTCACACGCTGATGCAGTCTTGTTTTTCACTGGTTGAAGGCATGGAACAGATCAGTTTCTGTCAGCTGTTTCAACACATTGCCGTTTTCTTCTTTACTGCATCAATTGACTCAGAACGCATTCCTTTAAGCACCGATTTCACTTTAGGGAAAAGAAAAAACTTTAGTGCCAAATCTAGTGAATATGGAAGATGTTCAAGTGTAGTAATGCATTTATTGGCCAAAACCTGCTTCGCAGAAAGTGTTGTGTGACCAGGCGCATTGTCTTGATGAAGAATGAATCCATTTCCCCACAATTCTGGCCTTTTCCCCCTGACTCTTTCTCTCAGCTTTGTCAAAGATTCCTTATAATAATGCTGGTTCACTGTTCTGCCTTCTAGAACCCATTCTGCCAAAATTATGCCCTTGATGTAAACACACACACACACACACACACACACACACAATGAGCATGGTTTTGAATGTGGACTTGCTTTGACGTGCTTTTTCATTCTTGGTGATTATGGTGTTTTCCAGCACATTGACTGTTGTTTTGACTCAGGATCATACTGGAAGATCCAAGTTTCATCACAAGTGATGATTTTTTGAAAAAAGGTTTGGGTCCGCCTCAAGTTGCTGCAGAATGTCACATTGTTCAACTTTAAAACTTAGCATTTTTCCAGCACACAACGGACAACACAGCTGCTTTAAACAAGCAGCTGACAATTAACTGAATGGCTGAGAGTGTTGACATTTGTCATGCAGGTTCAGACATCTTCAAGGTCACCACTCAAGCATTCATAATCAGTTCTCCCTGATTTGTCTGAAAGGTAGAAACACAGTCTTGTTATTTAATAGATAGACCTATTATTATTATTATTATTATTATTATTATTACTAACTATACCTGGTGTAACATATGCTGTCTAAAAGCTCCCCAAAAAATGCCTGGTAGAACTCACAACAACCCTGTAAGTTAGGCCAGTAGATTTTAAAATTCCTCCTCCCCCTTCTCAGCATTCCACACTTTCCCCAGAATTGCTGAGGGTGACTCACTTGGCACCCTGCTGCCGCTGCCACCAGCTGACTGTCTGGGGCCTGTTGCAGCGACAGCAGTGGCGTGCTGCTGCTGCTGCCACCACCAACTGACTGCCTGGGCCATCGTGGCCCATGACTGGTGAGTGGCTGAGGGAGTGAAAGGAATGAGGGGCCCTTGTGAGGCTGGGAGTGTAGATGCATATTGAGTGGCAGGAGTGGATTGTGAGCTGGAGAGGGAATTTGCATGTGGGTGATGATTGGTCGGATGTGTTTCCTGAGCAGCCAATCAGCACACTGGGAAAGGCAATATACCTGAGAGAGAGAGAGAGATTGAAAGAGAGATGATGATGATGATGATGATGATGATTAGGTGTTGTTGTTTTAAATCATGAGTTAGGTCTTGGGAGTCCCCATGGCAACAAAGGATATTTAAAGTGGTTCCTGGTAAAGAAAAGGTGAAGGGCCACTGCTCTAGATCATGGGGGTCACTTCAGAGGAGTCTCAAGGTGAGTCTGTGACTCGTTGATCTTTGCTCAGCTTAACTGAGAACCTTTTTGCCAAGTGAGGCTTCCCTTCTGGCTGACTCTGAACTAAGGATGTGCCGAGGTGGTGGTGGGGGGAGAGAAGTTTTCTATCTTTGTTATTTGGGACCTCATTTATTTTGGTGCCCATTTGTTAATCTGGCATTTATTTCATTATTTATTCATTAAAACCACATTTGTAAAATCACTCATATTCATTCCCACTTGATTTTTCTCTTTTTCTTAGGTCTTGGAAGAATTATCTTTTAGGATCCAGCTCAGAGAATGCCCCAAGTTCTGGGAGCTGTAGGAGACTTTCAGACGAGCCTCTAAAAACGTTCCTATCCCACTATAGGAAGAAAGAAATCACAGAAGACACAGAACCTTTCTGGACCTAGGCATGACAATGGTATTAACTATGCTGCTTCCAGACCATATAGTGAAACCACTCTGACCTTTAAAGCAAGGGAGGGAATTGTGTGGTTCTCCAAGTATTGTTGGACTGCAACTCCCTGCCTCCCCAGGCAACATAGCCCATGCTGAAGAATGCTGGGGACTGCAGTGCAACAACATCTGGAGGGCTGCACACATCCCACTCCTGCTCTACAGAACAAGAACTGGAGGCAGATGGAGAAGCCAAGAATTTCCAACTTGGGTTTGATTTATGTTCTTGCCATAAATACACTCTCACACAAATGTGCTACCTGGTAAATACTTTTGCTTGCTTTTCATTGCTAGGCTGGGAGGGACTGAAACAAGCTTTCAATATCTAGCTGAAAACACATTTTATTATTATTTACCTTTTGAAAGGTCTAGCTTCTTACGCCCCTCAAATATCTATTCCTATCACTTGCAATATCATTTTCAGTTCATATTAATATTTAATATTCTTTATACATTGTTCAACCTTAATGGTTGTCTAATTTCTGTTTTTCATCCACAGAGAAGCTATTAATTTATGAGCATATAGGGCAGTAAGTAATAATTTGCATGAATGCTTTGAGCAGATATGCTTCCATAGGCCTCCCATAGCATAGACTCTGGGTAGTATGATACCATCTATTGGCCAAGCTTCAATGAACGCCGCTTTACACGATGAAGTCGGGTGCGGGGGAGGTTAAATCCATAAAGGAGTCTAGTCTACTAAGTGAAAAATCAACAGATCACATAAACTGGTTTGTTTGTAGGAAGGCTTTTGCAGCTACTCCTTTAATGCTATGGATAAGGACGGTATTAAGGGAGATTCCAAACACTTCACATCATATGAAGGTTTTCTTGAGCTTTCCAGCATTTATCCTGGCCATATTTGACAACTGGATACTTTGCTACTGATCCATGAAGCAGCAGGCAAGATGAAGCTGGTACTGCTAATAGGGAAGGCTCATCCCCAATGCTGAAAAGTGGGACCAAGGGCAATCTAACAAATAAGTTGCCTGTAGTCAGAAGGCAAATGGGATGATACTTCCTGGCACTGGGTCAGCATCTTTTTTCCTGTCTTTCTTTGTGCCCAAGCCTTATGGACCACAAATGGTGTTTGTCAGAGACAATTGGTAGCAATTGGCATGACTGACAAGAGTCCTTGAAGTTGGCTGGACCAGAAGCCTGAAAATATACAGGTTAAAACATTACCTATATCTTTTCAAAATGCATCTGAGTTTTAATGGCAGGACAAGAATTAAGTATTTAAAGTATTTAAAATCTCCATTGAGTTCAAGGAAGAACTTCAAAAACCCATTTGTGATAGGGACTAGAAGTGAAGCAATGGGAACACGGAAAGAGGTTATGCTGAATGGAAATGCAAAGGATGAAGTGTGTGTGGGGGGGAATCAAGTGAGCATTATCTCCACACTTGTTTTCTATTCAATTTCCATGCTTGAAGAACTAAAACTCTAATATTAAAGTTCTAAATTAAACTGTGTATATCAGTAGGCTAATAGTACTCTGTAGCATGTGTAATAAACTGTCACATTGCTTTTCCAACTAATCATTAATGAATTAATGAAAAGCGCTCACTCTCTCTCTTTTTTGTATGCCGTAACATAATGAGATATACAGCATTTAGGCCTTTTAAAGATTTAGGGGCCCTATTATTGAAAAATAATTATTACGCTACAACAGTAATTAAATGTAATTTGCATGAAACTGACACATTTTCTAATCCAGAATAAATGTTAGCAATGTCAACAGTTCTTTATTGCTAACCACTCTACAATTTCTAACAAGGTCTATAAAAAAGGGAGAAAGAGACCCTTACTGTGTAAACATTATGGATTTAAACAAATAGATCCAAAGTAGTTCTGGTAGCCTGCCATTGTACACCGAAAGTAAGTTAAAGCCTAGTGTCAAAATAGGCCTTTTAACTGCAGCCCGCCCCCACTTTTGTGTGGGTATTACTTCCCTGTATATAGAATAAGCTATCAGAATAACTGAGCTTTAAATATATACTGGAACATGGGCTGCAAAATATTTAAGTCCACACAATTATTTAATTCCACACAATTAATTCATCAGCCAACCACTCACATTCCTAGTCAACTCTTCTAGAAGCAAAGTGCCCCCTGATGAACCTAGACAAACTGGATAAAGCTAGACAAATACTTTCTCATTAAGATGGCACTTACCAATAGCGTGGTTGCCTGGGCAAGCCAGGGTTGTAAGATTACTGGTTCTCCATTTCAGTTTATTCTTTGATCAACTTTTTGAACCCTATCATGTTACTGACTGTTAGCAAATCTTTTGCAAAGATGGCCTGAAATAAAACAGCACATGCTTGATGGTGCAATGCTACCCATGTCTACTCAAAATTTAATTGCAAGGGGCTTAGACCTATGAAATCAAGTGTAGGACTGCAAGCTGTTGCAACTGTTGATTAATCTGCACAGTTGTAACATATCTGACATGTTGGTAAGAACGCCCCACATTATCTAATGACAGTGGAATATGACTGGAATTTTATATGTAATGTGGGCCTGTATTCTTCCACTAGCACAAAGTCTTTCCTGCTCATTGACAAGCAGTTTCTAATCTTGTATGAAGGCACTGCATCTGACAAATGGTGCCAAAGCCAGAAAAGTTCTGTTTGGTTTCACAGGGGAATTTGCATAACTCTCTCCCAAGTCCTTTTAAAGCCCACTGCTGTTTTATTTATTTGGACCTGTGTAGCCCAGCTTCCTAGGTTAAAACCAAACTCAAGGAAGCTTACAATAAAACTATAAATGACACTAAAATTGTCAGGAATCCTAGCAATAAACTCAGAAAGTATATCCAGCTTGTAAACCTCCTCTGGCAGGTCATGCCACAATTTGGGGGTGGCTAAAGAAAATGTTCTCTGGGTAACAATTGTCAGCCAAGTTTGAGCTGACTGAAGTAAACATCCCCAGAGGACTTCAGTGTATGGGGTGGATTATACAGGAGAAGGTGATCCCATAGGTAACCTGGGCCCAAACAATGTGGGACTTTAAAGATAACAACCAACACTTTGGTGTAATATGATCATTCCTAAATGTACCAATAACCAATCTGGCTGCCATGCTTTGAGCTAATGGAAATGTTCCAGATTTGGTACAGAGGTAGCCCAATGTACAGCACATCGCAGAAGTCTGGCATTGAGGTTACCAGTGTGTGCACTACTATCCTAAGATCTTACAGCTCTAGGAAGGGCCCAGCTGGCATAACAGCTGAAGCTGATACTAGACATTCCTTGCTGTTGCATCTATCTGAACTGTCATTTGGAGTGTCAGATCCAGAAGCAGCCCCAAACTGTGAATACAGTCTTTCAGAAGGAATATAAGCCCATCAAGAATTGGTTGACACACTTCCAAACTGAGGTTAGGACCCTTGACAGTAAGCAGGTCTGTCTTATCTGGATTCAGCTTCAGTTTGTTTTCCCCATTCAACCCCTTGCTTCCTCTAGGCATTTATTGAGAGAAGACATAGGACTTTTTCAAACAGTTGGGAAAAAAACCCGAGGAGGTCGGGAGAAGAACAAGGCTGTCGTACTTACACAGCCCCATTTCAGAAGCCCCATCCTCCTCCGTCCTCCTCCTCCTGACCTTCCCTCGTGCTACTGGTACCACTTTTTACTGATGGAGGGTTTCCGTCAATAAAAAGAGGCTCCAGCAGCAGGGGGGGGAGGTCAGGAGGAGGACGGGGCTGTCTGAAACAGGGCTGTGTAAGCACAACAGCCCCATTCTTCTCCCGACCTCCGGGGGGTTCAACCGTTTGAAAAAGTCCATCCTATCCTTAGCTGACACTCTTTCTGAAGGCATGGAGAAGTATATTTGGGTGTCATCAGCATACTGACAGCACCTTGCCTTATGTCTCTGGATGATCTCTCTCAGCAATTTCATTTAGCTGTTGAACAGCAGTGGAGATAAAAGAGTACTTTGTGGTATGCTGTATAACAGCTCCTTGTTTGAGGAGCAGCAATCCCCAAGCACCACCATCTGGGATTTACCTGAGAGATAGGACTGGAACCACTGAAACATAGTGCCTCCAGTTCCCAAACCCCTCAGGCATTCAGAATGATTCCAAAAGCTGCACCAGCAGGAACACACTCCCTCTATCAATACTCAGATGAAGATCATCCAGTAAGGTGACCATAGTAGTCTCAACGCCATATTCCCACTCTGAAACCAGTTTGAAACAAGGCTAGAAAACTTGTATCACCCAAGGCTGGCTGGTGTTAGAAGGCAACTGCCCTCTTGATCACCTTGTCCAAAATAAAAGATTTGGTATCGGTTGTCATGTGCCTTCAAGCTGTTTCTGACTTATGGCAGTCTTAAGGCAAAACTATCAGGGTGTTTTCTTGGCAAGATTTCTTCAGGTGAGGCTTCCTTTTGCCTTCCTCTTATGAGGCTGAGGGACTGTGACTTGCCCAGGGTCACCCAGTAGGTTTCCATGGCCAAGTCGGGATACAAACTCTGGTCTCCAAAGTCATAGTCCAATGATCAACTCTCTCTCAGGTTCGGCTCTCAGATATGATACCGATTTGTAATTTTTAAAATCCAGGCGTCCAGGGAGGGAATTTTTAGATGTGGTCATGCCACCACTTTTTAAAAACAAGATGGAAATATCCCTCCCTGAGGAATGCGTTAATAATATGTTGCAGTTGAGATCTAACTGCATCTCCTCCCTGGATGACAAGTCAAGAAGGACAGGGATCAAGAAGACCAGTTGTTCTCCTCGCCCATCATAGCAGCATGTCCATATCTGCAGTCCAGTGGGCCCTTAGTATTCACTGAGGTTTGGTTCCAGGACCCGCAGTGAATACCAACATCTGTGGATGCTCACGTCCCATTACAGCTTGAGTCTCCCTTATCCAAAATGTTTGGGACCAGAGGTATTTTGTATTTTAAAATATTTAGGATTTTGGAATACTTGCATACATAATGAGATATCTTAGAGATGGGGGGCAAGTCTAAACACAAAATTCAGTTATATTTTGTATACACCTTGTAAACACAGCCTGAAAGTAATTTTATAGAACTTATTTTAAATAATTTTGTGCATGAAACAAGGTTTGTGTACCCTGAACCATCAGAAAGCACAGGTATCACTATCTCAGCCACCGAAGGGGAAAATGATGGAATTTTGGAACATTTCAGATTTAGGAATTTCAAATAAATGAGACTCAACCTGTATATACAATGGTGTAGTAAAATTGTGCCCCTTATATAAAATGGCAAAGGTTTGCTTTTTTAAATCTCCCCCCTCACCCTATTTTCAAGCCATGGTTGGTCAAATCTGTGGATACAAAGGGCCAACTGTACTTACCAACTGAAATTGATCCAGTGAAATCCTAACCCTGGAGTTGTTGGATACCCCTTTGTCAGTCTCTGCTATAATGACAGTGTCTAAATCAGCTCTTATCCAAGTGAGTTTATCTGTGGAAGGTCATTAAAAGTATCACAAAGAATTGCTAAGGGCTCTAGAATCAAATTCATGGAGGAAGATGCCTGTGGAAGTCTGCTCACCACCCTGAATAATGCAGCTGGATGCAATTTCAGAATCAAAATATGTGCAGAGAAGAAGGTTTTCTATGCTGCATGTATTGCCAGGAATATAGGAATCAGGGCCGGTTTAAGGGCCCTGCAGCACCTGCAGCCGCAGGGAGACCCATCGTTGTGGGGGGGGCATTGTAACCCTCCTCCTACAAAAACATTATTAGCAGGAAGGCTTCTGACCCTCATCACATATTATTGGTGACAAATTATGTAATAATCTGAATATCCTGTGTGAATAGGTTAGGTTACATTGACCTGATATAAACATATGGGCCCCCAACAATAAAGTGTTGCAGGGACCCTCAAAATTCCTTAAACCAGCCCTGATAGGAATGAAGATGTTCCCTAAATTGCGTCCTATAGAGTATAAGTTGATTTTTTCAACATCTGCATTCCAGTTCTTAGTCTCAGCCAAAGTTAGAGGGAATGCCTTGAAAACAATACGTACATCCCTAGTACGTGGCAATACTGAAAGCAAACTATATATGCAAATCAAAAACTGCCAAATATTAGTGAAGGCATGAATGTACAGGCACATATTTATACATGTGGTAGTTCTTTACATACTTACTGGAATTTTGGTCAGAAGTCCTCCGGATAGCAAGTAATTATAAACCAACAAATAATAATACTGCCAGAATTGACGCTATCACCCCTATAGATAAGAAATTACACCATAACATCTGTTCACCCTATTTGGGGGACAGGATTGTTTCTTTAAAGTGTGGATTAAAACCTCCTTGACAAAGAGTATTAGGCATACTTTAGGAGATTATGAGACACAGCAAAAACTGTGTCAGAAGATCACAAGGAGAACAGGAACAGGCGAGATGATCAGATGATGTCATCCTTGAGCATCCCAGGGTCATAGCATGGTAAGGAGTAAGGTGTCCCTTTTTATTGGCTGCTTGTCCCTGTCAATAAAAAAGGGAATCCTCATCTGCAGCAGCGCTATGCCCCAGGAAGGGCTGAGGACACAGGCATCTGATAATGTTGCCCTTTCTGTTCTCCTCCTGTTCTTCTGACATGGTTTGGAACAGTTTTTTGCTGCATTTCACTGTGTCTGATAATCTCCCGTGTCCCATGCAATCAGCTGGACTTCCACATACCCTCCAATTGTCCTGATTGGCAAGGACCATCCCGGTTAATCCTCTGACATCCCAATTTTCAGTTGCTTTAAAAATGTCTCCATTTCTCTCTCCTTTTCTCACTTCCCCCTTTGTCCTTAGCTTACTTCAGTTGCTGCAAACTGAGCTCAAAATGCAAAAGAAGTGTTCACTCAATAAACTCAGCAGGGAGGAAAGAGAGAAGGGGACAAAATTCTGCCCTTCCCAGTAAGTTCAGGCAAAAGCAAACTACTGCAGCCTCTCCTTCCTTGTGTGTTCTTCTCCATTAATAACTTTAGCCATCTTGACTGCACTCTGGTGTTGCTTGGCCACACATGTCCTGGTTTTCATCTGTGAAATGGTGGAGAGTATGTTTATATTCACAGTTAAGTTTCTTTTATTCCAACAGGCCAGTCTCAGGATTGTATTCTGTGAGTTGGTTCCAAAGTAAGTCACATGTTGATCCCATAAAATCAGATGGCTAACTTTAATATCTAAGTGCAACTAACTTAGTCTGGATCTAAACTCCCATCCTTAAAACTATATTGGGAGTTGCAGGGGTGGGAGTAGCTTCCAAAGGAGAGAGATCAAGCAAGGTCTACTTCTGAGCTGCCATGGCAGAGATTGTGGCTTACAACCCTTGCAGTTTCTCTGATTTGCCAAGTTTCCACCTAAGCACCAAAGCACAAGACCTAAATTGAAACCGATGCTTTTAAATCACCAAAAACAAAGCAGCCATCTTTAAAGCTTCATACTAAATCATTTTTCTCATTTATATTCTTTACATATTTCCAAAGCACAAGTGTCTACTAAATAGATAATAACATCTCATTCTTCTAGAGTCACTGAGCTGGATATTACCTGAAGGCTGCTCTATTTCCAAGATCAGTTTAATCAAAAGTCAACTCTAACTTTGGAATATCAGCCAATTGGCTAGCTTTGGAATATCAGCCAATTGACTCTAAATGTTTCGATTGTTTCAGGGAAGTTTCCTACCAATGGTCTATGAAACAAAATCTCCTAGGCCTGTGCTATTCCCTTGACAATGCAAAGGATCCATGGAGTAAATGATACTGTCAATAATTATTTTAGATTTATACTGGTGAAGATAACTGCATCTCTTTCCACCTTCCTCTTGCTAATGTTCAACAGTATAGAAGCAATGGGAGCATCAACTAAGTACGTATGTATTCTAGCTAAAAATCAATGAAAGACGTAATTCCTGCCACTGTTTAATATTCTAGTGTTGTATCTCTAGAGAGCTGAGTTCAAAGTGAAACAGAGATGGACCTCTGGTCCACATGAATATTTGTCAACCTGCAAATGATAATTTCCCTTGGCAATCAGGATTGAGATACCTTGGATGGACTGTAACAAGCTGCTCAAACCTGTTTCCTAATCTTACCCCCAAACTAGGCTGTGATTCTGCATAGTTCAATTTTGTATCATTCCCACTACCATTAAAAAAATATAATGGGCCAGACTGAGTCTGCTTAAGGACACTAGTAAAGGATTTATATTGTGCGTCACAGAGTTTAGAAAAGTAATTTTTTTCACTACAGCTCCCAGAATTTCTAAGTCAATATAACCAGTATGGTTAATGGGATTCTGGTAGTACAAAAAAGTAGTCTTTCCAAGCTCTGCTCTTCCAGCATGCTACTCCTCTCAACAGCTAGACAGATATGTTTGGAAGCTTACTGGAACTTAGGGGTAGTCCAGATGGTGAAAAAAAAACCCTCCTAGAATCTACAGGGAATCCCATGTGTCCAAATGGGATCCCGCAGCATACCATTCTTTTTGGAGGGAGGGGGAGCAAAAGTCAAGGAAAGTCCATGCCAGAAGCCTCTGGTACTTTTCCCAAGTTTTTAAAAAATCCCAATAGAAATGCACACCCTCGCCTTTTAGGACAACTGAATCACAATGCATTGCATTGCATTGCTGAAAAGGACAGCTGATTGGTCAGACGTGTGCAGGGGGTGGAGCTTGGTAAGATGGCAGATCATGGAACCACCATGTTGGATTGCCACTGTAGTGATCGTGCGCTTAGGCGAAGAAACAGGCTTTCTTCTTTTTTTCATTATTTAAGCAGATTGCTCTTCCACACCTTGGATTTACTTTTTTAAAAAAATACTTTTTGGTGGGGCAAGTTGGGGAGTACAAAACCAGAAGTAATTCACTCATGGTTACCATCTTGATTTGCTGGCATGCCTCCATGTGAACAGCAAACACAGAGAGCTTTGCACACTAGCGATCCTGCCAAAAAATCATTGAGACAGATGACAGCTGCTGCGAATTGGCATTTCTGTGCCCCAATTCACATTTTATTCCCTCGTCTAGACCAGCCCTTAGATTTACCCAATGCAGTTTAACAGTGATCCAGAAGACCAAGGTATTCTATGTCTACTTAGGTACCATGTAGATGCCTCCATTCAAAAGGATCTTCTAATATTCTAGCATTTTACCCAAGTGGCAAACCTCCCAAGATACCAGGAGTTGTTTGCATGGTGTGCTAAATATGTTGCTAGATGGATTTCGGGGTAAACCCTTTATATAGACCAGTGGTAGGGGTGGTACAGACCATGTTCCAAATGCGGTGCCCAACTACATTTTTGTAGTATTTTAGCTTTCCGCATCCCATTACTGTCCCCTCCAACCCAGTCAAAATTTGGCTGAAACTGAAACTAGAAGTAACATCACATCACTTCTAAATCTGGAGTAATGTACACAGGGGTGAACATTATTAGCCCTTGCCTCTCATGCAACTCCCCCCCCCCTTTTGGAGACCCAAAACAAAAAAAAAGTGAAGCACCCTGCTTGTTTACAAAATATGCACAGCACAGAAGAAATAGCTGTTAGGATGATCTTAGACCATTTGGCAAGCGTAATAGCTCTTTTCTTCTAGATTCTTAGGTAATTTTCTCATGGTGAAGATCTTCTGAAATACACCCCTTCCCCCCACAACAACAACAAATAGGTCTTTGTGTTCCTCTCTATTTGCATGATGTCTCATAGAATCATAGAATTGTAGAGTTGGAAGAGACCACAAGGGCCATCCAGTCCAACCCCCTGCCACACAGGAAATCACGATCAGAGCATCCCTGACAGATGGCCATCCAGCCTCTGTTTAAAGACCTCCAAGGAAGGAGACCCCACCATACTCCGAGGGAGTGCGTTCCACTGCCGAACAGCTCTTACTGTCAGAAAGTTCCTCCTAATGTTGAGGTGGAATCCATTTTTAATGCAGCTATTACTACTTTCAAAATGGCACTCAGAGAAAAAATATGCAATCTCCTACAGCCCTTTGTGATAAGTCAGATGGAACAGTGGTACTGACTATAGGAGAAGGTATGAAATATTTGCACGTTGGCTCATGTTTTAAAAGCTTTTTTGCGTATTAAATCTAGCATGTCACAGAGAAGAAGAGGCCAGAGTTGTCCTTGCAAGCTAATTTTGTATGTCTAGAGGTGTGGTTGTTGGTTTTAATGTATAGGGCCATTCAAAGATTCAGTCCCACACCTGCAGTGTCAAGTGCTACAGATACATCTTGTCAGGCTGCTGTTTGTCAGACAATCTTTCATCTCACATTTTGTGTAATACAGATCCCAGTCAGTGAGTCCATTATGATAGCTATGTTGTACAGGCAGCAATCCTAAAAAAATAATATGTATCAGGCAATTTCTAGTGGTAAAATGCTTGATGCATCTTTGAAAAAGGATTAGCCTTTTACAATTTCTATAGAGAGAGGCTTCCCAAGGAGATTTGCTACTTCATGAACGTTCTGTATTTCAGGTATACTAGCTATACCTGGTGTAACATACACCATTCCCAACCCCTGCACTACAACCCCCCATGGTACACATGCCACTCCCTCATGCTGCCCTCCCTGTGCTCACACCGCCCTCCCCGCACCCCGTACCACCCTGTGCCGCCCTCCCCGCACTCACACTGCCCTCCCTGCACTCCATGCCGCCCTGTGCCACCCTCCCAACACTCACACCACCCTCCCAGCACACAGTGCCACCTGCCCCGTACTCGCACCGCCCCGTTCCACCATGTGCTGCCCTCCCCACATTCACACCACCCTCTACGCACCCTGTGCCACCATGTGCTGCCCTCCCCGCAATCGAACCACCCTCCCTGCACCCTGTGCCTCCCCACACTTGCACCGCCCTCCCCACACTCGCACAGTCCTCCCCGCACCCTGTGCCACCATGTGCTGCCCTCCCCACACTCGCACTGCCCTCCCAGCACCCCGTGCCACCATGTGCTATCCTCCCTGCACTCGCACAACCCTCCCTGCACCCTGTGCCTCCTCACACTTGCACCGCCCTCCCTGCACCCCGTGCTGCCCTCCCCACACTCGCACCGCCCTCCCCACACCCCGTGCCACCATGTGCTGCCCTCTCCACACTCGCACCGCCCTCCCCGCACCCTGTTCCTCGCCACACTTGCACCGTCTTCCCTGTACCCTGTGCCACCATGTGCTGCCCTCCCCACACTCGCACCACTCTCCCTGCACCCTGTTCCTCCCCACACTCGCACCAGCCACCCCACACCCCGTGCCAACATGTGCTGCCCTCCCCACACTCGCACCACCCTCCCTGCACCCCATGCCACCATGTGCTGCCCTCCCCGCACTTGCACCACCTTCCGTGCACCCTGTTCCTCCCCACACTCACACCGCCCTCCCCGCACCCCGTGCTACCATGTGCTGCCCTCCCCGCACTCGCACCACCCTCCCTGCACCCTGTTCCTCCTCACACTCGCACCGCCCTCCCCGTGCCCTGTGCTGCCTTCCCTGCACCCTGTGCCTTCCTCCCCATGCTCGTGCTATCCTCCCCGTGCCCCATACATGCTGCACACACACCATTCCACATCCCCCATGCTATTCACAGTCCTTTTGCCTCCACCATGTTTAGAGAAGAGTGAAACTTCCACATGGTCCCACCCCCATTGTAGTGACTGGCTGCCCAACAGAGCTTTGATTGGTTGATCAGTTTCCTAAGCAGCCAATCAGCTCACTGGAAACAGCAACATACCTAAGAGCAACAGATAGATAGAAAGATAGATAGACAGATAGATAGATGATACAGCCCTCTGTCCATTTTAAAGGAATTCTGAGTAATTGTTGAAAGGTCCTGAAATTGTTTATAGCTATGAAATGAGGGGTACGAATACATGGTGCAGCCCTAGTTCTGTCAGTTCGGAAACCACAGAAATTGATAGAATTTCTGCAATAAAATCTCAGCACAAGGAAACATTTCCCTAAACATTTTGGTAGGACTTTCCAACTCTTTGCAATTCAGACTTAGAAATTAGCAGTAATAACCTCAGAAAACATGAGAAACTTCTTTTGCCCAGCAGAGAAAACCAACAAGAACCTTTGTCAAAGATCCAGATGAACAAACCACACAAAATTAATGTTCAATTTCTTTTGAACATTTCTATCCATTTTTTCCCTCAGAGATTCAGAGTGCATGACAGTATGATATTGTGAGGGAAAATAAAATATTTGAACCATACATTTGGTACAAATATTTTATTTTTCCTCAAAATATCATGCATCTTGGGAGCCAGTGTGGCATAGTGGTTTGAGTGTTAGACTATGACTCTGGAGACCAGGGTTCGAATCTCCATTTGACCATGAAAACCCTCTGGGTGATCTTGGGCTAGTCACACACTCTCAGCCCTCAGAAAACCCTGTGATAAATTCAACTTAGGGCTGGAAATGACTTTGAAGGCAAACAACAACAACAACAACAAACTATGCATCTGTAAGCTGACTCCAATATTGTACTGGCTGCTGCAACAGAACTTACTTCTTTTCTCTGAAGCTCTTTGCGCTGTTCAAAATTTGGCAACAAAAAGAAGAGGGGAGTAGTTTTGTATGTGAATAACAGATATGCAGCAAAATAATTGTTTAATGATGAAGCAGGTCAAATGATAGGAATCGAAGTATCTCTCCAGGTGATAAAAAATAATCATAGTAGGAATCTATGCACCAAATATCAATCAAAAAAATTTTTTTAAAGAACTTCACAAGAGAATAGAAAGATATGACAAGGAGAATGTCATAATCATTGGAGACTTCAATGGAGTATTAGACTCAAACACTGATAGGATAACAAAGTAAGATTCAAGATTTCAAGGGAAGTTACCAGCGAGCTTCTTTGAGATGAAGACAGAACTAAACTTGAAGGATGTATGGACAGTTAAACATGGGAAGGTTTAAAACTATGTCCAGAATAGACTTAATACTAGCTTCAAGAAATCTTCTACCAATTATAACAAAGATGGAAATATTAACGGAAACAGTCTCAGATCACAACCCAATCCAGAGTTCGATGGAAATATATAAAAAGACATGCCATTGGAGATTAAACAAAGGACTATTAAGAGATGAAAATTTCTGAAGAACACTAAAGGAGGAGATAAAGTTCTACTTCAGAGAAAATATGACAGGAGAGTGCCAGACAAGAACGGTATGGGATGCCAGCAAGACTGTTATTCGTGGACTTCTGATCAAGAAAGGTGCTGAAGTTAAAAAGCAAAATCTGAAAGGTATAGATATCTTATCAATCAGTTAGGAATGAAAGAGAGAGAACTAAGAGACCATCCTAACAGAAAAAATACAATTCGACAAATCAAGCTTATACAAAAACAAATTAATATAGAAAATCTTTCAATAATAGAAAGGAAGATGAAAAGAACAAAACAGAGACATTTTGAATATTCAAATAAAGCAGGGAAATGGTTGTCGTACAAATTGAAAAAAGAGCTAGAAAAGAAATTAATTGCACAAATCAACAGAAAGGAGAAGACAGTAACAAACCAAAAGGAAATAATAGAAACCATCTATGAATATTATAAACAACTGTTTGAAGAAAAAACGAGCAACAGAGAAGGAGAGGAGCAGATGAAAAGATATCTAGAACAACAAAATGTACCTAAGATAACCACAGAACAAAGGAAAAAACTGAACGAACCTATGACGATCGCAGAGATCACAACAGTTATCGGACAACTAAAATTAAACAAAGCACCAGGTCCAGATGGATTCCCAGCTCTTTTCTACAAGTTATTAGAAGAGGAAATAATCATCCCACTGCATAAAACATTTAAAGAAGTAGAGGAGAAGGGAATCCCAGAAACCTGGACATTAGCTAATGTAGTTCTGATACTAAAAGAAGGTCAAGATAAGAATGAGGTTGCAAATTATAACCCATTTCTCTGCTTAACACAGATTATAAGATATTTACTACAATACTTGCAGAAAGATTGAAAAAGGTACTATCTGAAATAGTACACTAAGACCAAAATGGCTTTCTCCCAGACAGGCAGGTTAAAAATAATGCAAGATTGATCCTGGACATAATAGAATATTTTGAGGTAAATAACAAGAAAAAATTAGCAACGCTATTCCTCGATGTGGAAAAGGTCTTTGACGACATGCGTTGGGACTTCCTATTTGAAGTAATGAAGAAGATGGATTTAGGTGATAAGTTTATCAAGAGAGTGGAAAGGATATACCAAAAGCAAAATGCACAACTAATCATTAATGGAGAAAGATCTGAATTGATAAAAGTAAATAAGGGCATCAGACAGGGATACCCATTATCACCTCTATTATTTATTATAGTTTTGGAGGTCCTGAACAGAAATATAAGAAACAATACAAAGCTGCCAGGAGTTAAAATGAAAGGCCAGACTTTTAAACTTGGAGCTTCTGCTGACAATTTAGTTATTTTTTCAGAAAACCCAATAGAGAATGTAGATCAACTTCTAAAACTATAACCGATTTTGGACAACAGGCAGGATTTAAGATCAACAAAGAAAAATCAACTTTACTGACAAAAAATATGAATAAAGAAGAGGAGTGGATACTAATGGTAAAGTCTGGTTGTAAGATTGAGAATAAACTGAGGTATCTAGGGTTATGGATAACAAAAAGAAACTCGGACTTATTCAATAACAACTATAAGAAGACATGGAGAGAAATTAAGAATGAGATGAAGAGATGGAAAAGAATGAACTTGTCAATATTAGGAAAATTGGCAGCCTGTAAAATGATAATTTTACCGAAAATATTGTTCTTATCCCAAAATGCTCCATTTATAATAAATGAGAAGTGTTGGGCAGAGTGGAAAGAGACTTTAAAAACTTCATCTGGAATGATAGAAAACCCAAGATTAAGTGGAAGTATATAATAGATGGTAAGAACAGAGGGGGCTGGGATATGCCTGATCTTAGATTATATTACTATTAGGCTGCTATTAGGCTTATGTGGATACAAGATTGGGTTAAACTAAACAACGAAAAGTTGTTAAATCTTGAGGGCCACAATAACAGGTTGGGGTGGCATGCCTACCCTTGTTACAATAGAGATAAATTAAATGGGGAATTCAATAACCACTTTGTTAGAAGGGCTCTCTTGTTAGCTTGGAAGGAAATTACAAAGATGTTTTATAACAAGCTACTATACTGGACATCACTGCAAGAGGGCTTCTAAAATAGGTGGAAATCTACCATAAATTGGTTAAGCTACAAAGACGTAACAAGGATAAACAGAGAGGGGAAACTTATGATGAAATCTAGAGAATTGGAAGAAACTTGTAAGACAATTTACCTATTGTCAATTAAAAACTAGATTTATAGAAGAAGTTAAGACAAAAAATATAGAAAGTGAGGAAAACGATTTAGATAAAATAATGTGGCAGGGACAAAAGTAAAGGATGATCAGTAAATTGTACAAATTGTTATTGAAAAGGAAACTAGAAATGGATAATATCAAAGACTACATGCGCAAATGGGCAGTAGACTTGGGCCACCCTATAGAATTGGAAGCTTGGGAAAGAGCAAGAAGCAAAACTAATAAGTTTACCACCTGTCAGAACCTAAAAGAAAATTATATGAAAATTACACACAGGTGGTATTTCACACCATCTAAACTGAATAAAATAAATAACTTTATTAGTAATAAATGCTGGAGATGCCAGAGAAACACTGGCACTTAGCTTCACATGTGGTGGTCCTGCAAGGTGATTAAAAAATTTTGGGGAAGATGCACAAATTTTTGGAAGATATGTTACAGATTCACTTTGAAGCGAAACCTGAGTTATTCTTGCTGAATATAACTAATGTAATCAAAAAAGAAGATGAAGTAAGAAATTGGAGAGTTATTCTCTACTTAATTACGGCAGCAAGAATAACAATAGCTCAGAGGTGGAAATCTTCTGATGCACCTACGATGGAGGAATGGATTGGGAAATCATACGGAATGTTAGAATTAGACATATTGACAGCTAAAATTCATAACTTACCAAAAAGAAAATCATTAGAAAAGTGGTTTGTAGTATTAAAACAATGGGAGAAAAGAGGTATGAAATATGATAAATACCTCCTATTAATGGGATAAAAGGAATAGAATTAAAAAGATAGGAAGAGTCGACAGACTAGAAGAACATGACAATGGTATGTCAGAGAACGCAGCAGAAAACAGAGATGAAAAGAAGGTCAATAGAAGTCAGTGAGGTATTGAAATAAGAAAAGGTTTTCGTTCCAACTATACCAAACACAAAGGAAGTCATGGATATTTTTTTCCTCTTTTTATTCATTTATTTATTTATGTAATAATTATATCAAACAGTATTACAGTATTATTACAATGTTATAATATCACAATGCTTAACAGGACTTGTTATATATCTTTTCTTTCTTTATTTTTGGTTAATTGTGTAATAAAAATTAATTTTAAAAAATTGGCCCTGGTGAAGGGTGTACGTTCCAAGCCCACCAGATCCCATTTTGGAGATGCCTTGGGGACTGCAATGGATTACTTGCTACCTGTTACATTTATACCAGTGGAGGACCTCTACAAGATAAAACAGTGCTTAATGTATGAAGATAGACTAAGCATCACTTTATTATGTGTAGATTTCTTCTTTCAGTGGCTTAGCTGCCAGTTGCATTTACTGTTGTTACCTGCTTTTAAAGAGTTGTAGGATTTTTTTCAGATGGTCTAAAAAACCCCCACAGAGATTGGGAGGAGGACGGGGCTGTCCTGCTTCCAGCAATCGGTTTCTCACGACACCATCCTCCTCCCATCCTTCCTCCGTGTTTCCTCCATGCTGGAGGAAAGGTGCCGCTTTTTATTGACAGAAGTTTATGTCAATGAAATGCGAGGCCCTTCTTGTCCCTCCATCACAGGGAAAGCACGAACGACGGATGGGACGAGGATGGCATCATGCGAAATCAATCTCTGGAAGTGGGACAGTACCATCCTCCTTCTGAACTCCGCAGGGGGTGGGGGTTAGCCCATCTGAAAAAGTCCTTAGAGGCAGCCACCCTCTGGACTGTAGCAGTGAAGACAGAAATGCCACAGGAAAAGCCAGGAAAATCTACTTTTTCTACAACCACCAGTCCATGGCTATTAAAATAGAAATTATAGTATTTCTATCATGACATTTTGGTAGAGAGGATACAGTTCAGTAGCAGAACATATGTTTAGTATGCACAAGACTCCAGGTTAATCTCTGGTTCCTGCTGTATCAAAAGCCATCACAGTATAGTGGTTTAAGTGATGGACAAAAACTCGGAGGGGGGGGGAACTAACCCTCATGGAATTCAATAGGAATCCTATCTGTCTAAATGGGATCCTGCACCAATCCACAGTATTCAAAAGGAGGGGGGGGCAAAATGACAAAAACAATGCAGGAAAACCCTTTGTGGCTTTTCCCAAAGATTTTTAAAAACACCAAGGGGGGGTGCGCATTGCTGCTTGTTGGGACAAGCAATTTACTTTGAATCATTTCCCCATACAAAAGGAAGTGCAAAGCTGATTGGTCAGGTGAGCATGGGGATGGGGCTTGCTAATAGGGCAAGTGCCCACTGCCGCCATGTTGGATTTTCGCCTTAGCAAGCAATCGCTAAGGTGATAAAATGGGGTGGGGTCTTTTTGTTCTCCTTTCCTGTTAAATTGAAAAATCACTATATTGCTCCAGTGTACCTTAGACAACGTTTTTTAAGAAAAAAAGTTCAGCGGCAGTGAAGAACTAATGCAAATGAATCACTCACGGCTGCCATCTGGCATGCAAAGCTTATGGGGGCTTCAGAGGCAAAAAACACCATTATGACGTGTCGCTGCTGCTGCGAAATGCCATTACTACAAGGTACTCCTTTTTTCCCCTCCTCTATAGATGGGTCCTGGGAGACCAAAATTTGAATCCTTGCTCAGTCTTGGAAATCCACTGGGCGACCTTGGGCAAGTCACACACTCTCAGCCTCAGAAGAAGGCAATGGCAAATCCCCTCTGAACAAATCTTGCCAAGAAAGCCCCATGGTAGTGTAGATTTGCCTTAGGGTCACCATACATGAGAAACAACTTGAAGGCGCACACCAATCTACTGCATTAATAAAAAGTTTCTAATAATAGGAATGGGTGATGTGAAGCATTGCTGCGAGCTAACAGGACCACTAACCTTACTCGGTATAAGACAGTTTTATCTGTTGATGTAGCTTGCCACAGTACAAAGTATCCCTGTCTTTCAAAGAAATTAACAGGCAAAGGAAGTTTGCCTTGTGGGCTTATATTGATTAATAAGCTGGTTTAGTGGCCTTTTAATGTTTTATTCTTGGTAGCAGTTCCTTCCCTACTTAAAGAAATGTTTATATATGCAGCATATCTAATACCACCTAGTCAGCTCCCAAATGATTTATCTTTCAGTCTGCAAATTACATTAACAACATAATTAATAACTCAGATATTAAAAACTGAGTATGTCAGAGCACTGTGTCATGTAATCAATGGCTACAAATCGGTTTGTCTCGTATTTAATGATTTTTTTTTATCAGGAGGATGAATCTAAAAAAACAGAAGAGTCAGTCAATGAGGAGGTTGCATACATTGTCTCCCTTATTTGAAGCACTGGAAACCAAAGTTGTCTTTATTGTTTAAATGCTAGAGATCGGAAATCAATCCAAGAGTATAAACAGAAGGGGGAAATATATTAATGGTACGAGGAAAAAGTGTAGGTATCCGCAAAATCTTATCAAATAATCACACTTTGGGCTAAATGCTGACTGCAGGAAATGTTTCTGAAATAATCATTGCCTGAACAGAAGCTTTAAACATGAACAATACTTTGAAAAATTAGTTTTTACAGAGGGCAGGGGAGAGCTGTTTCTCCAAACTATAAAGCACATCTTGGAGAGCTCCTATAAATCAATGAACTCTTTCGACAAGTCTAGTTCATTCTCCATCCTCCTAAGGGCCTAGCAAGAAATAATACCAAACATCCATTGTTACCTAAAACATCTAGTAAAGTTAACTTGTGTCCTGACATCCTAGCTTCCTCATCCTTGCTCCACAGCAGTGGCTGCCTTCACCCAAGGTTGTGTGGTGGGGGAGAATACAGAATATCAGAACATACGGTAATTAAATTTGTGACTTGAACAAGAAGAATCTGGGCTTAAATCGCTACTCAGCCAGGAAGAATTGGTCCAGATACAGTTGTTTATCCTAATTCAGTCCTTGAAGTGGGGTGGGATGCCAGCCCTAAATGATGTTTTAAAAGACATCATTCAATTTAACCTGTTTTGAAACAAACTTATATCATTTTGGGCACTGGCCTAGCTTCTTATCTTAATATAGAGAACTACAAAAGGCCTACAGCCAGAGATAGGAAGGCCCCATTCAACAAACATTCATAATCTAGAGTAGCCTAGTCAAGATCATCCCAGGCCCTAAGGTTTTAGGGCCAAACCTTCAGACCTAGGAATTCCACTAAGATGCCACAGGGATGGCCACTGGTGATGTCATTAAGCATGATACATCAAGCATCAATGGCAGCTGATCAGACCATTTCATTGAAATAAAAATTCAAAATCTAACAAATATTTCTCTGGGTCAAAATTAAGTTTTCAAAGCTCTGCTTTGAACTGCTAAAAAAACCCAGCTTTCACCAGCCTTGTTTTTAACAACTTTGCAAGCACTGCTTTTAAGAACACATAGGAGTTGTGGTCCAGAGAAAGGCTAAGCTATCAATAAAAAGTGACACCTTATTCACACCTGTGCTAGGCTCCCAGAATGGCTGAACGACATCATCGTCTGATAATGTTGCCCATTTCTGTTATTGTCGCAGCCTTCTGACATGGTTTTTGCCATGTGTGATAAAGTTCCAACAGTCAGTGTGAACAGCAGCTGCCTCGTGAATGTTTCACTGAGCACATATGAATAGAAAAATGGAGAGAAAAGAGGAAAGCAAATAAGCCTACCTCACCAGCTACCCTCAGTGTGTGAAGAAGAAGAAGAAGAAGAAGAAGAAGAAGAAGAAGAAGAAGGGGACTGTACATTTGGCCACCAAGACAGAAATCATGAGAAAATTGGATGCTAGTGAAAGAAAGAAAAAATCATACCTGGAAGCATTTTGGAAGAAGTTTTCAAACAGCTTCTAGAAGTTTCAAAATGTTTTTGTTTACTTATGCAAGGATTACCTGACCTGGTTGTTTAATTTCACATGCATGTATTTTTAGTTCTAGATAAAAAGTTTGCTGAAACATATTGACAGCTCTTCCTTTTTGTAGTGTCGGAATATCTTTCTGTTCTTTCCATGTTATTTCTACCTCTGGTACCAAATTTTCTGCTAAGAATGAATGCCCAAGAGCATACCTACTTCATTAAATGATGAATACCTTTAGTCTGATGAAGGCTTCTGCAGAACTCAAAGGTTTGTATGCCTTATTTTATGGATTCTGGGTTAGCCCAATAAAGGTATTGCCATAAAAATGGATTTTGGGAGCAAAAAAAAAATGGCTTTGTGTGCTTTTACAGTGTTCTGTTTGCAAAAGGATATCAGTCTTATATAGAATTCAGATTTGATACAAGCATAATTTTATTTTGTTTTTATCTGAGGTTGCTTCCTTCCACTGATGCTGTATTGAGTATTATATGTAATTTTTGATACAACTTTATCTCTTGTAAAATGGGGCTCTTTGTTATGCTAACATCCAGGCATAAGTAACTTGCCACTTACAAAACATTGCAGTGTTTACTACAGTGGAGTTTAAAGGTGAGGAAGGCAAAGACAGAGGAGCACAGAGAGTGTGTGGTTAGAAAAAGAACCAGCCCATAAACCACAAGCAGCAAGGGCAGCTCAGGATCAGTTACACACTGAGCCCTAATGATCTTCTTGCATCAAAAGGCCTTTAAAGACACTGACATCCCTACCTGTCCTCTGAAGGCTCCTGAACGAGAGGATAATGTAGGCGTCCATACAATATCCTCTCTCCTTTGTGAGTATTTTCAATGAAGAAAGGAGGCAGCAGTGACTCCGGTATTAAGTGTCATCTTGAACAATACCCAGGACACAATAATGCAACCTTATTTGTACAAAAGGAAGGGAGAAATGGTGTTTGCTATCATTTACCTGAACTGGTTTCTAATATATTTTCAATGAGGTGGGAATATATTTTCCCTTTCCCTTTTGGTGCCCCCCTCCCTCACTCAATCATACATAGCTAGAAGGAGCGTGGGAGTTTTTCAAACCACATTGCAAATCAGTCAAATCCATCCCCTACTTTTTTTCTCTCCTTATTTGTTGCATGAGCAGGTATTTACATCTGCCTTTATCTCCCTAAACCTCTTAATATAAAGAGTAAACTAGTCTGCCTGTGAGTGCATTGACTGTATTAAGAATGGTGGATTGTGTTGCAAAGGAGCCCAGGCCTCTAATGTTATCACTCAGCAGGAATGGATCCCATCAGAAGGCACATAGTGTGCCATGACGTAGCCTGTCTTAGACCACAAAAGCAGACTTTTCTCTGTGAATTAGACAAACCACACAAAAGGCAACAATAGCTAGCATAAACACTATTTAATACTATTCATGGGCTATTGAAGAGATGGGCGTTGACTAAGAATCGCAGCAAAGCTTGTACATTGTTGTTAGATGAAAGGACGCCTAATGAACAGGAAGCATCATTTGAACAGGCTGACAGTAACCGTATAACTGCAGGATTGTGGGACTGGCATTTACCCCATGGGTCTTTACAGTCAGAAAAATAAAGAGAAATTAAAGCATAAGGAATCCTTTTTTGTGTGTTGGGTGCTTAAAGCCCACGAAGCAACACAAGGAAGTTTACAATTGTCTTTTCAAGATTTGTATGTGCTTTAGATAATTATGAAAAGGGAACATTGGAGGAGGGGGCAGGAGTGATGGAGGATAGAATACTGGGCAATAGGTTGTGCTGCACACAATACCCACTTTATGGACAATGCCGGATGCTGATCTTGGCAAATCTCAGCCTTCCCTGCCGCCATCACTACCACCAAAGAAATAAAGAGAGAGAAGAACAAAACCCAAACGAACAACCCTTGTCTTCTAGGTATTGCAAAGTGGCTGAAGCTCTTTGCCATTCAGCCTGGCTCTATAAAAACTGCTGTGGCTATGTGATATGAAATATTTTATTCCATTTTACAGAATATCCATTCAAGGGATAAGCATGCAGAAAGTTGCTTTAATGTGAACTTTCTCCCCTCCATACCATGTTTTCATACTCTGTGAGTGTGTGTTTCTGTGATCCCAAATCAATACTCAAAAGATTGCCCATTTCCACCAAGATTTGAATGAGTACTGTATAGATATGGGACTTTATCAGATGGGGCTATAATAGTACAATTACAATGTGATAGGACCACAAATGGGTTCTCATGATCGTACGACATCATCGTTCTCCCATGGTCATTGCATGCTCCACCAGTTAATTAGGTGCCATTTTTCATTGATGGGCAAAAGCCATGAATAGCCCTCAGTATTGCTCTTTTCACAGTATTGATGAGTGTGAAAAACCACATCCTGCTGTAATTGCGCAATTACAGGATAAATGGGTGGTCTTCTTTTCCCCCTACCCTTTCCCAACAAGAACACATAATTAAACTTCTGGGTGAGAATGTTAAGAGGACCTACAGGGTTCTCTTTGAATGAATTGTCACCTTTTCCTAGTACGTTTTTATGTTTGTTTAAGTGTTTATTTGTTAATTTCTTTAGCTATCTATGTGTATTTGTTGTTTTTAAGTGAAGTTGCATCTTCTCACAAGAACAGCCAAAATCTCACCCATGCATAATCACGGAAGTAAGAGAAGAAGAAAAAATTAAGTGCATGCGTGGGCCAGCACAAAGCATTAATACTCTGTCATTAGAAGGCAACGTGAAGACAAGTATCACTATAGTGCAAGCTTCAGTCCCATTCTTAAACTGCTAGCGGTGGCCGTGCAATAATTCCATGGCACTAGTATCACATAATTATTACTGTAATCATGCCACTATGTTTCTGCTTTCCTCAATAGTGGAATAGTGAAATTACAGTGTTTTAATATGCTAGTCTGATAAAGTCCATGGTTTCAAATAGCATGGGGTGACTGTTTTGGGAAACAGACTCTAGGATGGACAAGAAGATTCTCAAGTTCATGCATTCAGTGACTATGAGCACCCCACTCCTAGACTGCACTTGTAAATTTTAAGGTCTTACATCATCATCTTCATCATCACCATCACCACAACCTCACCTATAACATGGTACATAAAATCTGGATGTGAAGCCAACATTTATTTCCATCTATAGTTCCTTTGGTTCCCTATCTCAAGAAAAGGTCCTGGAACCTGAACTTATTTTCTGAACTACCTGGAGCCAGAAGATGCAGTGAAATAGCTCCCCGGGCTCAGGATCTGTCCTTGACTAGCACCCCTCCCCATCTCCCTGCATATTACTTTTTATTCCTATTTTTAAAGAGAAAAGTTCTGCCAGCTCACAATGGGCTAACCAGTGGCATGAAGGTTCTGTTCTTTAACATTGCATTCCATATTCTTCCTTCCTCCTCCTTTATTGTCATTATGCAATTAATCCGTGCCTTCAGTATGCACGGTGATCACAGTGTAACATAGACAGATCTCAAGAGGCCTACCACATAGTATTCAACATACAGGAGGGAAGCAGTGTATGAATGGAGAAACATGGAAGGGAGAAAGCATGTGGACAAATGCCTACAAATATATCTTTGCTACTATACAGTAGCTGAGTTATTGCTGGGAATGAGGCTTAAAAGGATAAACCAAAGGCTACCTGGAAAAAGTAGGCCTGGAGGAGCATTTTGAAGGCTATGGGAACTGACCCATGCATATGTTCTCTTAGAGAGATCAATGCAGAAGGAGCAACAAGGGAGAACATAAGAGAAAGGAGATTTTAGGCCAGTGGAGGGTGGTAGAGATGGATTATTTAGAATTTATGGAGTTTATCAGACGTGGCAAATATGGCGTGATAACAGCAACAGGATACTGCGAAAGGGCTCCTGTATGTCATGGCATCCTTCTCCAAACATTCTCCTGCCATGAACAGAACAAGGGATTCTTTTTTATTAACAGGCCAAGCAGTCAATTGATCGCTGATAGTTTTTTTCGTGGTATTGCCTGCATGTGAAACCGTGTCCCATTCTGTTCTTGTGTATACAGCATCAATGGGTGGTCCCCGCCTGAACACTTCTGTGTGAGAACGTGAAAACTAGGTATGGGTCACTCTTTTTATGAACCTCCCCATTTTGTGGACAAGTTTTAAGCTGTGTTTCAGTGCTTATGTGTTCATCTTCTTTGTTAATTTTGGTGTTTTAAGACTCTGAAGTACATTCACATCTTTTCGTGAGAACTGCCAAAGTCTCGCCCATGCAAAAACACAGAAGTAAACAGTGCTAGCGGTCATGCTGCAATAATTCAGGGGTGGCTCTTTCTTTTTATTACAGCAACGTATGATAAGATGTGTTATTATGCCAGGAAACTTGTGCTTTTAAATATAGTGGGACAAAAATGTTTTTAGATGCTCGTCTAATAATCTCCTACGTCTTTGGGCAGTTTGTGATTTGTGTTCCAATTAGTTTCTTTTGTGTACTCTGAAAATTAATAATCAGTATTTGTACAATGAGAGCCAGCATGATGTAGTGGTTTGAGTGTTATACTAGGGAGATCATCACACGTGCCAAATAAATCCATCTCTGTCTCGCTACTCCCCTCCTGCCTCACTCCTGTCCCTGTAACTGAATAAAATATTTTTTTCCCCAGACATCTACCTTGATCGTGCAACAGAAACTGTTGCCCCCCTCCAGTAGCCCAGCCGTGAATGGAGCTCTCACACACAGCTCCATTCACTTCCTGGAAAGCAAATCCCAGCTGTCCCCACAAGAGGACGATCGCATGGGAAATTTAAAAATAAAAACAAAACTAAATGTCAAAAAGTAGAACAAAGCACAAAAACACACTTAAAAATCCCCAAGTAAACAGCGGGGGGTACAAAAATGGCTGCCACTTACCTCATTGTCCCAATGGAACCAGGAACTGTTTTGCATGGACCTTACAGGGAGACAGGCATAGCGAAGAAAATTTAAAAATAAAAATAAAACCAAATGTCAAAAAATTAAACCAAGCACCTAAACACACTTAAAAAAACAACAACAACAAGTAAACAGGGGAAGGTACAAAAAAGTCTGTCATTTACCTGGATGTCCTGATTGGCACCGCAAGTGTTCTTTATGGACCTTTCAGGGCCTTACAGGGAGCCCGGATCATGCAGAAAATTTAAAAAGAAAAATACAAGCAAACATCAAAAAATTAAACCAAGCACCTAAATACACTTAAAAAAAAAAACAAGTAAACAGGGGAGGGTACAAAAAAGTCTGTCACTTACTGGATGTCCTGATTGGCACCGCAAGTGTTCTTTATGGACCTTTCAGGGCCTTACAGGGAGCCCGGATCGTGCAGAAAATTTAAAAATAAAAATACGAGCAAATGTCAAAAAATTAAACCAAGCACCTAAACACACTTAAAAAAAACCCCAAGTAAACAGGGGAGGGTACAAAAAATTATGTCATTTACCTAGATGTCCTGATCGGCACCGCAAGTGTTCTTTATGGACCTTTCAGGGCCTTACAGGGAGCCTGGAACGCGCAGAAAATTTAAAAATAAAAATACAAGCAAACGTCAAAAAATTAAACCAAGCACCTAACACACTTAAAAAATACAAGTAAACAGGGGAGGGTACAAAAAGGATTGTCACTTACCTGGATGTCCTGATTGTACCCGGAAGTGTTTGGCATGGACCTCCCAGATCGTGCCAGCGTAATGAGGCACCTGTTTGCAGACCCATGATTCTATTACAGAAACGGAATGGGTGATCTATTAATGACTTTTGCACATCAATTAAAAAAAGCAGGAACTGAACTGAGGCATCACAGGGTAGAACGGGACAGGGACAACATAATCTGAAAGGGAAATCCTTTTGCGATCCTGTGGCGTTCTTGTCCCAGATTATTAGGTTTGTGTGATAATCTCCTAAAACTCCAGGAGACCAGGATTCAAATTCCTCTAAGCCATGGAAACCCACTGGGTGACCTTGGGCAAGTGACACTCTCTCAGCCTCAGAGGAAGGCAAGGGCAACCCCCCTCTGAACAAATCCGGCCAAAAAAAAACCTGTGATAGGTTCAACATAGAATCACCCTAAATCAGAAATGCAACAACAACCATTCGTACAATATTACTCCCATACAGTTGGAGATTAAAGTTATATGCATGTTTCAGATTAAATCCAAGTCCATATGAGTTTTGGACTCACATGCTGCTCCCCACCTCCACCAACCCTCTTCTTTTACACGCAGCTTGAATGCTTTAGTATTAGAATTAACCACAGTTCTCTGTGAAGTCCATATGTGAGGAATGGGACTGACTGGTTTGATCCCAATTTCATTTTAACTGACCATAGAACAAACTAGAGTCTCCTGAATTTGAGCGGCATGGAGAACCATTTGATCTTCTCCTTATGTGTGAGGAAGGGAAGAGAATGCAAGCCCATTATTAGTGCAAGCTTCCCGTAACACTGAGCCATGGTTTAGGATCAAGTTTGAACCAGGCCCAAGATTTTGCTTTCAGCCATTTTGGCAGATATTGGCATTGAACTTAAATGCAGCTACAATTTCCAATGCATTTCTGTATATGAGGCGGGGAACAACAGATTTATATAGAACAACTAATATCAGTCAAAATACATATTAGTTAAAAATACATAAACCCACTAAAACAGATCTCTCTCTCTCTGGCTTTTCTTCACAAACGAAGATTCAGGAAGGACTCATCCCGCACTTTCTGCAAGCGCGCTGATGACTACAGTACATGTGAAAGGGATCTAGAGTCTTAGTAGACCATAAGCTGAACATGTGTGAACACTGTGATGTGGCAGCTTACAAAGCCAATGCAGTTCTAGGCTGTATCAATATGTGTACGGTGTCTTGCTCAAGGGATGTAATATCTCTCTCTCTCTCTCTCTCTCTCTCTCTCTCTCTCTCTCTCTGGCTTTTTTTCGCAAACGAAGATTCAGGAAGGACTCATCCTGCACTTTCTGCACTTTCTTTTTAGTCTGATGACTAAAAAGGCCAATTCGAGATAAATAAGTCTGGTTGCAAAAAGCACAGCAGGAGGTCTCCTTGGGTGGTGTTTCCGGGTTGTGATTCTTTCTGCGTTGTCATTTCTCTTCAAGACTTCTTCAGCGTGAGTTCTCAAATAAGGCTGCAGCATTGTGGATAGTGCATCACCATGCCTCCCGATGTGAGGCCATGGCGGACCATTGTTGGTGATCAATTTGGCCGAGCCTGAGATGTTGTTTCAGATGTTGTTAAAACACATAATATCAATGTAAAAGAACAAATAAAACCAATACATATTAAAACAGTTTAAAATTCAGTTTAAAAATAATCTGGATAGGTCTTCTAGAAGAGACTGGTCTTTAATGCTATTTTAAATTCAGACAGTGTATTCAGAATCTCTTCTGGCAGGCCATTCCAGGGTCTAGGGGCAGCCGAAGAAAAAGTCCTCTGGGTTACAGTTGACAGCCTAGTCCTGGCTGAATTAAGTAAATGTCTCCCAGAGAGAGTATGCTGTAGTTGGTTAGGGTACGCTGGGTTGATATGACCCATTTTTTTCCAAAAAGAAAAAATTGAAATCAATGGCTATTACTTTGCATTCCTATGCACGTCTATGTGCTTAGCTTTTCAGAATGTGAGGCCTATGGATAGCACCTAGTGTTGTAACAGGGATGGGTCACAGTGAAGTCACAGGAGGCAACCCACAATGATGCTATTCTGCATAATACAGCTGGGGGCCGTTTACACGATGAAAATGTCCTGGGAAGAATTTGTGTCGATCCCTGGCAGTTTACACGTACATCGGGTCGGGTACGTGATTTTCGGAAGGGGGGCCACCTTTTATCCCTCAACCTGCGGGACTTCCAGTCCCGCAGGTTGTGCCGGTTTTTAAAAAAGTCACTGGAGGATTCAGAAAATCGGAAATGTAAACAGCGTGGGACAAAAAGTCTCGGTGCTGGGATGACCGGAAATGGTGACTGGGGGTGGGCTTAGAGCTCAGGGACCAGAAAAGGAGGGGTCAGTCACCCGTTCAACAGATCCAGCCTCACCAGCCGAAAACAAAGGCATCCCTTCCAGCTGCATGAAGGTTGATGTGTGTGTGTGTGCGTGCGCGTGTACTCAATCACCTTTTTAAATGGATTTCTACACTGCAAACCCTTCAGCTTTACCTTTTCCTCAACTGCCTGTTACAGAGAGATCGTAGTAGCTTGGTCACCTCCCTGGCACATTAAAATATTCAAGCCTCTGAGCGAATTAGCACACTTTAATTTCCCCTCTCTGTGTTTGTGTCTTTCAAAACGCCTGCCTATAGCCATCTCTGCCGCCAGCTGTAGGGGTGAATATTTTAAAAAGGCAAGCACTCTGCTTGTTTTCAAAGCACTCAGCTTGATTTCAAAAGGAAAGCTCTGCGTCTGAGCGAAAGATCTATCAGGATCTTTCAAAATGCTTTCTGCCTCTTCTGAAGGGGTTAAAATGTTCAAGAAGCAAGGGGGAATAACAAA
Organism: Gambelia wislizenii; assembly: GCA_030847615.1. Taxonomy (NCBI): domain Eukaryota; kingdom Metazoa; phylum Chordata; class Lepidosauria; order Squamata; family Crotaphytidae; genus Gambelia; species Gambelia wislizenii. Next base: position 200,374,453 of record JAUMIR010000003.1, on the reverse strand, counting down.
CCTCTGCCCCCCTCTCTCCACCCCCCCCCAGCCAGCCAATAGCATCGCTCGTGGCACAGAACTCTAAGGGAAGTGTGTCACCGAGGTTGTGAAAACACGAGTAATCGCATCTTTGATTGACAGCCAAAAAAAAAAAATTTAAAACCTAAACAAAACCGGAACTATGGACGTGTAAATATCAGTCACGGGACCACACGGGATATCCATATCAGAGACATAAATCGTATAAACAGCGAGGGGCGGATTCGTGATCACTTTGTCCCGGTAGGCAACGCGACAATTTCTATCGTGTAACTGGCACCCTGGAGTCTTACAAATGAGAAAGTACAAGAAAATGAGAAAAACAACCAAGAAAATATTTCTCTGGTTCAATATTGCACTGCACGGGGGCAGGGGAACATTTTTGCTTGCTCTTTTTAAAGTCTGTTTGCAAAAACTACCCTTAAGAACTCATGAGAGTTGTATGACTTTTTCAGACGTGAAGAAAGTAACGCAAGCAGCCTCGTCAGCTTGCAAGGCTGCTGCATTGCAAAGCGTCAGTTTCGTATGACGCTCGTCCCTGCCAGTACTGTTACGTTACCGCGGGGAGAGTTGAGCGTCATATTTCATTGATTTTTATTCACGAAAGTTGATCGTAAGTAAAAATCAACTAAATATGATGCTCAACTCTCCTCGCGGTAACGCAACAGTACCAGCAGGGGCAAGCATCATACGAAACTGACGCTTTACAGCTCAGCAGCCTCGCAAGCTGACAAGGCTGCTTGCGTTACTTTCTTCACGTCTGAAAAAGTCCATAGTCCAATCAAAGAAAGTTTTCCAAGCTCTGCTTTGAACAGGAAAAATACTTTTACTAGCTCTGTTTTTAACATAGCTGTGAACATCGATTTTAACACATGGGAGATGTAGTTCAAAAACAAAACTTTTCCAAACCCTGCTTTTGACAGTTTGCTCTCATTAAGCCACATCCCTCACTGCCACCTTTCCTTTCCTGTCCTTTCCTTTCCTTTCCTTTTTGAACAGTCAGATTGTGGTACCTTCCCTTACTCACAAAATGATTATTACTATAATCATAATAATAATACTATTTAGTGAAGGATTGGGAGATTATGATGGCAACAATGGTTAATTTAACACTTTAAAACAATGAGGATTTAAAATATCCCAGCCATGGTTTTCTTTATTGGGACAAAGGAGAAAGAACGGTAGAGAAAGAAAGGAAGAAAAGGAGAAGAAATCGGATGAGAATAACTAGGAGAAGTGGCGTCAGAAGGAGAAAGGATGAGGCAGAGGACTATCAGATGTACTAAATACGTTGTCATAATGATGCCAGGTAAATGCAAAAGGGCGCGTATATCAGACTACGTCCTTTCGCATTTATGTATTAGCAATAAGGCATACTATTTTATTGATAGGCCAACCCGTCAATAGATGTGGTGCTTTTTTGCTGCAGCATTTGAAACCTCGCACCTTTCCCCCCCTCATGCATACAGCAGCAATGGCCGATCCAGCCAGAACATTTCCGGGTGAGATCACAACATCCAGGTAGGTGCTCTTTTTATGAACCTCCCTGATTTACTTGTAATTTTTAAAGTGTGTTTAGGTGCTTTTTGTAACTTTTTGTGTGTTATTTCTGTTTTTATTTTTGATTTCCCATGCTCCCCTCTTCTCACGAGCATCTGTGAGATTTCATTCGAGGAAGTGAATGGAGCTCCGTCATTTCCAGGGCTGCCATTTCATGAAATGGAAGGTATGTGGGGTAAAGGGGGTTCTTTTGCCGGCATAAAAATGTCACAATTTATGTTGGCAAAAGAACAGAAAAGGAGGGTGGTCTGATAAATCCAGAGAAAGAGAGGAATGGGAAATGAGGTTGATAATAAATGTACCCAGGAGAATTAAGGAGAAAACAAAAGGAAAGGGAGAAAGGAAAGGACACAGGCAGGAAGGAGGTGAGGTGAATTGAGTTTTTTGTGAGGAGGACAAAAAGGACGTATGAGGGAAAACTCTCAGGAAAAGCCAAGTTTTATTCCTGCACAAACCGGTTTTATTTGGGACATGATGTTTTCTTCATCTTGAAGTATTTTCTGGGAGTGCTTGGTATTACCAAAAATGTTTTATTCCCACTTGCCAGGCCTTGTGCATTTCTACAGTCTCAGCCCCAGTAAAGATGGACACCCAGTAAACACAGTTATCGTTTCCAGGACACAGAGTAAACAGAAATCAATTTTTGTATTGTCTCCTCCAAAGAAACCATGGCCTCACCTCTTTGTTATTAATTCTTTTACGTGTTTAAGTACAGTAATTCTGTTGTTCTTGTTGTTGTTGTTTGAAGTCTTTTGTTAAAATCTTTGAGAAAAAAATTCAAAACTTTTATCCATAAAATTTCTTTTAAAAAAAAGTTCAGGCTCTGTGGGAAAAAGATGTGGAGGAACTAAATTTTGCTGGCTGGGTTACCAGCATCCAAGTCCCTTGACCAACCACTGAATTGCAACAATGGGTACAAAATTGTCTAGTCAAATTGCTAGCCAGCTTATTCAAACCTAGGAATAATATTAACTACTGCAGTGAGAAGGTCCTAGTAAAAGTGCCAGCTATAATTTGGCCAGAATTTTTTTCTTCATTTGCCACAAAGAGAATCCTCAAACAGTTAATCAGAGAACACAAATTAAAAAGCCAACACGGGGTGTGATGACAAAAGCTATTTTAAGGAAGCAAATACTTCATGTTGCAAACTCATTTTGGCAGGTTGCAGGTTAGGTGATCACACGGGAGGAAAAATTCAGCAACAGATGAACTCATGGTATCAACTCATCCACCTGTAGCTGAAATTAATAGTACTAACAATTAATCTTCATTTGTAAAACTGATAATGCTGACCTGCTTGGTCAGGGTTGCAGTTGTGTGTGTGTTGTGTGTGCATGTGTGTGTGTGTTTGCAAGAATGTTTTCAACATCAGGACCCATACCTGATTGTGATGAGATCCATGCAAATTTCTCATCTTATAAATCATGCATGCAAATCATGCATCAAAGCTGTGAAGTGGGCTACAGATCCCATCAAAGAATTAAAAGGTATTCAAAAGTTGAACTGCGGGTGGAACTACTTACTTGAGATGTCATTTGTTCAAACATTGCCCTTGTATTTATGGTATTACAAACAAGTAGCATTTCAATGGGATTGCATTATGCCATCAAAAGAAAACTAGAAAAATAACTATTATCCATGTGTGTGTGTGCGTGCACGTCTGTGTGTGGTTTACACATTAAAGGTAACCCAGCTGTGCAACCTGTATATTGGAATTGCTTCATAACTTCTCTTATGTTACATATTACATTTTACGGTTTTACAGTAAGTGTTTTACATGAGTGTCTTATATTTGCATACATACTTAACCTCTCCACTGGCACCCCCTTGTCATGGGAGAGAAGCTTGCGTACCCTAATGATGTTTTGAACTATGCTGGCAGTGGCAATAATAGCCACCGGTAGGGTCTCCCATGCCAGACAGGTCAAAACCGAAGGGTCTGACAAAGAGCGTCAAAGGGCAGGATGGGCTCTCTAGCCTTGTGGCAACCGTCCTAGGAGAAGGAAAAGGACAGGTTGCTTACCTGTAACCATAGATCTTCGAGTGGTCTTCTGTGAATTCACACAGTTGGGTTATTCCTGCGCCTGCGCAGTGCTTACGGAACCTTCTAGCATCGCTAGGCAGAATGTGCATTGATACATTTTTGGCGGTAACTCCGCCTACCATAACGGTCCCTTAAAAGGCTCTCCCGCCTAAATCCCCTCAGTTCCTTGAATGACGCCGCAATTAGCAGCATCAGGAACATTAAGCAATCGTGCATTAGTAGGACATAGAGGGGAGGAAGGGCGGGTCTGTGTGAATTCACAGAAGACCACTCAAAGATCTATGGTTACAGGTAAGCAACCTGTCCATCTTCTTCGTGGTCTCTGTGAATCACACAGTTGGGTAGATTAGCAAGCTTCCCCAATGGAGGAGGGTATGTCCTGTATATAAGTAGACGAGGACCCCTTACATTAGCCTTGAAAGGGATTCCCCACAAGTTTTTTTTTTTTTTGCACATTCCACAACACTGACTCATTCTCACCCAAATTGTAACAGCAATGGATATGGGAAATATGACTACAATTATTACACTCACTTATTGAATGGAAGACAAAAGCACAGCCCTCCCAAAGGCAGCTTCGTTCCTAGAACGAGAGTCCAGTCTGTAGTGTGAAATAAATGTCAATGGTGAAGACCAGGTTGCAGCACGGCAGACGTCCTCTAGGGGCACCCCCGAGAGGAACGCAGTTGAAGCAGAGACAGCTCTCGTAGAGTGCCCACGAATCCGCGGAGGCAGCGGCTTCTTGGCCAGTTCGTAGCAGAGCGCGATGGTCGAAGTAATCCACTTCGAGAGACGCTGCGGCGAGATCGGGGCACCCCGCTTAGAGTCAGAGTAAGAGACAAAGAGTTGGGGTGATTGTCGAAACGGAGCAGTCCGCTGTATGTAGAAAGCAAGCGCCCTCCGCACATCCATCGAGTGGAGGGTACGCTCGAATTCGTCCTTCGGATCCTGCATCAAGGCAGGCAGAACGATTGGCTGGTTAAGATGAAAACTGGAGACTACTTTAGGAAGAAAGGAGATGTCAGGTCTCAGAACCACCTTATGCTTATGGAAGCAGAGATATGGATGATCCGATCGGAGGGCGCAAAGTTCCCCAGCCCGACGTGCGGAGGTGATGGCTACCAGGAAGGCCGTCTTCCAGGTTAACAGGCGAAGGTCGGTTGAAGCCATAGGTTCGAAGGGGCGTCGTACCAGCTGAGAGAGGACGAGTTCAAGGCTCCACGATGGCACGGGATCAAGTACGGGAGGATGGAGGTTCATGTACCCCTTCAGGAACCTCTTCACCGTCGGATCCTGGAAAGGAGATGGTCGGTTCCTAGCCTGAAACTCACCGGAGATAGCTGCCAAATAGACACGAAGAGACGAAATCGACAGCCCGGCTTTTGAAAGTTCTAAGAGGAATTGGAGGACCGTCGGTACCGAGCAGGACTCAATGGTTAGTCCTTTGTCCGCAAGGAACCGCTGGAATCGATTCAACTTGTAGAAGTAAGCCTTCCGAGTGGAAGGTTTTCTCGCTGCATCAATAATTGCCTGCACCTCAGGAGGGAGTAGAGACGGAGGAACAGACTGAGGAAGGACGGCGGTCACGGACAGATTCTCCATGCCGTCAGGTGAAGAGAGTCGAGGTCTGGATGTCTCACCCTGCCTTGGTGGGTGGTCAACAGATCCGGCCGTCTTGGGAGATGGAGATAGCGCCTTCCGGAGAGTAGAAGTAGTGGAGCAAACCACGGTTGTCGAGGCCACCAAGGCGTGATGAGAATCGCGTCCGCTCGGTCCCGGCGAAGCTTGGCGATGACCCGTGTCAGAAGCGGGATCGGGGGGAAGAGATACAGGAGCGGGCCGTTCCATCGGTACAGGAACGCATCTCCCCTCGACTCCCTGTGTTGCATTCTGGAGCAGAACTGGCTGCACTGTTTGTTCTGTGCTGTTGCGAATACATCTATCAGAGGGGTCCCCCAACGAAGGAAAAGGTCGGACACTACGTGTCGATGAAGCATCCACTCGTGGACGTCGGAACTGGAACGGCTCAGTCCGTCTGCAAGAGTGTTCTCGTCCCCTGGAAGATGGATGCACTGCAGGAAGACGTTCCTTTCCACACACCAGTCCCAAATTCGTAGTGTGAGTTGAAGGAGCTGAGGGGACCTGGTTCCCCCTTGCTTGTTCAAATAATACATCACGGACGTGTTGTCTGTGAGAAGAAGGACCGTCCTGTTCCTCACCATGACCTCGAAGGAGCGAAGAGCTTTCTGGACCGCCAGAAGTTCGAGAACATTGATGTGTAGCAGTCTCTCGTTGTCGGACCAAACATCCTGAATCATGTGGGATCCGAGGTGGGCACCCCATCCCTGTAACGAGGCATCCGTCGTGATGGAGACGCTCGGCTGAGGGGGCTCGAACGGGAGGCCTGAGAGGACATTGTTCGGGTCCAACCACCAGTTCAGGGACCGTTGGACGTAGCGAGGCATGGTGAGAAACATGTTCGGTGGGTCGTTGAGGTGATCGAATGCATTGAGAAACCACTGCTGAAGAGGACGAAACCGAAGCCTGGCCAGAGTGACGACAGATGTGGTGGCTGCCATGTGGCCCAGGAGGACTTGGATGTCGCGTGCTCGGACCCGACGAGACCGACGACAAGCATGAATCAGGGATCGTAGAGAGTTGAAGCGGTCCTCTGGCAGATAGGCCGCCGTGGAGATTGAATCCAAGCGGGCACCTATGAATTGGAGCGTTTGTGATGGCGTTAACTGAGATTTTTCCATGTTGACAACAAGTCCGAGGGTGTGCAATACATTCAGGGTAAAGTCTATGTGTCTGACCAGTTGGGGCCTCGAGTTCGCCACTAAAAGCCAATCGTCGATGTACGGGAAGACAACGACTCCGTGCTGACGAAGAAAGGCCGCCACTGGTGCCATGCATTTGGTGAAGACCCTCGGTGCCGTGGAGAGTCCGAAGGGCAGGACACGGAATTGGTAGGTATCGGTCCCAATCTGGAACGCCAAGAACCTCCTGTGTGCAGGGTGGATACCGATGTGAAAGTAGGCGTCCTTGAGATCGATGGATGCAAACCAATCCCCGTGCTGGAGGAGAGGAAGGATGAGGGCAAGAGTGGTCATCCGAAATTTCTTCGGGGTGATGTATGAGTTCACTCCCCTGAGATCGAGGATAGGACGGAGGCCTCCATCCTTTTTCGGTACCAGGAAGTACCTGGAGAAGAAGCAGCGGTGAAGATGCTCGGGAGGCACAGGTTCGATGGCTCCTTTCTGGAGAAGGGTTCGTATCTCCTCGATCAGGGGAGGGGAGGGGGGCGTGGAGTATGTCCGGCCTGTCGGAGGTAGTTCGTCGAACTCGATCCAGTAGCCCTGTCGTACTATTTGCAGTACCCAGCGGTCCGATGTTATGGAGGACCAGGCCTCCTGGAACAGTGACAGGCGGCTTCCGAACAGGGGGTTCTGAAAGAAAATGTAAACATCAAATAAGGCTGTGCAATTAAAACCGTTTTCTGCCCTGGTCCTTGGGCCTGTGTTTGGACGGCACTCGGTACCGGGATGTGGAACCCTGACTCCTCACCGAGGAAGCAGAGGAGGTCGGTTGATGAAACCGAGAGCGCCTGGAGGTCTGCGGGGTACTATCTCTCCGGTATGGTTGGCTAAAGGAGTAGGTGCTCCAACCCGAGCGGTGTCTAGGGTGATACGCAGAAGACGAGGCTGATGGCATACCATATTTTCTGGCAGTCGTCCTCATCTTCTGCGTAAATTCAAGTTTTTCGTCCGTCGACGCATTGAAGAGGCCTGTGGTATCAAATGGCATATCTTCAATGGTGGCAGCCGCCTGGGGTGAGAGTCCCGACGATCGGAGCCATGCGTGACGCCTCAAAGCAATGGAGCCCGCCACCGTCTTAGCTGCGCAGTCAGCGACATGCCTCGCAGAATTCATCTGCTGGCCAGCCAGAAGTTGGGCTTCAGATTGGATAGCCTCTGCTAGTCGCTTCCTTTCGTCCGGCAGGTCCTGGATGAGGGGCAACATCCTCTCCCACAACACCTGTTGATAAGCCCCCATACAGGCCGCATAGTTGGCAATACGAAAGCTCAGTCCAGCGGCAGAGTACAACTTTTTCCCAATGATGTCCAGCTTTCTGCCCTCGGTGTCAGGAGGGGTGGACTGGGGACGACGTTGCCTCCGCGGCTGGGCTGCCTCTACGACGACCGAATTGGGCTTAGGGTGTTCCCTGAGCCAATCAATACCGTCTCCGGAGACACGGTAGAGCCTGTCAATCCGCTTCGAGGTTGAAGGGATAGAGGACGGGTTCTCCCAGGAGTTCTGCGTCAGTTTTGAGAGGGACGGCAGGACCGGGATGCTGGCAGTTGGCGGTGCCTTTGATTTGATCCTTTGATAAATCGGATCCACCGGCTCTGTCTCCTTCTCCGTGACCTTCAGCTCAAGGGCGTGGGACATCCTGATGACTTGTTCCGCAAAGGAACGGACGTCATCGGTGGGAGACGAGGAGTCCTCATCCAGGAGATCGGGTTGGGGGGACGGTACATATGGCTGGCATTCCTCCGAAGACTCAGAAGAAACCGAAGAGTCGGACGTCGGATGCGGAGAGCGGCGTGGGTCCTGAAGCGATGTCGTGCGTGGTGGTGGAGATGGAGGTAGCGGAGGCAAGGGCCGGAAGGGGGACACTTGGCAGCTAGTGTCTTTGAGCAAAGGTCTAGTCGGTTCCTTTGCAAGGACGGTACCTTTATCTCCCCCATGGAAGGATAGGCGAGGTGGGGATGAAGCCACAGAATGCAAAACAGCAGCCTCCGAAGTAAGATGAAACACTCGGTCCCCTGCAGAGAGTGAGGTGTGAGGCAAGGGAAACGGAGTAGCAAAGGCTGACTTCGCCATTTCATAGGCGCTGTAGGCATGCTCGTCTCCCCGAACCCTAGGGGTTGAAGGCCTGGGTTCATCCAAAAAATGCGGCTCGTCAGAATCCCCTCGGCTGGCGGAGGAGTCTCGGAGCAGCTCCGACCTGGAGACGCAGAGAGTGGGGGAAAGCCCATGGGCATGCTCGGCTCCGGTAGATTCATCAGCCGAGCCCACCTCTACTTCAACGACCTCAAGGGAAGGAGTCGGAGTCGGTGATTTAGGACGGGTTTCGGTCCCCACGTCTCGATCCCGGGAAGGCGTCTGACGTTGCGGGGGAGGTTGGGCCTCCGAAGCAGGTGCAGATGCGGCTGTAGACGGCACAGCTTCTCGGGCCTGAGAGCGCCCCTTCTCATGTTCCTCACGCAGAGGACGCTTGGCCTTCTTTTTCTTATGGACCTTAGGCTTAGAACGGTCCGAAGGCTCTCGGGTGCGGTCTCCATCCCGAGATTCCGCACGGTCCCGAGGACGGTCTGTAGCGCTCTCAGCGACTGAACCCGAGGCGGCTCGAGTGCCAGAGGTCGAATGCAAGGCATGTTTATGGGAGTGGAGAACCGCCTCCGGGTCCGAAGCAACAGATTGTCTCCGAGATGGGCTTCGGGAGCGTCGGCGCTTGGAAGGTGGTGACTGGGGGGACTTTGGGGCGGGTGATCTTCCCCGTTGCGGAACCCCAGTAAATACCGCCGGCGTCGAAGAAGTCGACGGGATGAGGGCCTTCTCATACAAGAAGGACTTTAGCCTCGAGGAGCGATGTTTCCTGGCCTGAGGCGTGAAGGCCTTACAATGCACACACGCATCCACGTTGTGCGTTTCTCCCAGGCAGATGAGGCAGCGAGAGTGGCCATCGGAGCTGGGGAGCTTAGCTTGGCACACAACGCAGCGCTTAAAGCCGGTTTTCGCAGCCATATTAGGGGCAAGAAATAGGCGTCGTCAAGAGAAAGCGGTCAAACCTGAGATCAGAGTCCGTAGCCAAATCCGGGGGAGAGTCAAAGCCGTAGTCAGGGAATCCAAGTCAAGCCAGAAATCACCAATAGCACAAAGCACAGAGCGAAGAGAAAAATCCAAAAACCAGTCCGAGTCAGTATGAGAAAAACGAAAGCGAGCAATGCGAAGGTTCCTTTCAAGCTGCTAGCGCGGCGGAAAAAAAGGAACTGAGGGGATTTAGGCGGGAGAGCCTTTTAAGGGACCGTTATGGTAGGCGGAGTTACCGCCAAAAATGTATCAATGCACATTCTGCCTAGCGATGCTAGAAGGTTCCGTAAGCACTGCGCAGGCGCAGGAATAACCCAACTGTGTGATTCACAGAGACCACGAAGAAGATCTCTAATCCCAAACCCGGGCAGATGGTGCTCGTCCAACCCTGTAAGGTCAACCATCTAAGAGAAGGAAACTCTAATCAAACCTGCGGCCTGAGGACCTCACAGCTACCGTCCATGCTTGCAAGGCCAGCAGATGAACCTTTGGTTTAAAGGGTGAGGCCAGTTCTGTGCACGCTGCACTCCACCAGAAAAATCCATTGCATAGGCTCAAAGGACAAATCCAATTCCAAAAAAAGCCCTGTAGCGATAGGCAAGGGACAAAACGGCAGGTGTAAAGATGCACTGGAAGCCGCAGACCCAACCCTGCATGCAGGCGGTTCAGGACAGTGGTCGCTCAAGCCTGACCCGGGAGATGACAGTCTTGTTCGGCAGCATTCTGAACGACCAAGCAGCCTTTTTTAAGGAGAGCACTGCTTGCTCCATATGGAGAGGGGCCTAGAACAGGTGGCCTAATGAAAGCTCATCCCCAACTACCTGGTTGGCTAGCCGTGGCCAATGGGAATCTTCTGATGTGGTCAAACCAAGGCAAAGAAACAAAGGCGCACACCGGCCTCCAAAGGTGTAAATAAACTGACGCTTGGATGCTGGAACATCAGAACCATGCAAGACTCTGAAGATAGTGGACGGCCTGAGCGTCATTCTGCTCTAATAGCCCATGAACTATCACGACTTAATATTGACATCGCTGATCTTAGTGAAGTTCGTCTCCATGAGGAAGGCAGCCTTAAAGAACACGGCGCTGGCTACACACTTTACTGGTCTGGCAAACCCAAAACCGAAAAACATCTTTCAGGAGTAGGCTTCATGATTAAAAACTCCATTGCCTCCAAACTCCAAACCTTGCCAACAGGACACTCTGGTCGCATTATTTCCTTACGCCTCCCACATGTTGTTCTCTTTAGTATATATGCCCCAACTATGCAACCTGACCCTGTAGAGAAAGAAAAATTCTACACAGACCTATGCCACCTTGTACAAAAAGTCCCTGTAGAAGATAAAATTATTATCCTTGGTGACCTCAATGCCAGAGTAGGAAAGAACTCTGAAGCCTGGAAAGGTGTCTTAGGCAAGCATGGTGTTGGAAATTGCAATTATAACGGATGACTCTTGCTAGAGTTCTGTGCAGAACAACAGCTGACTATTACAAACACTATCTTTCAGCAGAAAGACAGCTTGAAGACAACCTGGATGCATCCCCGATCCAAACATTGGCACCTCATTGACTATGTTCTAGTCCGCCAAAGAAACATTTGCGATGTCCGCCATACTCGAGTGATGCCCAGTGCACAATGCCAGACAGATCATCGGCTTGTCAGATGTAAACTAAATCTTCATCTTAAGTTCAAACCTAAGAGGGGTGGCATGTTAAAGAAGAGACTCCAAGTCAACAATCTTCAACAAGCTACCATGAGAGACAACTTCCAGGCAAACCTGCAAACAAAACTTGAAGACCATCCTATAGATCCTTCCCCTTCAGTGCTTTGGCAACATATCAAAAACAGTATCTTCCAGTCTGCAGAAGAATCCCTCGGGTTCTCCCACAAGAAAAATCAAGACTGGTTTGATGAAAACAACCAAGAGATCCAGGATCTGTTGGCAAAGAAGAGAACTGCTCACCAGGCATACCTCGCCCAGCCAGCTTGCCATGTAAGAAAAGCAGTTTTCCGTGTCACATGTAGTAAACTTCAACAAAAACTCCGAGACATGCAGAACAAGTGGTGGATCAATATAGCAGAAAAGACACAATGCTGTGCAGATCTGGGGGATTCTAGAGGATTTTATGAAGCTCTTAAGGCAGTGTTTGGACTTACTTATCAGGTCCAAAGCTCCTTATACAGTACAGATGGTCAAACATTAATTACTGATAAAGCCTCCATCCTGAATCAATGGGCTGAACACTTTCAAAGTCTCTTTAGTGCCAACCGAGTAGTCCAAGGTTCAGCTATCCAACATTTGATACAAAAACCAATGAAAAATGCATTGGACATAGCTCCCACTTTGGAAGAGACCCTTAAGGCCATACAGCAGTTGAAAAACGGCAAGGCAGCTGGGATTGATGGAATCCCACCTGAAGTTTGGAAACACGGAGGTCATGTACTCCATGATAAATTCCACGAACTCCTTGTGAATTGCTGGGAAAAGGGGGAACTGCCATCAGATCTCCAAGATGCATTCATCATCACCCTGTACAAGAAAAAAGGAGCAAAATCCGATTGCTCAAACTATCGAGGCATAACACCGCTCTCTATTGCTGGAAAAATCCTTGCAAGGATACTCCTGAACAGATTAGTTCCTGCCATTGCAGAAGAACTTCTTCCTGAAAGCCAATGTGGCTTCAGAGCCAATAGGAGTACTACAGATATGGTATTTGCCCTTAGACAACTGCAAGAGAAATGTAGAGAGCAGAACAAGGGTCTCTATGTAACATTTGGTAACCTCACCAAAGCCTTCAACACCGTGAGTAGAATAGGTCTGTGGCAGATCCTGGAAAGACTAGGATGTCCCCCCAAATTCCTTAAAATGATTATCTTGCTACACAAGGGCCAGCGTGGTCAAGTCAGATATGGTGATGCTCTTTCAGAACCCTTTCTAATAACTAATGGAGTGAAGCAAGGTTGTGTTCTTGCGCCAACTTTATTTACAATCTTCTTCAGCATGATGCTCCAAAGGGCTACGGCAGAGCTCGAAGAAGACAACGGCATCTACATACGTTATGGTGGTAGCTTGTTTAACTTAAGCCGTCTGGGGGCTCACACTAAGACTCTAAACTATCTAGTCCATGAGCTGCTCTTCACTGTTGATGCTGCCCTTGTTACCCACACAGAAGCAGCTCTGCAGCACTTAACATCCTGCTTCGCAACAGCTGCAGAGCTGTTTGGGCTGGAAGTCAACCTGAAGAAAATGGAAGTTCTTTACCAGCCTGCACCACAGGACGAACACCACCATCCCCACATTGCCGTCGACAACTCTGTGCTTAAGTCCATTCAGCAGTTCACCTACATGGGAAGCATCATCTCCTTAGATGCCAAGATTGACAAAGAGATCGATCACAGATTAGCAAAGGCACATAGCGCATTTGGAAGACTTTACAAAAGAGTCTGGAGTAATAAACACCTGAGGCGAAACACAAAAATCAGTGTGTATAGAGCCATTGTACTGTCTATTCTCCTTTATGGATCTGAAACATGGGTCACCTATCGCCACCACTTATGACTCCTCGAATGCTTCCATCAGCACTGTTTACGCACAATCCTAAATATACACTGGACTGACTATGTGACGAATGTTGCTGTCCTTGAGCAAGCAGGGATCACCAGCATTGAGGCCATGATATTGAGAACACAGCTACGCTGGGCAGGACATGTTTCTAGGATGGAGGACCATCGCCTCCCCAAAATAGTATTCTATGGTGAACTCGCCATGGGTCAGCGTAAGAGGGGCGCCCCAAAAAAGCGATACAAGGACTCCCTGAAACAACACCTCAGGCTCGGCCAAATTGATCACCAACAATGGTCCGTCCTGGCCTTACATCAAGAGGCTTGGAGATGCACTATCCACAATGCTGCAGCCTTATTTGAGAACTCACGCCAAATAAGTCTTGAAGAGAAATGACAACGCAGAAAAAACTCACAACCCGGAAACATCACTCAAGGAAACCTTCCTCTGTGCTTTCTGCAACCGGACTTGTCTATCTCAGATTGGCCTTTTTAGTCATCAGCGCGCTTGCAGAAAGCGCAGGATGAGTCCTTCCTGAATTTTCGTTTGCGAAGAGAAGCCAGAGAGAGAGAGAGAGAGAGAGACTTAATCATACTTAATCACCCACCATGCTAAATAGGAAGAACTGCACTTATGCCCAATATCACTCATATTTTTTCAGATAGCTGCATAGGAAAATTAACTTGCATTTTTCAAAATGGGAACTGCAAATTCTCAAGGAGCTGAACTCTGCACCCAGTATCTCATTATCTACTTTCCTTTCCTTTGTGCTTTCATGAAATTGTGGGAGCAGGGAGCAGGGAGACTTGCAGGTTGTACTCTGGCAGATCCTTTCAACATAACCCACTCAACTCAAACTGCCCTGATCGTCCTGTTAACTATGTCGCTGTATCAGGCTGCTTGATTTTTATCAAGTAGTCATAAAAACAAGAGGTTGGTTTTGGAAGGTACTGTATACGCTGTATTTCTTTCCCAGAGTATACAGAGCTGTGTTGTAAAGTCTCTGCGCTTTCCCATCACGTACCTAGTTATCAGAGAGGATCATTTTAATTACTGAAACTTAACATGACAGCTCTTTCTGGTGTTATGAAATGCAATCATATGGCAGAAGCAGTGCAGGTGTAAAGCCTGTAAATTTGCATTGTTACTACACTGATTACTGACTAATAGAAGAGCACATTTCTCTTATACAGAGATCATGTGAAACTACTGAGTCTGCTGGGATTTCTCCTTGGATTCAGGTGTCTGGCTCTGGAGTTTTCTGCTCTTGGAGGAGAAAAGGAAAGAATTTGGACTGGGATAAGAAGTTATTTCCCAGTGGATTGACCTGGAAAGGGGGAACCTCATCTTCTCTAGCCAGCCAAAGTCCATATTTCCCTCTTTGGCTGCTAAATAATAAAAAGAAAGCCTCAGTATTATCATATAAATACTTGCTCAAAGTAGGTTCAATGGAACTTGATCCCATGATAAATGGATACAAGTTTACAGCCTAAAGTGAACCATCTCCTGAGTACTCAGCTAGAAAAACCTGGAAGACAGGAAAGTATCTCCTGGCAATGTTTTTCTGAGATACACTGACTTAGGCATGAGGCTGTGATTCTAAGGGAAGCTCATCATCATTTGTGGGGTTGATTGTGTACTTTCAATTGTGACTCATGGTTCATTAAGACATTAAGTCATTGTACTCAAACTACTGTTTATAATTATTACATACACAATCCACCTACTGCTACATCAGTAAGTCCCTTTTTAAGATCTAAGGAAAATGTGGCCGGAGACCTGCACAGAGAATGATGATGCGGGGAAGGGGACAATTTTGATGGCCTCCATAAGGGAGAGGCCAGAAGGCTTTGAGGCTGGGGGTGTTTACTAGGCTTTATCAGTCTCTGGGTGATAGTAGGCCTGTTCAGAGACTTTGCAGCCCCATGCAGGCCCACTGCGGCCTGTTTCCTGGTGGAATTTTTGGGGTTTCCAACAGACCAGTGGGCCCAGGTGGCTTATTTTTCAAGCAAGTTTTGTGGCCTTCACAGCCTCCTTCTCTGTACTCCCCCCAATTATTGCTCTCCCCCCAAGAGGATTTGCCATCCCACACAGGCCTGTTTCATCAGGCCTGGTCCATTTGGCCTAGGGCAATGATGGCAGCCTAGTGTGGACCAGTCACAGCCTATTTCTCAGGCCTTGTCCATCCAGCCTGGTCCAGGGCCACTAGTCTTTGTGGCCTCCATGGATATGAAGGCCCATGTGGCCTGCATCATCACAGGCCTTGTGCCCTATCACAGGCCTGCGACTCTCATCTTTGTGGCTGGCTCAGGCCTACCAGCTGCTGTACAGTAGGCCTACCAGCTGCAGTAGCCTTTGCAGCCTGCTTCCTGGTGTCCCCGTGGCCTTGTGCAGCCTATACCCTTTTAGGCTTCCCCTTTATTTCCCACATTTGGACCAAGCCTTCTGGGCCTAGAAGTTTCACCATCTCAGCACTCTGTAGCCTTTCTAGCTTAGCTGGGGGGGGGGCAGAATTTAGTAGTAGGTATCTAGGGTACATTTGATTTTTGGACTAGGACTATGGTCCTCAGTACTTATGGCATCCAAAAAGGGTGGTGGTCTCAAAGGGGAAGGTCCCAGCTAGGAAGCCACCAGCAAAGCACCTTCATCTAGTATCCCCTAGAGGGGTGATGGGTGGCCATTTTGGCCAAACTGTAGGCGCATGAAAGGATTTGAGTCCCTACCAAGCAGACTGGTGTTCAGGCTGTTAAGAAAGCTAAGAATATGGGTAACAACAGTTTTAATATGATGATCTCATCTCAGCTAGTCTCTGGAGCGGCATCAGTGGGCTGGAGACAGTTCGGTGGAGGAAGGAGAAGGTGATGTGGTGGCCCAGTCAGTTGTTGAAGACAGTGGTACAGCTGAGCAAATAGGTGAGTCATGCAACATGGATTCAGAGGCTGATAAAACACAGGCTAGCGACATGGGTGTCTCAAGGGTTGCTGTAGCGTGTTTGTGGTAGCTCAGGAGGCCAGTTTGCAACTGGAGCAGATAGTGCTGCAGGGACTTTGGGGGCATTAGCTGTTCCATCCTGCTGGGATTTGGTTTCAGCCAACAGCAAATACCCCCCAGCTACTATCCTCAGACCCCTTATGAGGCACCATGTGTGGCACAGAAGCCTTATGGAGAAATGGGGAACTTACAGGAGGCTGCCTGTGAAGGACATAATGGTGTAGCTTATGGTGCTATCCCTTTCAGGGACCAGACAATCCCATGGCGGGGGGACACCTGCTCCCAGCCACCAGGGTTAAAACCCTATGGGAGGAGTATGTAGACATTTTCTCCCTGTTATATAGGGAAATGGATAAGAGGCTTAGACAATAATAAGGTAAAGTTACACAGGCATAAAATGGACAGGATCTGGGGCAATTGGTTACCTGGGTCCCTTATATAAGCTGGGGTAATTGTTAAGGCTTAGACTTGGAGGGCTTTTGCCATGCTCCACCATTTACAAATCATATGTGGAGACTGCAGGGCCCACCTGGTTGTTATATGACAAGGCCTTCAGGATGAGGGTGGTTATCAATCCTACCCCCAAATGGGATCTGATGCATCCGTAATTATGGATGCTTTTCATAACACCTGCGTGACCAACTCCTGGGGAGAGGCACAGCATTCACATTGTTCATTAGGCACCTGCAAGTTCCAGTTCTAAGGAACGAGGGGTTTTAATTACCCAGCATAACCAGTTGTGTTGGGAGTTTGGCATCCAGGTGGCATGTGCACACTCTTTCTGTAGATTTCAACATGAATGTTCAATCTGTAGGGGTTGACAGGATTTGTCCATTATTTGGATGATTTTTTGTTGGTGGGAAAGACTAGTATGGGACAGTGCACCCCTTTGATGAGTGAGTTTTATTCTTTAGTAGAGGAGTTACGTGTGCCATCAGCACAAGAGAAGATGGAAGGTGCTAGTACCTATTTAGCTTTCCTGGGCATTGAGTTGGGTACCATAGCACAGCATTCTAGGCTGCCTCAGGAGAAGCTTAGAGATTTGAGGGACAGGCTGTCCAAGTTTCAGGGGTATATGAAGGCCACACTGAAAGAGTTCCAGGAACTTGTTGGTCAACTGAACTTTGCATGTGGGGTTATAGCTCTGGGTAGGGCCTTTTTGAGGCAGCTTTGTGATGCTATGGCTGGAGTTACCAGATCCATCATAGGATCAGAATTACACAGGGGGTTAGAGATTTAGGAATGTGGCAGGATTGCTTGGCCTCTTTCAATGGGATATCACTTTGGAGGGATGGACTGAAGCTTAGGGATGTCCTCAAAGTCTCTTCAGACACCTTGGAAATGTTTGGTTTTGGCGTTTTCTTTTGCAGGCACTAGTGCACCCAGGTATGGTCAGAATAATAGCAGTCTGCCAGTTTATTGCCAGACCTGACATTCTTAGAGGGTTTTTTTTTATCATTCAGTGTTTTATTGTAATGTATCAACAGGGATAACAGAGAAAAAAACTGGAGGAACAAACATACAATTATGGGATGTTTACATTAGGCAATAAATCTGATGTTACATGCATTGTTAACGTCCAGTCCTGTGGTCTGAAGATGACATATCTGTAGAAAGAGTATCCTTCCAGAATATTTCATGAACTTTTGGTGGTTGCAGTTCATGTGATGTATTGTCAGGGCCTTTACTCTGCAGGATCTCCAGCACAATATTTGTTCACAACACTCCATGTGGCTGGAGTGGACAAGGAGATTGCTGATGTTCTCTCCTGCCAACAGATGCAGAGCTTCAGACAGCTGATTCCAGATGCACAATCTGATCCAGATCCAATGCCTGCAGAACTGTCGAGGCTTGGACAGGTGAGGTTTTTACAGCCATTGGTCTCTCTTTAGCCTCCAGCACTAGGAATAGTTATAAGAAGGCTGGTAGGGTGTTTGAATGATTTTGGTTGGGAAATGGGCTTCAGGCCACTTGGCGCATCCCAATGGCCCCTATTCTACAGTACTGTGAGGGGTGGGAATTGGCTCCCCAGTCCAATATGGCTAAGCTTTTAGTACTGGCTTCTGCTACAAACATGGAAAACACCACTGATTTTCATATGCACAAGGCTCTGGAGGGGTGGTCTTGGGAGTGAGGAAGTGTGGCTGATATGAGGGTGCCACTATCCACCAAGATTCTCCATGGTTTGGAAGAGGTCTGGCCCGATATTTGCGTATTTAGCTACAAGACTGTTCAGTTTTGAGCTTCAGCCTTGACTGCGTTTTTGGGGCCTTGAGGGAAAGCAAATTGGTGGTTGCATCAAAAGGCGATGTGTCAAATAAGACACTGGAATTTAGCAACCTGCTGTTGTCCAAACAGCAAGTAATACTTCGGACCTGATCTTCTATGACTGATCAGAAGGAGGTGGGAGCAAAGGTTACATTAAAGAGATGTGTTGATCCCAGCTTATGCCTGGTCCATGCTCTATCAAGCTACATTCAGGTCAAGGGAACTGGAACGGAATAACTATTTTGTCATGCTGACTTTGCACCCCTGACTAAATATCAATTTCGGACCATCAACGCTAAGGTTTTGCAGTACTTGGGCCTGCAAGGGGTTGGATTTGGCACCCATCCATTTAGAATTAGGGCTGCCTGTATGTCTTCTGCCATGGACCTTGGCCCACAGTCTATACAACATACAGTGCGGTAGAGATCTCCAGCTTTCAGGAGGTATGTGATTCTTCTCCAGCTCTAATGTGTTCCTGCTTACTGACTTTGTTTTTCTCTCTCTACATTTTAGGTTCAGTTTGGAGAGGTGATGGATCCTGATCTGAAGCCACAGTATGGTGTGTTGGGTGGCACGCCAGACACAAAATTGCCATTTTGGGACTCGACTGGGGTTGAGCGACCAAGCCACAGTGGAGTGGCTGGGGAGAAGAGGCCTTCGTTGGAACGATTTGTTGCCTATTTTATTTGAGGAGCACATTGGACCTGGGAATGACTACTTGATGAAGGGCAGGGCTCTTATTTCATAGGCTTTGAACAATATCTGAGTCATCCAAAATAGGCAGCCAGGAGTACCCTGGTATTGCCAGCCATTTTGCCACACCAAATTTGGCATGGTGAGGGGGATCCCCAATGCCTTAATCTAGCCCCGAGCTGGGTAAATAGGAAAATACGCAGTGCATTGAACAGAGGATTGTCTCACTTTCTTCCTCATCCCACCATAGTTTTTCAATGCCCCAGGGCTCTACAGGGCTGATGGCATACATCTTTCTGAAGAGGGTAGTACAGTATTCTATTCCTGGGAGACCAGCAACAGCGGGTGAGCGCTCTATTGGCTGGCCTGGTGGGAGAAGGGGACTAAACCAATGCTTGTCCCTTGTCTGTCACAGGTAGCAGGAAGAGAATATAAGAGCTCTGGTGTACACCTTGGCACCCCTTTTGGTGAAGGGCCAAGCTCTGAACTGCCTCTTTAGGTCTTAGGATCCAGGGGAGGGAAAGGAGTCTGCCCTTAAGGTGGGTCTGAAGGTTTGCCCTCACTTACAATGTCGTGGGACTTGGGTGGGATGCCCTGGGTCTGCCTTCCAGTTTGAGCTGGCTGGGGAGCAACCCAGCTATTGGGGCTGCCCTGGGGCTTAGGTGTTTTACCCAACAGAAGGCTGAGGAGGGAGTCAAGGGGTGCCTCCTGGCCTCAACTGATCCCACATCAGGTTGCTTCCCCTTTTTGTTCCTTCCCAGATTCAAAACAGTTAAATAACTTCTAGGTCAAATAAATTGGCCCTTATTTAATCCATAATGTATCTGGCCTCATTATTTCATGGTTGATAAAAGCTGTAATTCTTTCTATCACACTGGAGGGGAAATTACTGAAAGGTTTTGTTTCTTTAAAAAAATTATCCCCTCCTTTATCCCAGAAATTGAATCCGTGGCAGCATTCAACATCATTTTTTAAAAAGTACCCTTAAAAATAAATACATTTGCAATCCTTTTAATTATTATAAGTATTAAAGTATTGAATTATTATACATATCAAAATATTTACTATTAATATATTATCAATATTAAATTATACATAAATATTAACGTATATCTTATAAATATTAATTTATTAATTATTACTATTAATGTACCATAAAACTAGCTGCAAATCTAAAATATTAAGAAGTTTAGAACGTGCATGAACATGATACAATGATAGAGTCTGGACAAATACATGCGGTCATCGTGAAAATATATTGGCAGATAGAAAAAGTTAAGGATGTCAGTACTCTTGTAGCACAGGCAAAAGAGAGCTAAAAAAATTGTGGAAATGAGAAAAGTTGATTCAGGCTTAAAAGAAGGTGAAGGAACTTGTGGCACTCTGTGGTTTTCACAGGGACAGGAGGCTCCTGTTTGGGGATCAACACAGAGGCGAACCCCCTCTCTGTAGCACCAATATATGCACAGCATGGTAAAGACTGCTGCTCAGACATAGAGCTGTATGTTGTTAATAATAGGTCATGGCTGCACTTGCCAAAGTTGTGTGCCAGTATCCTTTCTTGTTCGTACAGATGCAACACTGCATGACCCAAACCAGTTGTACAATATGTTCCCTAGCAATATCATTTAAAAATCTGAAGGAATGTGCTTAGTGGCACCTAAGTGGAAAACCCCAAAATGACAAAATAGGCCACTGTTGCAGTCATCTATATGGGATGGAAGACAGTCCCTAGGAAAAAGCTAAGGCAAGAAATGAATTCTGAAAAGTGTTGGAGCTGTACTACAATGGAGATCACACATAAAGGGCCTAATTGGTATAGCAGTGAGATCCAATGCCACAAATAGCCATTCATAATCATATGCAATTAACATATCAATAGTTCCTTTTTAGAATTATAGTCCATAAGCTAACTAAGCTCCATTGTAAAGAAGCTTGGCAAGACAGAGTTATTAATTAAAATCCTTTTGAAAATCTGGTGTAGCACTCATATCCTTTTCGGCCTTTTTTCAGTGACAAGCCCCAAACCTGGGGCATGCTTAGTTGGGGGGGGGGAGAGGAAGAGAAACCAGGGGGGGTCATTTCCTCCCAAGCAAGCAAAAAATAGAGAATCATTGGTAATACTGGACTAAGGCATTTTATTTATTTTTCAAGATTGATTGCACACCTTTCCTCAAAAGTGTAATTTCCTAAAACATATTTAAAACTTACCTGTTTTCAAAATGAATGAATTATCTAAAACATCAACAAAAACAGACAGATGATAAACACACACACATGCATACATACACAAGTGGAGAACCACAGCGAAGATTTATAAAGAAAACGGTCTTCTCAGCCATGCCTTGGAAGGCATATAATGATGGTCCCTTGAGTGAATTTTCCCAGGCACATTATCTCATGGGGAGTCACATTAGCAAGATCTCACTCTGTGCACTGACCTATCTTACCTCACAAATAGAGGCCAGATTTCCCACAATCCCAGAAAACCCAGGCATTGGCCATGCTGGTTGGATTTTCTGGGAGCTGAAATCCAAAACACCTGAGAAGCACAACCCTATTGCATGTTGACTCAGGCTTGGTAACTAGTACAGAGCCAATGCAGCAATGCAAGTAATATTTCCTTTCTGTACCAGCTATAGCTTTGGAAATTGTGCTGTGGTGCTCCAACCTTGAGGTTACCAGAGTGTGGATGGCCACAGCTAGATCCCAATAATTGAAAAAGGACCACAGATGGCTTATCAAATATCAGATACAACTGATCAACAGCACTAATTGCTTCCATCTGGGCTCCAAGGAAGTACATTCCTGGAACACTCTCAGAATGTGGACCTGTTATTTCAACAATAGTTTGAGCATACCGAGGGCAAGGCCAAATAAACCCACCCCCTCAGATTAAAAAAAAAAATCATCAGACAACATCACTGTTGTATACTTAGGACTTTATCAGACAAGCCTCTTTACTCGTTCTTTTGCCAGCGTATTTTGTGCCATTTTTATGCAGGCCAAACAACCCCCCCTCCCAGACCTTACCTTCAGTTCTGGTAACAGGAAGCCCCAGCATTGACGGAGAGTGAACGGAGCTCTGTTAACTTCTGCGCTCATGATCTCAGTGAACCTCACAAGAAGACATGAGCATGGGGAAAAAATAAAGAAAAAGAAACACAAAAAACATTCACACAAGCACAAAAACACACTAAAAAAATTACAAGTAAACTGGGAAGGTAAAAAAGAAGAGCGTCCCCTACCTGGCTGTACTGATCTTACCCAGAAGGGTTCTGTCATTCACACTGCATTCACGTGAGCACAATGACGTGAAGTTTCAAATGCCGGCAATGCCAACAAAAAAGTAGAATGGGAGATATATTGATGGCTTGACCCGTCAATAAAAAAGTATGCCTTATTCCCTACACATGATCATGAAAAGATTATGTTGTCTGGTATGTGTGCCCTTTCGTGTTAATTAGGCATCATTATGATGCCATATTTGCCTGGTCTGATAAAGTCCTTAGATTCAAAGCTGAGTTTGTTCATCCTCATCAGTGTGCAATGATCTCCAGACACTGGATCCAGGTTAGATAAAAAGAGATATATAAAATTATGTCGTATATGTCATATTTATGAATTTCATTATAAACCTTTATAAAGACAAGCTAATTGAACCTGCTAAGATTGCACCAGACTAAGCAACTGCATCACAGATCAGGCCCATTTCAGTCCATCATTCCAGTTACTCCTTTTTCCGCAAATCATTGGCTCATATTCAGGTTGGTCTTAAAATTCTTCTGATTTGAAATCTCAACTCCTTTGACCATTTTGAATTCATATTTAAGGTGTAGAATTTCAAAATCTTTGGCATGTGAATGTAATCTAATATTAAAGCAACAAAATATTGGTAACAGTTATTTTGTTTTGAGATAAGCAATTCCTTCTAAGCACTGCAGCTAGAAAATGATGGATTCTAGAGTATTATAGGGCATAATTTTTATTCCTACTACTCTTTGAAACATATGCCTTATTTTCCATCATATTATCATCACCAAATGATGGGAATTAGAAACAAACAATATGATTAATGGGAGCACAGCCCCATAAGAAAGTCTCACATTTATGTTATTATGGAACTTCAATTATTTGGCAATATAAAATAGGAACATTGTACATCATCATTCCATTCACTCATATTTGTGACTCCTATCTGGCTAAGTTTTCAAAGCCTTCTCTTGCTAGTTACAAGTGAAGAGAAGTAGGTGAGAAACATGTCAGGGGAATATTGTGTGGCAATAAAGAAGCAAAATAGTCTTATTCCTGCTCATAAATTCATTTGTGAAGCACTGGATTTAGCCATATGAGATCTGTTGGTGTTACCGGTCATGTTTATGGCACTATTATTATAATTATGTTTCATGTATATCAATGGTACATTTTTATGTTTAAAAACTGGGTGGGGTGAATTTCAGACGTATCCCACATACCATATACATAATTTTGTAGTTTACATGATGGTGCATTATTGACCCCAATCAATGACTTCAGTGCAACTGTATTGTTTTAGCAGGCAAGGAAAGGTCAAAAGTAAGGTTTGTTTGTTTGTTTGTTTGTTACCCTTAGGAACAACTAGGTATTTTATTTACATGGCTTTCTTGAGTACATTTGATTGGTGCAGTGGTAACAGTTTGGGTTGCCTGGTTTTTCTGTTGACAGAGAGTCAGGTAATTTTTGTGTGTGAAAATAATCTAACGATAGGGCCCACTATGGGAGCTCTTATGTTGCTGAAATAAATTTTCTCCTCTTCTTCTATACTATCTGCCTATATTGTCAGCTTTCAGCAGATGAACTCTTATTGTTCTGCTTCATTTTACTCCTTACAGATAGAGATCTTGATTAAACAAAGTAAACGGTTAAATTGCGATTGGAGATCTTTACAATGTAATGACTAGTTTTTAAGGGTGTGATTATCCCTTTCTATATGTATTATTGAAACAACATTACCAAAGGACAATCGACAATATACAAGACCCAAGCCTGTTTAAATCAACACATTCAAAAGTGTTAGCTGTCCCCTCCCCCTTTTCCTTCATTCTCTATCCAATATTCTGGCTGGCAAACCTTATCCTAGTGCCAGTAGTACAGTGCTGGGAACTAACAGCTCAACAACTCACAACTGTTATAGAATTCTAATGAAGAGGCTGCAGAGCAGGAGAAGAAAATACATAAAAGTTGCATTAATGGTTTTCAATATTTTGTCATACAAATCTTATTATAAAACCAGTTTATATTTGAAAATTATATTTTTTAAAATCAGAAACCCAAGTTCTGCAGGCTAATATTTTGCTAGTTATATGGAAAAACCTGTATTCAGAACGGTGGCTTTAGATCAGCATGTGAGAGTTGCTTCTGCACCCATTCCAACCTTTCCCACCCTGTTGTGGCCAGATTTTTGTCCATCACCTCTCTCCTGCCACCTTTGGTCACACTTGACCCTTGTCCCTTTGTCTCCATGCAGTGCCATTGCTAGGCTGAAGTGGTTCTGAGCAAGGTGCCCCCATTATCATCCTGTATGCTTCACCACCCTGCTTTCTTTCTACCCACTACCCCAGCAGGTTGCCACAGCTTTTGAGGGGGGGCAATTAGATCACTTACTTTGATCCTTCACCTGTTGCTACATGATGGGAGGAGAAGAAATATGTTGGTTCCTTTTTTCTTCTTCACAATTTTTTACATGTGTTGTCTTGCATGCTGTGCAGTCCAGTGAGTACTGTAAAAAGTCAGGGAGGGGGAATGAAAACAAGACTTCTCCATTCCTTCCAGGCTGCCTAGTCCCTTTCCCTCATATCTCACTCTCCCCTAGCTTACCAAGGGGTGATCACAACATCTTATTTACCTTATTTTTGTTAACTGCTAAAAAACACAGGCAAGTTTCACACCAATACTCCAGCTGCACAGGCCATCTTTAGCTAACACGTTGTAAACCACTTAGGAAGTGCTTTGCACTGATAAGTGGTATAGAAATATAAATGCTAATGCTATGCTATCTTTATTGGCCCAGAGAAACTAGAGCTTCACTCTGGAGCACATTCTACCTCTTCTGTGTAAGAGGAAGGAAGGAAGGAAGGAAGGAAGGAAGGAAGGAAGGAAGTTGCTGCTGCAGCAGCTCTGCTGCTTTTGGGAGCCCCTTCAGGCATCAGGATCCCAGAGCTCTACTCCATGCTCCGCTGTTAGCAGTGTCTCCCAAATTTTGACTTCCCTAGCCTCCCCAGAACACAATGAATTCAGAAATAATTTTTGAAAAGTGGTGATACAAGCTGGTATATCATATGCACCCTCAAAATGCTATATAAATCCAGGCCTTAGATTAAATGCAAGGAATAGCTGCAAGTATGAGGACTGGCAGAAATTAACTGGATGCAAATAATAGTAAAATATTAGTTTCTCTTTTGATTATATGAGAGGATAACCCATCCAAACCCCTTTCTTTAGTTTCCCCTATTTTCATTTCAAATGAGACGTGTTGGCTAGAAGTCCATTTCCTCGGGATGTTTGATATCACTCCTGTCAAGGTGATTGCTCAGAGTAACAAACTTCTTTGCCTTAACTTGTAGTTTCAGACAGTAAACCTGCCACTAGCTTTATTGGC
Organism: Gambelia wislizenii; assembly: GCA_030847615.1. Classification (NCBI taxonomy): domain Eukaryota; kingdom Metazoa; phylum Chordata; class Lepidosauria; order Squamata; family Crotaphytidae; genus Gambelia; species Gambelia wislizenii. The sequence goes on along the minus strand of JAUMIR010000003.1, from coordinate 200,348,799 downwards.
AAAGATTCTAAAACTATTTGATTGATATTCTTCCCTAATTTATATGAACAATACTTTGCAATGACAAATGACAACCCAAATTTAAGAGAGTTATTTCATATGTTGTGCTTTGTACTCTAATCCAAATACTTCTGTTTGCCCTTATTAAATATTTGGAGGATTGACTATTTCTACTCCTCTTTGAATATGTGTGTGTGTGCGTGAGAGAGAGAGAGAGAGAGAGAGAGAGAGATGATCTTCACAAATTATGTATACATTCCAATAAATGTGCATTCAGAGCAGGGTGGATAAGAAAATAAAATCAGGGAAAGAAAGATGGTGCAAGACTGATAACGAATCACTGCTAAAGCAGTGTATGAGCATTATCCAAGCCAATTATGCACTTCAATCCTTGGTCCCATTTACTTAATTTCATTTTTAAAAAAATCATTTACCATTGAGATAAGGATTTCCCTAAGTCTAAGGACTTTATCAGATGCAGCAAATACGACGTCATAACAACACCTAAAGAATGCGGAAGGGCGCCTATACTGCACAACGTCATGCTATGGCGATTTTAAGTAGTAAATCAGGCATTCCTTTTTATTGATGGCCCAAGCCATCAATAGATCTGCCGTGGTGCTTGAGGTTTGTGTGTGTGTGTGTGTGTGTGTGGTTTTGCTGGGGTCTGAAACTGTGCGCCATTGTGCTCTCATGATTACAGTATGAATGGGTGGTCCTGCCAGAAAACTTCTGAGTCAGAACGCGAAAACCAGGTATGGGACATTCTTTTTATGAACATCCCCAGTGTACTTGGAAGATTTTATGTGTGTTTTAATGCCTGTGTGTACATTTTTAGTTGTAATTTAGCTGGGTTTTTTTTAACTTTTAAGGGTGCTCACAGATCTTCTCACGAGAACCACTGAGTTCACATGGCCCAGTGAATGCAGAAGTAGATGACACGAGCGTTTGTTCCCCAATAATGCTGGGGATGCTTTTTCATGGTGTTATGGGAAGGTATGATAAAAAGGGTTATTGTGACAGGACACAAACGCTTCAAAATATGGTGCAAAAGAAACATTTTCAGAGGCTGGTCTGATAAAGTCCTAAATGTCAAGTCGGATCAAAATTGGTTCATAAATGTGGGTCCTACAGCAAAATATGCAGAAATCAAAAATATTTATTTTGCTTAGGCTGTACTTTCTGTATCCTTGGATTAGCCCCTAAACAGCAGGGCCAGAGGAGAGTCTGATTTCACTTCATCCTAGCATAGGAATACAATACAATACTGCAGTACGATCGTTCAAATGCATTACAAACTAAGGACTTTATCAGACGCAGCAAAAACTGTTTCAGAAGAACGCAACGAGAACAGAAAAGGGTGACATTACCAGACAACAATGTCCTTCAGCTATTCCAGGAGAGTAGCGTGGGCATAAATAAGATGTTCCTTTTTATTGATGGCTTAGCCCATCAATAAAAAAGGGAGGCTTTATTCATGCCTGCACTATGCCCCCGGAATGGCTGAGGATGCAGGCGTCTGATAATGTCACCCTTTCTGTTCTCATAGTTTTCTTGTGACACAGTTTGGGATGCAGTTTTGTGCTGCATCCCCCCCCCCATGTCTGATAAAGTTCCAGGGCTGCATTTACATGGCAGGTTTTATTACGATAAATTGTGCTTTAGTGCTTTTCCGCATCAGTGGTGGGTAGTTTACATGGTCTATGGAGGAAACAGTTGTATTTTGTTGCACTTTGGTTTTTCTCGCTTTGAGACTCAGGCAGCCAAATGTGGTGGGGGTGTGGCCAAGCATTGGAGAGGAGACAAAGGAATGCCATAGGAATGTCTGCCCTGGCCCCAACTCCGTGTGCTTAACAGCTTAGAGGCAAAGAATGTCACTCTTTGCCTCTTTCCCCCCAGCTCCCTGCTCACAAATCAAACTCCAAACGGAAGGTTTTTTCTCCTTGCTTAACAGCTGATTGACAAAAGGGCCAGTTACAGGACAGAATAAAGTGAGCAAAATTCCAGATTTCCCTCCTTTCGGAACAGGGGTGAATAGTTCTTAAGATTTATGGCTAATTTGGATGAGTTTAGGCAAACAAAGGTCGGGGGGATGGCCAGGCAGCTCTATCATTATCATTAAAGCCAGCAGAAGACAGAGAGGAGGGTACCTTCGTCTGCATATAAATCAACAAAAAGGAGGAAGACCATGGAGGAGATGAATAATTAAGTGGGAAGGAAAGCAGACACACACACACACACACACACACACACACAAGCAGCTGGCTAGGATTCCTTTGCTCTGCAGTGCTTTTCCCATGCTAAAAGCAAGCCGGTTGGCTGGGTGTTTAAAGCAAGCAGTAGACATGAAGGATTTTAAGATTTCCTGAGTCTCCCTCCTGGCTCCACATCTAGCCAGCCCACCACTTCATCATAAGAATCAATCACAGTGCAGGTCTGCTGCAACTGTATCCGGAAGATTGCTGGTAATTCACACGGACTTGCCATTCATACTAGCAATGATGCGCTAAGTCGAGCTACTTTTCAAATAAACCGGCAAAAGTAGCGACATCCCTTGAATGAGGAAGTGAATGGAGCTTCTTTCACCTCCTCGTTCATTGCCAGGAAGCCTTTGGACGGCAGGGAAGGTAAGTGCAGCATGGGGAGTTCTTTTGCTAGCATAAAAAGGAGAAAGGTTATGACAGCAAAAGAACAGGCTTTTAGGGGGGGGGGTCTGATAAAGTCTGATAAAGATTAAGACATACTGGGAGCCCAAGCTGTGTTAAGTTTAAGAAACCCTATAATATCCCCCCCCGGGTGTATTCATTCAACAATTTTTAGGACTTTATCAGACAAGCCCCTTAAAAGTGTTCTTTTGCTGACATAAAAAAATCAATTTTTATGCCAGCTGTGATGTCCAGCCAGGACTGTTTGAATCTCCCCTGCAATTTTCCTTCGTTTTAGTTCAGGCCTTAGTATGTCTGAGCATAGGAATGTTTTATTGTATTAGAGTTGTGGGAGGAGCTGAAGAATTCCCCTGCATTTTTCCCTGTTTGGTTTGTCCCTTCCCAGTAAGCTCTGTTTAGCTAGAGGTTTCTTAGTTTTTTGCTCAGTCTTTGCTGTGATCTTGCAGGGAGCTGTCTTATTGGTGGCAAACAGGCCCAGACCGCCGGGAAGGGCATTTCTTACACCATTTAGCCAAATTAGTTGCCAACAACAAATAAGTCAAAGGAATCAGGAGCTGAAAGACCCTGCACCAGCTCGATTGAGTGAGGAGATCAAACCAAGATCAACCCAGAGAGATGACACCCTGAAGATTGCTGAAACTCAGACTGTAAAGTACCTTTTATTTCAAGCTTTTAGAACTGGGGAGGAGAAAGCCCTTTACTTTTGTTCTTTAAAATAAACTTCCTCCTTTTTTGAACTTTATATTCAGCATCAGAGCCTTTTTGGGTAAAAGAGTTTGATCTCACCAGGGTACTGGCGTTGCACACCCAAACCTGCCACCACCTTTAGTTGGGTGTGCCTTCACACCAGCAAAAGAACGTTCCCCACTGCACTTACCTCTAATCCCGGCAAAGGCTTCCCAAGCAATGAAAGAGGAAGTGAATGGAGCTCTGTTTGCTTCCTCATTCAAAATCCTGTGTATTCTCACGAGAATACATAGTGTGGGAAATTAAAAAATAAAACAAAAATAACACTTAAAAAGTTACACCAAGCACCTAAACACACTACAAAACTTCTAAGTAACCTGAAGAGGGTCATAAAAACTGTGTCACTTACCTGGCTGTCACAATCTCACCCGGAAATGTTTGCACCAGACCGGCTATTGATGCTGCATTGACACGAGTACAATGGTGCGAGGTTTCACACACCGGCAATGCCGGCACAAATGCACCACAGGGATCTATTGACAGCTTCAGCCATCAATAAAAAACTACGGGTTTTGGTGGGGACATAACAGCGAAAGGGTGACGTTGTCTGATATGCCTGCCCTTTCGCAGTTATGTGGCATCATTATGACACCATATTTTATGCATCTGATGAAGTCCTTAGACTTAAACTTTAGTCTGTTTAGAGGCTGCTCATAATGGGAGATGAAAGCCAATGTGGTATAGTGGTTTGGGTGTTAGGATGTCAGCGGACCAGTGTTCAAATCACCACTCAGCCATGAAAACCCACTGGGTGATCTTGGGCAAGCCACATTCTCTCAGCCTCAGAGGAAGGCAAAAGGCAAACCCCTTCAGAACAAATCTTGCCAGGAAACCCTCATGATACCTCTTAGGGTCACCATAAGTCAGAAATGACTTAAACATCACCATCAATCATCATCGGAGTCCCTATGCTGCAGTTAATGTAGCTTGTGTATATATCCAACACAGGTAGTGCTGCTGAAACCAAATAAAAAAACAAACACATGTCATATTAATGGGGAAAATAATTTACTTTTACTTTGCATGGATGCTTCTTTGCAAAAGCTTTGTAATAAAAGCTTTCCAGACAGATTCTTTTCTCAGATCCATGCAAGTTCCAGAGCTCCAGGAGCAGAAGAGATTAGCAACATCTACCCCTGTGATGGTAGAAGCAGGAATAAAGAGACCAAACACAAATAAAGAGACCACACATATAGCTGGGATATAAAGGGCCACTTTTATTTAGCTATAACCTATTTAAACCCATTCTGAGAAATCTGCAATGGGGGAGCAACCTAGTGTGGAAATTGTTGGGGCAGAAGGTCAACTCCAAGACCCCCTCAATTTCCCTTGGGTGAAAACACCTGAACCTTGGAGAGAACCCATAAGCTGGGTTGCTCCCCAGTCAGTCCACATTTGGAAGGCTGACCCAAAAGTCCCTCCCTCAATTTGCATAAATTAAAGGGAGGAGTTTATCCCTCAGGCCATCCCCAAAAGAGGTCACTTTCCCCACCCCTCAATTTGCAGGAACTAAAGGGGCAGTTCCAGCTCCCCCCTTCACCTCCAAAAGGGGTAGGTGCCAAAGGTGCTCACCAAACTACCAAAATCGCCCCCTCTACCTGCCACAGAAAAGGAGCAAGCATTTGCTTAGCCCCTTTCTCCCACCAGATTGTCTAATAGGGACCTCAAATCCCCGTTGCAGATCTCCCAGAAAATTAAATGCCCTACATCAAACAGAAAAACCCCATCAGCCCTATGAAGAGCAGGCTTCTTAAATAACTATATCAGAGAGGGGTAGATAATGCCCTAAAGCCTTCTCCGTTGCCATGCGGAGAACATAATTAACCCAATACCAGGATATGAAGAAAAGGCACACGGGCACTCCCGCTCCAGGGAGGCACACAGGCTAGGAGCATTCCTATTTGAGGGAATAGCTGACATCACCATAGAAGTACATCCAGTCTCAGTTCCTTCCAACCAACAACCCCTCATTTAAAGGATCAGATCATTCCTTTCTCCATTGTTTTTCTATTGATTTTTCTCCCTGCATTGCCATTTGAGGATGGAAAGGACAGGATGCTATTTTTTTAAAAAAAGAGTTGGAGCCTACCAGAGTTTACAAGGTGAACAGAAAGAGATTGAGCTTGAATTTTCTGCTCTTACTTTGTGGCATTTCTAGAGCTTAAGATGCGTTGAAATGGTGGCTACCGGTAGAAGGAGAGACACAGACATTTTACCATCTTTAAACTCTGACTTCTCATTGGACCCAAGAAAGAGTCAAAACAAGACTGGAAAGCAGGGGAGGCATTCCTTGAACCACTTTCCATTTCCATGGCTGTTTATTATCAGCAATATTCGGAGGTTTTCAAGATCAGCTTTGTAAGCTCTGATAAAAGTTTGGGGAACTTTGAGTGATAACACAATTGCAGAGCCTATTATGAATATAGATGAAACTGAAGTAACAGGGGACAAACGTCCATATGCATTTGCATTCATAATTTCTTGAATGCTGAATACATTTGCCTGCCTGGTAGGATGTCAGTAAACCACTGGTACTTTGCTGAGATAAATGATGTCTGTTTTATGGCTAATTCCTCATTTTATCTTCTCTGACCAATTTAGACAAATAACATGGATTTATCAGCCTTTTATCATGATGGGCTGCTTTTTGTTCTAATCTTACTTCTATCACAAACAAATTTACAAAGACTAAAAGGTCAACAGTATTCAATGTGTAAAACCTGGCCAACTAGTATGGGGTGGGGGGAAAGAAGGAAATAAAAAACAAGGATAAAGGAAAGTTGCAATCATACTTGTGTGGGTTTTTTTATTATTATTTTTAAAAAGACATACAAATCAAGAAAAAGAAGGAGCATTCCCCAAGCACAGGGTAAAAGAAGCAAGTGACTTGTCAGGTGTTTGCAAAACTGAGAGTAGCCTTTAACATTCCCAACCAAGACACTTGTATGGCTTTAAATGTATGGTATTAGCAATTTGGGGTCCACTATGGGAGAAAAATGGGGCATAAAATAAATAAATGAGATGGGTCCTATATGGGAGGCAGGACATTAATTAATTAAATCTAATAATAAAATAATTGCGATTTTTCAAAAGCCACTTAAAAACAAACAAACTGGAAGATGAACTCCAGTGAGTTACTCCTCTCACAAAAGCCATGCTGGCTTGGTTTCCTGGATCGAAATTTCAATCTGGGGTAACACCAAAGAAATGTTTACCAGTTACTACTATATGGCAAAGTTGTGATGTTGGAAACCACTTGCCTGTGCCAAACCATGCAATGGTAAAAGAGTTAACTTTTAAACAACATTTTAAACCTAGTTCACAATTTGCTATCCTTTAAATTCAGAGCCATACATGCAACAATACTGGTAGCTTATTGGCTCTTTTATAAGTTTCCCTCATGGAAATTTGGCCTAGCAATTTACTTTGTTCCAATCTTCTCATTTTAAAAATAGCGATGGAAAAGCTTCCCTTGTGCTTTCAGGAAATCCACTAGCAAGGAACTTTTAAAAGCACTACTATGAACATATGCATGCTAAAACTTCCACAGAAGGTAGAGTGTTGGAACCTTGAGACTACTGGATAGTGACAAAGTACCGTAACTCCTTTTTGCATAGTCAACAACATCCTACATCCTATTACCAGAGCCAACTGATATAGTAATAGTAGAACAAAAGTCTCTTTCAGGCAATACCAAAATTGGTTTAGTACAGTACTTCATTTTACAAAGCCTTTGACAAAAAGACTCTTTTTTACAAAGGTTATTTATGCCCACCCAGCCCCTGTTTTCCTTGTCCTATGTCTAGTTGGATGGATTTTTTTGACAGCTGGGAGGATGGTGAAGGAGAGGAGAAGAAACACAGCTGGGCTTCTCTATACAAGGCTATAAAATGTGGATTGATGGGCACTAATGCCAATTCACAGCGATTTTCATTTGTCTCCATTATTATTATTATTATTATTATTATTTTGCAAGATCGCAAGCATGTGAAGCTATCCATGTTGGTTGCTCAAATGGCATGCCTGCAAATCTAGATGGTGGGTGCAAATGAATTACTCTTGTTTTTATTCCCACCAGTTGGGAATTCTGCCACCAAACAGTATTTTTAAAAAAAAGCATATCAAAGGTGCAGAAGTGTGATATTCTGCTTAAATAAACAGAAAAATAGGGGGGAAGGGTTGTTTTGCTGCCTCAGCATACAATTGTTACATCAAAAATCCAACATTTCAGTTCAGGGCACTTGTCTTGCCAACAAGCTTCGGCCCCTGAACACATCCAACCAATCTGCTTTCCATTTCCACTCTTATTGGGAAGCCACATAAAAACAAATTGGTTGTCCCAATAAGTGGGAATGTACATTTCCTTCAGAGTTTTTTTTTTTTTTTTTAAATACAGGAGAAGCCTTTTCCTGTGGAGTATTTGGCATTTTTGCCTCCACTCCTTCCAAATATGGTGGATTGATGTGGAATCCCATTTAGACAAATCATATTCTCCTTGAATTCTATGAGAAGTATTTTCGCCATATAGATAACCCTAGATTTTCAGTGTTGGGTTGCAGCAGTGTATCTGCAGTAGACAATGCAATAAAGCTTGAGCTGGAAAAGAATAGGATTCAGTTCCATCCAATTGTACTACAGTGTCTATGCCTGCCAACAATAGGCAAGTTAAACAACCAGTTATAGATTTTCCTTGTTTTTTTTCCAAGCCGTGAGGCCGTGTTCTGGAATAGTTTCTTTCTGACATTTCGCCTGCATCTGTGGCTGGCATCTTCAGAGAATGGTTGGGTAGGAGTGTGTGTAGAATTTATATCCTGTGAATCCCTGTTGGGGAGTATATGTGTTCACAGGATATAAACTCCACACACACTCCTACCCAACCATTCTCTGAAGATGCCAACCACAGATGCAGACAAAACGTCAGAAAGGAACTCTTCCAGAACACGGCCTCACAGCCCGGAAAAAGTCCAAGGAAATTCTATGGATGCCGGCAGTGAAAGCCTTCAACTTCATTAAACAATAGTTATCTCCAGAATCTCTTACTGAGCATACTTAAGGGCAAAACAGAGAGGAAAGGGGAAAGCAGATAAACATGCCTGACCAGCTACTTCCCAGCATGATGAAAAAGCATAGGTCTATAAGTTCAGCCAGCAAAATAGAAAACATAAGAGAAGTGGAAGGTCTTGAAAAGAAAAAATATCATCCCAGGATGCATTTTGGAAGTAGTTTTCAAGTGGTGTCTAGAAGGTTCAAAATGTTTTTGTTTACTTATACAAGGCTTACCTGACCTGGTTGTTTCATTTCATATGTGTGGATAAAAAGTTTGCAAGAACAAGTTGAACTGCTCTTCTTTTCTCCCCCCCTTCTTTTTCTGTGTGTGTGTGTGTGTGTGTGTGTGTGGTGTACGAACCTACCCTATTCTTTCCATTTTATTTCTGCCTCTGGTACCAATTTTTTCCATTAAAAATGAAATGCCCATGAGCCCATCTACAGTATACCAGTACTGTTGGCCCTCTATATCCATGGATTCTGCATCCACAGATTCCATCATCCACAGCTTGAAAATATCACACACACAAATCCAAAAAGCAAACCTTGACTTTGCCATTTTATATAAAGGACACCATTTTACTATGCCATTGCATATAATGGGACTTGAGCATCCACAGATTTTGGTAACCACGGAAGGTCCTGGAACCAAGCCCCAGTGGATGCCAAGGACCCACTGTACTTTGTTCACACAGTGCAGCTTGCCATTATTCTACTCATGAAAGGGTGCTGGCTCCCTCATGTGAGTTTGCTACTTAGCGGAGTGTGTTCTTCCACAAATTGGCTTCCAACATGCCTTCACAACTAACTCCTAGTTCCCTGAACTAATCAGTTTGTTGATCATCAAATGCTGAGCAACTGGAAGCTCTTGGATAGCTCTTCTTCAGTTTACCTCATGAAGAGCAATATTAGTTGATATGTGATTGTGACAATGACCTCTGCACTCTATCAAGGACAGAAACTAACTGAAGACAAAGTAATACAAGGGGACAAATTAATTAAATTTAGCATTTGCCTGGGATCTATTCATTTATATATTTTTTCAATGCATATGCCACAGCTTTCAGCATGGCACTGCTCAACATATTGAAATGTCCATCCTTTCAAGTGAGTTCAAGTAATACAACAAGTCACTAAAAAAATAAAATGCAGATTAAGATTGAGAGAGAGAGAGGAAAGAAGAGAAAAAGAAGCTATACTGCAGCTTCCCAAGGAACACAGAAATCATCATTCTGATCTTTCTGCATGTCTAGTTGTCCACTGGATGATGTGATTTAAACATGATTTTATTACTCAAAAATGCTCTTAAGAAGGGAAATTATTTGTGAGAAACACACAACTTTTACTCCATATGCATGACATAGTGCCCCTTGTGGCCACCGCTATCAGAGGTTTTTTTTTTACACACTTCTGCTTACTGCCAACTGTGTGCGAGTGCCATGATTTGAATTATCTCGTATCGTGGGGCACTTTATTCTGCAACACATTCTTAAATTATACAATAAAATCAGGCTATAAAACAGAATGTGAACTACACCCACTTAACTTCCAGTATTTTTGTGTTTATTAAGATGGCTCTTGTTTCTAGAACTTTCCATCCCTACACTCTTTTTAAAAAATCAGCAGCAACATTATCCTTTACTTTGCCTGTATTTTAAAAGAATTATGCCTGACTGTTGATTATAGTTATCTCTCTGTTTTAACATATATCAACTACAATTTGCTTTGCTGGATTTTGTAGAATCACACTTTGGTTTACAAAGATTCATCCACTTGTGCTACTGCAGATAACTCACTTCACCCCTGAAGTTTGTTAGGTGTAACCTGCTTCCCTCTGTCTCTGTTAATAGTAGCTCATCTTCCCATTACTTGGAAGTTTGGGGGTGGGAAGAAATACACCCTGCTAGAGGAGAAAGCCCTCTGCATATTGATCTAATTAAATGCTTTCTTTAAAAAAAAAGAATGAGGGGAAATAAGGATTAATTACTGTTGTGCTGTGCAGAGGTAGAAGTATATACGTAAATAGATCATCTTGTTCTTTCTTCGTGTTCCCATCCTCTTCCCTGCCTCTTCTCTCTTTCTCTCCCCCCCCCCTCTTCACTCCCTTATAGCCATATAGCAGACAGAAAATGAATTTCAAGCATTAGGGCCTGAGAGACAGGGGAGCTGCAACTGCTGAGTTAGTGTCCCTCCCATAGCTCTGGCCAGCAGCTCTGACATCCCTGCACAAAGTAATCACAGATCACAGCATTTAATCACTGAAAACAAGCACTCTAGAGGACAGCAGTGTCAATATCCCACTCTCTCATTATCTGTTTGGATTGCACATCCACACTGTCAGATAAACAGAGTGGAAAATTAAGATTAAAAATATGGTAATTTCATTTCAGGCAGCAGGCACCACTCACTGCCCCTATTATGCTATTGATTACCTCTGAATTCAATTTTTCTTTCAATGCAAACTTTAATCTGTTTGCTACCCAGCAATTCAACTCCCCGAGGGCTATTTGAGAGTAAGTAACCATTTAATCTGATGCTAACTGAAAAATCACCGTCCTTAATGAATTGTGTAAATCATTCAGCTCTGAAGCACCTTTGACTTCTATTTCATTTTTTATTTTCGGCTCGATATAGGAAGGGATCGGCGTGTGAATAATTACAAAGTAGCAAGTATTTTTAAATAGAGCAAATATGATAAAAACCCTATTATAGTGGGGCATGTGTAATGAACAGTACTTTTTAATTTCAAAATAGCTATTCATTAAAAAAAGAATGGAAGATTAAAAAGAGAGGCTCAAAGCTCAAGGTAGAAGTTGATAGACATTGTAATTACATGGTTAATTTCAAAGATTTATATGCTGTTATGATTTAAAAGGAATTTTTATGACCTGACATTTTCATTTGAGAAGATTTTTTTTATTTAAAATTAATCTTCTAGCTCCTATTCTTAATTATTTCTTGGCAAGCGATAAATGGGAATACAAAAAAAATGCCCCATATCGTATTTTAAGCAGAATAAATGCATGTGGATTTGTGAACCGCAATAAAGTGTCCCTACTTACCATACCGGAATCCCTTTGCATTGAAATCCTGCATTAAAAATAAAGAGAAGGAAGTTACTGGCACTTTTAAGCGGCAGCCTGGCTTGCCAGCCCTTGCCATTTTTCTAATATATAGTTAATATTTTAAATAAACATTTTAAAAGATTTGTGGCTACACCATTGAACTTGAATTACCTTTCCCATTTCAACTGCCAATATCTTTCTGACTAACAATTATTCTAAGCTGCGTTTGTTCCATCTTAAAAAATAATGTTGTTAGGGGTTTTTTATATGAGATTTGGGGTGTACTGAAATTTAGGAGATTCTCCTACAACTGACAGGAAACTGAAAGCATGATTCAAGCCTTAAGAATGCTCAGGTGGTTGTTTACAATTGAAATTTTTATAGGATGCTTCCTGTCATGAGTTCATTATGTATGCCAAGCACAAGGCCTGAGGCCTGTTAACACACTGACATGAAGGCGTATTTCTGTTTTGTTTTAACTCACTGAGGTTTACTCGGTTTGCTCTGCACACAGGCATTTTCACTCCAGACTGGTAAAGGCATTAACTTTTATTATGTTCAGACTTTAACAAACTGGAAGCCTGTTATTAAACCAACCCAAGACCTCTCTAATTATCCTGTAATAGGCACTTGGAGAGCACAAGCCACCAACCAAGGCTGCCACCACTATCAACCACCTTCTCCTCGTCATCCTGCAGAGGAGATGGAAAAACTGCTGAAACTAGAAGTTTCCTCAGAAAGTGTCACTGGTGTTTAATCAGCACTGTGCTGGGAAGGCCGGTAAAGCACTTATTACTGGTGAAACAATGGTGCTGGTCATTTATTGCTTTCACGGAGATGTTGCATCTTTTTCATAAGCGCCACCAGTCAGCTCTCTTCCCCTTTCTCTTTATATATTATTCTTGTAATGCCAAAGAACTAAGCTGTTCTGGATATTAAAGAAACAGCACTTATTATTATTATTATTATTATCTTTATTAAAACTTTTTTACACAATTACACTTATTATCCTTCAAACAATCCATTAGCACAGACACCATATAAATCCACATATACAACCATTATCATCTGTCACATACATACCTACATCAAAATTATATATATAGATACACACACACACACACACACACACCAATTACACTACAAAACATTACTTCCTACCATACTGGATCGTAAACTTGCTATTTCTTCTCGTTTAACCTTTCCTTAAACTTGAACAGCATAAGTTCCTTTGCATGTCTATTTCTATACAGTATCTATGTACTTCCACTTAGGCTACTATCTACCTTTCCCGAAACCCTTTACTTAGTTGTCCGAGGATTGAAAGCAACCCTTCCATATAAGTGAATATACGTCAATATGTTTATTTATTGGACTACTTTTCTAAATTCCATTTTCTTTACTTCATTACCTGTTAATAACCTTTGTTACCTGTTAAATTAGTCAGTAATCCATATTGCTGCAACCTCACTCCATTCCGATTTCAAAAAATCTATCCATTTCTCCCATTCTTTCCTAAATTTATTTTTTGTTTTATGTCTGATCCATGCGGTGAGTTCCTCCATTCTCGCTATTTCCTCCATTTTTTAATAACCATTCCTCTATCTTCGGTACTCCTTCTAGCTTCCACTATTTGGCCAGGACTATCCTCGCTGTGGTGGTCATGAAGAATATCAAATTCCTCTGATCTTTTGGGATTTCCTTATCAACTAAATTTAGTAGAAAAAACTCTGGTGTAAATCTAAATCTGAGTTTTAATATTTTCTTTATCCAATTATAGATGTTAATCCAAAACTTTTTCACAATTCTGCATGACCACCACATATGGTAATAGGATCCTACTTCTCTTTTACACTTCCAACATTTTAAATCCTTTTCTTTATAAATTTTAGCTAGCTTTTGGGGCGTCATAAACATTGTTTTATAACAATTTTCTCTTAGTTCCATGCATAATGTAAATTTTATATTTCTTTTCCACAGCTCTACCCAGTCTTCTAATTGTATATTATGTCCCACGTTCTGCGCCCACTTCACCATATATTCTTTCATGATTTTTGCTTCAAATTCCAAGTTCTATAAGATTTTATATACTACTGAAATTTTTATTTCTCTATGTTTTTCCAATAGCTTATCCAAATCCATCTGTTGCTGCTCTATTCCAATTAAATTATTATCCATCTTTTATCTCTCAACTATCTGTCTATATTGGAACCAATTACAATCTATTTGATCTTCCTTTAGTTCTTCTATTGTTTTTATTCTATTCTCACCACTTTGGGTTTTTATCAAATCGTTATATGTCAGCCAATTTCCTCTATTCAGCATTTCCAGCACTTCTGAAGATGTAATGATAAGCACAATGAGCAATAAAACACATTTTTTATGAAATATCTCCAGCACATTAGAGCTGTAAGATTGTCTGGAGAGGCCCATTCTCTCTCTCCTACCACCTTCTCCAGCTTGTTTGGTGGGAACAAGGCCTTCTTGGTGGCTGTTCCCAGACTTTGGAACTCCTTCCCTAGAGAGGCCAGGATAGGCCCATCCTTGCTCTCCTTCTGCAGCAGGTCAAAACATTTTTATGCTGTCAGGCTTTAAAAAACTGACAGGGGTGGGATTTTAATGCTGTGCAGTGCTATTCTACCTACTAAGGACAATGGAGGAACAACTAGAAAGAAGATACAGCAGAATGCTGCAATATGTGACAACAGATGTCAGACTTCTATATGCACAAAGATGGAAAGAGTAGAATAAATCAACTATAGAAGAATGGCTAAGATATATGAACTTTTGGAGATGGACAAGTTAACAATGTTGACCAAAGAAAAATCTCTAAAAACATTTAGGAAAGACTGGGAGTAGTTTATTACTTATTTACGATTGCATTGGAAACAAATATCAGTGGTAGGCTTAGGAAGTTAGGAATAAGGATTAAAATGGGAACAAATAATCAATTATTATTATTATTATTTTTTGCTGGAGTATGAATACATTTTAATATTCAAGATGTATAGTGTAATTTTGGTTTGCATAGTTTTGTTAGGGGTAGGAAGTTATAAGACTTTATTAGACCACCTGCTAAACCTATTCTTTGCCGGCATAATTTTTTTTTTGCCTTTTTTGTCGTTTTTATGCCAGCAAAAGAACTCCGCATACCACACTTACCTTGCATCTGTGCTAAAAGGCTTCTCTGGCAATGAATGAGGAATGAACAGAGCTCCGTTCACTTCCTGGAATGAAATCCCACAGATTCTCACAAGAATACATAGCGCGGGAAAGAAAAATAAAAACAGAAATAACAAAGTAAAAGTTATGCAACGCACATAAACACACTATAAAAGTCCCAGGTAAACTAGGGAAGGGCATAAAAAGTTTGCCACCTACCTGGATGTCACAATCTCACCCATAAGTGTTCTGGCCAGACCGGCCATTGATGCTGCATTCATTTGAGTACAATGGCATGTAGATTCAAATGCCAGCAATGCCAGCAACAAATCACCATTGGGGATCAATTGGGCTGTCAATAAAAAAGTACGTCTTTTTAACAATAAATGATCATGAAAAGGTGGCATCATCTGGTACGTGTGCCCTTTTGTGATCATTAGGCGTCCTTATGACAACATATTTGCATGGTCTGATAAAGTCCATAGTGTATAGTTAATAGTTTTTGTAGTTTTGTGGTGTCCATATGTTGATGTTGTTGTTAGTGTTGTTGTTTATTCTTTTCTTTTCTTTCTTTTTTTTTTTTTTTGTTAGTTATGATGCAACTACTTTGGTCATTTAATCGATGCTTTATATATGTGTTTTAGGCCATAATATTGAGAACACAGCTGCGCTGGGTAGGGCACGTTTCTAGGATGGAGGACCATTGCCTCCCAAAAATAGTACTCTATGGTGAACTTGCCATGGTTCAGCGTAAGAGGGGCGCTCCAAAAAAGCAATACAAGGACTCCCTGGAACAACATCTCAGGCTCGGCCAGATTGATCACCAACAATGGTCCTGCTGCAGCCTTGAGAACTCACGCCGAACAAGTCTTGAAGAGAAACGACAATGCAGAAAGAATCACAACCTGGAAACATCACCCAAGGAAACCTTCTGCTGTGCTTTCTGCAACTGGACTTGTTTATCTCAGATTGGCCTTTTTAGTCATCAGCACGCTTGCAGAAGGAGCGGGATGAGTCCTTCCTGAATCTTCGTTTGCAAAGAAAAGCCAGAGAGAGAGAGAAAGGTTTAGAAAAAATATTTAAAAATTTTAAAAAGTATTTTAAAATGCTGCACAGTGCTATTTTTAAGGTTTGTATATAGTCTAAGTCAATTTTAATATTTTAATGTTTAATGTTTTAATTTTAAATTAATTTAAATTAATTTTTAAATTAAAAAGTATTTTTTTAAAATAAAAGAAAGCAGAAGAGAAGAAGAAGAGAAGGGAATACAGATATCCCTTCATATTCACTGGGGTTTGGTTCCAGGACCTCCCGTGGATACCAAAATCCGTGAATACTCAATTCCCATTATATGCAATGGTATAGCAAAATGGTGTCCCTTATATAAGACGGCAAAATCAAGATTTGCTTTTTGGATTATTACTTTTTTAAAAGAATATTTTCAAGCCACGAATACTTAAAGCCGTGGATACCAAATCCATGGATATGGAGGGACAACTATATATTGTTCTAACATATGTTAGAATTAAGAAGAATTGAAGAAAAGAATTTAAAAGAAGGTAGGAATAAAATGTTTCAGTTGGTGCCAGAAATTGCAGGTAAATAGTCTGGGGCAACAGAAAAATCGTTTAGATTGACTACATGGTTAACTACTTGTTAACTGCACACATCTGCTTCCTCTTTTTGACAGGATGTACTTTGACTTTTGGGGTGGAATTATAATCTTATTTTTCAAAAAACATTAGGCACAGCACATCCCCATACTGGCAACCCTTGCAATGATACATACCGTGTAATGCCAGGTGAGAATGGTAAAGACAGAGCTTGAGAAAGTTACCTTTTGGGGTTACAACTCAAAGAATCACCCAGCTAGCCTGGCTGATTTCAAGTTCTCATCTCCAAAAGGTAACTTTCCTAGCCCTGGCTGAAGAACATCTATGAAGAACCTATGGTCCTGTCTATACGGTCAAAATAATACATATGCGATGCAAAAGATCAGTGATCCATTCAAACAGCCATTCGCACAAATACGTATCATTCAGAAGGGGGACAGACAAATCCACCGCAAAATCCATGTGGCCCAGTCCGCTGTCTCTGGGGCTTCATACAGATTTTCTGAAAAGCTCCATACGACTTCCAAAAGTGTGACAGTTTGAATACTCACATTCACACAGATATGAAGAGACAGTGCAAACTGATTGGCTGGATGAGCACAGGGGGCAGGTCTAGCAAAGAGGGAAAGTGGCTGTGGCCGCCATGTTGGATTTTTGGCTAAGCAAGGGTCCGGTATGTCGATCAAACAGCAATTTTATACTTTTTAATTTAATTTAATTTGTAAATATGAAGTGTTGCTTGTGTGCACCCTGGGATACTGTTGTTTTTTTAAAAATTGGCGGCGACAGATTTAAAATCATGAGTAAATCACTTGCAGCCGTTGTCTGGCTAGGAGGGCATGCAAAGTTTAGGAGGCTCTTTTGGCTGTGTAGGCAGAGCACAACATTGCAAACGCCTGCCTTTTTGGATGTGTTCATATTTTCCCCCCCTCGTATAGACAAGACCTGAGAATGTAAAAAGTCCTTGCACTTATAGGCTTTGGCCACTTTCAGTCAACAACTGGACTTTGCAGTGGAGGGGACTATCTCCTGCCCCTCATTCACTTGCCACTTGGAGGTGGCAGCCAAATGCTGCAGTGGTCCTCTCCATTTCTCTGCCATGGTCTAGAAGGGACAGCCAGGTGGTAAAGCATGCTTCACCATACAGTAACAATATTATTATGCCATTACTGTTACTATTACTATATTATTATTGTTAAGACATTACTAATAATAATACCAAATACCAATGCTAATAGCTGGCAAATTTATAAAACTCCCCATCACTCCCATAATACTGCTTTTGCTATGAACAATACTAATTTTACTGGACTTTTTTTTTAAAAAAAGTGGGAAGGTGATAAAATGGGAACAAAAGGATAAAAGAAGAGTAAGGTAGGGGCTTCCATTTATATGTTTTCCTTTATACAGACTGTTCTCCATGGATGGCAGCGAGCATAGGGAACGAGTCAAATCTGCCTTGCCAATGCAGTTTTAACATCTGCATGAGAATTTTATATGGCTCACCTCATGGCAAGCAGCATTGTACTTCACTGGGAGTGGATGGGGTTCAAGCGTACAACAGAAAAGGATGTCTGGATGAAGATGGCATATTGACATCCCTGTGAGATGCTCCACAGCAGGAAAAGCTTAGGTCACAAAATTGCCAGCAAGGAAGCAAGTTCTAGCTGGCAAAAACTCTCTCTGGATAAGTAGAGAGTGTGAGATTACCCATGTATGTTCAAAAACACAGCAGAAACCTCAGTGGTTGGAAGGCGGCTTGAGCTGCAGAGTGTGTGTTTGTGCCTCAGGATTAACATCATGCTCAAGCTGCTTAAGTGAACCTTTAATGGACACTGGACCTGCAAAGCCTCACTTTATTAATCACCTTCTATTTACTTAATTTACAATTGATTACAATTGAAGAGAGGTCTTCCAATTGGTGGAGAGCTCAAAGCCTTGGTGAGTTGCCTTCTTTCTGTAAACAAGAAGAGAGAAAAAACTGTTCAGAAGATTTTGGTTTTAAAGCAAAAAGCTTAGCAGGAGTGTGGCTTAACAAAGTTATAAATGGATAAAGGGGGGGGCAGTTATTTTAAGAGATGGAATATTCCTCTGGGAGATTTCATAAGGGGAATTTAAAATCAAATCAAGAGAGTAGTTAGTAATAGAGGGATATAGTTTTCAATTGTATTCTTTACTTACTGTTATTGGAAAGATCTAGAATGAAAAAAAGATGTATGAGTTTGAACAAAATAAGTGAGAATTGGAGATAAAATTGTGTATAGATGATGAATGGGCAATCACTAAAATGTATACATTTTTGTTGAAATTTGAAACTGAAGAACAAGTTAAGCAGTGTCTGATAAAATGGGTTAAGAATGTTGCTTATAACATACAGATGGATCAATGGGAAATATGTGGTTTAAGGGGTTGAAATTTATATTACGCTTTGAACTTAAAGATAATTTTTATAAAATTATATATCATTGGTATATGATGTTAGAGAAATTAACTTTTTCTGTTGAGATGAATGAATAAACACTGGAAAAGAGTTATCTCAGATATTTTAATGAATAACTATGGCAGTAAGATTGTTGTATGTGTAGAGATGGAAGAATCTACCATGGAGGAATGGCTGTAGAAGCTGACAGATTAAGCACAAATGGATAAATTGTTTGGTTTGACTAGAGAAAGATCATTAGTGACATTTTTCAAAAGATTGGAAACTCCTTATAGACTTTGTAGGGGGGGGGAGAGAATATTATTTGGTAATTTTTGGTTTGATGATTAGAAGAATAGACTATTGAAAGAAGGGACTATGTTGTAGTTTTAGAGATGAAGGCATGAATAATATATACTGTATACACAACTGCCAAAAGGAAGATCAAAGTCACCTATCTTTCTTTCTTTCTTTCTTTCTTTCTTTCTCTCTCTCTCTCTCTCTCTCTTTCTTCTTTTTCTTTTTATGCTGCACTTTTTAACTTTTATATTATTGTACCTTAGCTTTCTATTTTCTAGTTCTATTTCTTTTTTTCTGTAATTCATAAAGTATTTTTAAAATATTCAATAAAAATTCTTCCCAAAAAAGCGTACAGCAGAAATGATATTAAACCATCTCTCAATTCTACTTTCTGATGCTTCCGTATATCCAGCTTTAGCCTGCCAACCTCTCAACAGGCCAATGTCAATGCAGAGCAATAAAGACTCATGTGAACATCCAGGTTTACTGGGACATCATTCTGTAGGAGAGATGTTGGATTCTATTTTCTCTTTCTTCAAAAGGAGATAATTTGCCAAAATCATTACTCCCAGTACCTGTCTCTATTCATATACATTCTTACCCCAGAGCTGACCATTAGATTAAGTAGGATAGGGGCAGGAAGCTTTTACACCTCCAGATGTTTTGGATTGTAACTCTCACAAGCCCTAACTCTGCTGTGTGTGGGGGGGGGAGTTGATGGTAGTGGTAAACCAAAACATACGGAGAGCCAAAGGTTCCCCTACCTTCCACCAATCTAGGGAATCAGATTTGGCCTGAGGGCCACTAATCACTGCTCCCAACTAGGTGATTTAGACTTTTTGAGATTTCAGCTATTTATTTTTTCCACAACAAATGGTTCATTTTGCAAAGGGGATAGATGTATTCTGACAACATGCTGCTTCTTTTGCAGGCTTATCTTAGTTTTGCTTCACTATATTTCATAGGGAAAATGCCATCCACCTCCACTGCTCCTCAACAAACATGTGGCATGTGGCTACATGAAGAGCGGAAGCACTAGAAAAAGGAAATTGACTGAGTTGGACATCTCTTTGTAGATCTTCATGGTTCACCAATAAAACACAAAACAATAAATATAGAGTTGAGAGAGCAGAAGAGTAATATTGCTGCAAAGCAAATATTCAATAGATTTCTCTTTTACACACACATACACACAATGTACCCACCACCTTCAATATAATACCACTTATGCTCTTTAAGAAAGCTAATTTTTACCATCCAACTGAATTTTCATACTATTAATCTAGAGTCCTCTCCTTCTGCCAAACTCCGTATGACTGAAGCCACATGGCCAATGCATGAGAGAAAAGTTACTCAGGTGTGTAAGCATAAATATTTCCTCATCCCTAAAACTACCAGCTTTGTAGGAAGCCATTTATAGTTACAATACAGTAATGTTTCTGGAACACTCTCTCTATCTTTGCCCTATAAAAAGAGTACATTGATGTAGTTTTTAAAACAATGCACTGCCATTAGTTCTAGGTGTTGGCTAAAATAATCCATGCCAGCCAAATATATGATGTTGGTTTATTTCT
Source organism: Gambelia wislizenii (assembly GCA_030847615.1). Taxonomy (NCBI): domain Eukaryota; kingdom Metazoa; phylum Chordata; class Lepidosauria; order Squamata; family Crotaphytidae; genus Gambelia; species Gambelia wislizenii. The sequence goes on along the minus strand of JAUMIR010000003.1, from coordinate 200,328,207 downwards.
AACTTTTTCTGTATCATGTCTTCTGCTGCTGAAGTCACATCTAGTTTACAATGCAATCCTATACATGTCTTCTCAGAAATAAGCTCTATTGAATTTAATGTGTTGTACTCCCAACTAATTGAATATAGGACTGCAGCCTTAAATAATGGCCTATTGTTAGTTGCAACTAGAGTAAACCAATTAAATCAATAGAATTTAGCTTTGTTTTGACTTGTCATTCAGCAATGATTTTAATAGGTAAATTGGTAGGTTAACAGGTAAATAACTGCTATAATTGGAACTAACCCAATGATTTTAACTCCCACAAATGCACAGAAATATCCTTTTTATGTAAAGTGCATGTTTTAATATTGATAATTAAAGTCTGAAAATTACACAGAAAAAGTAGAAAATACAAAATTAATTACAGTTGTCCCTCTGTATCCACAGATTTGGTATCTGTGGATTTAATATTCAAGGCTTGAAAATATCCTTTAAAAAATAATAATCCAAAAAGCAAACCTTGATTTTGCCATCTTATATAAGAGACACCATTTTGCTATGCCATTGCATATAATGGAACTTTAGTATCCATGGATTTTGGTATCCACGGGGGGGTGGGGGGTGTCCTGGATCCAAACCCCAATGAATATGAAGGGACAACTATAATATAAAATATTGGTATTCTGAAGACAAATATAAAATCTGAACCCAACTTGGTATACTTTGGAATTAGATAAATGCTGAAGTTGTTTTTATCACCAGTCTAGTAAGAGAACCTGCATTATTTTAGCTGGAAAATGTCATTTAGAAGTAGCCAAAAAATGTTAAATATGAAAGCAAATAAAGTTTAAGCTGAGAAGAGGGAATGAAGAATTCAAAAAATAAATTCTCTCCCTTTTTTTCAGACTACATAAATTCAGGCTAAGAGCTGAATATGCAATAATCACAAGATGTACATACATGGATATGCTTTAAAACACTATACATTTTAAAAAGGAGATAGATAGTTCTTTCTATCTATCAGAGTGCATGCTATGTGCACAGCAGCTTATTTAGCAGTGTTCATAGCTGATATGTATCCATTCACAATATATATGTTTGTTTACACAGATAAACTACACCTATTATAAGCTATAGCATTACGGGGGGGAATTGTGCAAATGATCAATGAAACACCTCCGTTTAGTGTGTTTAAACTACCAAATAATACTAAGAACCCCATTTAGGGAAGGTTGGCTCTTTCATTGGCTTTTGCAAGCCTAGAAGGATAACTGACTTTACTAGCAAAAGGTAGCATGTTGCCGACCAGTTCCTTCAAGCTAATTGTCTTCTGAATTCAGAGTGCCTAGCAAATGCTGCTTAAGAAAATTGAATCCTCTTTCCAGCAATATTTGTTTCTTTGCCACTTTGATTTCATGCTCCCTTTGTCACTTTCCTTTCTTACCTGCCCTTCTGCTCTGCTGCTTCATTTCTGAGCATCCTCCAAATAATATTTGATTTATGCTTCCCCCCCGACCTTTTTTTTTTTTTTGGTCTGCATCTCCTATTCACCCTCTAACTTATCAGAGCTCCTCTGAAGACAGCAGCAGCTGAGATACTCAGAGAAAAACCTTTTCATACTTGCTTTGCAGCAGCAAAAAAGGGGTTCATGATAAGATATTGTGTGTGGGGGGGTACATGTGTTCACATGTGTGCTTTTATAGATGTAGACGTAGATGTAGATGTACATGAGAAATTTTCTATGTTTGTCTCTCTGAGAATAGAGAGGGGGCTACAGAGAGAGAGGAAGATGTAGATAGATATGCAGATAGACTGACAGATACAGAGATTTTTCTCTCTGTGTATATATAAAAACACACACAGAGAGAAAACCTTTTATCTACATCTATCTGTCTACATCTATCCATACATATACACACACTCACCAGATTTTCTACATCTCTTTGTATACATATATACTGACACAGAACATTTCTACACATACCTGTAGACAATCTCCTATCTATAGCTATATATAGAAAGCTATGGAAAATATATAACCACATGCACACACATACACATGCACACTTGTCTTCTATTTATCATATGTCTATATGGGATTTTTTTATATATGTGTATAACAGAGAGAGAGAGATTAATTTTATACTTGTACAACAGCCATGAATAGTAATATCTGAAACTATCAAAGGACACTGGCTCCTTCAAGATGTTTTCAACTGGAATTCTCTGTCCATCACCACCTCCACATAAGGATTATGCCCATACAGCAACTCAAGATATATCCAATACAAATCCACTTAAAAGACCTAGTTATTCCTAAATATAGAATTTATGCAGAGGATTTCATGGCCAAAAATGCAAGCATAACGCATAACAAATGGCAAATAATCACAGATTTGTGTACACTTTTTAAAAGATAGAAATTACACATGAACACATAAATGGCTCATAAATAACTCTGGCATTTAGCAGGAAATGTGGGCCTGAGAATATAATAAACTGAAAGGGAACTCAGCCCAGAAAAGTCTGCCTCATTTCTGAAGTTAAGAGTTTGTTCCCATAGACACCACAGATGGCTCTGTCCTTCAAATTCTCCAGGACAAAAGTATGCAATGATAATAAGGTGCGTACATGTTGTCAATGGTTCCATTCTGGAGTGGCGGACTTAAATATATTCCGCACCTAAAACCAGGGCCAAGGAGAGGCTGGAAAGTCATTTGTTAGGCCATAAAGGGGCAGCTGTTAATTGGCACAGCTTTTTCTTGCTCAGTGTGCCAGAGCAGACATATAAGAAGGCAGCAAGCATGGGCCATGGTACCTTGGAGAACAAACTGAGTGATTATGGCAGGAGTCTTCAACGTCAACAGCCTACTTCATCAGACCAAACAGGTCCTGGTCTGCAAACATTCTGTTCTTGCCCTAATAAACCAATTTTGTGAGGAAGGGTATGTGTGTGTGAGTGCATTGATCAGGCTCACACACACACACACACCCGTGGAAGGGGTCACCTGAGGGTTGTTGTTGTTCTATGCCTTCAAGACATTTCCAACTTCTGGCAACCCTAAGGCACACCTATTACAGGGTTTTCTTGGAAAGATTTGTTCAGAGGGGGGTTGCCCTTACCTTCCTCTGAGGCTGAGAGAGTTTGACTTGCCCAGGGTTACCCAGTCAGTTTCCATACCTGAGCAGGAATTCAAAACCTGGTATCTGGAGTCATAATCCGTAGCTCAAACCCCTACACCATGCTGACTCTCTTACCTGAGGGAGCCTCTGTAAAAAAAAAAATAAAAAAGAAATGCAGGGGGAGCTTATTCTGTATGAACAGGAAAAAGGAAACCTAAATAAAGGGAAGGAACTGGGATTTGTGGTTGTTGTTTATATGCCATCTGAAAGAGACCACAGCTCACAATGGAATGAAACAATAAAGGCAGAACCAACACATGCAAGATAGGGTTACTTAACACCTGTGTGCTATTGTGTACAGAGTAAGGGGATCAAGGCCCAAACCACATGCTACACTAGAGTTCTGAGTTTTGCTGGTGCCACTGTGATTTTCTTTTTTCTAAAAGAAGCTGCCTAGGGAGGGGACAGCAATTTCAGTTGTGAACGCTCTACAAGGGGAGGGGGAATCTAACCTTTTCCCACACCATGGCCCTAATCTGGATGCCTACTGGAGACAGCTAGGATATTTAAATATGTAAGCCACTAAATCTTTTCCTTTGCATTCACAGCCGGCCCTACTATTAATGTGAGGTGGCTGACTCAGTAATAGATTTTGAATGTCATGAGAGGCAGCAAATTGTTAGTGATTTGATTTTTTATGGTTGTATTTTTCCTCCTAATGGTGGAGAGAAGAATTTGGAGATTTGTTTGAGGGATTTTCTGCCTTCTGTGCAAAAATGGTTGGGTGGGTTTGGGGCACTATGAATTTTGGAGGGTTGAGGGTGAGAGATATATACTACAGTATATGCTGCTCTTATAACAAGAAAATCTCCCAATCATCTTTTGAACATAAATGTTTATGGGGGGAGCATATAATCAACATATAAATTGAATTCAATCAGAATATAATAGATCTCTTCCAAAGTAAATGAACAATTATGTAACTTCTGCGTAAGTAGCTTTATTTGGTTTCAGAGGTCCATTCAGGTTTCTACAAGCTAGCCAAGTTTAGGAAAAAAAAAAAAAAGCAGTTTCCTTCCATGCTTAGGAAACCTAAATGAAACTGCCAAACTATTTCTTTAAAGTCTTTTAACAGCTGCTAAGCTGTTTATTTACTCCTAAGTATACTTTGTTGTTCTCATGTGCCTTTAAGACTTTTTTTTTTAACTTATGGAGACCCTATGGCAAACCAATCATGGAGTTTTCTTGGCAAGATTTGTTCAGGTGGGGAGTTTATCTTTGCCTTCCTCTGAGGCTGAGAGTGTGTGACTTACCCAAGAACATCCATAGCTGAGCAGGGATTTGAATGCTTATCTCAAGGGTCATAGTCCAATGCTCAAACCACTACACCATGCTGGCTCTCTCCTGAGTATACTTAGCACTCAGACATGTACATTTCAATTGAATACATTAATATTTTCTTTCCTTAAAGAAGGACTGTTACATTCAAAGCAAAACAGAAAAGTTGGATACCAGCTCATTGATACTTTTTTTCTTACATCCGTTGGTCATGCCATCACTTCATTTTGCTCTTTTTAGGGAATTCTTAGGTCACATACAGTAGACTATTTTCTATGAAAGCTCAGTCTGCAAAAAATGTGTTACATTTCTGAAGTGGCACAAGATTTTTTGGCTATTGGTTTTTACTCTTTCTGTAAAATATAAGTTTTTTTTAAAAAAATCCTCATTTGTATGCCCATGTTGTTTATACAGTTTAATTGGTTTGTAAACCTTGCAGCACTTTATTGTTAGATTTTTTTCCCCAAAATGTTGAGTTTTTTCCCCATTTTGACATATTTGGAAGCTTGTTACTAGTTACACTGGCCTTAAAAGGAAAAGCAGCGTGCTGTTGTGCCATGAAATGAACATATCTCATTCTCATTGGATCAGGGCACTTTGTGTTTGCATAGGAAGACTAGACAAACTGCATTGGTGAAAACGGGTGGGGGGTGGAAGTTCACCCCTACAGCCAAGACCCACTTATGCCAAAGGTTTGTGATAGGTGGTAGCAGTAGAGATCTCTGGGCAGCTCCACAATGCTAGTCACTCTCCTGTTGAGGTTTTTACCACAGCAGGAGTGGTTCAGGTAAGTATTTCCAGAACTGCCATTATATTGTCTACCTGGGTCTGTGGCAGGAGGCAGCAGGGGGACAATTCACTGCCCCTTCTGCTCTGCTGCCTGAGTTAGGGAAGAGAATGGCCCTGAGTGATGTTTAGGGCATTGAGAGTCTTCCAGAGGATGCAGGCAGGCTTCCCCTTCCTGAAATTAAAATTTCTCAAAATAAAGAAATCAGGAAAGTAATTTTAAATCAGAAAAATGAAAGGGGAAAAAAATTCTTCCCTAACTCCTCACAGCTACTACTGTGCACCATACTCCTGCCTGTCCTATTAAAAGAGTGTACTACTGGTGTAATAAAAATTCAAGCTGACTTGGAGCAACAGGCTCCATCTATATAGTGGGGAAGATGGGCTTGGTGCCCGGAAATGTATCCGCAGTTGAAGTGCCACAGATCTTCGCTGCACCCACAGAATCTAGCACGTATGCAGCTATTTAAGTGACCCACAATAGGAATGCTTATTACACGGTTCTGCAGCAGCCTTGGCAAAAGACCAAACCCTTCTCTTAGCATTCTGCCTAAAGGTAGGGCGGTGCAGGCAGGTTACAGTATTTAAATTTTTCCTTTATGGGAAGAACTGATCTTTTTATAACCTTAACTGAGGTTAATGTTTTCAAGTTGCATCAGGGCTTCAGACAGCCTTCTCTCTTACGCTGAATGCATATCATGATCTCAAAGCTGGAGACTGATCTTTGCAATTCTCTTTAATATATTTCTATAAACCTTGGTGCGTACAAGTGGTTATGTTAACCTTGCATTTGCCTGCTCAGGTCAACACAAAAGAAGCTAATAATGGAAGACTGACAATGGCATGATCTAAATGGCAGGCTAAGATTGCTTACCTAGGTACAACTTTTAAATTGATACTGTGGTTGCTACACATAACAGTTTGCTTGGCAGGGAATCTGTGACCCTGCCACATGCTACACTAAATTCCTAACAAAATACATGAGAGCATCAACACACAGTTAATTATGTGGCCCTACACATTATCAAATTTTAACTGCAGCTAAATGAGCAGTAGATAATTTGTGTGGTTTTAAAAAGACTTTCTGAAGTCATTTCCAGAAAGTTCTAGTTGCAGAGTGTGGAAAGAGCAGGTTGCTTACCTGTAACTGTAATTCCTCAAGTGGTCATCAGTGAATTCACACAATTGGGTATTCCTGCACCTGTGCAGTTCATCTTTGGAACCTACTAGAATAGTTATATAAAGTTTTTTGGTGGTAGCTCTGCCCACCCTAACAGTCACCTCAGGCATTCCCACTCATTTACCTCAATTCCAAGGATGCAGCAAAGCAGCATCCAAAAGTGACAAAATAGCAGGACACCCAAGGGGGGGATGGGTGGATTGTGTGAGTTCACAGATGGCCACTCTAAGAACTACAGTTACAGGTATGTAACCTGCTCTTCTTCTTAGTGGTCTCTGTGACTCACACAATTGGGAGGTTAGCAAGCTACTCCACAGGTGGTGGGAGTGTTATAGACCAAAGCATACAAGAAGACTATGATACAGTCTAGTCTTGAACAAACCAATTTCCTTTGTTTAAGGGTTTATTTAAGGATAGACAACAGAACAATCCTTCCAAAAACTGCATCAGCACCGGACCTGTTGTCCAGTCTGTAATGTGAAATAAAAGTCAGTAGCATGGACCATGTTGCAGCCTTACAACCTCCTCCAAGAAAGTCCCAGACAGAAAGGCAGAGGAGGCAGCTACCACCCTGGTAGAGTGGGCTCGAATTTGAGCTGGAGAGTCCTTGTGAGCTAGTTTGTATGCCAAATGGATGGTTGAAATGACCCACTTCAAGAAACGTTGGGGGAAACTGGGGGCCCCAACTTTGAATCAGAATGACATGGTAGAATGGCTCAGTGTGTCTGCAAGAATATTGTCCTCCCTCGGGAGATGAATTGACTGAAGAAGGACATTCCTCCATATACACCAATTCCAGATCCTGAGAGTGATTGAAAGTAGTGTGGAGGACTTTGTCCCACCCTGTTTGTTTATGTAAAACATGACTGCTGTATTGTCAGTCACCAGTAGGACCATCTTGCCCCACAGGAGGGATTTGAACACCTGTAGAGCCTTTTGTACAGCCAGCAGCTCCAAAGAGTTGATGTTGTGGGAATGCTCGATGGTAGGCCATTTCTCATGGACAAAAAGGCCATTGACATGGGCTCCCCAGCCAGACAGGGAGGCATCCGTGGTAAGGGTGAGTTTTGGTTGGAGAGGTTGAAATGATATTCCAGCTCAAATGTTTTGGGGCTCTAGCCACCAGTCCAGAGATCTTACCACATTGCGAGGCATGGTGAGGAACTTCCTGGGGGAGTCTGTCAGAGGGTCAAACACCGACAGAATTCATGCTTAGAGAGGGTGCAAGCATTGTAAGGGAAGATAGGACACTCGATCCCTAGCAGAAGCCAAAAAACTATCTTAGTAGCAGCCCGTTCTCAAGAATATTCACACACAGAGTGTTTGATGTCCAAATAAGGAGGCACTTTTATCTTCAAAGTCAAGCAATTGCAATATGTACAAATATTTACAATTGAAGGACAAACTGCTTCACCAGGCATCAGCATTCACAAGAAGAAAAGTGAGCTCTGTTCTGAGCTCTTATATACACAGTTACAGGGCATTGGCTTACTCAATCACATGATCTTACACACCAATAAGAACCCTCCTTCTGTAGCTGTGGCATGACTAGGCAGTTCATGGAGTCAGCCATTATGCCTCAGCATGACTCTGCAGTTGTTTGGCCATTTTATAATGGAGTTCAGTCTCTAACTCCTGACAAGCATAAGCAGGCAAAGGGTGTCACCACAGTAGTGGAAGCCATATACCCTTAGAAGTATCTGGACAGTCCTTACAGGGAATCTGCAAGTCCAATGGCAGTGATGGATGCAGCGAGTCAGTATGTCAAATCTATCTTCTAGGCAGTAGCTGAATGGGAATCTAGGAGAGTGCCAATGAATCTGACTGCTTTGGAAGGTACCAAGCACAACTTTTCCATGTTGACAGTTAAGTCCAATAATCCTAGGAGATCCAGAGAAAAGCTGATGTCTCAAACTTGCAGGCTCCGAGAGCTGGCAACTAGGAGCCAGTCATCAATGTATGGAAAAATTACCACACCTTGTTGATGCAACCAAGCTGCTACCACCAACATGCACTTCGTGAAGATGCACGGTGCCATGGACAAGCCTAAAGGCAGAACCTTGAATTGGAAGATCTCTGAACCCACTGTGAAGGCTAGGAGCTGTCAGGATTCCTGTCTGAACTAGGCCTCACTTAGACTAAGTCCAGCCAGGGTCCTGTCATGTGTAGTAGGGGCCTGGATATTGTTGCTGTGTTGGGATGGGGGGCTGGAATGTGAGTACTTACAGTTCCCAGGGCTGGAGTGCTCACCATTATACCTTCAAGGTCACCCAGCTGCCAAAGGCATGGGAAAGAGAAAGGGGGGTGGAAAGGGGGGGACTCAAGCCTCTGATTTAAACTGTATCTTTCTTTCTGTGAATCAGTTTTGCCGATGACTTTGGACCTGTTCGCTTCTTTACCTCTGAAATAAAACACTTTGACTAGTGATTCTTGTCTGATTGAATAAAAGTTCTGACTAGATCCTTACAGATTGGCAGAACTCTCTTTGCCTGCAGACAAATCCTGGTGCACCATGTCACAGGAGCAGTCTTTGTAGGAGATGGAAGAGTATCCTGGTGTTATCTCCCAGAACAAACCAAGTGAGCAGAAACTGGCAGCCCCTGGAGACGGCAGCTTGACCAAGGATTCTGAGGAAACCTCCCAGAACAAGCAAGTCAAGAGGTGGAGGAGAGGCATGCAGACCCGCTTGGATGTGGCCAAGGCAGTGGAGGCAGCTATTTCCCGGAGAGAGACTAGGGCTGTGCCAAAGAAGAGATGGCCTTGGTCCCCTGACCAGGAGGAGCAAGCCCATGAGATGGGTCGACGGTCCCAGCTCTGGGATGTCAGACCCAGTAGAGCTTATAGTGTGGCTAGACCCAGGGGAGACTGGAAAGCTGAGCGACAGGACGTGCAAGAGGACATGCGAGAGTTGAAATCCTGTCTACAGGAGATCCTGGCTAAACTCAGTGTGGCAGGGACCAGAGGAGGGGATTGGTTCAAGAGGCAGCAGTGGAGGCTGCAGAGGCAGATGGAGAGCCAGATGAAGCCCTGGGCAGAGGGAGCAAGATGAGGCAGAATCAGCCCTGGAGGTGACCACCTCAACCAAGGAGGGCCCTTGGCTCCTTTGCTGATTGAGGATTGAAAGCCACCATTGATGACAATGCAGAGAAGCTGCCATATTTCTTAACCCAAGTCAAAGGGTTCATGATGGAATGGGAAGATGCGTTCCAGATGGAGGGTCCAAAGTGCAGTATGTATCGGGCTGGCTGGAAGGTGAGCTGGCCGAGTGGCTAGTAGGCCTCTATGATATGGCAGTGCCAGAGCTAGAGGACCTGCACAGCTTCATGATGGCCCTGAGAGTATGCTTTGAGGACCCGATCCACCAGGATCATGTGCACACATGTGCACGAATGATGAGTGCTAGCATTTGACCAGCTAAAAGCCCTGTTCATGTCAGAGCCTATACTCAAACATCCATACCCCAAGGCCCCTTTCATAGTGCAGGTGGATGCCTCAGACATGGCAATGGGGGGGTGCTGTTTCAGAAAGGCCCTGAAGGAAAATTGAGACCATGCACGTATCTATCCAAAAAGTTCAATGACACCAAGAAGAATTGGCCTGTGTGGGAGAAGGAGGCTGGCGCTATTTGCCTGGCATTACTGCCCTGGAGGCACTTACTGGAGGGAGACACTGAACCATTTGATGTATGGACAGACCATAAGAATTTGGAAGCTTTGAAAACCGCACACAGACTAGGTCCTAAGCAAATTCACTGGGCTGACTTTTTCTATAAGTTTAAATTTCAACTTAAGTATTTCCCGGGAAAGAAAAACTTCCTAGCGGACGCTTTGTCTAAACTGCCCCAGCATGAGAGCAAAAGGGAGGACATGGTGGATATGGTATTCTCTTACTTTCACTTAGGCTTAGCTGTACTCACCAGGAGCCAGGCCCGAGTGGCCCCTGAGATCCAAAAAGTAGAACCAGCTTGGAAGGAGCAGATAGAGAAGGTTGCACTCACAGATTCATGGTACAAAGATCATGCTGATGAAGTAACTGTATGGGAGGGGTTGCCTCTAAAGGGGGATACAATTTATATGCCGGAGCAGTTGAGGGCACAAGTACTTCATCAAAGCCATGACGCTAAGACTGTGGGTTATTTTGGCTATATAAGAACACTGCATTTGAACAGGAGACAGTTTTGGTGGCCCAAAATGAGAAAGGATGTGGAGGACTATGTCAAGAGCTGGCTAAGAGGGGTGGGGGAAAACATCAAGGGCTGCTGCAACCACTTACCACCTCCTCGAGACCTTGGGAAGTGATTAGCATGGATTTCATACTGGATTTGCCAGAAAGTAAGAAAAAGACGGTTATATGGGTGGTAACAGATATGTTCTCAAAGCAGGCTCACTTTGTGGCCTGTAAGAGTGTCCCCACTGCACAGCAGCTGGCCAAACGATTTGTGCAACATGTACATAGGCTTCACGGTGCCCCCACCAAGACTGTGTCAGATAGAGGGGCGCAGTTCACATCTCAATTTGGGAGGGTGTTTATCAAATTGTTAGGGTTAGAACTGGGTCTCAGCTCCTCTCATCACCCCCAAAGTGATGGACAAACTGAAAAACTGAATTTTGTTTTGGAACAGTATTTGAGGTGCTATATTAACTTCCAATAAGATGGCTGGGTGGGCCTCCTCCCTTTGCTGAGGTGGCATATATTAATGCTATGCATCAAAGTACTGGGCATTTGCCTTTTCAAGTAATATATGGGAGGGAGGTAGAGCCCATGCCACTGGGGGAGGTATACAGATTGGATCCAGTGGCACTGCTGCAATGGAGTGAAAGAATTAGGCAGCATGACCCAAAGTTGTGTCTGCTCTAGGCTTTGCTAAATCAGCTTACAAAAACAAGCTGACAAAAAGAGGGTGCCTGAACCTCAATATGCAGTGGGAGACCAGGTTTATTTGTCTATTGAATTCTTAAAGTGTCATCAACCTTCAAAGAAGTTGGGTCCCAAATATGTGGGACCTTTTCCAGTCACCAGAGTGATTAACCCTGTTGTGATTGAGACAAAGCTCCCCAAGAACTATCAGAACATGCATCCTGTGTTTCATTCCAGTCTTCTGAAACCTGCTCTCCTTTCGAATACATGGCACTCTTCCGTGGAGGAGCCTCCTCCAATGATTATTGATGAGACTGAACACTTTGAAGTCAGTGAAATCCTGAACTCAAGGCTTCACCAGGGGCAACAGACAACAACATGGACATGCTGACGGTCCGAGCAGTGGACTGTGAACATATGAAGGCCCCTCAGCTGCTTCGGGCTTTCCATAAGCGGTTCCATGAGAAGCTGGGCTGATGGGGATTGTTTTACTTCTGATATTTTTGTTTGCTTATGGTGGATTATGGGGGGGTCTGTCTTGGGAGGGGCAGAATGTCAGGTTCCCTGTCTGAACTAGGCCTCACTTAGACTAAGTCCAGCCAGGGTCCTGTCATGTGTAGTAGGGGCCTGGATATTGTTGCTGTGTTGGGAGGGGGGTTGGAATGTGAGTACCTTGCAGTTCCCAGTGCTGGAGTGCTCACCATATATCTCCAAGGTCACCCAGCTGCCAAAGGTATGGGAAAGAGAAAGGAGGTGGAAAGGGGAAGGACTCAAGCTTCTGATTTAAACTTTCTTTCTGTGAATCAGTTTTGCCGATGACTTTGGACCTGTTCACTTCTTTACCTCTGCAATAAAACACTTTGACTAGTGATTGTTGTCTGAGTGAACTGAAGTTCTGACTGGATCCTTACAGGAACCGTCTGTGAGAAGGATGAATCCCCACATGGAGGTAAGCATCCTTTAGGTCTATCGTGGTGAACCAGTCCCCACACTGAAGAAGGGGCAAGATTGTCACAAGAGTTACCATCCAGAACCGTTTGGGAATTATGTAGGAGTTTACCTGTCGCAAGTCCAGTATAGAACAAGTCTTTCATGTTCACGATGAAATATCTTGAAAAGAAGCATCAATGGAGAGTTGACTGAGGTACTGGTTTGATGCCCTCTCCCTTGGCCAGGAGGGTGGTGACTTCATCACGAAAAGTAACAGACAGGGTCGTTGTTTATAGATACCCAGTAGGAGGAAGCTCTTGGAATTCTATTGCATCCCCAGAATGGACTATTTTGAGCACCCAGCGATCAGTCGTGATATTGGCCCAGGCAGTGGAAAACAGGGCCAGATGGTCACCAAATGATGGAATGTTCAGATGGTACAGGCTGGTTAGGGAGTCAAAGATGCCGCTTAGACTGCTCATTTGAGCACCTCTTAAAGGGTTGTCTGAACTTCACTGAAGTGGATTGGCACCTTCCAGATTATCCTGAGGACTGGGAGTGTTGTCAAGACTGACATGATGGTGGTGGGGTGGTGGGCTAAACAAGAGGCACCGACTGAACAAGGATCCCTGCCAACTGGATCGGCTCCTTGATGTAAACCGGAAGGTAGAGGGCATGCCATGCTTCCATGCCGTGGTGCACATCTTCTGAGTAAATTTGAGTTTCTCATCTGTGCTCTTGTTAAAGAGGCCAGAGTCATCAAACTGCATGTTCTCTATAGTTGCAAGACCCTGTGTTGACATACACAAGGGTTGTAACCAGACATGTCTCCTGAGAGCCACAGAGCTGGCTAGTATCTTAGATGAGCAGTTGGCAGAGTGACACAATGCATTTATTTGCAGGCCCGCCAGAGAATGAGCCTTAGCCTGAATGGCAAAGGCTAGATGTTTCTTCTCATCTGGGAACTTGTCAAAAAAAGGCATGATCTGTTCCCAGAGATTTTGTTGATACGTGCCCATACATGCAGTGTAGTTAGAGAGATGCAAGTTAAGGGCAGCAGAAGAATAAAACTTTTTTGCCATCACATCCAGCTTCTGTCTTTTGTCCACTGAGGTAGCTTGTGATCTCTGAGCTATCCGGCACTGGGAGGCTTCAACGATGATGGAGTTGGGTCGTGGATGTGCCAGGAGCCAATCCACATCTGAACCAGCAATCCTATAGAGGTGATTGATTCTCCTCGAGGTAGATGGAGCAGTAGAAGGCATCTCCCTAGATGATTTAGAGATCTTCATATGAGAAGGTAGGAGAGGAAGTGTCTCCACAGGCAGGGCCTTTGACTTAATGGGATGGTAGATTGGATCCACTGGATTGGATTTCTTCAGTCTCACTTGTAAGTCCAATGCATAAGCCATGCATAGCATTTGCTCTGAGAATGCCATAGTGTCATGCCCCATGAGCCTGATGAGGCTATAGAGTTAGAGGAGGAGGAGGACATGGCAGGGAATGGCCCTAGGGACCCTGGCACAGGTTTATCTACACCTATGCCAGCAGGGAACCCTACCAACCTAGAGGCTCAAGCGGAGGAAGACCCTGGTCCGAGCGGGTTGGCATCAGTCCCAGCAGAGAGTCCTGCCATTCAGATAAGGATAAAGAAGAAGAGAGGGACTTACCTCCACCATCATATACCCAACAGCAAGCTCAAAAGGAAGCTCAAAGGAAGTCTCTGAGACTATGAGAAAAACCTGCTCATTAAGAAACACCTGACAAAGCCTTAATTGTTTTATATATGTGGGGAGAGGCGATGGAGGCTCTGTCAGATCAACTGATCTTCCTGGTGAAAGCTTCCTGCTGACTTCGGTGCCTGGACTCCGGTTATCTTGAGTTCTGTTACCCTGACTTGCGCTTAGACCTTGGACTGTCCCTGACTACTCTGCTGCCTGCTCCTGTTGACCCACGGGCTGCTTTGGACCACGCAGCCTGATTGTCGTAAGCCTCTGACCCTTTGGACTGTGTTACTGGACTAAATCTTTGACTGTGTTTGCATTCCTGTGAGCTAATTAACAGTTGGCTCCCTTCCCAGACTAGTGCTGTTTATACTTTGCTGGTACCTAGTTGTTTTCTGGACACCTGATATCGTGAGTGAAGAGGAATTACTATCCCCCAGTCTACCCAGGAGAGATGGCACTCGAGCCTCATCCAAGCATGTAGAATCTGAATCCAAGTTTGATCCAGATGGAGAAGGGGAGGGTTGAGGCAACTAATGGCATGGAGACACCAGAGGTGGATGCATCAGCAATGGATCACTCAGTTCCACAGATGGATGTAGTGGAGTGACCTGAACAGTAGCATCCCTAGTTGAGGTTTTATGTGGTTGGTGCAAATAATGATGCAGAGGCTCAGTGGGTCATACAACCACATTGGGTTGAAGAATGACATATCACGCAGGGAAGTGGGGCGACCTTGCCAAACGGCCAAACAGATCATGATGGTGGAAGAGATCATAAGATCTCTCATGGTCACCAACAACATTCTCTATAGCGGTCATAATGTAGCTCATTATGGTAACTGTGAGCAGGAGACATATGACGAGTCCAATCCACCAGAGCCCTGGAATCCAGAGCATTAGCGGGTTAGTCCCTTTTGAAGCCGACTGCTGGAGAGGCAACCTGTCTCTGTGTGGATATGGAGACCTGGAAGTAGAGATGGAGTATCGAATTATCTCCTGTCTGGATGGAGAACAAGGAGATAATTTCATGCTCCAAGCAGTTGAGGAGAAAGGTGTTCAGAAAGAGGGTCCTGACATGGCTGCTGTCAAACCACAGGACAGCCAACGAGCCAACCTCCACTCGCACGACCTGAATCAATCCCACTGGGGACAGTTCCCTGCAGGGGCAGGGATAGAGCCCATTGTTTTGATGGGGCATCCTTGTCCAGAGGATGCTTGGAGCATTTTTTTCTTCTTCCCTCTGGGTTTGGCCTTCTGGAGAGAGCGATGTGGAGCCGATGATTGCTCTGTCTGCATGGCCCTGGAGATCAAGGGTTACTCCTCTTGTAAGGCCCTTGAGTCCAAGGGCGAGGCAGGCTCCGTGACAGTGAGTATCAAAACAGTGTTCAAATCCTTGGGTCTAGGGGCAGACTTCAAAAGAGATGTCAAATCCCTGAATCCCAAAACCTCCAAGTGGTGATCCGAATCCACAGTTGGTTGTTCTTCTGGAACTGGGGATTCCCATTCAGCATGCCTTTTAGTGGGCGAATGTCTCTTTGAGGGAAAACAACCTGAAGTCGATTCACTAGATTCCTTAGGAGGCACGGAAATGGAGGCAGATGGAGGCACTGATGGTTTTAGAGCCTGTTAATAGGGGAGCGCTTTCAGGTGGGATTGGTGGTTTTTTCATGCCTGGGGGGGTTATTGCTTTGCAATGGACACACATAGCCATGTTGTGTCCCTCACCCAAGCAAAGAAGACAGTGGGAGTGGCCATCCCAGCCCGGTAACTTCGCACCACACTGTAAACATTGTTTAAAGGGTACAGCCGCCAAGGCCTTTATTGGAAGAACAGAGTTTGAGGTCATGCCAGAAAATCAAGCCAAGAAGACAAGGGAAAGATGAGAGCAAAGTCCAGGAACAGTCCAAAGTCAGAAGCCAAGACAAGTTGAAGGTAAAAACAGGACAAAAGCCATAAAAAATGTCGAGGTCTAACCAATAGAATGATATCAAAAGACATAAAGGTTCCTTAGATGCTGTTAACGTGGTGGATGAAAAAGAACTGAGATAAATGAGTGAGAATGCCTGAGGTGACCATTAGGGTGGGCAGAGCTACCAACAGAAAGCTTTGTATAACAATTATTATTATTATTATTATTATTATTATTATCGTTTATTTCTAGAGTGCTGTCAGTGTACACAGAGCTGTACAAAGACAATCAGGATAAAATGGAATGAAACCTGCCGAAGGCATACAATCTAAATAAAACCATAGGCAAAATAATAAAAATCAATTAAGATAAGGATAATTACAACAATTAATAACAACATCCACAGTAAATCCAAGTGATAGAAAAAAAAATGTGTATCAGACAAAGCCAGGGAATGCCTCCCTCAACAAGATGGTCTTTAACTCAGATTTAAAAGTGGACAAAGAAGTAATGGTCTGTATTTGAGGAGGAACAAGGTTCCAGAAGTGAGGGGCAGCAAGCAAGAAGGGATGAATCTGGGATGGAGCAGTGGAGATCCTAGGTTGGGACAGTAAACCCTGCGTACTAGAATGAAGGGTACAGGTGGGAATGTAAGAAGAGAGAAAGTCAGATAAATAAAGAGGGGCTAGCCCATGCTGGGCTTTGAAAGTTAGCAACAAAAGCTTATATTGGATACGGAAAGGGAAGGGAAGCCAGTGAAGAGAAAATAGCAAAGGGGAAACATGGTCAAAGTGGCAAGTGGAAGTAATGATGCGGGGGGCTGAATGTTGAAAAGAAATTAAAGGGCGAAGATGAGAAAGGGGAACCCCAGCTAAAAGGAGATTAGAATAATCTAATTGGGAGATCACCAAAGTATGGACCAAAGTCTTGGCAGTGGAGGCCAAAAGAAAAGGATGTATCTTGGCGATGTTGTAAAGGAAAAATCTGCAGGCTTTGGCTGTGGCCTGAATATGGGGAATAAAAGACAGCAAAGAATCAAAAATAAAACTGAGATTGCAGGCTTCCTGGACCGGATGAATAGAAATGTTGTTAACAAAAACAGAAAAAGAGGGTTGAAGGGAGGACTTAGGTGGAAAGACAAGAAGCTCCGTCTTGGACATATTGAGCTTCAACTGCCAATGACGCATCCAGAGAGAGACAGCTGAAAGACATGAAGAAACTTGCTGTTCGAGCCCTGAAGAAAGATCAGGGGTGGAAAGATACAGTTGGGTGTCATCGGCATACAAATGATAGGAAAACTGAAAGAACTAATAAGTTTTCCTAAAGACAAGGGGTAAAGAGAGAACAATAGGGGACCCAAAACAGAGCCCTGGGGAACTCCAACAGATAAGGGTATGGGAGAAGAGATCTGACCACCCGTGACCATTGCAAAAGATCTATCTGACAGATAAGATTTAAACCAGTTCAGAATTGAGTTTGAGAACCCAATTTCAGAAAGTATATCAACTAAAAGACAGTGATCCACGGTGTCAAATGCTGCAGATAAATCGAGGAGGATAAGCACAGAATAGAGACCATTTGCCTTGACCCGTAAAAGATCATTGGAGATCTTTGTGAGGGCCGTCTCAGTGGAATGCCATGGGCGGAATCCAGACTGAAAAGGATCAAGGATGGAGTTGGCTTCGAGAAACTCAAGGCAGCGGGAATAAATAACCCATTCCAAAACCTTAGAAAGAAAAGGGAGAAGAGAGATTGGGCGATAACTAGAAAAAGAAGAGGGGTCAAGAGAAGATTTTTTTCAAAATAGGGGAAACAAGAGCATGTTTAAAATCAGAGGGAAAAGAACCAGTCGAAGGAGAAAGATTAAAGATAGAAAGAAGTGAAGGAAGGAAGGAGGGGGCTATAGAGATTAAGAGACGAGGGGGAATTGGCTCAAGAGAACAAGTTGTAGGTTTGGAAGAGTGCAGCAAGGTAGAAAGTTCATCCGACCCCACCTCCTCAACCCTCAGGGCGGCTAGTGTGGGTAAAAGAGAGACTGCCAAAAGAAAGGGCAGCAGCGGTAGCAGTGTCATGGGCCGGGAGCCAGGTTTCAGTAAGAGCAAGGAGGTGAAATGAACTGGAAAGAAAAAGGTCATGGATTGCAGTCGCTTTTGATACTGCAGAATGACAGTTCCAGAGTGAACAGAAAAATGGGAGCTGAGAGATGGGAAGGGGTCGAATAGGAATTAGATTAGGGGAAATACGTGGAGCCATGGAAAAATAAGGGTTAGGTGCCCCATGATCAATAGATGAAAAAGTGACAATAATAACAACAACAAGATAACAACAGATAGTACTCGATGACATTGCCTGAACACCACTGTTGCTGGATCCGCAGGTCCCCCAGCTGTCTAGCCCTCAGCTGACTCTCCTCCTGTTCTTCCAAGGGAGGGGTGAGGAAGAGCCCTTTTAAAACCAAAGGCTCCAGGCCACATCCCTCTAGCTGCTAGTCTATCAGCTCCAGATGTTAAAGAAAAGAGAATGAAGCAGAGCGTTCAGGCAGGATAACACAAAGTTAGCTCTCAAGGAAGAGGAAGGGGTGAGGAAGAGCCCGTTTGAAGCAAGAGGCTCCAGGCCATGTCCTTGCTAGTCTATTAGCTCCAGGTGTTAAAGAAGGAGTGAAGCACAGTGTCCAGGCAGGATAATACACAGAGCTCACTCACCTCCTGTTTTTCCAAGGGAGAGGGAGGGGTGAGGAAAAGCCAGTCCGCTGCTAGTCTATCAGCTCCAGATATTAAAGAAAAAGGAGTGAAACACAACGTCCAGGCAGGATGACACACAAAGCTAGCTCGCCTCCTGTTCTTCCAAGGGTGTTTCTTGTTTTTCTGTCTTCTGTTTCTACATGAGAGTTGCACTCCACTTTAGTATCTTTTCAGTCCTGTTTCTACACAAGGGTTACACTCCACTTCAGTATCACACCCAATGCTCCTTTCCAGAAAACTGTAGGTTCCACTTAGATGGAGCCTCTGTGTAATTCTTGGAGGCGAGTCGTACGGGGGGCACAGGCGGCTCCCTCTTCCTCCTCCGCAGCTACACTCCAGTTTCACTCAGCATTCCTCCCCTTGGCCTTTCTTCCCGCCGGCATTCAGGGCTCTCCCACACAGCTTCTATTCTAGAAGTTTCCAAAGATTCACTGCTCAGGCATAGGAATACCCAATTGTTTGTATCACAGAGACCACAAAGAAGAACATGACTTTTCTTGGCTACAGGTTTCATAACCAGGGGGTGTGGGTGGCTGAGAAATAAGATGGCAACTTAATCCAAATGCAGAGCAATCCCTTCCTCCATCCACAAAAATTTGATACCTTTATTAGCCAACCAAATGCAAAACACATGGTGCAAGCTTTTGAAGCTCTACTGGCTTCTTCATCAGGCAAAATATGTTACAAAAGAAAAGAGAAAAGAAAAAGAGAAGTGGCGATGTTGGAGTCACAGGCCTACATGGTGTTTTAGATGTTACACTGTTGTTTCAGTGGCCCAGTAAGAACATAGGCTAGACAGCAGGGACCTAATCAGCATAGCCATGGTGAAGATTGCTGGGAATTGCAGTCCCACAACAACTGGAGGGCCACACTTTCCCTACTCCTGTTATACATAGTGAAGAAAACAGTAACAAATTTTCTCAACCAGTAAAATTTAATGACCTATGATGTTTCACTACCAATTTCACAACATGAATGTCTTAGTATTTAGATTTTTAAAAAACCTAGTTTTATGCCCTCTCTGATTTTAAATTAGCAGGACCTATATTTCAAGATGAATAAATCTGAGCAAAACTTCTGTAAAAAGTAGTGGCAAATCTGAGATTAAGGTGGAGAAAGAATCTTTCAGTAAAAGCGTGATAGCTGGAGTCTAGACGCTTCTAATTTTAGAAGTTAAGTGAAAAACATATAGCCTAAGGCCCTTCCAAATCAACATACTTTCACCAGTTTTCTCTACCAAGTTGTGATTAAACTGTTTTTCTAACAGAGGAAAAGCACATTGTTCTGAGGCCTGCTGGGATTTTTGTGAAGTACCAACAAATTGTCCAGCTTCCTAGAGATGAAGAAAGCCCACACAATCAAGCAAGATGGGCTTTTCCAAAATATTCCACAGCTTGGACTGTATTCCAAAACCGAGTCCTACATAGATGAATTCATCCTGGGATCCACTGCCTCATAGCATTTTTCAGGATATTTTTTCCCTTAAAGCTCTGGCTGTAAGATGAACCACTTAACACAACGTGTATGAACCAAATAAATTGCCTAAAGTCATGCAAAGCAGATTTAATAGTTCTCACTTGATACACACACACGAGAAATTAAATGTTTATCTTAGCTGTAGCTCTAGGGAAAGAATGACAGATATTCTTCACTCCTATAACTAGAAGCAAAGGCAGCAAATAACCAGTTGCTTAGAAGAAGCAGATGAGCCCTGGCAGCAACATCACGCAACCAGTTGCTTAAAAGAAGAGCTTCTGGCAAAAATGGAAAGACAACCTCCTGAGCTAGCATGGAATACTTTTAAATAAGCAGAGACTAGATTTAATCACAAGGTTCCATGGATTCATTCACCTGCTGCTCATATACTATTAGTATGTCATTGGATTTGGTTTTTAAAAACAACAAATGACACTAGCAGCAGTAAGCAACCATTTTCTGGTTTCCATTGTGTTTCAAGATCTCCTAGATTTGCATAGCAGGGGATAGATAATGCATATAGTTTTCAGTATGATGATAGAATACAGAGGTTGAAACTTCCAGGAGAGGTAACAGACACTTGTTGCAGGGATCACTTTGAAATTTACCTGAGGGACAATTCCAATATATGGATAACACCTCTCCTATTTTCACCCAGGTGGTGTATGCACACAACAAAACTACAATAGTTTGATACCACTTTTAACTGTCATGGTGCCATCCATGGGAATCCTGAGAGTTATAATTTTGTAATCCTGAGATTTTAGTAAACTACAGCTTTAGTATACTAAGGTTTAGTTTAAAGAAGCATACTGGAGAATTCTAGTTGTTGTTGTGTGCCTTCAAGTCATTACTGAATTTGATGCCCTTAAGGTAAATCTATCACAGTTTTTTCTTGGCAGAATTCCAAAGGAATTTGCCTTCCTCTGAGGCTGAGAGAGTGGGTTTCCATGGCCAAGCAGGGATTCGAACCCAAGTCTCCCAGTGTCCTAGTCCAATACTCAAACCACTACACCATGCTGCTGTAATAAGGAAATAAGAAGCAGGGCTCCCATCCCTTTAATGGTTCTGTAGAAAACTCTACATACTCACTAATGGAACAGGAGCCCTTTTCCTTGTTTCACCTGAGAACACTACCCTTATTAGGTCCAATTCATAAGCTGGGGAAACATGCAAAATGTACTTCTCTTCTCCTACTGCCTTCCATCTTGCCAAGCATTATTGTCTTCTAGTGAGTCATGTCTTCCCATGATATGCCCAAAGTACAACACTCTGTTTAGTCATCTTGGCTTCTAGGGAGGGTTCCAGCTTGATTTGTTCTAGGACCCATTTTTTGGTCTTTTTAGCAGTCCACAGTATCCATAGAACTCTTCTCCAGCACCATATTTCAAAGGAGTTTATTTTCTTCCTATAAGCTTTCTTCACTGTCCAGCTTTCACAACCATACATAGAAACCTGAAATACAGTGGCATGGACTATCCTACCTTTAGTATTCAAAGACACTTCAGGATCTTGTCTAGTTCCCTCATAGCTACCCTTCCAAGTCCTAGCCTTCTCCTGATTTCTTCACTGCAGTCTCCATTTGGATGAATGACTGAGCCAAGGTATGGAAAATCTTGAACTACTGTATTACAATGTTCAAATTTGCAGTCTGAAGTTAGTGTTGCCTCGGATTACACCTATAGTGCAATATAATATAAAAGACTTCCACATTTTTCTATAGTTTTGCTTTGTGCCAACTCAGGAAACCACACATTTCACCCCTGACAAGACAGATAGTCTTTACGGTTTCAGAAATGCTGATCAGGCCAGGGCTGATGGGAAGAGTCTGATGGCTAAAGGCCATCCATTACATATATTGGGATGTTTTAGGACACAAACAATGCACAATGATAAGGCCACAAAAAGCTCCTCAAAATGCTCCAATCATCTAGGAAGAGTACAACACAAAATGGCATTTTATGCTGCCCCTAGCTTTAAAAAAAAAGAATTGCAAACAAAGTACTTTTACCCTTACAAAAGCTTTATTCTTCAAGCAAAAGATCCATTTTCACTTGTCAGTATCTTTGAACTCCTCTTTCCTAAGAGAGACTTTATAAGGTCATGAACACAACTCAGAAGCTTTTCCAGCTTGAATCTCGATGTGGGGGTATTACATAGGACATATAAAACACCATTAGGGAATTGGCTGTGGGGAAGAGGTGGACTGTGTTTCCAACACTTCCATCTCTCCATGGGATCCTTTCTGAAATTCTCCCAGGTCTGCTTGGATGTTGAGGCAAAAACTAGTGAAAACAGCAGTGAAAACATTTTGTCTCATAAGTGCAGTGCCCAGTTGATTCACACAAGCTTTCCAACCAGAAATGTTTGTAAATATTTTGTCTAGCTTCTCCCCATCTACAATACAGAAGCCAAAAATACTGACCTCTACAAGATTCCTTTAAGGTTTTGCACAGATAATGTGGTTTTGTTTTTGAACACCCAAAAAGTGATGTATAAATACATATATGTGAATGGTTAAGAGGTAAATGATCCAATTTAATTATCACCAGATTTCACTAGGAAGACTAGGAGCCTTATTGCACAAGGGAGGGAAGTGGCAGTAAAGCCCAAGGAGAGCGTGTCCTGCCTTGCCTTATCACATGAATCTGCGTGCTTCAGCTGTGTTTCCATTCCAGTCCTGTGGGAGACGGTGGTAAACACAAATCCTTTTGCTAACTGGAAAAATCCTTTAGCAAAAAGACTCACCCTTACCACCATCTCCCATGGGACTGGATCGGGAGAACAGCTGAAGCACACCAACATTGTGCGATAAAGCAAGGCGGGACGCGCTATTTACGGGCTTTACTTCCGCTTCCCTTCCCTCATGCAATATGTCTCTTAGCACCTAAGCTTTAGCATTGTAGATCTCTTGCACTCTTTAAGACACAGAAATCACAATATACTGTTGGCTTCACAAAACTCAAAGACACCCTCCCGTCCATGCATGATCTTTGTGCCTAGAGGTTTGTGTTACTAATTTAATATCAATGGGTTTAAAACCCAATGTAGAATATTTCCCTCTTGATACCTCCCAGTAGAATCAGATAAGGAAAATGTGGTGGGGGGGAAACCCTGCACAATGAAGATGAGACAATAGATTTTAAGCTGATTATCAGTATGATTCCCTGAATATTCAGAGAACCGAACATCTTGTACACATGCAGAGTCATCAAGAGTATTACCTGTAAAATCTTCAGGCATTGCTAGAATAAAATACTGTGCAACACACTTGAAAAACTTTTATCACCATGCTTTATTGTTTGACAGAATTTGCTGTGTAACAAGTCTTGTGACTAAAATAGTCAATTAAAAATATACCTTTCATTATAAAAACAAAGGCACTAAAATATACTCATCTTAGAAATATAAGTACAAAAGACAATGTTGCCTTTCAAAACTGAAGTGTACGTAAAAAATTAAAAAATGGCATCTTTAAGCTTATTGTTTTTATTTATCGTAAAAATAAGTCATTTTAGAGTTGGAACAAAATGTAGATCTTGAGTAAATCAGAGTAGGACGAGAAAGGAAATAGGATGAAATGGGAGGGCCCTATATCTTTTTTAAATAATTGTAAGTAAATCCCAAGTTTTTTTGTTTTGTTTTTATTTCTCTGTTGTTTCAGCTACTCACATTTAATAATTTTTTTCCTTTGTGTAGCCAGGAAGCAAATCAGGACACGATAACTCCAGTTACACAATAAATTAATTGATTTTATAAAAACACAGAACCTTCCTAACTAAGCATTTCCATCGTACATGCTCAGAGAATTAACCGTGATCGTTTTACCATGCAGACTTTCTGTGGGGTCTTTTTTTCCAGAGGCAATGGTTTGTAGATTATTACTGTTGATTGACTATTGGTTATTGCAAACTAAAAAGCAAGATTTGAGAACAATTCCTGCTACTTTATTCTAGAGACACAAGGCCCATTTGAGGTTTCAAGTTTTTCATAAATATTTAGTAGATTACAAAGGCAATTGGAGATAAAACAATAAAGATATATGATGCCGCAGGTCTGTAGTGATTGTTACTTCCTTTTCAAATTTCTGTATAATTTGTTTAATAAGGGCTGTGGTGGCAGTGGTATCAACATGCTCTGGGAATCTGTTAGTTTGAAAGACATGGGAAAATACAGCTGCTAGGTTGGCTCTCAATGTTAAAGTACTAAATCATTTTGGAGAGTGGTGTGTGCGCAGATGCAAAAAGAAATGAGATAAATATGGCTGCATGTTTGAAAAGATTGAAGGAAAACATTGGTAGCCTTCCTTGAAGATTTGAAATTTAACTTACAATGCAAGTCAGCTTTATGCTCTCTGTAAATTATGGTGTTTTTTTTTTAAAAAAAAACCCAGACTCTCTCAAAATGCAATTAAGTTGTTTTTGACCTTATTAGAGGTAAGGTGACAGCATCTCAATGTACTGAAAATAAAAACAGGACAATTTAAAGCAATTATTGCTTACATATATTGAGTGGGCCCCAAGTCCTGCTTGCACAAGAAAAAAACACTTTTATTAATGCATAACTATTTGTGGATTTCTTGCCAGCTTCTTCAGTCCCTTTTATTGCCCATCTCAAAGCTCTGGAGGACTCTCAAGAGTGATGAGTATGATTGAGTATGATACTCTGGAGTGTGTGTGTTTGGGGAGGGGGATCAGCAATTACAGCTCCCAAGCATGGGTTTAGATCTGAGCTGTGCCACTCACATTCCTTACAGAAAGTAAAGCTATTATTTAATGGAGCTGAGAAAGGCTCATAGTACAAACCTCATTTGTTGGTAGTCTCCAACTCTCAGTGTTTTTCATTTTGGTATCTATTACACTGACATCAGGATGCATGAAGCCAGGATTATCTTGTCAAAACACGTTAAAACAGCACATACAGCATTCTCACAGATACCTAGCATTTTTGTTAACATTCAAAAAGCTACCATATTAAATTATTCAAGTAAGTAAAATATGCTATTTTTATGACTTGAGATAGCAAGATCTGTCTGGATCTCCCGACAGGAAGATGAAATCAGGACCTTTTGCTACCTGCTCTGTGGAGTGGCAACCTCACCTTGGAATCAATTTATGTTAAACACCACTCAACCCATATTTGCACATCTCCTAGAAGACTATTTTGGGCCATCCTTAAAGGACTGTGCATTATGTTTTTATTAGTGTATGCACCTTTTTCATCAAAATATGCAAATGGAACAAGAGAATCTTCGTTTTGGAAGGGGCCACAAGGACCATCAAGGGCAGGAATACACAATTACAGCACTCTTGAAAGACGCCCATCCATCATCTGTTTAAAGACCTCAGCATTACATTTCTAAAATCAGTTATAGTATATGTGTGATCTATAGACTAGTTATAAAACTGCTGTAGGGCTTTCTGCAAAGGAAGGCATGAGGATGAAGGAAGTAGAGTCCCAACATATCATTGTTAGATACAGCCATATTATCCTTCAGCGTCCTAGCAGTGTTCTCCAAAATCCATTCACCACAAAGTGCACCACAGAGTCTGCCTCCTTCTCCATTACTTTAGATTTGCAGAACTTTTGACCTACCAGCCATATACAATATGATGGCCTACAGGGACCCACCGAAACACCCTGGACCATGGGGAGCAGAGAGTTATAACTGCATGCACTGCATGTGTGCATGGAGAGGGGAGAAGAAAGGAGGGAGAGAGTTCACAGCAGCTGGGGAGGGGGGAAGGAACAGTCAGTAAAAAACTCAAGTTTTTTTTTCTTTTATCAGGGGCACCTATGAACGGACAAGGTAAAATAGATTCCTCCATTCCTGGAAGGAATAGAATGGTGCCAAGTCTTGTAAAGCTGCTGACTCTAAAACGGCTGCTACTCAAGCTCTACAATGTATTTATTACTCTGGAAATTCTGGGGAGAACTCTCAGCATCTGCAAGCCAGCATGGCAACCCCCCACCCACTCATGTTCTGCAAAGAGCTCGCAGGTTGTCTGTCCTTCAAACCACTAAGTATGAGCACTGAATGTAGTACTTTTGAAGCTGCTTATTTCAAAAGTCCCAATCTCATGATTTGACCATTTTGTGAAAAGATAAAGGTAGATATTACAAGCCCCCCCACTATTCAACAATGGTCATCATGAGACACAAGCGGAGTTTTTGGCTTGATTTCTCTCACACATAGGTTGACAGTAACAATCAAATCTTCCACATGCCACAACAAGGCATCTGAATTTAAAATGTTTTTGTGATTCTCATACTCCACTGCCATTTTTACTGAACATTCAGAAAACATATCTTTTAAAGACACAGTAACAGGTGTTGATCCTGAAAAAGTTCATCTGGAAGGGATATCACCAAAAAACAGGGCGAGGGGAGATTGTTTGCAAAACTGCTTGGCCTCAGAAGGATTATTCTAACCAGGGTGGAGAATTGCCAAGGGTTGGGTCCCATATTGGCAGGACATGGAGGGCCTACTTCCACATAAATTGTTCAAATTTTTTCCTCCATTTTTAAAAATGCACAACTGTGTAATTTGTGGAATTCTTGCCAGCTTCAGTCCCCTGTATTGCCCATCTCAAAGCTTTTTTGAAAAAAATAAAAATCAAAACGCCCCCTTTGGATGGCTATCATTTCTTCATTTATCCCCCCCTCCACTCGAGGGCCCAGGACAGGCCTTTATTTAACAAGGAAGTAAACTGGAATTCAGCTTCTTGCTTACTTTCCTGTTAAGTAAAGGCTTCTCCTAATGAGAAGGTGTTCTGAGTTTTCAAAAAATAATTTGTTTGAAAAAATGAGGAGACAGTAGTGGATAATGTGGGAGCTGGTGCCCTGGAGTGCTTTTAAAATAGTTAATGGCTGGCATCCTGTTACTGACATACACAGGCATAAGTTTACTTTATGGCTGTGTACGTTTTGATGGTTTTTCGGTTGTTGCGGAGGTTGGTAATCACTTCCACCTTCTGCAAAGTTCAAAACTTCTGCAGGGCTCATCATGGTACTGTGACAGATCTGACCCACATGCGATTCCCTTGCTGGTGGAAAGCAGAGGGCATCATAGCAAGACCCAGACTGATGATCTCATCTACTGAGACCTCCAGAAGACCCAATGGAGCTCTGCGGAAGATGTCTTTGGTCTTTTATTGTAACAGACTCTTACCTGTGGAATTCTTACACTACACTCAAAAATGTAGGCTTGTGGCCACAGTCTGTTGGGATTTACTCCCCTGAAAGTATGTAGGCAGCCAGTGAAGTCAAACTTAATCACCTTTATATGTAGTAGTATATTACTGTGTATATAAGCCTGAAGTACAATCATTTGTGACATGCTTCTATCTAATTATTTTCTTTTCCACCAAAATCAAGATAAAAGAGCATGTTTTAAAACTTGTATCTAGAAAAGTAACCTTGGACCCACTCATTTCTTGAACTTAAACTTTTGTGGATGCATTTAAAAAGACTGGTATGAACATAATGCTGATACAGTTCAGGATTTATAAATATACATTTTTTGAGTAACATAACATTCATTTATTTCCCCCGTTTGCTTCTATATGCAAAGCTAGAAAAAATACATTCTTTATTTCCCACCTGAGAAAATGCATTGCAAAGTCAAGATCAGAGGTGTCTGGTACCATTGGCTTAAATATACTGACAGGCAGAGTTTAAAAACATTGTTTTCCAAATATTACTCTCCCAGTTGGGAGTAAATGTTCCAAGTTCTGCTAATAGGATGACAACAGTCAAATGGATGGATGTATTAATGCGTCTCATTCCTTTCAGGCTGGCCTATACCACTTGGGGCCTATCATTCCCCCAAGTGCTAGAAAAAGAGGCACAAAGGCAGGGAAGACAGGCAGCCTATGTGGCTGGTAGGATACATTTCGCTTGAAATGTGGCAAGGCACATAGACAAAGTGTCCCTTACAGCTTACCTTTGGATTTGTTTTAAGCCAAGCATGGAAATGTTACTTTCCACTGGCCATGCTAACTGAGGGATACTGGGAGACATAGTCCAAATTTAATACTGTGGGTTTGAGACACCCTCCATCAGGACAATGCCATAATAGGTAGAGTGAGGCCACTGGTCAACCCTGGCCATATTGATACAGCAGCTGGACTTATCAGCACCAGTTCCATTGCTCTGACCCTACTGCACTGTATTAAGAGCAATGCTTATGCAGCTACCTCTGACCCATTTAATGACCCAGGAGCAATGATTAGGAATAGAAGCTTATAGTGCAGTTTTTCTTTGTCAAGGCATTGTTAAAACAAGAGAGGAAGTCAGAAATGCCCAAGCCTCACTGGCCCAATAGAGAGCACAGTTTTAGAACGTGTGCTGCAGTGTGGGGACTATCTTTATTTACTAACCCCACAGCATCAAGCATTAAAAACAACAACAACAACCTAAGTTCAAAACATACTGCATCTTTTTCTTTAAAAAAAAATTGACCAACATGAACAGGGCATGATTTTTTTTTCAGTGTCACAAGTAGTTATTCAGTGCAAAAACAGCATTTTCAATTAACAGTAACATTTGGTTTGCATTGCATTACTATTACATACTCCTTTTAAAAAAAATCCCAGAAACTATAATTGCACGGGATCATACTGCCGTCTCAAAAATAATTAATCCTTGAGAATCATCTTCTGATTTGGTGACTGCTTGGCCACTTGGCATAACTTCAGGATAATTCTTCTTGAAATACACCTAGGAAAGAAAAAAGTTCTGTGTTAGTTTCATTAGGGAGTTTGTTCTAACTTAAGGATACACATAACAACACAAGGACATATTTCAATTTTTAAATACTTTTTTAAAAATAAAAATTAGTGGAATTACATTTAGCTCTCCTAGTAAATTGCAGCAAAACTGGGGTGTATCAGTATATGTGTCTGCCATCCCACTCAAAGTGCTAATAATTCAGATCAGACGATAACTTTATCATTTGACATTAAATTGATAAATAAAATCCTTTTAACCGGCTCAGAAATGGAGATAAATTAAAAACAGGGTAACAAAGCAGCTTCGAAATCTAGTGTCTGCACAGGGCCTTTTCATTTTCACACATAAAAATAAGCACAATGGATTTGGATGTTAATATCAAGGTTGTAATCCCTGCATTTTACAAACTATGATTGACAACCATTGAAACTTCAGGATGTACGTATGAAATATCCCGCCGTTTAATTTGCGCCGTGGAGGAGTCATAGAGCCTTATAGAAATGTGATCTGGGGATAGGGTGCCACAATAATGAAAGGGAAAGGGAAAGCAGTAACAATGGCTCCACCAAGCAACTTCTCTAAAATGTAAGATGATACCAAATAATAGGACAGTTCTTTGCCGAGCCTTTGAGTTCTTGAATTCTACCAATTTCTAGCTGAACTGCCAGAGATACAGGTTTCCTGATAAATGTATAATCAGAACATAAAGGAAATGAAATGCTGTCAAGTTTCACTGTTCCACAATCATCAGTTTTTAGTAGCTGTATCATATCTCTGTTCCCTGACAGATGCGTGTAACAAAATGAAATAATGTCAAGACTTGTGTGCTCTTATCGGAAAATGTGTTTGGGTGAAAAAGGACTTCAAAATGTATTTTTTTCTCCAAAGAAGAATGTGAAAAGTTTTGTTTGAGCCTTTAAACACACACACACAAAATACACTATCTTCCCCATAGCCGACATGTGTCATGAGTTCATGCTAATATTCATGCTGCACTGAAAATAAGAGCATAAAGCCCATTCTTTGGTCATTTATGTTATTTTGGAATGCTCCCGGCAAAATTGTTAATAAACTGTCCTTCTCATATATAGATAAGCATCACAATTCGAAGTGACCACTCTTCTGGTGTGTTCCACATATGTAATACACTCAAGGAATTTTCTTTTCTAGGAAGCCACAGACAAAGCTGCTTTTAAATTCCTCTTGGTTTCAAAGAGGCTTGCCAACTTTTTTCCAGGACCTGTTTGCCTAAAAGAGCAGTGTCTAGGCAGAAATTCAGCAGGGGAGACTTTTCCTATCACCTCATCTCGTTGCAATGGTGTACTGCTGACTAAATCCTTGCCATATTTCAGGTAGGGAAAAACAATTTGCAACTCCACTTTCAAAAATTGATTGGGATTCTGTGCACAGTGGATGCCTAGGATGGAGTTCTAAACATCCAAGGCCCACTTTTAGAAGCAGAAAGAATTTTTACAATTCTTCTTGCTCAAAAAGAGAAGGCTGCACAAATCAGTTTATGTTTACACATAAGTGGCCAGCACTTCATGTTGCAGAAGAGTACAGTGGTGTACCACCACTGGAACTGGATTGGAACAAAAGGGTGTGGGTCACCAACCTTTTGACTAACAAAAGGTCAGTGATAGCAAGGCGAAGGGTATGCCAGAGTCAGCCGTAAATAGGACATCTTCACTTTTGATGCAGTCCTGCCATATGGTGGCAACAGGCTCTCCAATTAGTCATTCCATAATTTCCCTAGAAGAGTTCTATTTTTTTATGTACGGTACTCTCAAATTATTCAGAATCTCTCCTGCTAGGATACCTTTGCTTCCCCTTTTCTTTCTCATATGCAAGAGGAGATCATTGTTAAAGAAATGGAATAAGTGTTTGTCATTACACCCACTTTCCTCCAAGGCCTTCCTTTCTCCCATGTAATTTGGTCTCTGTTAGCCTTAAGTGTGGTTTAAAAGTAACCACTGTTTCCTATTTATCAGTATTTGACACTAGAACTTGAAAAGATTTCAATAGTTCACAGTGAGGCCTATTTAGCATTAAGATCAGTGCTGGCATATGTTTTTAGCAGGGATCATTGTGATTGGGAGCAGGGTGGGGGTAGTAGAGAGGATCTGTGCTTGAAAGTAAAGAGAAATCACAAAGGAGGGAGCATGCCATGTCTGCTAACCAAGGCTAAACAATTAGAAGAATTATGTCCACACTGATCCTACACTTTTAAATTTGTTGCAAATCTCAAGGAAACCTAAGTCAATACAGTACATGAATTGATTTCATTGACTAATGATGCATACAACCATTCCCTGTTAGTGAAGTGGTAAAAAGTAACCTCTAGATGCAAATATTAGAAAGTTTGGGATACGTTTTGAAATTGATGTACTCCTCCCCCCGAAAACACGCACGCACGCACGCACGCACACACACATTTTGCTTTCATTAAAAAAATATCTGGGAATGATGAACAAAGGTATGTTTGGACAGGCAGGCATGTTAGTAAACATTTTGGTAGCCTTGTCTGCAAGACAGAAATAATGGAATACAATATTTAAAAAAGCCAGAAATTCACAGATCTCAGATTGTCCAAAGAATCCAAACTGGAACATAATAAAGTAGTAAGTATACCACACCTAGTGGTGTACTATCTATTTTCTATGTCTCTCTTTCCCACCACCCTCATAGGTACATTTGTTGGGAACCCGGGAGAGGGCCTTTCAGTGGCTGCCCCCAGGCTCTGGAACGCTCTGCCCAGATTGGCACCCTCCCTGTCTTCCTTCCGGAGCCAATTAAAAACTTTCCTGTTTTGGTAGGCCTTTGCTGATCTCTGCTAATGGTTGTGCTGGGGTATATGTGTGTGTTGTATACGTGCATGTGTATATGTGTGTATGTTTTTAAATGTTTAGCTGTTTTTACCTTTTTTGTTATTTAATTGTGTTTTATTTTTTTCATTTTGCGATTTTAACAATGTCTTTTTATTGTATGCTGCTTTGAGTCCAAAACTGGGGGGAAAGTGGGAAAGAAATAAAGATAATGATGATGATGATGAATGAATGAATGATGGGGAATTATTCTCCCAGCTGGCATTCCACATCTAGATTTGTTAGCCAAAAACAGTTTAGAAAAGCTACTTTTTGGGACATATCCTCCAGCCAGTATGGCTACTGGCTATGCTGGCTGGCATGTTCTGGGAGCTGCTATCCCAAAAATGTAACTCCCCAAGCTTTGGCCAAAAACAAGACTCTAAGAAGAATACACTAGGACTACACTGCTACGGTGATTGCAGCAGAAGCACCTGCAAGATCAAGGTATGCCCAGGACCACACTGTATATTATCCTCCCCACATGTATAAAAAACCCAACCTCAATCTCAAGAGTAGCTGTTTTCTGCAATGAGAGCATGTCATTTTCATCTCTGAGTACGGTATATATTATTCCAAATCCCAGTGATAAAAGTATTGAAAAACACAGGCTTATAATTGAAAAGCTACGAAAGCTTTAACTATAGTGGAATGGGTGTTTTTTTTCCCTGAAGTCCTGAATATGCTAACTTGTGAAAAGTAAATCACTGAGACAAACATAATTACATTTTGTAGGGGCAGGGGCAGGTGGTGATGGGGAACTGCCTTACCTGTTTGGCTGTTTCTATTATGGATTCTGCTTCAGCTTTACCCAACTGTTGAACCATCTTGTAAAACAGGCTTTCCTTTTCTTGCAACAAAATGTACGGCTCATCATATTCTTTCAACCGTCCTGAATCCAAAACCTGATGAATCAGCAGAAGCCAGCTGGTTAGTGGCAGGTGAAAACTGGCAGCAACAGCAACAAGAAGAATGAAAACAATAACACATAGCTCACTTGCACATTCACATGGCTTTTTGCAGTCTAAGAGCTGAAGACTTGAGACACAATTGTCACAGTTGTTTAACAGACACAACTATATAGTAGTTTTGCCACCATGCCAAAAATCGTTGTTGAAACTAGGGATGGGTTTGTGAGTGAAATGACTTTGTAAGTTTGATTCTGGTACTGACAACAAATTCCTCAGGTATACATGTGCTCAGAAGTGCCCCATTACTTCATTTTTGGCATGGCTATCTTCCTGAGCCACTATTTTAAAATGGGCTGGGGTTCATAGGATCTACAGGTTCTGGTATAAAACAAAGCAGCTCTCATGAGCCTCAGGTTGGGCCACCCCAATGCATTAATACTTCAAACATGCAATATTTCAAATGCACTTACTAAACTGATGACTGCACAGCCAATAAATCCCAAGTGCATCAGACAAGCACTGAAATTTGACATTTTCTCTTGAACATTTCCTTCTGAATGAGCCTTGCATCTATATGCAGAGCAAGTCTTAGTGTATCCCACAAAACCTGTGCTTTGGATAGCTCTGCAAGCTATCTGAGGAGACATAGCCATCTCAAACTTTATTCTTCGACCCAGCTGAGACTTCCCCATAGTCACACTAAGAACTCTGTTTCAGATGGTAACTTGGGAGGGACCTCTGCTTGCCTGCCAGCTGCAGACCACTATTTTTCTTGCCACTGCTGGCACATTTTCCAGGAAGGTTTGCCTGCTATCCCGGCCCATGGTTGTAGCCAGAGAATGTGGCAGATGGGCAGGAGTAGGAGTAGCAGCAGAAAAAGTGGGTTGCAGCTGTCAAGGAGGTCCAGTTGCAGCCAGGGCTCTTTTTTACCCACCCATCAGCCCAAAGATTACAGGTATCTGGCTGAGCTGACCCTCAATCCAACCTGGAACATGGGCCCAGCTGGGCTCCAAAAGCCACAACTACCATTAGAAATGCTTCATTCTCACTGAAGCTGCCTTGCATTTGGGACAACCCCCAGTGTGGGTTATTTTCTTATCAGACAGAAAGTGTCCATAGAATTTGGTGGCACTGCTGGTGGAGACATTCATGTGCAGAGCTGTGGGCAAAACCTTCCAACTCCCTTTTTCTCAACAGAGATTACCTGTTTAAGGGCTCGAAAGAGAAGACACTAACCAGAGGGGAGGTCTGATAATAGATACTAAGATTATGGAGACATACAATCAGGGGTTTGAAACATTACTTTTTTACACTACAGTTTTCAGAATATCCCAGCTAGCATGGCAACTGCATATAACAGCAGAACGCTATTGTCTAGTTGACTGTTGTGAGAAACAGAAGGATAGAAGATTATATTGGGATAGAGAATGGGTGACCTTCCAGATGCTGGTGGACTAGAACTATGATCAGTCCAGCTTTATGTTCCACCAGATAAAGCTTTAAGTCCCATATATCTCTTACTTAGCATGCTTTATCCAATTTTTAGAACCAGAAGCTGAGCTTAGAAAAGATATTAGGGTGTAGTAATAAGGAAGAGAATGTCTTGGTGCTTGTGCAGAGTGCAGATCCTGAAAGAACACGGGCAGGGAGTTATCTCAGGTAAAAACGCGTGAAGTCTAATGTGCTACTTTAGGCAGCAAATGTCTTGGATCACCCCTGTAACAGGGGGATACTCAAAAGAAAATGTTCTCAGATATCAGACAGAGGTAGTTTTACTCCATCAGAAGGGGTGAAAGAATCCTGGAAGGATTTTATTTGCAGGCATATAGCACCATCAATAAAACTAATGCTGAAGCCAAATCCTCAGGACAGGTGAACCCAGGAAACTGGTATTTCCTATGAGAAGCAGGGTGACACAAGAGTGGGACATAAGGCCTTAAAACAGAAAGTGATAAAAGAAGAACAGAGTTAATTAATACACTGTTAATTACTGTGGGTGTGATCAGTTCAAATCATATCTGAAATTCATGAACACCTTTTTGCCCTCACTGCCTCCTTAGCATTACTAAGTCAATCTGTTGTGGAAAAAACACGTCAAGCTCTTCCTTCTAGGTAACCTTTTATGGCAAAAGAGACCTCGCATGATATGTCAACTCTATGCCAGAGTTTGGAAAAGTTACTTTTCTGGACTATAACTCCCAGAGTCCCCCAGCTAACATGGGCACTTTCCCAAGCTCTGCCCTATGCCCCTTGCCTGTTCTGTTCATTATTTCCAAGCCTATTTTTTCTTGCACCTCTGTCTCCCCAACCATCCTTCCTTCCATCATAATGTACATCATTAAAGACATTATAATGTTTGCCTTTCTCCTTCATTTTCCACATCTCTGGGTTGTCTGCTTCACAGTTTCCCTATTTTCTGAGGGCTCCTCCCTGCAACCTTTCCATTTGTTAGCCATTCAGCACTACTCATATCATAGATTTTTTAAAACTTCCTTTGACCTCTGAATAGTTAGAAATATTCACCACAACCAGTAAATCAGCACTGAATACAGAAGCATATAGCTCTCAATTATTTTTTGCTTGTCTGAGTGCCACCTGCATCCTTGAGCCATTTTTGTTCTTGTTAGTGACATTTTAGTGTTTCTTCCTGATGAAAATTCATTTTGGTATGGATTCTGCATGATGTATGCATTCGTTTAGGCACTGTAACTAATACACATATTACAGTACACAGTTTCTCCACTAACTAAAATATGTTTGTGCAAATTCTTCCATTGGTTGCAATTGACCACATCCACATTTTTAAAGCACATGCATGATTTTGTGCATATTATGTGCAACACAGTACAAAGCCCTACAAAAGTGCAAATTTCTGAGGCAAGATACAGTTTGTCTGACAACAAGGCTTGAAAGCGTGAAATGGATACTTTGATTGATAATCTCAACTGCGCTGACATTCTTTGCCATCCCCACCATCAGAAACTGTCACTTTCACAAATGAAATACAACAGGAATTCCTCCTATTCCCAAGTACACAGACCTATCCAGGTTAATGGGCTGATCCTTAATTACAGTCAGCCTTGGGATAGGTACATGCATACATATGCACCGGGCCTTCATTTGCCCCCTGCAGCTTTTACAACACAATGTAACTGTTGCTGTTAAGGAAGACCACAAGCCCCTATGCAAGAGAGGAGACAATATCACTGAAGTCACAGGATGGAAAAAAATGGGGTTGAGTAATAATAGGGGGAGAAAGTCTGTGTGAGCTGTGTTACCAGGCCATACCTCCATCCCCAGTTCCACAAGTGAGATAACCAAAGCTGAGATAACCAGACTCAGAGAATGAAGTTCGTAACATGTACTATCAAGAAACAGGAAAGGTGTTAAAGAAGCGAAAGATGTTCCAGGCAAATATATTACTGCTTTACTCTAGTCCTTATCACATAAAGAGAAGAGGGAAATATGTATCATTCAGGCAAAGGTGCTGTGAGAACTAAAAAAAGAAGTACCAAACCCAGCTGAAACATTAAAAAATTGTCTAAGGATATTAGTAGAAAAAGAAAAAGAGTGGAAAGCAACAAGGGTCAATTCATATGCCTATGAATTCTGAGCAGCTAGAATTCTTAAGGATGCATGTAATCATGTATGTACAAAAAAACATACACACAGACACAGACACACACTATAGATAGACATACAGGAGAGGGGGGGATATAAAATGGATATTGCGTTTGAGCTGTTAGCAAGTTTTGCCCATGACTTGTGGGTATGCTAAATTTCTTTTCCTCCAGATGAAAAAGGTACCTTACAGTTCTGAGTACCTTTGGACTTTTGACAGGTCAGATAACAGACAATATGAATTACAAATAAACAGCATCAAGAGGGTAGAACAAGGGACTCTCAAAACAACTTTATAACATATCTCTCCAAGTCAGATCACAAAACTCAGAACATCCCCACATGTAATTATGGCCTAGTTCTTCTAAAGTGTTTATTGAAAACAGAAGTTTGGGAAGGGTAATTGGAGTATGTGTGTTGAGTGCTTTACCATTCTTCCACCTAAAAATTCTGCTCAACAAATGTCACTCCACCTGCTATTTCTTTGAAGTGTGTGTGGGTGGTGGTACAGGGGAGAGACTTCACTCCCAGCATGCTTTACCACTGGTTATACTGATGGGGATTGATGGGGCTGATGGAGATTCTAGTCCACCAAATTTGGTTTCAATTCCCCAGCTCTGCTTGAAACACGCATACACTTTTGTCTCAGTTAGGCTTGTAGGGGGGAAATGTAGAGGTGTCTTGAGACTCAGCAGTCACAGAAATGGATAAATTTCCTGCTGGCCGACCTCTGAATATCTCTATTCTCTACTTTTTGGCCCTTCATCCATATTAACAAGGAGAGAAGGGTTTAAGAAACGTGAATTTGCCAGTGGGTGTATTCCCTCCTTTGCCATTTAGTGGGCTTGACATCTAGGTTATTGCTCCAGATGAAAGTGAGATAGTAAAAGCATTGTAAGAAAACCCTGAGCACCTTTATTAAAAAAGGAGTTGAATGGTCTTGATACAGACCATCTATAGTGGAGCTTATGGGATGACTTAAAAAATTTGGTAGCACTTGACCATACTCTTCCTATGTGGAAGCTTTCAAAAAGTCTTACGGAAAGACAGAAGCTCCTTCCTTCCACAAGACTGTACATGGGGCCGTTTACACGACTAAAAAAGCCTGAGAAGAATTCGTGTTGATCCCTGGTTGTTTACACACACATCACAGGCTATTCAGGAGGAGTGGGTAGCAAAAAGCCCAGTTAACTCATGACTTCCCACCCCTCTATTTTTCAGGACTTTCTGGGGAAAGTCCGAGACAGCCTGTGCTATTGGTTGTCTAAACAACCAGGAACTATCCCGGGACATGGGATGGTTTCTGATTGGTTGGACATTGGAGGGGGCGGGCTTGCAAGGGAAACCTTGAAATCACCATTTTGTTACGCCCTTCCCCCCAGGGTCCTCCGCTGGCTCCAAAGCAGCCAGCTGAGTGCCTGGCACTGCCTTTCCCTCCTGCCTCTCCCTTCTCATCCCTGGGAAGAGAGCAGACAGAACTTAAGGCATTGCTTTCTATTGGAAGGGAAAAAGTGGGGTGAGGAATGGGTGGACAGGCAGAACTTAAGGCATTGTTTTCTACTGGAAAGGGAAAAGTGGGGGGAGGAGTACTGTCTGTTTACCCATTCCTCCCCCCACTTTTTTCCTTCCAATAGAAAGCAATGCCTTAAGTTCTGTCTGTCCACTCATTCTTCCCCCCACTTTTTCCCTCCCAATAGAAAGCAATGTCTTAAGTTCTGCCTGTCCACCCATTCCTTCACCCACTGTTTCCCTTCCAATAGAAAGCAATGCCTTAAGTTCTGTCTGTCCACCCATTCCTTCCCTCACTTTTCCCCCTCCAATAGAAAGCAATGCTTTAAGAATTTGAATTGACAGTAAGCACTTTGTGAATGCAGCAGCTATATCTTTGAATGCACCCTGTTTCTGTTAATGGAAAATTAAGGTCTCCTCGAGAGTAAGAATTCGGGACTGTGGCTTGATTCTATTGTGTATACTAATGTGGTCTCCTGAGGAGTAAGAATTTGAATTGACAGTAAACACTTTGTGAATGTAGCAGCTATATCTTTGAATGCGCCCTGTCTCTTCCTCCATTCCCCTCCCTTCCTCTCTTCCCCGTTTGCTCCTTGCCAGTGGGGAAGAGAAGAGCCAGGCAGGAGGGAGAGGCAGCAGTGAGGGAAAGGTGGGTAATGGGACTCAGAGTCCCTTCATCCACCTTTCCCAGCTGCTGTCTCTTCCTCCATTCCCCCCCCTCTTCTTTTTGGCAGCAGCAGGGGAGGGGGAAGGTGGGTAATGGCTGCAAGGAGGGAAGCTGCGTGACAAGGGGATTCTCCGTGAATGACAGTCACGGAGAATACCCCCCCTTGTGGTAGCACCTCCTCCTCCCCCCCCAACCCACGGGCAAGAGTGGGAGGCAGTAGCCTGGTGGGACAGGGGAGGGGGTTTCTCCTGAGAGGCCAGTGTTGCTGTGCCTGGCAGAGGTGGGGTGGTTCTGACCTTTTCAAAAATGGCAGACCAAGCCTTGCCAGGCTTCCATTGTAAATCCGTCCCCTCCAAAGTTTGACCAATCAAAATACTGCTCTGCTGTGTGCCCCTATCCCAGGATGAAGGCACTCAGAACAAGAAATTTAAAACACCAAGACTTGTGCGACCGTGACAAATCATGTAAAAAAGAAGGGACGAACTCGGGATGAGAGAATCCCGTTTCTCCCTGTGATAAAAACTGTCGTGTAACTGACACCCATGTGAACTAAGAAAAGCCTTAAAAATAACACATATACAAACACACACACACCAATAACATCAAGCACCACCACAACACCACACATAACACATAAACTATAGCACAATGCTTTACTCAGAAGTAATTTCCACTTTAGTGGGATTTACTCACTAGTAAGTGTATTTACACTGCAGAAATATAGCAGTTTGATATCACTTTATCCACCATAGTTCCATCCTATGGAATCCTGGTATTTGTAGTTTGGTGAGGCATCAGAGTTCTCTGACAGAAAAGGATAAAAATCTCACCAAACTACAAATACCAGGATTCCATAGGATAGAACTATGATGGATAAAGTGGTGTCAAATTTCTTTATTTCTGCAGTGTAGGCAGGCCTTGAGTCTGTAATTTAGCTCAAAACTCAAATATTGTACAACATAAATATTTTCTCTAACACTAACATTAGTCATCTTAACATACACTTTAATTTCTTGTCTCTTATTTATGCATACAGTGGCAGATTACAAGTGTTAGATTCATTGCACTTTGTTTACTATAGTTAATCATAACTGTACCACCTTTTTTCAGAGTTTAAGGATAATTGAATCTTTCGTATCCACAGTATCAGCACAATCACAACGTCCTATAATTTGGCTTTCCAGTTTCAATGCCTTGAATGTATAATTTCTAACGAAGTATAGCCCTCTATTGTGTAACCACTCCCCATGAAATGAACAGAGGAAATATCCAGTCTATAAATATAGACCTTGTCTTCTGACAAGAGCACTATGAAGCAAACATTTTACTTTGCACAAAATAAATCATAACATAATCCCAGTTAGTGCTGACTGGTGTCTATGTGGCTCATGGGACAGGGGAAAGTAAAGTCAGAGATACATACGAAAAACAGGAAGCTGCCTTATACTGTGTCAGAACCAGCTAGCTGCTATTGGCAGTGCCTTGCCAAGGTTTCAGATAGGAAAGGGTTTTTTTTGTACAGCTACCTGGAGATACTAAGAATGAAACTGGAACCATGAGCACATGAAGTATGTGCATCAGCACTGATCTGTTTTCCCTTCTGTAACTTTTCTGTGCGCCTTCAAGCCATTTATGACTTATGACGATCCTAAGATGAACCTATCATGGGGTTTTCTTGCCAAAATTTGTACAGACGGGGTTTGGCTTGGCCTGGTTCTGAAGCCAAGAGAGTATGATTTGCTCAAGGTCACCCAGTGGGCTTCCATGGCCAAATGGGGATTTGAACCCTGGTCTCCAGAGTCTTAGTCCAATGCTCAAACTACTACAACATGCTGGCTCTTTCTATAATGTACAAAACCATTTCTCTGAACCCTCTGTAGGAGTAATTTGAGGAATATAACTCTTTTTATATATATCTGGAGATTCAGTCTCTCTTATACTTCAAAAGAAAATAAGCACCAGTTTCACAGAATCATAGAGTTGAAAGAGACCACAAGGGCCATCTAGTCCAACCCCCTGCCATGCAGGAGTACCCAATCAAAGCATTCCCAACAGATGGCTATCCAGCCTCTGTTTAAAACCTACAAAGGAGACTCTACCACACTCTCAGGCAGTGCATTTCACTGCCCAACAGCTCTTACTATCAGAAAGTCCTTCCTAATGTTTAGGTGGAATCTCTTTTCCTGTAGTTTGAACACACTGCTCCGTGTCCTAGTCTCTGGAGCAGCAGAAAACAAACTTGTACCATCCTCAGTATGACACTCCTTCAAATATTTAAACATGGCTATCATGTCACCTCTCAACCTTCCCTCCTCCAGGCTAAACATGCCCAGCTCCCTAAGCTGCTCCTCATAGGGCATGGTTTCCATACATCCCACCATTTTGGTCCCCCTCCTCTGGACACGTTCCAGCTTCTCAATATCCTTCTTGAATTCTGATGCCTAGAACTGGACACAGTATTCCAGGTGAGGTCTGACTAAAGCAGAATAGAGTGGCACTATTACTTCCCTTGATCTAGACACTGTATCTCTTAGACACATTTTCTTAATGCCTGCCTTCATCTGATCTAGCCCTCCCCCGCCAAGGCTGCAATCCTATGCTTGCTTACATAGGAATAAGCCCCACACTGAACTCAGACTTCCTTGTGAGTACATCTGCCTAGAATTCCAGTGAATATTTGATGACTAACATGGCCCCTTATGCCTTCTCTAACTACTTATTTTTTTCTGGTGGCAAGGGTCAGGGTAGGTAACCACTTGGGGTTAGGAAGGAAGGAAGGAAGGAAGGAAGGAAGGAAGAAAGAAAGAAAGAAAGAAAGAAAGAAAGAAAGAAAGAAAGAAAGAGTGGGTGATAACTGCTCTACCTGCCCTTACTGAGAAACCAGTCCTTGTCCCAGTTTCTTCTACCCTTGCCTCTTAGCATGCAACATGTTAAAAGAAACCATTCAGTGGCTGTCCTGGCCATCAGTTCCTTAAGATGTCTTTTCTAAGGCTGTCTACACCACCAAAATAATTCAGCTGAAATACACAGCATAGTTCCCTGGGACCACCCCGGATCCACCCTGTTAGTACCACACCTATTCCAAATAAACTGGACTCCAATTATATTGATAGCCACACATTTCCCATTCCAAATTCAAATTGGTTCAAAATGGTTGCGCTTCCCTCCTTCTCAGAATACATAAACCTATCAACCAATAGCCTTTATTGTTTACCTGTCAATCTAACAACCCACCTTGCACTCTCAGTAGATGCCTCCCCCATCTAATACCCTTTCCCCCTTCATGTCCCAGTGAGTGATCATCAGCAAAGGAGCGAACTTTAAATGTCTCCTGGCACATATATACACACACAGATATGGGAAGGAGAAAGAAAGAAATTTTTTTAAAAAAATTCTCCTTATCATCAGGAATGCTGCTGCTGTGGGGATATTATTTTATGAATAACACAATAAATACTTAATAAAATGTGGGTCCAAAAGGGTTTTTACCTTGTGTCCACTTTTTTTTTTTACTTCAGTGTATGTATGTACAGTATGTATATCTCCACCTGAATGAATGTCTGATGGGGGGAGCATGTGCCCTCCCTCTGTCTGATCCTCCCCCCCAGCAGTAACTCTTTGGGGGGGGAGGTGATGAGGGGGAGGAAGAGGGAGGTTGCACACTCCCCCCTCCATCAGCCACTCACTTAGGTTGGAAAATGCACTTATACATTCACTAAAGTAAAAGAAAAAAAGTGGACATGAGGCAAACCACTTTGGAACCCTTCCCACCATGATCTTTGACCACCTGCTACTCATACATACATACATTTATTCTGAAAGGGAGGCCTTCATTTCAGAAGCCCTGCTAGCCTTTGGTAATATGCACTGAATATAAAACGAACAAATAAACATGGTGACACACAGCAATCTTGCCTGATTAATACTAACCACCCACCAAGCTGTCTCTCCCTCCAGTTAGCCCACTCACCCTCAATTCCATCCCTATCCTGATAAGTGTGTAAAAAATCCGGTTTTTCCTAAAAATGTGGAGTAAAAAAGTGAGGTTTTAAAAATCGCATTAAAGCCTAAAAGAAGCACTTTCACTGTGAAATTGGTCTTACGTTGTGTGTTTCAACACCGCTCGAAACAAGATGAGTACGATTGTACTTAAAGAAGCCCTGTCCCACCACTTCTTTATCTTGTGCTTAGAGCGACAAAAGAACAACAATGCCACTTATTACAGGATTACTCAGTTGTCTCAGTTCTGCTCCCTAAAGGAACTTAAGCAGCTGTAGGTCCCTGCTTGCCCAAAGAATAGGGAGAAAGGAAAAATACTGAAAGGAGTGAGCAGTTCTTGAAGCATTTTCGTTCCAGATAACTGGCATCCATTTCCAGATATTTGGAATCTTTTCTCTATGTGATGCTCCATTAAGAGGCAAATGTATGAACCCCAGCATACTAGCATGAATGACATAAAAAAAAAACAGAGGTAGGAATTGTGTGGCCTTCCAGATGTTACCCAATTGCAACTCCCACCAGACCTAGCCAGCATAGCCAACAGTGAGAATTTCTGGGAGTGGTAGTTTAACAATATATGGAGAACAATAGAATTCCCACCTTGGTATTGCAAGGTAGGCATACTACCTTTTCATAAATCTGGAAAACAAAACACCACTGTCATCTTGAAGGGAATACAAGAAGGTAGCTGCTCATCTATGCACACGCACACGCACACTTGCACTGTGAAACAAGGAATATGCCAAGAAAGAAAGAAAGAAGAGAGAGACTAGAATATTTAAATGCATAAGCCAATAACAGACTTAATAAGAAGCAAACAAAATTAGTAGTTGGGGGGTTAAAATATAGAAAATAAAAGCAATCTTACAATTCCAGAAACTTGACCTACAAAGACACCAAAACAAGACAGCACCCTTGGAAATAGAAGGTGCCTCATACAAAATTCATGATGTAAATACAGAAGTGTTTTTGTCTTGTTTTTGGTTCACTAAGCCCTGAATAACTTCAGATCCAACTCTACACTAACAAAATAAATTTTTCAGACATCTTCTATGTTCTCCTCCATGCTACAGATGAGATTTAAACCGAGCCAGATAACACAATTCAGTCCCTTTGATCATGTGTCATGCCTTGCCAGCAACTTAAGACTGTCAACTTTTGAAATGAAAAAGGGTTCACTAAATCCTGAATAACCTCACATTCAGTTCTGGGCACTACTCAATTGATGGGAACTGCAGCTGACTGAAGTTAATGTTGCATTTGTCCACACACAAATGGCTATGCATGAAAGTTTGGTTTTTCCACTTTGGTGAAAGATAAAATGACAAGCCAGTGTCCCCTTCCCTATTCTCCATTCAGAAGCTGACTGGACTACCAGTTGAATCTCACTTCAGTATTGGATATAGGTTAGCATCCTCCATCTCTCCTGAAGACAATGGGCCAGTTTTGGGAACAGGGACAGACGACATGGCACACACAGCTGGGTCCTCCAAAAAAGGGGAACACTATAAGGGCTTAGGGAGAATAGCCTCCTCACCCCAACATCTGCAACTGCTATGCTCTGCCCAATGGCATAGCCAATCCTGACAAGGGTAAAGATTACACTGTACCAGGAAAAAACAGATTTTCAATAGTGAAATGCATATTAAGGAAGTCTGCCTATGTTATATCTTTTATTTTGCCTTCAAAACCTCAAATTCAATAATTCTAGGAGTTTGGCAAGGAGTAGGGTCTTGGAAGATCTGGGGTAGACAGCCACAGATGTAGACCCCATGGCTTGCACAACTTGTGATTCACCAAGGCAGATTCAGTCTAGCAACTATGTGCCATAACCTCCCCAGTGCTCAATACCACCCTTTCCCCAGCATCAGAGGAGGTTTATCACATGAAAGTAATTTCTAAGTTATTTATGACTACTTGGGTTTGATTGTGTTTAAAAACAACTTTATAAACTGAGTTCCACAAAGAACTTATTTACCTGGGCAATTTACTCTGACTTGCCCCCATCTGAGAGCCCTGAAGTCCATACAATGCAGGGCATTTGTCCCATTCTGTCCCTGGGCAGTCCTTATTATGCCTAGGGCAGAAATGGGGCTCTGACAGGAGCAAGCCAGAGTAGGGCCCAATACAGCATTATAAGAAAATACCCAGTTGACTTCACTGCCACCAGGAAAAAACAGAGTGGACCATGCATGTCCACAGAAGCCCATCCCGGCAAGCCAGCCTGTCGCTTCAGCTACCGGTCACCTTTACCCCTCCAATTCCAGGAAGAGGTCCCACAGCATGTGACCAAGGCTGGTCACATGCAAGGGGCCTTTGGTCACATGTTGCAGCTGGCTGCCTCAATGCCGGGGGAAATGGTAACAGCAGCTGCAGTGACGGGCTGGCATTCCTGTCTGGACTCTTGTCAAAGTAATGGGGGAGACATGCACATGATGTGCAGCCAGGATATGCTGGCAGGGAGCCAGCAAATCCTGGCTTGTGTAAATGAGCCCAAAATCCTTAGTCTGGGCCTTGCTCATGCAGCCACCACAACA
Organism: Gambelia wislizenii; assembly: GCA_030847615.1. Classification (NCBI taxonomy): domain Eukaryota; kingdom Metazoa; phylum Chordata; class Lepidosauria; order Squamata; family Crotaphytidae; genus Gambelia; species Gambelia wislizenii. The sequence goes on along the minus strand of JAUMIR010000003.1, from coordinate 200,283,318 downwards.
AAGCATGGGCAACACAAAAACTGAGATGAGACAAGGGCTTAAGGCAGCTGGCAGGGTATTATCCCAGGGGCCAGGGATGGGCTCAATTCACACCCAACTACTTTGAATTTAATTTGTTTCTCCAACCATGTCCCATTGATCTTCTGCAGCACAAGAAGGTTTTGGTGAAAAGACCAGGTGGGCATTCTTAAAGATTGCACAAACCCTTGAGTCACTGAGCTGGCTCAACCTGATGGAATTAAATGGTTAAAGGGAAGGGGTGGGAGTGAGAAGACAGTGAAAGCAGCCTATGGTGTGATTAGGTTATATTTCAGAATAGCATCTGATATCAAGTCACAGATGTCAAAAGAGGGCCTAGGGCAAGGGATAGGCGCTTCTATTCCAACGAATGGATGTATAAATTATAATCAAAACCTTCTACTTTGTCCAAGTTTCTGACATTCCTGCTTAGGCTGAGAAGAATCCCCATGAACTGAACCCATGGGAATGAGAAAAAGTTACACACCAGGGTAGCTGCTGAAAAAGATTGGCAAAGTCCAACCTTTACCTATTTGTATGTTACTTCTGTCATCAAATTACACCCAGATTGAGATGTTCATCCTACTGAACATGACAACTTAATATATGTATTTTTTATTTTTTGCTCTAGACAGCTCTATGGAATGCAAGATTTGCATTCATCTTCAATAATTCAGACAGACACAGAATTATTACAAGACAAGACAGGAATAATCCAAAAGGACAGGAAGGCAGTAATATTCTAGCACAGAACCTGATTTCAGGAGAACATGATCTGAGTACCAGATTCCATATAAATTAATTGGTGTGACCTTTTTCTTTGCCTCAGTATTCCCACTGAGATATCGATCAGGCTACTTACACAGCTTCAGGTAAGCTCTAAACCTGACCAGATGAGCTATGAATATGAAACCAGACGCAAAGTGCTCTGCTCCTCCCACACCCCATCTTGCTTGTTGCTACCTATACCAACACTGCTTATTCACTGCAGAGCTACATCAGAAAGGAACAAGGCTATGGGGCAGTGGACAGTAAGGGGTTGTCTATACAAGGCAAAAAAAAATATGGATTGCTTCACAGTAATGGCAATTCGCAGCAGCTGCTATTTGTCTTAACTAGTTTTTTACAGATAGCAGGCATGCGAAGCTATCCATGTCTGTGAATCAAGATGGCATCCGTGAGTGAATTACTCACGTTTTTACTTACCTCAATTTGCTGCTTCCAGACAGTATTTTTTTAAAAACCACATCTAAGATGTGAAAGAACGAATGTTTGTTTTTACAAAAAAGCAAACAACCCCTCCCCCATTTTATCGCTCGCTCGCTAAGGTGAAAATCTAACATGGGCGCTTGCCTTGTTAGCAAGCTCTACCCCTGTGCACGTCTGACCAATCAGCTTTCAAATTTTGCTTGTACAGAGAAAGTGAATCAAATAAAATTACTTGTCCCAAAGAGCAGGAAGGCGCATCCCCCCTGCTGTTTAAAAAAAAAAACTTCAGGAAAGCCAATAAGGCTTTTCCCATGCAGTATACGGTAGATTTGGCCCCTCTCCTTCCCAATACATCAAAATGATGCATCCCACTGAGACAGATTGCATTCTCCCCGCATTCTGTGAGGAGTGTTTTCACCGTTTAGACAACCTCTAAGTAACATGTACAGCAATATGAGGAGCCATTGCAGCAATTCCCTTCCTGAGTCCTTTATGTTATGAAATAATTTCTGCAGTTATTGTTATGTATTTGTTTAGAACTCAGAACCCCAGTGAGGAAAAAAAGTATATAGCACAAATACAGCAAGTCAGGGTTCCTGTTGATCCTTGGTTTAGCATTATGAGCAAGCCAAACTAATGGAGAAAAGTTCCCTGGAGGTAATGAGCTTGAAAAATGCTGCTTTATATGAGAAATCTGTCTCTGAAATTTCACTGCCTAAGTACATTTACACAACTAACTTCTCCACATGCTGCTTAGTATTAAGAACTGCCAGTGTGAAGCATGATACATAATCATGCCTAAAGCTCTTCCGCACCTGCATATTCTGTATGCCTAGTAAAATGTTAGGAAAAGGTTATTGAAGCCCGAAAAAGAAGAAAAAGTACTCAGAGGATGGTCTGTAAAACCAGACTCACATTATTTCATTCTCTCAGGTTAATGTCCACAAAGAAATTATCTCTAAGCATACATTTAAACTAAAATTCAACCACAGTGATTGATATTGGTAAAGTGTTTCTAAGGCCCTGTCTACACCAGTGAAAAAACTCGCTGCACCCCATCCCCCGCAATCTGGCCCTGTGATAAGCTGGCCCTTCTCTTCCAGCAGGAAGGGAAGGCTTCCAGCTTATTTGTACAATCCAAAAACACACTCTCAAAATTTCCTCTAGTCTAGAAATCCCTTTCTAAGGTAACACCGCCACCACTCACTGAGTTAACCCTTTCCCTTGTCTAGCACAGCGAGAAGCCAGACAGGTTGTGTTAAAATATCAACAATGACCTTTTTCTCTATCTCAGAGAAGTTCAGATAGCTGACCAAGAAAGGTACATGACCATGGAGATTAGGAAACACAAAAAGCTTTATTTTTAGTTCCAAAGGCTTAAGGCTACTTGGAGGACAACATGCGCCCAGGATTTTAGCTTGGGTTTATAAGAAAAGATACATTCAGTCAGAGTACTAAAATGAAATCATAAAAGCCAACGCAACTAGTTAGACGGTCCCTAAGCTAAGAATAATAGTAACTTATATTTCTGGTGTCATGCAATCAGTTCCTGTCCCACTTGGGATGGTAGGCCAGGTTCACCCTAGCCGGCCCAATTTAGTCTCTGGAGATGGAATTCAGTTTTTTAAATTGAAGTCTCCTCCTGAAACTTCAGGTATCACTTAAGGGCCTTTTGATGTTATCAGGCCTACGTAAGAGAGATTGGCTTCCCCAAACCTCTGTTATCACAGTTTAGCATCTTGCTAGCTAAGCCATGTGCTCTCCCCATGTGCTCACACAGAACAAAGGGAGGTCAGAACTTAAAAGTCCTCTGGCAAGATTTCTGATTGGTTCTGCATTGCCAAACCTGATTGGCTCTCCAGTCAGGTGATGTGATATCATGTTTAGTGAATGAGGTTCCCACCCCCTTAGCCATACCTGATGGTATGGAATTCAGGGAATGGCATCTTCCACTGCTGTGAACTATAGAGTTTGTAGATGAAGTCTCCATGATGGCTGGGCAGGCCATCATGACAGGCCCGTAAGGCCACATGACATGTGGGCCTATCCCAAAATCTGTTGCGCTAAGGCCACACAACGTACAGCCCTATATTCATCAAACTCAGAGTATACCACCTTAATCTGGGTTTTAAAAACTCAAAGTTTTCTCCGGAGTTTGCTTGAAACTCCAGAGAAAACCGTAGTGTGAATAAAGGATCCACTCTGGATTTGGGGTAAGGGTGGGGATGCAGGACAAACGCTGCCTCACATGTGCTGCCATAATTTCCCATCCTCGGTTCCACTTCCTCATTCCGCTATTGGCTGGGAAGGCAAAGTCCTGGCACAGTGTCTCGTTCTGAGATCAGAACAAGCAGCCAGTCATTCGATCACATGGTTGGCCGTCTCCTTCTGACCCCAGAGAGAACAACTGCATGCCAGTGGCAGTAGTGCTGAGGATGAGGAAAATGACACCACTGAGTTGCCTGGGGGTAAAAATCCTGATGAATCACTTGTGTAGACAAGTCCAGTAATGAGCAATGCAGATTCAGACTTTGACCAGGTAAGGTATGGCACTTACATTCAGACCAGAGTAGTCCAAATCTCAGTCAGATTTTTACCCCCAGTGCAGGCAAGCCCTAATTTACGCTGCTTATCTATTTACATGTCTTACATATACCACTTTCCAAGCATCCACAAGAAAGGTGAAAGTTTATCATAAGAACATCAGAAGGACAGGAGTAGAAAACCCATAGCAATAATCTTTAACAAGGCCACCAAGACATACAGCAGAGGTCCAAAAACTACATAGTGCGGTAACCTATTTCAAAGGCCCGGTAGCACAGACATAGACTTAAATTCAACTGCTAGTACTAATTAGAGTAGACCCATTGAACTAATGGAACATACGTAAGTGTTGACTACCAAAGATTTTCCTTGGGTTTTTTCCCAGGCTGTTAGGCCATGTTCTAGAATAGTTTCTTTCTGACGTTTCACCTGCATCTGTGGCTGGCATCCTCAAGAGAATGGTTGGGTAGGTGTGTCTCATTCCTGAATCACCTGAACAGCACCCACCCAAATATCCAAATATCCAATTCATGATGGAAAAAGAGAAGGAACACTGCCATTCTTGAATGTCCTAGTCATCCGCAAACCAAACCAACAGTTAGGCCACAAGGTATACAGAAAACCCACACATACGGACAGGTACCTACACAAGAATTCCAATCATCACCCAGGACAAAAAAAATAAGCACAATAAAAACATTGGTAGCCTGTGCAAAAAAGGATCTGGGAACCCCACTACCTGGAGGATGAACTGAGGCACCTAAACTGGGCCCTACAGGCTAATGGTTACTCCAGAGGAGACACCACAAGAGCAGCCAGACCCAGAAAAAAACCACAGGAATGAAGAAGAAAAATAGCCACCCAAAGAGAAGGTCTTTTTTACCATACATCAAAGGAGTCACAGACAGAATAGGGAAAATTATGAGGAAGCACAGCCTCCAAACAATCTACAGACCAACCAAGAGAATCCAAGAAATGCTACGGTCAGCAAAGGACAAAAGAGACCCTCTCACAGCTGCAGGAGTTTACTGCATACCATGCAGCTGTGGACAAGTTTACATAGGGACCACTAAACGCAGTGTGCAAACACAAATCAAGGAACATGAGAGACACTGCAGTCTGGGCCAGCCAGAAAAATCAGCAGCAGCAGACCATGTTATAAACCAACCTGGACACAAAATGCTATTTAAAAACACGGAAATTCTGGACCAGGCCAACAGCTATCATGTCAGAATGCACAGAGAAGTTATTGAAACCCACAAACACCTGGACAACTTCAACAGGAAAGAAGAAACCTTAAAAGATAAACAAAATCTGGCTCCCAGTTTTGAAATACAATAGAATCAAAACTCAACACTTACAAAAGAATTCCACCCAGAGACAGGGGAATTCCAAGCAGATAATGGCCCATCAACCAACCATTAGCCAAACAGACACTAACGAGCCTTGCATTTCTATACCCAGAAGCTAATCATTCAGTTACACAAATTTACATATACTCCCTAACAGGGGTTTCACAGCATATAAATGCCACACATACACCTATCCGACCATTCTCTGAGGATGCCAGCCACAGATGCAGGCAAAACGTCAGAAAGAAACTATTCTAGAACACAGCCTCATAGCCCAGAAAAAAACCAAGGAAAATCTATGGATGCCAGCCGAGAAAGCCTTCAACTTCATGTTGACTACCAAATTCCCATTGATTCAGTGGTCTATTCTAGTTGGGACTTGCAATTGGATTTAGGCCATAGTTTTAGCTGGCACCTAAAATTAAAGAAATTCAACCTAGTAGGTCACAATGGGAAATTAATTTTCAAATTGTACTGCTTTGGTGAAGGTACTGGTGCTCTGCACCTAAAAATCTAATTTGCCTTGTGGGTAGAACCTGAGTGAGTCAGCTTGGAGCTGATTGAGAAGCTCATATCAGAAAGAAAGATTTTCCTCAGGCCTAGCACTATAAACCTTTGAATTGAGACTGGAAAGGACAGGTTGCTTACCTGTAACTGTATTTTTTCAAGTGGTCATCTGTGAATTCACACAATGGGCAATTCCTGCACCTGTGCAGAGCACTTCAGAACCTTCTAGAACTTCATTATAATGAGTTTTGGAGGTAGCTCTGCCCACCTTCCCCTGCCCTATATAAGCTCCCTTCCCGTCTAAATACCTCAGTTCCAAATAGATGCATGCAGCTGCTCCTTAGAGCCTAGAAGGCAGGACACTAGAGGAGAGGATGGGCAGGTTTGTGTGAATTCACAGATGACCACTTGAAGAACTACAGTTACAAGTTAGCAACCTGTCCTTCTTCCTTGTGGTCTCTCTGAATCCACACAATGGGTAGACTAGCAAGCTCATGTATGAAGGAGGAGGGAGTGTAACGGTGCAATAATATCACACAAGAAGAACACATCAATAAGTCCAACAGTAATATATTGAAACAGAGAAGCACCAACAAACATCAGAATTTCATGAAATGCATGAAAACAAAACAGCCCTCCCCAAAGCAGTACCTGCCCATGAGGCAGAGTCCACCTTATAATTAAGACCAAAGGTGAGGGGCGTAGCCCAAGTAGCCACCTGACAAATGTCCTGTATCAAGATACTATGAAGAAATGCAACAGAGGTCGCAGTTGCCCTAGTAGTGTGGCTGCAGACAGTCTCAGGAACAGGTTTATTCATAAGCTGGTAGGACAACTGAATAGCCGAGGCAATCCACTTGGAGAAATGCTGGGAGGACACAGGGTAACCCTTCTGTCAACCCACATAACAGACAAACAATCTACAGGAACAGTGAAAAGGCACAGTTCTGTCCACATAAAAGGCAAGTGCCCACTGTTCATCCAAGGCATGCAAGGAGTGTTCCAATTCTGAAGATTTCTGGGAAAAAGCTGGTAGGATGATGTCCTGATTGAGATAAAAAGAAGACACCACCTTAGGCAAGAAAGCAATGAATATATGGTGGATCCACCCTTAAGGTGCACAGCTCACTCGCTCTTCACACGGATGTGATGCCGACCAAGAAGGAAGTTTTGAGAGAAAGAAAATGGAATTTGCACATGGCCATGGGCTCAAAGGGGGGCCTGGACAGTGCAGCAAGTACCAGCTCCAACTGGGAATAGGACCAGTCACAGGAGGATGCAAGTTCTTGTAACCCTGAAGGAAGCCTCTCATGAGATGGTCTTTAAAGCAAGACAGGAAACCAAGATGTTGCAAATGCCATGAGCCACACATCCGCGAACAGAAGAGGGCAAGAAACCTTGTGTAGAAAGACTTGCTAGGAAGTCCAGAAGCAATGGAATGGTCACATGATGGTGAGTGACACCCTTTCCTTCAGAAAACCACAAAATTTTTGCCACTAATATGCTTATGCCCTATGTGTGGAAGGACGTTGGGCAGTTTCAACAAGAAGTGTAGGCTGAAGCAGACAAGCTTTCTAGGGCAGGATGAGGCTGGATGAACACCATCAAGCCATAGACTTGATGATGTTCAAGTCTGGATGAAGAACTTGCCCTTCTTGTAGAGAGAGGAGATCTGGGGCGAAGAGGGAGCTTCAGATAATTCCTCCCCGACATCAGCAGCAGGGGAGAAGACCACACTTGATGCAGCCACCAAGTTGTGATTAGGATACAATGGGTGTTGTCCTAGTGAAGCTCGGCCACCACCTGGCTACTAGTGGGAAAGGAGGAAAGGCATACAGGTCCACCTGAAGATAAATGCAAGCCCAAGGATTTTTGTCGATGGGGGCTCTCTGGAGCAAAACAGGGGACAACGAGCATTTGATTTGGTTGCAAAAAGACCAATTGAGGGGTGTCCCCCCCTTGATGTAGATCTGATGAAGGACATCCTGAGCCATGGACTACTTGTGGCTGCAAGTCGATGAGTGGCTCAGTGCATCCACCACATCGTTCTGGGTGCCTGAGAGGTAGAGGACCATGAGGGAGATCTTGCACTCCACACACCAACCCCATATCTGGACGGTCAGATTAAATAGAGTGCAAGAACGCATGCCCCCTTGTTTGTTAAGATAAAATACAGTTGTCATATTGTCCAGTATTATCTGAACCAGGTGACCCTTGAGAGTAAGCTCAAAAGCCTTGAGGGCTTTGAACACAGTAGGAAGTTGCAGCACATTTATGTGCAGGGCGCGCTCCACTGGAGACCATTGTCCTTTGATCATCTTCTCGCTGGTGTGAGTGACCCAGCCAATCAGAGGTGCGATGGAGGTAACTGACTGGGTAGGTTGAAGTGGGCTGAAAGGGAGACTGCACTGCACCATCCCTGGGTCCATCCATCAATGGAGCCCTTGAAGAACAGGCCAAGGAATGGACAGTAGTCAGAGAGGGTTGTCAAGAAGAGGCTGGAACTTGGAGAGGAACCAAGACTGCAGAGGCCTCATCCAAAGCCTGGATAACACAGTCACCATGGAGGCCATGTAGCTCACAGAAGTAGAGGCCATGTAGCCCACAGTTTGTCATATGAACCTGGCTGGCACATGTCTGTGAGAGATGCATTTGCAAACTGCTGCACTGAGAGTGACAAAACGGCTGTCTGGAAGGAACACATGTCCTGCCCTTGAGTCCAGCTGGGCCCCGATAAAGTGAACTACCTGAGAAAGCTGAAGGCAGAATATTTCGAAGTTGATGACAATGCCCAAATTGTGAAGCAGTGACAGAGCAAGTTGAACATCTGATTGAAATTTCTCTTTGGGAAGGGGGCGGCAAAAAGCCAGTCATCTAGGTATGGAAACATGACAACCCCATGTTGTCTGAGCCAGGCGACCACCACCACAATGCACTTGGTAAAAACCCTGGGGGTAGTACAGAGGCTGAAAAGCAACACCTTGAAACGGTTGGCATGAGCCCCAGTGGAGAAGCAAAGGAAGTGTCTGTGTGGTTGGGTGATGGAAACATGAAAATAAGTGTCCCGAAGATCTAGAGTTGCAAACCAATCTCCGAGCTGCAAAAAGGGAAGGATGGAGGCCAACAAGACAATCCTGAATCTTTTTGGAATGATGTATCGGTTCACATGGCACAAGCCCAGGATGGGTTGAAGACCACCATCCCTCTTGGTGGCCAAGAAATAATGGGAGAAGAAGCCCTCATGGATACCTGAACATGGTACAGGCTCTATGGCACCTTTTTGCAGGAGGGAGTCCACCTTGTCCAACAGGGGAACGGAAGGAGGAGTTACCCGATAGATATCAGATGGAGGAAGATAGAAGAACTCTATGAAGTACCCCCTGAGGATGACACTGAGGACCCATTTGTCCAAAGTGATATCTCGCCATCGATGGAAGGAGGCAAGAAGGCAGTCAGCGAAGGAGGAGACAGGGGCAAGAGGCCAGAGAGAAGCAGGGCAAGTGTTCATTGTCAAACACGCTGCTTGCCAGCATCCAGTTTCTTCTTGGTGAACTGGGACTTATAGCAGCCAGACACAGGGAATTTTCGTAAAGACTGGAAACCAGAAGCAGACAGTCAATGCGAGCACAAAGCATTGCGGCTGTATCTGCGATGGAAAGGAGGAAGATACCGCTTTCTCCCATGTGTCTGCTGAGAAGCTGGCTGCGCTGACAGAAGTTGCAGCACATTTATGTGCAGGGCACGCTCCGCTGGAGACCACTGTCCTTACGTCTTAACTGTAGTATGCATCTTCTGGGTATGTTTCAACTTTGCATCAGTTTCTGAGTGGAACAGACCTAATTCATCAAAGGGCAAGTCCTCAATAACTACTCTTGCGGTGTTGGAGAGGCTTGAGGATCTAAGCCAAGCATGACACCTCACAGCAATGGCACTGGCAACTATCTTTCCCATGCAGTCTCCCAGATGTTCTGTGGGTTGGATCTGGTATTCAGCAAGCGACTGGCCTACCTCACTCAAGACATTCAACAGCTCCAGGTCTTGCTCTGGTAATTTACTAAATAAGGTGCCACTTTGTCCCATAAGAACTGTTGGTAAGTTCCCATACAAGCATTATATGTGGAAATTTTAGCAAGGAGATAAGCAGTCAAATAGAACTATCAGCCAATAGAGTCAAGCTTCTTTCCTTCCTTGTCAGATGGAGTAGAATGTGTCTTCTGGGACATACGAGATTGCGCAGTGTTCATGATTACGGAATTGGGCTTGGATGGGACGTAAGCCAGGATGCAGAATTCTCAGAGACACGGTAGAGGTTATCAAGACACCAAGAAGTCAGAGGAACAGAAGAAGGGTTGGTCCAAGACTTCTTAATTACCTGTAGCAAATAAGGAAGCACAGTCAACATTTGGAGAGAAGGTGCTTGGCGCTGCAAATCCCCAAATAGGATCCTCTACAACAGTCTCAGCGTATGAAACAGGAAGACCAAGGGCCCCAGCCATGCAGGCCATAAGATCAGCAAATGCCCAAATGTCATCCTTAAGCGATGGCAGATCCAGATGAGCAACCCATGGCGTTGAAGAAGCCCGTGTGAAAACTGAACAGGAGCTGGAACTCAAAGGGGAGGAGGCCGCGGAAACAACAGAGACAGACCAGTGCCGAGATCATCCGGGACGAGGCAGGTCTGGGACCGCCTTACTCATGTCAGAAGAGTTGACCAGGAATGGGTTGAGTAGTTCCAGGCTCAACAGGAAGAGTCCAGTCCTCCTGCCCTTGGGGACACAGTGATCTCAAGTCTCAGTGGTGGCCGAAGGCAAGCAGTATGGTGCGGGAGGCAAGCAGGAAAGGGAGCATGAGCGACAATGTTCATAAGAGTGCACGTGATGCCCCCTACATGGGGAGCGATCTCATGAGTGGTCTCGTCCAGGTGAGTGGTCCCATGAGTGGTCTTGCCTATGTGAAGAGCAGTCCCATCTGTGCAGGGAGTAGTCCCGTGAGTGTCGAGCCCCAGAGCGGTCCCGTGAGTAGCGATCCCATCTACCCCTATGAGAGCAAGGGAGATGGGGCGCAGGGGACTCACTATCATATTCCTCATAAAGGTGATATCTAGATGGTAGTTCAGAGTCCCAGTAGTACCAATCCAGAACATGGTAGTTGTTGCAGCACCGCATCTGGGGAGATAGGTCATAGTCCCTACGCCAAGGTCTACTGTGGGAGCGATCAACAGAGTCATTGGAATAGTAAGATGAGGACATGTAACAGGAACTCTGAGAGTGGGATCGAGAACACCTGTAGGACCTGGAGTGGGAGCGGGCACAGGACTGAGAGCGGGACCGAGAGCAACCAAGGTCATGGTCAGATGAGAAGGGCCTCTTTTTATTTCTGGAGCCCAAAGGCAAGGGTTTCTCAGATCTCACAGATGAACCCATTTGGACTGGAGCCAAGATATGTGCTGGGGATCCACACAGAGAGATAACAACCACTTGGCAATCAGGGGATGAATCACAGATCTCTCCGTCTGAAATCACTGTTCTAGCAGCCTCCATCGCCTGTGAAACCTGGATGATGGGCAAAAGAGTAGCCTCCTGAGCTCGACCTGGAGAAGGCTCAGAAACCCACAGTCAGAAGTGGAGCGCACCTCTGAGGAGACAGCGACCTGGGTTCCACTGAATGCAGCACAGAACAGGAGTGGTCAAGTGGAATGTTACCTCACTTTTTTCTTGTCCTTCTTTTTGCTCTTCTTATGAGGAGGCTCTTCAGAAGTGTCGATGGGGGAGGCTATACTGTGAGTGGATCCTGACATAGAAGACGGACCTTCCCCAGTGGCCGCTAAGGAGGCTGAATGATAAGCAGTTTTATGAAAGTCCTGTGCGAGAACAGTAGAACCACTGGAAGCCTCTGCAGCGTATCGTGAGAACTACCGAGGGAGGTACCGCAAGTGGTACCAGATCCCTGAACGGTCTCAGGAGAGCAAGGTGGGACAGAATTAGATCCAGAGTGGCCAGAGGTGCGAGGCAGAGAGGAAGCTGAAGTGCGAGGAAGTGAAGTGGACGTGGACAGAGAAGCATATACAGCCGATCCAACAGGCGGAAGAGAGGTAGCGGACAATGTGTGCACATACAGAAGAGCCTTGAGACACTTGTCCCGGTTCCGCTTAGCTGGGGTGTGTGTGTGTGTGTGAAGGCCTTACAATGATGACAAGATTGAACATCATGCGGTTCTCCCAAGCAAAATAAGCACTTTGAGTGTCCGTCTGCCTCAGGCATTTTATCTGAACAGACAGAACAAGTCTTGAAAAGCCTGTGGAGATCATTAGGCAAGAGGGCCTAACACAGATCTACAAAGAACAAGACAAATTGCATCAAACTGTAGTCATCGTAGCCAAGTCAAACGACCAAGGAGAAATGAAGACCAAACCAGAGGATAAGACAAGACAAAGTAAAAAAAAAGTCCAAGTCAAACACAGTGAGGCAAAAGGGTCAGAGAAAAGGTTCCTAGATGCTGCTAACGTGGTGGGGGAAAAGGAACTGAGGTATTTTAGGAGAGAAGGGAGCTTATATAGGGCAGGGGAAGGTGGGTGGAGCTACTGCCCAAAATCATTATAATGAAGTTCTAGAACGTTCCAAAGTCTTCTGTGCAGGAATTACCCATTGTGTGGATTCACGGAGACCATGAAGAAGAATCACATGGCCAATTCACCTGGGCCAAATTCTCAGTAAAATGGTACATTTGACATTATCCCATTAGTAACTGCACTGTGATTTTTGGAACCCAATGTAGCTTCAAAATAGTTTTAAACAATCCTGAGATCTGTAATCCCTAAAAGGTAACTTTTCCATGTTGAGCCCCAAATGCATTAATTTCACCAATCTGCAAGATTTTGACGGCCTAAATTATATGATAGCCAGGTCACTGCTATCTAGGAAGACATGCATATCTGAACTCAACATATCCACTGCTGATCGCATACTTGATCCTTCAGAATGAATATGACATCAACCAGGACAAGCAATCCTGCTTTACCAAACCAGAGGAACCAGCCACCATTGTAAGCAGCAACTGTGGACAAAGATTTCTTTCTCTGGACCCTCTCAGTGTATAAACAGATCCACCCCACACTATGAGAAGTAAATACTGTTCCCAGTATAACTGTAGACTTTAACATCATATCAGCTACTAGGCAGGACAATAAAACACCCAGTGTACATCAAATTAGAAGGGTAAGGATAAGACAGGGAGGAAACATCCAAGTGCATGATCCCAGCATTCCCTGAGACAGCTGAGATTCACAGACCTATTCAGGACATAAGAAGACGCCTAGGGTTACAACTGCCTCCGCCCCCATTTTTTATCTTGAATCTGTTAATTGCAGATGCTGTATCAAAATCTTTTTTGGCACACTGAAAAGAAAGGCCCCACATTTATAGTGAATGCTCTGCAGTGTATACCCTCCAGCTATTTCCCCAATAATCTGAGAGATTCAGTACTGTGGGCCGTTGGTATCCAGTGGGGTTTGATTCCAGGACCTCCTGTGGATACCAAAATCCATGGATGCTCAAGTTCCATTATAGCAGCACCCCATATCCGCTGATTCGCCATCCGCTGATTCAAATATCCATGGATGGCGACAGCAGGGGGTGGATAGGGGAGGGAGGTGAGGAAGAGAGATCTTGCCTCCGTTCTTCCCTGGGATTGCCCCCATGGCAGGAATGGCGATGTGGGGAGAAGGGAGGGGAGGATGAAATCTCGCCTCCATTCTCCCTTCGCCCCTGGGATCGCTCTGGTAGTGGAAGTGGTGACGGGGGGGGGGCAAAGGGAGGGGAGCATGAGATCTTGCCTCCCTTCTCCCTTCGTCCCCAGGATCGTTCCCCAAGATCACTCCCATGGTGGGAATGGCGACAGGGGGCATTCACTATTATCCACAGATTTCATTATCTGCTGGGTGTGTGTGGAACCAATCCCCCACAGATACAGGAGTCCTACTGTATATCATACAGCAGATATCATGCAAGATAAGAAAATTCTCCTCCGAACAAAATTACAAAATATGCTACAATGTTCTCCTCCAAAGAAGAAATGCAAAAGGGCCAAGTATAATCCACCTAAGCAAAATTATAATACAGGAGAAGGGAGATTCAATTAGAGAAAGGGGCAGAGGAGTCAATAACTCAGTGGTAAGGCACGTGCTTTTCAAATGCCCTGGGTAGGGCTTGCAAAGACTCCTGTCTGAAACTGTGGAGAGCTACTATTGACAGTCCTAAACTAGATGGACATGTAAAAGGAAGCTCCTATGTTCCCAAGAAATCAGTAAGAATTTTACTAACATCCTAAAGTTTGAGCACAGATATTTGGATCAACAAATGACTAATACTAGTAGACCTTTTCCATGTGGGTTTTCAGTTAGTAGCTTAGGACTTCTTTTTAAAAAAAAATCTGTGCCAAAAGCATGTACATTATGAGTCTGTAAACACCAATTTCAAAAGTAAACAATGTAACAGTTTTAATGAGGTAAGGCAGAATATCAGAACTACAGTATGTAATTTGTTCCAGCAGCTCTCAGAAGACAGTGATTATCTCAACCCACATCAGTCAGGCTCAAGCCAGGGTTAGGAGGAAATGGACCATGCTGGAAGAGAGAACTGGTATAATATACGAATGAAGTCAGGCAAACAGTGTGACCTTACTTTTATTTCTAGCAAGCCATCAACACAACTTGACCACAAGACAGAGTGCTGACTTGGAGCCTGGACATGCTGTTTTGCAGTGGCTCCAATCCTGTTTACAAGACGATACTAGAGAGTAACAGTGGATAGTCACTGCTCTGGCCCATGACCATCTGATTCCAAGGAATCTGTCACAGTACCAAACCAATGTCTGTTGTCAGTAATGGGCTGGATGAGGGCAAACAAATTGAAACTTGATCCAGACAAGACAGAGGTGCTTCTGGTCAGTTGAAAGGCAGATCAGGAAATAGGGATTCTGCCTGTACTGGATAGTTACACTCCGCCCCGCCCCCTCAGCCCTGAAATCTCAGGCTCGCAGCTTGGGTGTTCCCCTGGACTCAACTCTGAGCCTGGATGCCCACGTTCAGCAGTGGCCAGGAGTCCATTTGCACAGCTAAAACTAGTGTGTCAGCTGCACCTGTTCCTTGAGATGTCAGACCTGGCTATTGGTGACACATTCCTTGATTACATCCCATTTGGGCTACTGTAATGCACTCTATGTGGGGCTGCCTTTGGAAACTGTGCAGAAACATCAGTAGGTCCAAAATGCTGCAGCCAGAATGCCAACCAGGGCCAGTCATAGGGAGCATGCAACTCCCCTGTTAAAACAGCATTACTGGCTACTGGTTCGTTTCTGGGCACAATGCAAAGTGCTGCTTATGACCTATAAAGCTCTATACGGCTTAGGCCCAGACTATTTGAAAGACTGTATCTCCTTATATCAGTGGTTCCCAAACTTTTGTCCTGACTTCAGTTCCCAGAATTCCTGACTATTGGCCAAGCTAGCTGAAGCTTCTGAGAGTGGAAGTCTGAAACATCTGGAGTACCAGAGTTTGGGAATCACTGCCCTATATGAACCTACAAGAGTTCTGCACAGGAGAAGTCCCACCATCATCAAAAGCTCACCTGGTGAGGAAGCAAGAGAGAGACTTCTCAGTGGCTGCTCCCACCCTCTGGATCTCCTTTCCATGGGAGACTAGCCTGCCCCCCTCCCTGTTTTCCTTTCACTGGCAAGCAAAGGCATTTTTGTTTAAGCAGGCTTTTAAAATATAAGCAGAGGGGCTTTTTATTGAATTTTTATTTATCTTTTTAAACTTTGTTCCTTGTTAAAATGATTTTAAGATGTTTTATCTGTGATTCTAACTGTTTTAAGTTTTATTTAATTGTTTCTGATTGACTAATTTAATTGAATAAATGCCCAGATGCAGAAGTGCAAGGCAGGCAAATCAAGCCAAGCTACAGGTGAAATGGTAATGCCTTTGGCAACACTAGAAAGGGCTGTAAGTTCTCTTGAAGGGACAGGTTCACATTCTTGACTCTGCAACTAATATTTATGAATCAACAGTGCTTAGGACTCTTGTTACTTCAGACAGTGGAGCAAACATAGCCCTTGTCTCAGATGAGAACCCAACCACTATCTTCCTTGCATTGATGATCTCTTAACTGGGACTGATTTTTATGGGGTTATCTTTGAAAAGAATTCAGAAGTTGCATAAAATGTAGCTTACTCTACAATGGGAACTGGATGCAGGGAACTTTTCAGCACCAGCTTTAACTCAACTATACTGATAGCTTATATGCTCCCTTTTCCAATTAAAAGTGTCAGAACTCACTTTTATAGCCTTAAATAGCCTGGTTCTTCTGTACCCCATGGAAGACCTAACCTCTTGGAGTGAGAGGGGCTGCTGATGTTCATCTTTTGTCTAACAGAAATAGTTAGAACCAAAAGAGCACACTAATAGTTGAGGTTTAAGGGAGGGGGGGATCTTGCACAGCCATCTCCTTGATGGTATTCCACCAACAAATTAACGTACCGTATATTCTTGCATAAAAAACTACTTTTGAAAATCTCCTCAAAAGTGGGGGGGGGTCTTATACCCCAGTAGACCTTTTCCCCTGCTGTGAGAATGATTGAAGTGTAAAATGGCCTGGGCAGTTTCCCCAGCAGATCCTTCCTCCTGCTGTGAGAATTACCGCTTTGCATTTGAAGAGTTAAATGGCCCTCTATTTAGCTCAGGAGAGTCAAAATGATGTTTCTTTTCAGGACAAGTTAGCCTAAAATTAGAATTTCTGGATTCAACTTCTCATTTTGCATCAAGTTTTGTCTATGGTGAAATTCTCTTGTCTGCCAATGTGGCTCTAAAACCATTAATGTGTTCATTCATTAATGTGCTCATTCAAAAATTTGGGATTTGATAGCTTCATATTAACCAACTTTACAGTATTAATGCAACCTTACTTTCCAAAGATTGAACACCACAGAGATTTTTCAAAGTATCCCATGCTTTTTTAGCTGTTCTCAGTCCTTTAATTTCACAGACTATTCCATCATCTACAGCCACTGAGCTGGCTGGCTGGTGGGGAACAGGCTTTCCAGGCAGCTGGCTGGCTGGCTGGCTGGCTGGCTGGCTGGCTGGGGGGGGGGGGCAAACTCGATATTTTAACTTAAAAATTTGGGAGTCGTCTTATGCGCCCAGTCGTCTTATAAGCCGGAATATATGGTATTTTGTTTTTGAAGTCTTTTGGCAGTGGTTATACATCATGCTGCAAATTAGTTTTATCCAGTCTAGTTTTATTGGTGTTATTATTTGTTTGTTTTTGCTATCTTTTCTTTGTATGTTTTATCCATTTTACTGCTTCATTTAGTAGTTT
This sequence comes from Gambelia wislizenii, assembly GCA_030847615.1. Lineage (NCBI taxonomy): Eukaryota > Metazoa > Chordata > Lepidosauria > Squamata > Crotaphytidae > Gambelia > Gambelia wislizenii. Next base: position 200,266,319 of record JAUMIR010000003.1, on the reverse strand, counting down.
ATTTTTTGATTTATGGTATTTTTTACCATCTGGATTTCTGTAAGATTCTCTGCTCCTTCTCCCACCAAAGCACCAATTATAGTGTTTGTTTATAAATGCAGAGACATATTTGTAGCTGTGTTAGTCTGGATCAGTATGCAAAAGGATCTTAAAGCACCTTTGAAACTAACTGAAAGAAGTTGGTAGCATAAGCTTTTGTAGAATTAAGTTTATGTTTATGAAAGCTTGTGCTAGCAACTTCGTTCTCTCAGTTAGGCCTTATCTACACTTCCAGAAAAAAAATGTATTCACCTCGTAGTCCCAACAATCATGGCACACGGTGTTCTTGACTATTGACTCAGAATGCTGTTCTTTTCAATGCCTAAGGGCTTTAATCCGATTTTTTAAAACTTGCCTTTTACCCCGCACTTTCCTGGAAAATCCAGATAATGGTATGTGTTGCTGGCCCTCTGAGGCAGCTTTGGTACACAGCCCTGGGGTGGGGCTTTGGGTCACCTAATCATTCCTGCCAGGAATGGCTACTTCCTCTGTTTGTATATACGTTTTGACAACATGCAATTGCTATTATTTTTTTAAGGTGCATTTGTGCAGATACTCATATATCATTATCAGAGTATGTCTGTCTATTTGCATATTTGCATGCATGAAAGGAAGAAAAAAAGCAGTGTGGTCACAGCTGTTTGGCCAAAAATAATACTAAGGTCTTGTCTATACAAGGGGGCGGGGGAGAATATGAACATGTTCAAAAAAGCAGGCATTTGCAATGATGTGAGCTGTCTTCATGGCCAAAAGAATCCCCTTAAGCTCTACATGACCCCTAACCAGGATGGTGGCTGTGAGTAATTTACTCACAATTTTAAACCTGCCGCCACCAAATTTTTTTAAAAAAACAGTTTCTCATGGTGCACAAAAGCGATAGTTCGTATTTACAAAAGGAAAGAAGGAAGGAAGGAAGGAAGGAAGGAAGGAAGGAAGGAAGGGAGCGTAAGACCGCTGTCTGATTGACTTACCGGACCCTCACTTAGCTGAATATGTAACATGGTGGCCGCAGGCACTTTCCCTGTTTGCTGCCCCACCTGCATGCTCATCCAGCCAATCAGATTACACTGCCTGTTCTTATCTGTGTGAGTCCGAGTGTTCAAACGATCGCACATTCGCATGTCATACAGAGCTTTAAAAAAAATCTGGACGAAGCCCCAGATGTGACACACACAGACTTTGCAGTGTTTTGGCTCCTCCCCTTCCAAATGACATGTATTTACATACATGTTCATATGAATGGATTGCCGTACGTTCGCATTCTGTTCGTATTACCAGTATTTTGACAGTATAGATAACACCTAAGTATAAGACACATGATCATAGCAGAACAGCCCTTTTACACTGAAGTGTGCTTGCCTAAGGGAAATGTGTGGCTGGAAATGCCATTCTCACTTCACTTTAAGAATATGTGTGTGGTGTTAACAAGATGTGTGCAGGGTCACTGCAGACCAAAAAAATGCAATTTGAAGAATTATTATGCCTGTGTAGACAAGCCTCAAAGGTGCAACAAGATACCTTTGCAGATAGTGTTTTTGGGTTTTTTTTTAAATCACTATTGGGATTTTACAAATACATTTCCAGAATATTTGCAAGTTTTTCAAGTCCACTAAAAAAAATCAACAGAATTATAGCAGTTACTGATACACTTTTATATCAAGTTTACAAATTACTTTTCAACATATGACAATTAAAAGCTAATATTAAATCGTTTGAGGCAGTATGGTATAGTGGTTTGAGTGCTGGACTATGACTCTGGGAGAGCAGGGTTTGAATCCCCGCTCAGCCATGGAAACTCATTGAGTGACCTTGGGCAAGTACACTCTCTCAGCTTCAGACAAAGGCCATTGCAAACCACATCTGAAGAAATCTTGCTGAGACAACCCATGATAGGCTTGCATCAGGGTCACAATAAACGTCTTGGAAACATCTTGAAGGCACACAACACCAACAATGAAATAGTATAATGGAAGGTCAGTGGAGCATGTGAGTTCATCAGTTTGCTTGTGGCGGTGTTATGTTTTCATTGGCAGCTGTGTTTATGCCCAGAGGGCCCAGTTACACCCACAGAAAGTTCAGAAGTATTACTATACCACTGTCAACATCACTGTCAATGGTAAGCCCCAAAATACAGTGTTCTGAAGGTATCCTCAGATCCACTGAATCCAAAAAGACTTCATGACTCTGGGATCACCCCTCCTAGCCTATACTGGATCTGGGATAACTGATTCCCTGCTCCACTGGATCTGAGTGGGTGAAGGGGAAGATTTATAAAGAACCTCCTCAGCCAGTACAAGCCAAAAGGATTTTGGGCATGGTGGACAACCTGCCACACTGCATGCACACATAGAAACCCCTGCTTGAGACTGCACTATTTGTGAAACATTTTACAAGATTTTGCTGCGCATTTTTACAAACATGAAAGAGGCTGTTGATTGGTTTGTATTATTAAGCATTTTAATAATTATGAAACAGTTATTTGCATTTTTATTTATAATACAATTTAACCCATTTTTCCATAAGGAAAACAGTACACCTAAGGGAATGTTTTTACTTCCCATCCAAATGGATACTAATGCAAGTAAGTTAGCCCCTAAAAATTATTATCTGATTAAATTTTTATTGTATACATCCTAGTTTTTTCCATCTCACTAGCTTGCCAGTTCACTATCAGATACCCACTTCTCTCAGTCCTGGCTAGCAAACTTAATTTGCACTGCCTACCATATACTACTATTTTAAGCCATATTTTTTATAACAAATCATTTTTATTTTGCATTAGTGTCCTATATTAATGTCTTGTTTACAACAAACAAATGTTTAACTTCATGTGGTGTCCACTTTTTCAGATATTCTAAGAGCTATATCATTAGCTAATACACATTGGAAGCTGCTTAATGCAGTGTAGATGTGTAAATTGCTATTGCTTAAAACAGTTTGCAAGCCACTCTGATAGCCTTGTGGCTGAAGAGCAGGTTATAAATAACTACCGTATATTCCGGCGTATAAGACGACTGGGCGCATAAGACGACCCCCCCAATTTTTAAGTTAAAATATAGAGTTTGCCCCCCCCCAGCCAGCCAGCCAGCTGCCTGGAAAGCCTGTTCCCCACCAGCCAGCCAGCTCAGTGGCTGTAGATGATGGAATAGTCTGTGAAATTAAAGGACTAAGAACAGCTAAAAAAGCATGGGATACTTTGAAAAATCTCTGTGGTGTTCAATCTTTGGAAAGTAAGGTTGCATTAATACTATAAGTTGGTTAATATGAAGCTATCAAATCCCAAATTTTTGAATGAGCACATTAATGAATGAGCACATTAATGGTTTTAGAGCCACATTGGCAGACAAGAGAATTTCACCATAGACAAAACTTGATGCAAAATGAGAAGTTGAATCCAGAAATTCTAATTTTAGGCTAACTTATCCTGAAAAGAAACATCATTTTGACTCTCCTGAGCTAAATAGAGGGCCATTTAACTCTTCAAATGCAAAGCAGTCATTCTCACAGCAGGAGGAAGGATCTGCTGGGGAAACTGCCCAGGCCATTTTACACTTCAATCATTCTCACAGCAGGGGAAAAGGTCTATTGGGGGTATAAGACCCCCCCCCCACTTTTGAGGAGATTTTCAAGTGTTAAAAAGTAGTCTTGTATGCAGAAATATACGGTAATTAAAAAAAAATTGAAACCAATATGGTATGAGATTTACTGATTTTAGTGGAGAGATGCAGGAACGAAGGCTCCTTAATAATAATTCCAGGATTCCACATAGAATCATTGATATTCACAATGTTCCCTAGTTCCTATAGTCAACTCACAAGATGCATTTTCTTTTTTTTTTAAATAATTTTTATTAGAGATTATCTTACACCATTAAATCCTAAAACAACACAAAACATCACATTCCCATATTCACCGATCGCCATACATTCACATATTCCGAATTTACATATACCCCTCACCCTCCCCACCCCCCCATCCCCTTAATTCCCCACATTTACTCTCACCTATTAAACACCCTACATTTACTCTCTTTCTCTTCCATTCTGTATCTCTAAAACTTCCTTTTTTCCCCTTCTATTCCATTTTGGTTTTTTTCCATACTTCGGTACCCCCTTCAGAGATTCCCTTTCTTTGTTCTTTTTGTTTTCTGTTACTTTTGCCGTTTATGATTTTATTTTATTTGTTTATTCCTTAAATTGATTCTTCTATATCTATTTTTGCCTCTTCTCCGCATCTTTCTTTCAGGAGTGGGTTTAGAATCACCCAGGCTTCCAAATCTTTAAATGTTTTTTTGTCATCTAACATAATTGTTAATCTTTCCATCTCATACATATCTTTAAGTTTTAATACCCATTCCTCTATCAATGGTATTTTCTGAGTCTTCCAATATTTTGCATAGACTATTCTTGCGGCTGAGAACATATACAATAAAACTTTCCAATACTTTTTTTGTACTTGTACATCTATTTTTTCCAACATATTTAGTAAAAAATATCTCTGGGTCACACGGAAAATCTACATCTAATAATTTTGTGATTATTTGGTGAATTTTCTTCCAATATTTCTGTATTTTCTCACATTTCCACCAACTGTGATAGTATGTCCCGATGGCTTTCTGACACTTCCAACACTGATTTTTCATGTTTTTATAAATTTTGGCTAACCTCTCTGGTGATAGGTGCCATCTGGTCAACATTTTATACATGTTCTCTCTTATGTTATTACTCCTTGTGAAGGTCAAATTTTTCCATACTCTTTCCCATTGTACCAGGGGTATTTCATAACCAAAATTACTTGCCCATTTCAACATATATGTTTTAATGACCTCTTGTTCTTGATCTAGCTTTAATAATATCTTGTAAATCTTTAACAAGATCTTTCTCCTCCCCCCTTGTAACACTCTATCAAATTCTGTACTTTCTGTTTCTATTCCTTCCAGCTTCTGGTCAATATTTAATTTCTCCTTCAACTGCCTATATAGAAACCAGTGGCATCTAATATTTTCCCTCTGGAGTTCCTCTTGAGACTTCATTATATACTTGTTTCCTATTTTCTTTAACAGATCTTTATACAATAACCATCTTCCCTTAAACAGGTCTTCCCTTTTAAAGTATGCCTCATGATTAGATAACCATAAGGGTATTTTAAGACAGAGCTTCCTTTTATATTTTATCCAGATTCCCAACAGCGTTTGCGAACAAGATGCATTTTCAACAGGCCTATCTTTTCCAACTCTCCTGGTGAACTGTTTTACATACTGATTACCTAGCCTACTGTGGGTACACACAAATTTGTGGATAGACATTTATTTGTTCTGGGTGTATGAGTGTGCATGTATCTCTCTATGTGTGTAAGCACAGTTATTCTATTTTTAATTGGCTCCACATTAACTTTTTATAATGTTCTACACTTCCTACAGTATAGTTCTATCAGATTACAGACTGCATAGACTAGTTTTAAAAAAGAACAGAACAGAAAAGAGAAAAATATGTAATAGCACCTTACCTGATTATCCTACAGTTCTGTTTAAGAAAAATTGCCCAAATTTTTTTACACTCTTTTATACTGATTTTTTTCTATAAATTCCTCTTTAAGCAAATCGTCAGAATGAATTCCACTGGTACTAACTCCCTTATAATTACGTTATACCTCAATATTCTACTGAACATGTCACTTACCTTGAATAATCCTCCAGGAATAATGTCATGAAAGTAATAATCAATAACAATAATTCCACCATACTGAAGTATTTTAATTTCCTTTGATCCACTTGCACACCCTTTTTCTTCTGGTTCAGCCTAATTAGTAGCTTTGCTGAACTTTGCAATTGCTTGGTCTACAATATGAAAGTTGCTGGTTTCTAACCCTTGCACTTATTATAAACCAAGTTCCTTTCCCTTCTTAAGTCCTTCTATTGCTGTTGAGTTTATGTTTTTGTTTGCTTTTGTCCAGGTCCTAATGAGCGCTCAAAATGAACTTAACACATACAAGGGAAATTACCAGAACACCAGGGAGAAGGAGGCCTACTGGGTTTGACTGGTGGGGCGCTTGCAGCCCACCCAGAGCCCCATCTGTGGCCAGCGGCCCTCACAATTACATGGTGGCCAGCATGGGGGCTGCTATGCCTGCCTTCCCCTTCCCAGCCTTCCCCGCAGGCCAGCTGGAGGGCACGAAGCTGTGGCCAATCGGAGCGGGCTTCCCCCGCTCCGACTGGTCAGTGCCGAGGCAGGAATGGGACTTCTGGCCATGGCTTCTGGCATGGCTGGATGACATAGTCTCTGCATTGGGGGCCGGTATATAGGCCGACCCCTGACGTCAGAGATCGCAGTTGGCTCCTCAGAGCCGAAGACCCTCCCTCCCTCCCTTTATTGATAATGTCAATGTTTTGTAGTGTTGTTATTCTGCTTGTATTCTCTTTCATGTCACAACCTGTTACGCAGATGCATGGGCCCTGATCTGGGGTAAACAGTAGGGGGGGGGGGTCGACATCAAGTTCAAGTTCACAGAGACCCTGCTCCTTTATATAACCTTGTTTCACAGGGGAGGGGAGAGTGTGAAGCGAGTGAAGCTTGTCCAAGGCTCTTCTCCTCCATGCATTGGTGTCGGTGGCAACTGACAACAGTCCATTGGCCAACAAAGGGTTGGTTAATGAAGGGATCCAGACCCATGCAATTGGTGCCAACCATTTACAGCTACTACCAAGTTGTGGCCATTTATTGCCAATATTCGACATATTAACCTCATATAACTAATCTTCTCATGTTACTCGTATGTACCCAATATATTTTGTGAAGATATTCTGTGTTGTGTATTCTTTCTCTTGGGAGGGGACGGGAGCGTCCGGGCTGGGTCCGCAAATGCAGAGAAGCTCTGGAGTCTTGGGGAAGGAGCTGTGCAATCCCTTAGTTTCTCCATCCAATCTCTGGAAAAACTGCCTAGCCTGAATAGCCTTTAACTTGCACAAACATTAAATGCAAATGGTTACAATATTTCATTACGATTTACAATATTCCATTACTTTAAACCAATTTGGTCACCCACTCTGTCAAATATTTTTAATGCACTGAGAAAGTATAATGCTGTAGCTTTTTCTTTTATATTACCATACTATTGTTCAGAAGATTTATTTGCTAGTTAATATTATCTGACTGCTTCCTTTCTTTGAGAAATCCTGTGCAGCCCATATGAATATTGGCAGAATTCTCTCTGAAATAGTTGAGCAGGTATATAATTGACCAGAAAAGAGATCTTGGTTTATAGATAACTTTGGATAAATTGATGAAACTATCAACCAAGCCTGCAGCTGCTGCAAAGAAGGCAAATACCATGTTGGGGATCATTAGGAAAGGGACTGAAAATAAAATTGCCAGTATCCTAATGTGTTCATACAAATCTATGGTGTGAACACATTTAGTATGAAGTGTACAGTTTGGTTCACAGCACCTCAGACAGGATATTGTACAGCGGCAAAAGGCCAAAAAAGGCAACCAAAATCTTCAAGGAGCGGAAGTAACACCTATTAAGGAAAGCCAACAATGTTTGGGACTTTTTAGCTTAAGGACAAGTAGGTGGGGAGGTGGCACATGGCAGAGGTATAAGAATTATGGTTTATAATATGCATGATGTGGAGAAAATGGATTGGAAAGTTTTTCTTGCTTAAAAGACTGAATCTAAGGTCATTCAATGAAGCAGCATGGTAGGAGATCCAGGTCAGATAAAAGAAAGCTCTTCACAGTGTATAGTTAATATTATGAAATTCACTAAGACATGAGGTGGTGATGGCCTTTGACATGGACAGCTTCCAAAAAGGGGATTCGACAAACTGATGGAGGGCAAAGCTACCAAAGGCTTTGTCATGAAGTCTCTGTGCTGTTTCTGCTATCAATCTGTATGCCTCTGATCAGAGTCTACATGCTTCTGAACCTGACTTGCTAGAGAATATGAATGGGAGGATGCTATTGTGCTTATTTCCTGCTGGTAGGTTTTCCACAGGCAACTGGTTATAAATGCTGGACTACAGTGGCCTTTAGTCTGATCCACCAAGGCTCTTCTTATGTTTTTATACATAATACATTCTATCAATTTATTTGATTGAATGTATTTAACATCCTTATACTTATACCCCCACAAGCAATAAGAGAAACAGCAAAGTTGCATAACATGAAATTGTTTAAGCTAGTGTTTTGCCACATCAAAGTCACAAATCTAAAAAAATAATAATTCTAGAGTGACTAGTACTCTAATGGCTCAGGTCAAAGTTATTTGAAAGACCTATTCTCCCTTGCAAACCAACCTGTGCTTTGCAATCTGCTGGGGAAGCCCTTCTCTCTGTCCCACCACCCTCATAGGTACAACTAGTGGGGACAATGGAAAGGGATTTCTCAGTGGCTGCCCCCAGTCTCTGGAACTCCCTTCCTAGAGAAATTAGACTGGTACCCTGTCCCCCTACTTTCTTTTCACAGACAAGTAAATATTTTTCTGTTTTGACAGGCATTTGATGATTGATTGTATAAGGCCTGTCTCATCTAAACAACATGCTGGATCTGTCTAATTGTTATGCTAGTGTATGCGTGTGTGTGTTTAATGGTGTATTTTTAAATCTGGCTTTTAACTTTTAACTTTTGTATTTTATGACTTTTTAACTATGTGCTTTTTAATTTGTTATCAGCTGCTTTGAGTCCCAAAATGGGGAAAAGGCAGGATAGAAATAACAACAGCAGCAGCTGCTGCAACTCTTCAACTGAGCCATACCACATATAATGCATAATGCATTTCAGTAAACAAGATGTTATCAAGGCATGGATAACTCTGTTCACGATTCTCTGTTTAGGAAGATCTACTCTTGGCACACCAGCTTCAGCTGATAAAAGGTGCTTCATGCCTTGAACGCGACTTGGACATGAAAATACAAGGCTGGAATCACCCGAAGTACTTTTGTTTTGTCACCCAAGTTTGCTAACAGAATAGACCTGTATGATTCCACTTTCATAGGATCTTGACCCTCTATAGATTACCACTGTTATTGCACTTGGAGTCTACATAACTTAATCTTTCCTCACTTCACTGCTGGACATCTGAACAGCAGCTAATTGAATGAATGAATTTCACTGAAGCATGGTGTGGTGTCTTAAAAGATGCAAAACCCATTTATATATGTGTAGCTATGAAAGCCTATTTGTTGTTGTTGTTGTGTCTTTAGGTTATTCCCGACTTATGGAGACCCTAAGGCAAGCCTATAATGGGGGTTCTTGGGAAGATTTGTTCAGAGGGGGTTTGCCTTTGCCTTCCTCTGAGGCTGAGAGAATGTGACTTGCCCAAGGTCACCTAGTGGATTTCCATGGCTGAGCAGGGATTTGAACCCTGGTCTCCAGAATTGTTGTCCAACCCTCAAACTACAGTACTACATCACACCAGCTCTCAAATCCTATTTACATACACTATATGCAACTTACCACTTGATAGTACAGTACAATGAAGTTATAAGAATGCATATATGAACTAAGCCATACTGACTTGTCTGAAGATACAGAACCTTTAAAAAAAATATTTAAAAATACTCTTTTCTGCAGTAACTTGTAAAAGGATGAGTTTTTCCTTTGATTTAAATGAAGGTACTATACAGATAGTATTCTGCACAGTGCTGTGATAATACTGTCAGAGGCATATAAATGACTTACAAACATTCAGATTATGACAGACCTGTTGAAATCATTGAAGGGTTTAGACCCAAGTAGCAGATGGCCTTGTCATCATTACAATCTCAGAAGGTGTCACAATCACAAACAATAGCAACATGTTTTCCTATACAGTTAAAGAGGTCAATAGGAACACTGTATAATTAAATGAACACCTAAATCATAACTGAACTTTTTAAAAAATGCATTAAACATTGACACCTATTGTAGCATATCAACTTTACAAATCTTAGGCATTTGTAGCTCCAGCATCATTCTTAAATGAGATCTCAATGCAAGCACCCATTTTCTATTAATAATGCTTTCAAAGCATATCATTTGCTTCTTAGGTAGAAATCCTCATGTGACTGAGCACTCTGATAATGGTGTCTCCTATCTATCCAAAGACCTGCCTGCCTTTTACTGTCAAGAAGGAAGCACAGAGTGATCTCCCAGGATTTTGCTTTCCCATGTTCATGGGACTTAAAAAACACACACCCTTAAATGTATATTGCAAGGATATTCAACATTTTAGGGTTCTTTCCCCCCTAATTTATGCTTTCAGAATAGACCAAAGACAAGAAAATAATCAGTACTGCCTTCCCTTTACAGTACACTCTGGGTTCCATCACTTCACTTGTTTATTTGCTTCTTTGTAAAGATGAAATCCTTTGGCAACAGCTAACCCTATAGGAACCACAATAGATATAATTGTTTTTCTTTAAGCCTACACAGCACTGAGGGCTTCTATATACTTTACAGATTCTAATCTATAATCTATAATCTGAGGTTTCATGCCACAATAATCTCATGATTAGGCTACATCATACTACTCAGAGATCCTTCAGAATGATGCCTGGAAATTGCAGCTGGTTCAGATGTCAGCGGCAAGACATGAACAGAAATAAAGTAAAGTGGAAGGCTAGATAAATACCACTACTTAAAGAATTGTCCCAGTGGCCAGTTAAAAAGAAGCACTTTGGCCTGGAAACTAGCTTTTAAGATCCTTAGTGGTCTCCAGCCAGAACAAAAGGGATTGTATCTCCATGCATATATTTCCTACAATCCTTCAGATTTTCTAGATAGGTCTACACTTCTGAAATTCCACACTCAAGTCAAGAACTCAAGTCTTGTAGCAGCATTCCTACAGAATTGAGGAAGGCCAAGTTGGCTGACTCAGAGAGTCCTTAGACTTTTTTTAAAAAAAAAGACTTTCTACAATGACATTTTAAAAAGCTGGCTGATAATAGCCTGAAATCTTTTTAACTGGAGTTTATGTCTATGGCAGTCATTCTCAACCTTTGATCCTCTAGATGTTTTGGACTTCAATCTCCAGAAACCATAGCCAACATGCATCCTATGAGTTAAAGTCCAGAACGTTTGGAGGATCAAAGATTGGGAACCATTGTTTGAGGATTCCTGGTTTAAAGATTCATAAACAGCGATTTTAACTTTTTTTGTATAGTTCACATTGTTGACAGCTGTTTTAACACATTAGAAACATGGAAGGTGTAAATGCTGGATATAAATACAAGAAATACTTAAATAAGAACCACAGATAACAATTTTAACTTAATCGAAGCAATCCCTTATCTCTATTGAGTGCATGCCTTAAATAACATTTCTATTGCTATATGTTTGAAAAAAAGTAAAATTCCTGTTTTTTTTCTTTAATTCCTACAAAACATATTATAATCAATGATTACTAATCACTAATAGAGATGTCTTATTGGCATACTCTTAATTCAATGTTATTAACTTTAACCCTAAACTGCCACAATCACATTTTTAAACTATATGGGCTCAACTTTCTCTGCTCTGTTTTTTCTCTTCCTTCTGTCACCCTCCATCTTTTGTCTTTACTCATACCTTCTTTAAAAAAAAACACTTCTCCACTTCTTTAAAAAAACACCCACAAATGATGGTTGTTCCACCACAAGAAAGCCCCACCTTGGGTGATGGTGCTCCTTCTGAGGGTTATGACCCACCTGAGAGAGATCAACCCTCTTAATTTATTATGGATCCTGCTTGACTTCTTTGAATAAGTCAGTTTTGATTAGTCATCTCACTTCAACACCATGAGGTGTGAGTTGTACCAGTTAGGTGGCTCCTTCTGATGAAGGCAGACTCCAGGCATCCTACTGAAACTCTAAGCCTGACTCTTTCTTTAGGGAGATCTTTTGGTGGTGCCAATTTGTCTGTGAGGTGTGGTGTAAATCTGGCAAAGGGAATCATCAATCCTAATATATTTCCCAGCTCAGCTGGAAACCAACAATGCTTCCTTGGGAAACTGCATTCCTGAGTCAGGCTTTACATCTGCAGATTCTCCTGGCCTCTATCATTCAGAGAGTCGCTGCAGAGCTGCATGTTTGAGTGCACCACTAAGGAAGTTTTTTGAACACTGAAAATCAGCAAGTCAGCAAGAAGGGTGCTGGGCTCAAAAGGCCTGGACCCTATGTGAACTGAAGCTACACTGGGCAACAGTCCCCCCAACCTACTGCAAAGGAAAAGGTTTCATTGCAGACACACTGACGGGAAATGGTTCCTTGAAGGTGAAAAGGTCAAAACTCACTGCAGATTAGAAATGAGGCTCAAACTATATACCGTACACACAATATGTACTTCCCCAAACCATGTTTTTAAAGCTGATTTTTTTTTTCAGCCCTTCTTGTTTAGAGAGCACAGAGGGTCAATGTACAACTCAAGAAAAGTTATTTTTCAAAAGAAATATGGGAAGCACATAAGCAAGTAAAATAATAAGCCTCTTGGGTCACCTATGACAAGTAAGGTTATGCATCCGAGGGGCCTAAATACCCTAAAGGCACCAGATATCATCTGATCTTGGAAGCCAAGCAGGGTCAGCTCTAGGTAGTACTGGAATGGGAGACTGCCAAAAAATGCCAGGTGCTGTAGGCTATATTTCAGAGGAAGGAAATGGCAAAACCACCGCTGAGTATTCCTAAAGAAAGCCCTATGAAATTCACGGCGTCATCATAAGTCAACAGGTGACTTGAAGGCACACACACACATACCCGTCAAGACAGAAGGAACAGCATAAACACTGTATCTTTAAGCTCACAAATTACTAACCCAAGAGCAAGAGAGTGAAGAAATATTTCTGTGAGCAAGTTAAACTTTTATGGAGTGAGTTACAAGACTGAAACAACATTTGCAAGACAGTATGCAGAGGGACAGCAAGGGACCTTGCAACTGTGGTCCAGCTCCTCGCCATGACTACCCAGCCTGTGGCAGTGATGGATCATGACAAAATATAAGTGGGTATGGCAGGGCTCATTAATGTTGATGCTGGTTACTACAGCATCCTTTCATTCTTCGTAATCTTAAAAACACTTTATACCCAGAGGCTGGCCAGACAGGCATGTACATGGTTATACTTGCTCATTCTATTATTCTCAATCTTAAAATATGTTATCTTTTTCTTAACAAAATGGGGTTTGTGCCCAAGTAAGTATGTTTCACTAGAGAAACAAGCTTCATTTTACTCCTCTGGTCATGATGCTATAAATTAGGAGTGTTTAGAAAGTGAAACTGTTCTTGTTCACTGGATTAATGCATAAGTGTCTAAAGAACCCCTCTCATCATCATCATCATCATTATTATTATTTTAACTAAATCCAACAAACATTGCTGACATCTTTTACACATCAATCATGTAATACTTTTTCAGATTTTTCTATATAGTTTCCTGCTTTTCTAACAATACAGTTGCCCCTCCACATTCGCGAACTTAACATTCGCGGTTTTGATTATTCGCGGTTTTGGGAGGGCCCTCCACCCTCCCAAAACCGCGACAAGGGGCCTCCTGGAGGCCCCGTGAAGGCCCAGGGTGGGAGGGGGGAGGGACGGGGAGGCCTTCAAGGAGCCTCCGAAGGCTCTGTGAAGGCCCGGGGTGGGAGGGGGGAGGGACGGGGAGGCATCCACGGGGCTTCGGGAGGGTCTCCGGAGGCCCCGTGAAGGCCTTGGAAGGGAGTGGGGAGGCGGGGGAAAGCGACTGGGGTCTCCGGAGGCCCCATGGTCACTTTGGAGGGGGAGGGGGAGGGCAGCCATTATTCGTGGAATTTTCACATTCGCGGGTCTGGGGAACCTAACCCCCATGAATGTGAAGGGACGACTGTATTTTCCTTTAACATATAGCATCTTTATTATTCTAATAGCATAGTTAAAATTTGGCTTCCTCCTCATTTACCCAGAGTGGGTTAAGGATAGCATTATGAAAGAATACAGACTTCTGTTAAAACTGATTATCTTTCATACCATCACTCCACTTATTAAAGAAATTATCATAAGTCAGTATAATTATTATCCATCTTAACTTATCTTTATGACAACATATTCTGAGTATCGTAAATGTCTCCTGTGCTTTCCCAGTATTTTATCACTGGGAACCAATCTCTCAAAGTCTTATTACGGGGGATATTGCGCAGCCTGGTAGTTAAATTATCTAGTTCAAACATATCTAGCATTTTAGACAGCCAGTCATTAATAGTAAGTAATTCTTTTGACTTCCATGTTTGGGTAATTACTTTTCTAGCAGCAGTAACCATATACAATAAGATTTTCCAATATTGATTTTCCTCTTTTTTCCCCCAACACATTGGTCATATTTAAAGGGTATAGTTCAGGTTTAAACTCAAACCTTATCTGTAAAATTTCTTTGACCAACTTATGAACCTTTATCCATAAGTTTCTAATTACTTTCTATTTCCACCACATATGGATTAAGGAACCTTGATTATTCTGGCACTTCCAGCAGTTACTGCTTATTGAATTACTCATTTTACTAAGTCTTATCAGTGTATAATAACATCTTTGTGATATTTTCACATATTTTTTTTTCAGATTCTGACAGGCCATGAATTTATTGGGGATTTTTTCTGGCATTTCCCCACGCTTCTATGTTTAAGGAATAGCCAATATCCTTTGCCTATTTAATCATGTAGTCTTTTATGCTGTCTGGTTCTAAATTCCTAGTTAATAATGATTTGTAAAATTTAGCAATTTTTTTCTTTGTTCGCCCCAAATTATTCTGTCTAACTCATTCCCTTCTACCTCAAAGTTGGTTATTTTTTAATCCTCTTTAATTCTTTCTTTTATTTGTAAGTAAGTAAACCAGTTGACTTTGTATTTCTCTTCGAGTTGTTCCTTTGATTTCAATATAAAATTATCATTATTTCCTTTTTTTCTGATATCTTTATATCTTAACCATTGTTTGGTATTCTTCCATCTAACTAAAAAAGCTTCTTGGGTGAAATCCAAAATGGAATTTTGTTATAGAGTTTATTTTTTGTCATCTTCCACACTTAATAAAGCTTTCTTAACATAGTGATTGTTGAATTTTTTGTTTATTTTATCTTTCTCATACCATAGATAGTGTGCCAGCCATATCTAATGTTGCAGCCTTCGATATTAAGTAATTTCTCGTTTTGTAATTAGATCCAGTCTTGAATCCATATCAAGGATGCTGCATGATAGTATGACCTCAGATCAGGTAGATCACAACCTCCCCTATTTCTGTCATCTATAAGATGGGACCATTTAATTCTTGGTTTTTTCTTGTTCCAGATGAATGCTTTGAGGTCCATCTTCCAATTCTCAAAGGGTTTATTATTTGTTATTATTGGAAGGTTTTGGAATAAGTAAAGTAATTTTGGGAGTATGTTCATCTTGATTGCTGAATTTTTTCCTAGTATAGATAAATTTAATTTCCCCCATCTTTCCATATCTTTTTTTATTTCTTTCCAGAGTTTCTTGTAGCTGTTATCGAATAGATCAGAATTCCTTTCAGTTATCCATAGTCCCAAATACCTTACTTTCTTTTTGATCTCGCAACTTGATTTTTCTGTAAGTTATTTGTCTTCTTGTTTGGTCATATTCTTAGTTAGTAATATTGTGTTTCCTTTGTTAATCCGAAACCATGAATAGTTCCCAAATTCATGTATTGATGCCATAAATTCTTCTATGTATTCTACCAGGTTTTCAATAAATATGACTTAATCGTCTGCAAAACGCTCGTAGTTTATATGTTTGTCCTTTAATTTTCACTCCTGGGAACTTGGAGTTGGATCTTAGATTTCTATTGAACGCTTCAAGGACTAAAATGAATAATAACAGGGACAATGACCAACCTTGTCTTGTGCCCTTTTAAATTCTTACTGTTTCAGATTTATCCCCATTAATAATTAATTGTGCACTTTGATTGGTATAAATGTGTTCAATCCTTTTGATAAAGTTGTTGCCCATTCCCATCCTTCTTGCTGTTTATAGAAAAAAATCCCTGCGAGCATTGTCAAACACTTTTTCTGCGTCAACAAATATCATGGCCATCTTTTTCTCATTATGGGATTCAGAATATTCCACTAGGTCTAAAAAAAGGGGCCCCTCTTTAACACCATTAGCATTGGAATCTAAAACTACTTAACTCCCCCTCCCCGCCTGCATGAAAGAGCAAACACACAATAGATCATATCGACAATTTATTCTACAGAATTCCTTTTTAAAAATCCAGACTGTTCTTTAGCTTCATTGTTAGGTAAACTCAGTTCTGAGAGCTAACTAGTTATCTTACAGAAGAACATTAGCAGATCCTTAGCATTGTTAGAAGGGAGTGCTTAGATGACACGACTTAACAGGACTTCTCTAATTCTGGATTCAATCAGTGTACAATTATTTCCCTACCTGGCAGGGGTGTCGTGTAGTTTAATTAATTGTTTGTAACAAGCTTTGAGATTCCCAGATGAAAGGTGCTGTATAAGAGCAATGAGTATTATTACTCATTGATGTGATTGTCTTTAAGACAGTATCACCTTACACAATACAGATCCTCTCAACGATTTCAAGTTGTTTGAAGTTTGATAAGCATATTTATAATTAAAAGAAAGATATTGTGTAGATACTCTCCTCAAGGCATGGCTGGGATTGAGAAACCAGAAGTATGACTTTGGAGGAGAGAATAAACCAGAATTAAACAGCTCCTAAGGCCAATTCTGTCTGCAGTTGTGTAAAGTGCATTCTTTTCTTCCTTTTGTTCTTTCAAGAAGGCTCCTCTCATTAGGTAAAATAAAACCTGATGAAATATGAAGGTGAGTCGTTGCTGTGATTCAGGCTCTCTCTCTCTCACACACACACACGCGGTATAATCTATCTTTATAAAATTTGCTCATGGCATGAGAAAGCGAGAGAGAGAGAAACTCTTTGGTTTCTCTTACATTCCTTTCAGCCTAGATGCAAAAATATTAAAACAATTTCATCTGTTTCAACTGGAGGGTACATTAAAGTACCTTTGTTTCTTGTATTTTTGTAGTCATTTCAGTTTAATGTGACTTTGTTTGCTTGTTTCCTTCCCTTATTGGCAGAAAATACTTTTAGATTGATATCTATATTCTTTCTAGGTTATTTTTAATTGCAACAGGCCATATTCAGTTTAAATTCAAAAATATCTTATGCCTTGTGTATATAAACGCCTTGCAATTTTAATATTTTCTGTACCATACATTAATATAGAAGAGGACTCATGCTAATCACTATAACACTGATATCACATCCCTACTATAAAGGTACATCTCTTGTGTTGCAGATATGTTGTTATGAATTTAATGACCCACTTTTCTTCTGAACAACTCAAGGCAGTTTATGCAATTCTTTCCTACCATTAAGCTCTATCCTTACATACACCTTGTTGGGTAAGTAATGCTGAGAGAGTGTTTTAGTTCTATTTCTGAGATGCCAGCTATAGTGCTCAGGTTCAGGCTATCTGAAGAACCATATTTTCCCATATTAGCTTGTCCAAGCTCTGAGATCCTCTTTCTCTCTATCTCACCACCATCACAGCCACATTTGGTGGGGTTGCAGGAGAGAGCTTCTCTGTGGTTCTCACACTTTGGAACTCCTTCCTGAGAGAAGTTAGGACAGCTCCTTCCTCAATGTCTTTCCAGTACCGGGTTAAAACCTTTCTATTCCAGCAAGCTTTGGGGATTTTTAGCTATATATGTAGCTATGAAAGCTTTTTTGCTGCTGTTGTTGTGTGCCTTCAAGTTGTTTTTGACTTATGGAGACTCTATCTCAACCCTATCATGGGGTTTTCCTGGCCAGGTTTCTTCAGAGGAGGTTTGCCATTACCTTCCTCTGAGGCTGAGAGAGTATGACTTGCTCAAAGGCCACCCAGTAGGTTCCCATGGCTGAGTGGAGATTTGAACCCTGGTTTGCAAAGGCCCACACCAACACCCAAACCATTACCTCATGAAGGGTTTTTATGGTGCTATACTGTTTTTAATCTTTGTTTTAAAGTAATATTTTAAATGAGTTTAATTCTGCTGTTAATTTAACAATTTTTAATCTCAGCATTTGTGTTTGTTTTTTAATTACACTGATTTTCTGGGTTTTGTAAGCTGCCTTGAATCCCAGACTGGGAGAAAGCTGGGAAATAAATAAAGCGATGGATGGATGATGATGATGATGATGAATAGATTTTGAGAAAACTTGCATGCCTTTGGCTTGGCTGACCAGAATAAACATATTCCATATCATGGTGTTTTTTTATTTGTACTTGTGATATGACTGGGCAAAGCTCCTAAGTAATCTTTGTGATTATTTGAACCCGGGTGCCTTGTACCACGCAGGCTCAGCTGGGAGAGGGTCAGTTCCATTTCTTCCATGGTAGTAGCATGTGAAAGGCTTTATAATAGTCACCTCCACAAGAATATTGGAATGTAAGCCATTAAAATTCCTATTTCACTGATAAGGATGTGGCAATCTGTAAGGCAGAGCTAGTGTGGAGTAGTGGTTTGAACTCTGGACTACAACTCCAAACTAGAGACCAGGGTTCAAATCCCCACTGGCCAATGGAAACCCACTGGGTAGCCTTGGGCAAGTCATACTCTCCCAGCCTCAGAGGAAGGCAAAGGCAAACCCCCTCTGAACAAATCTTCCCATAAAAACCCTATGAGATGTTACTTTATGGTCGCCATAGGTCAGAAACAACTTGAAGGCACACAACAAGAACAACCATCCATAGGGCTGCTAACTTCTTTTGAGAGTGAACTCCGAAGTCCTTTAATCATCTGATTTGCATATTCAGAACAGGTGCTTGAAACAGACCTCCTTGTACCATACCACTTCAAAATTCAATAGGATTGGATATGCTTGAAGCTCTCCTACATAAAAAGTTTCCTCATGGAAGACTGAAATCATGTGGAGCAGATACCTAGCTTATACTTTTCACTGTCATATAAGTTTACTTTGTGCAGAGAGGTCTCCCTCATAAGAAGAAAAATTACAATATGTAATTCCACACACACATTCTGAATGAGTTTGGAAAAGGAGCAGAGAACATGTGCTGTTTCTAAACCAGTAGACTAGTTACCTGTTGCCTTTCCTGAACATGCAGACTGGCTCCAAAAATCACAAGACAGGAGATGCAGAAAAGGTGATGCTTTCCCCCAGTTACAGTGATGGGGAAAGCTGTAATGGCTGGGTTTTTCCTTTTCAATCAGCTCTTCAAAGCTCCCAGGTTTCAGTTTTAATAATCCTGGCACAAAACTGACAGGACTTTTTACATAAGAGAATTGCTTTATCCTGCTACAAACCATTCCATCAGAACTAGACAGAAATATTTATACAGTATTAATTCGAGTGATTTGTATTTGTCAATGCTGATTCAAACAGAATCTTATTTTTTTACAATCCTGTTTATACACCACAAAAAAAGAAACCTCATTTGGAAAGAGGTGGAGCAGGTACTGTAAAGTTTTGATTGACCATCAACAATATTTTTAGGAATAACCAAACACCAACCTTTCCATTTATAACATCATAAAATGGGAAGTTTCTAAGAAAGCTTCATTGTTGGGGAGGAAATGAAGGTAAAAGTGACCACAATGATTTTTACGTACTCTAAACATTTGCAGTATGTGCTCTTCCACAGGGATGAGAATTGTGAGTCCCTTCAGATGTTTTTTGATTGTGACTCCCAGCACTCCCCACTACTGGCTACACTGCTGAGGGCTTGTGGGACTCGCAGTGCAATGACATCTGGAGAGATACATGATGCTCACCCCACCCCCCATTCCAATGCCTCTTCCCTGTCAAATATATAGGCTGTCAAGGGAACTGGTAGAAAGAAATAAGAATCTCAAGTAAACAACAATCCAGGAATGACAAAAACTGCTAACAGAGCGGCTGTGAAACAAGAGTTTAATACAACCTTGATGGGATAATGACGGTATGATGAACTTCCATACAAGGTAGGCTATGATCCTCAAAATATTCCACCTACAAAGGCACTATGTAATTAATAGGACTGATGGCAGAGGGAGTGTTCTTAAAAGTTTGGGCTGGAAACCATGTGTTGAAAGGTTATAATTAAGAATCAGAAATGGCACACTAGTTCCTGAATTACAAAGAGAAACCATGGTCAGTAATCAGAGAACAAATAAGGAGATGTCTTATTTTCTTCCTTTTTATTTTGTAGGAAAAGACTTAAAACGAACAATTAGCTGTCATTAAGCAGAAGCCAAGACAGGGAGGTGTGCCATGGGAACACAGGGAGCTACTTTATACCAAGGGTTTTTAACACTGACTGACAGGAGTTCTCTGGAGTTTCCCGCAGGACTCTTTCCCAATGGTGGTGCTTGAGATCCTTTCCAGCTGGAAGTGCCAATGACTGAAATCCTTTCAAAGCCATATAAAAGCATCCTAGAACTAGGAGCCACTACTAACAAAAAAGTGGAACCATATGGGTTCAATATGCAGAAATATCTTCTGACTGGGGGGGGGGGCAGGTGTCGAACAACTCATTTTTCAGGTTCAAGCTTGGAGGAGGAGGGAGTTTTGCAGCAGTAACCCACTTATGAATAGCAGTACAGTACTTGGATGGAGTATGATGTCACAAACCCATTCTCCTTCAGTTCAAGAGCAGTTTTGCGAATCTTTTGGTACCAATTGTGCTTTTGAGGCAGAGAGGGGAGGCAGGTGATAAATTCACCAGAAAATGTACATTAATTAATGTTGCAACGAATGCACGTTTTCATTAGTATCATTAGCATCCTTGCCTTAAAAAATAATAATATTGGATACAAGGCCTGCCCTGTATCTCACTTACTTACCAGGGAAATGTATTCACATGAGGGTGAAATGAGTGGTGGGGGCATAGGCTCTAGAATCACACTGTTGACAGAGTTATACAGTTCCCACAATTGGAAGCCCTGATCGACCCAGGTTCTGATCAGAGGACACTGTAACTGTATTTAAGGATGAAGACAGTGCTCTAAACATACCTTGTTGGGGCTTCTCTACACTATCAAATACCCCCAATCCCCATGTGCATGCTCCCAAATCTGTTGCAACCAAGCCACACATGGCATGGCCTTTCCCCTGAATCTGAGGCTATCTGGCCACACATGGCATGGCCCAGATTTGCAGCTTTTCAGGGTATCTTACCAGGATGCACAATATATGGGATTTGGGATTTTCTGCAGTTTTGTCTGCCACTGCAGCTGCCACCACAGCCACCAATTTTACAGTTCCAGAGGCAGTTCCCAGTGGAAGGGAGAGGTTTTCTCCCATCCACTTGCTCAGCAGTGCTGCCTCCCACCAGCTCTCCCACTCATCTGTCACAGGAAGAGGCACTTGAAGAAAGGGACGAAAGCACTTGAAGGAAGTGACAGGCAAGGAGAAGAGCAGGCGGAGGCACGCTGTCAAGCCAAGGGAAGGAAGAAACCCTTTTCCTTCCACAGAGAACTGCCTCTGGAGCTTTAAAATTGGTCATGGTGGCAGTGGTGGCAGAGGATGAAATTCCACAGGGACAGTGAAGGAAGACAAGGTATCCCACATCCCTGCGGAGAATAGTAATGTGCTTTGGGGGAAGTGTGGGGGCATGTGAGCAAAACTCAATTCGGAGTTCTTGCCCCCCACGTAGACAAGCCCTCACTCTGGCAAGCTACCAGGTGCATGCAGATGTTTGGGGCTGGGATTATGTGCATGCTCACTGCCTTGCCCCCAGTTAATCCTGCATGCAACTAGGTGAACAACTGAACAGAGGTTTGGTCTCACCCTATGAGGAAAAAGTTCCCTGACACTCCTAGTTTAACAGGGTCTCTGAGACTTTTCCATTCCATGACACTAAAACCTCTCTTTTCCCAAATTAAATTGGAAAGCCCAAATCGTCCCCTCATTATTTTCTGGAGTTATCAGGTCTTTTAACATGCTGCTTACCATAATCCGATCACTGTCAATGATAGTGTTCAGTCTGTGTGCAATGGTCAACACAGTACACTGGGCAAACTTTTCACGGATTGTCTTTTGAATCAGTTCATCGGTTCTGAAATAAACATCAGACACAGATGTGAAAAATAAAGACTGCATGGGAAGGGAACAAATCCACCTTCAAGGAAGGTTTCTTTCCTATAGTCTCCAACATAGAATTCAGTTTTTCTAGATAGTGGCAGTAGAGCACATCCGTGTCTTTTAGAAGATGGGGTGGAGGAGGAACCACTTTTTTTTTTTAATGTTACATTAGAAACTCCATGGATGAATTTTATCTAGCAAAGATTTTCTTTGTCAGAGAACTAGAATGGAACATAAAATTTGTGAATGAAAACTGACAAACTGAAAGATTGTTGTTTAATATGCATTTCACTGGGAATGCAAGCATAATTTTAGGAGCAACGTCATGAAATGCTTCAATCCATTACACATTACAGAAGACTGTAGAATCAATGCTTATTCTTGCTCATCATGCATTTATTGGTTACAACCTGTGCTGACGTTATCCGTGAAGTCAGTGCATTATTTATGAACATGGGTTCCAAAAGGTTTAAAAACACACTTGCTTGATCATCTTGGCAGGAAAGAGTGTACTCTAGGCTAAACAAGAGTACATGCATTTATTCATTTATTTAACACACTCTTTCTCTCCTTTTCAGGATAGCAATTGCCCTGTGATTCTAGAAACAAGTCCCACCCAATCCTATTCTGTAAATCCCATCCTAGGCGAAAAGAGGGATATAAATTCAAGAAATAAATAAAGGAGAGGAAAACAGATACATGTGCTGCCTTCTAAAGATTACATACTTTGTGCTGTTTGCCTTTCCCCTCCTCTCCTAGGCTTACGTGGGCTGGGGAGGGAGAAAAGACCAGTGTTTAAGGGCTGCTTGGACTGGGCTTTTAAGTTCTGTCTGAAATGACCCTGTTTCACTAGACAGAAAGTCTTCTCCAAAGCTTGGAAAACTTACATTTTTGGTCATTACAATTCTCAGAACCCTCCACCAAGTATGACCTGTGGCCATGCTAGCTGGGAAATTCTGTAAAATGTAGTTTCCAAAAGTAACTTGTCCAATTTCTGGTCCAGCCAGCCCCAATCCATTTGCCCTCATAAACTGAAGAGAGCTGGCTAACAACTATCCTACCACCCAAACTTCTAAAACCTTGTTAAGAGGTGAAGCCTTATGCACTTGATCTGGCTGGGAGAAAGAAAACAGTTATCACAAATGCCATGCTGAGAATAAAAGGTTCAGTATAATGGTAGCTGCCTCACCTGTTTCTACCCCCTTTTCTAGGCATGCAGAAAAGAAGGGAAATGGCTGGAGGACAGATATGGAAACAATATTCAAAAATATCTGTAAAATGGTTGAAAAATATGAGTCTTGAGAGTTGGGACTCCTTATGAGGAGAACCCTGGACTTTGGGACTTATTCTGTGCAAAATCCTCTGCAAACAGAAAATTGCACAGAAATGCATATTACATTATGTGCTGAAAATGCTGTTTCCTACACAGAGCATGCTGTTTTCTGTGAAAAAAGTGTGAATTTTACATTGAAATAAGTCCCCAACTACAGCATTTTCTGTGCAGGAAGCACTTTCTGTATAGGAAATAATATTTATCCATAAAAGCATTATTTTCTGTGCAAAAAATACCATTTTCTGAGCAAAAATACCACATGCAAATTTTGCACAGTATTTTGCCAAACTGCAAGGAGTCGTTGAAAACTGCACAGTTTTCCAGCGCTGTCTTACAGCGGGAAGAAAAATGCTAAAATTACTTGTTGCTTCCTTCAGGAGTGAAATTAATGAAGAATTACATCCTTATGGGATAAAGAGTCGATGAATCTGTGTGAGTGATCACATCTTTAAGGCAGAGTAGTCGTAGATATTTTACAAATGGGAAAACATGGGGTGGATGAGTCATGGATACCACATGAGTCTATCCCAATGATGCTTCTGAAACTTGAACCAGCAACAAACATTTTGGGTGTTGTTTTTTAGTTAAATAAAATGGCAGGAAACACCAGCCACATCATTATACAAGGAGAGATCGTGGACTCAGAAAATTATAAGAATTTGTCAGCCCTGAAAATTAAAGAATAGCTCAATCCCTTTTTTTTCCAGTGGTAAACTGTCCCACAAAAGGGGGAGATACTCTACTCAGCAAGTGTATGTGTACACACACACACACACACACAGAGTATATGGCAGCCATTTTGTTGAGATATGGAAGGGAAAAGCTTGAAGGGGCAAAGCCCTTACAAATTATGATGATGGGGCAACCTCTAGATTCATATGTAAGTACAACTTGAGGTACATGAACATTTTTTCTTCCCATTTTAAATTTCTAAATGAAGAACTATGCAAAACTTATTGACTTCTTTTATCAGCAGGATATTCTCCAAGAAGTCATACGTTTCTCAAAAAAAAAAAAAAAAAAGGGGGGGGGAAGCACAGTAAACAAGGCTTTTGGTGAAATGGACACCATTTAAACACCCGTTTATTACTAGAATAATAGGCATAATACTTAGACATGGTTTGTATTCCTTAACAACAATTAGTTGTTATATCTGAATGCATTAAACATAGTTTACTGTAGTTAAATGGCTGCAAACTAGGATGTGAAACTATGGTCAATCTCGTAAAGCAAGGTACATCCCAGAGAGTATTTATGGGGAGATAACTAGCAAGACTGCATTGACTAGCTTAATCATGTTTAATAAAGCATAAGTCATAGTGGTAACTAATATCTTGGAGGGCTTTAAAGATCAGATGAAGATTAGACAAATTAATGGACAATAAAGCAATGAGTGGCTGCTGGTCATCTATTTCAGAAGCAGTATCTGCAATTCTCATTTAAAGAGGAACACAAGTTGAAGGGTGCTTTTTTGCTTTCAGCCTGCTTGTGATTTCTCAGAGGCACCAGACTGGTCAAAGTGGGAACAGAATTATGGAATACATAGATCTCGAATCAGATGCAGCAGGTCTTTTTTAAAACACCCAATTTTTATCTATGATTATGTCATAATGAGCCCCCCTCCCTGTAGTTAATTCACAACCTACTTGTTCTAACATTTATTTACAAGTGCTATTATGGCTGCACAGTAGATGCTAAAAGTGGGGAAAAGTTAAAAAGTTAGGGCAAGGTAAACAAAGAAGAAACTTAAGTTGCCACCCTATTATCTTTGATTATTTGTACTCTCAGACCCTATATGATAAGAAACAGCTATGTTACTGCTGAGTCATCTACTCAATTATGTTTACAAGAAACCTGTAAAGGACCAGTTGTGCTGAGGGTGAGTTGGTGGAGGATATAATAAGACTGTGGGTGGGTTATCTGAACCTTGAGTTTACCTTGGGTCCACATTTGCTGTTGCTTCATCAATAATCAATATTTTATTCTTCTTCAGAATAGCCCTGGCCAGGCATACCAGCTGTCGCTGGCCAACACTAAAATTAGATCCAGATTCCGCAAGCTCTGTTTCCAGTTTGTTAGGCAGTTCTTCTATAGCCTCCTTTAGCTGGACCTGCAGAAATATCAACATGTCCAAATGTTAATAGACTGCTTTAAAATACACACACACAAAATTCACCTTGCCTTTTATATTTAATTTTGAAATATACTAATGATTTCAGTCTTTTCTACCTATAAAAGATGACAGTAAGTAACTGGGATGAGGCATGATGAAGGTTAATGTAACTGAACCTGTATAGGCTTTGGGAGCAGGGGTAAGAATCCGAGTCATCTGTGTGGCCCCTCCCAAATAACAGTGGAGAAGAGGGGCAAGAGACTAGTAGCCCAGACACCTTCTGGATGCATCAATCTCTTATAACACAAGGAGCCGCTGCACTCACACTTTGTGTTAAACAAGAGAAAAAGAAAAATTTTCAAATGATCTGGAGGTTTTGACTATGACTTTCTCACCTGGAAGTTTGTGGCCCATCCAGGGATGATGGAAAATGGCCCTGGGATCCTTTGCAGTTGTCCACTATGAATACAATTAGGGTGTGTGGGGGAGGAAGCACTGTGTTTTTAAAAAAATTACCTCTTGCAAAGAATTCCACAACTCCTCATCTGTATATTCACTGAAAGGATCCAAGTTTCTCCTCATGGTCCCAGTAAAGAGAACTGGCTCCTATAACACAATGAATGGTCATTCAAAAATACTTCTGTTTGATTAGCCTTGATATATTAGATACAAAATATAAACTCACTTAGCTTTGATAAAGGTGTTTCCTTGATGCTCAGAAAGCTACTTAGGGCAGAAGTGCATGTTCAACAAATGCCCAGGTAATAAAGTCTAATAATAATAATAATAATAATAATAATAATAATAATTTATACCCCACCCCTCTGTTAAAACAATCGGGGCGGCTTACAAAAATTAAAATACAATACAGATAAAATCCCCAAACACCCCCCACCCCACCCTCCCCCATAAAAAATATTAAACAATTATAAATTAAAACCAACTGATCTAAAATCACAATTAAAAACAATAAATACAATAAAATACTATAAATGGCCAGCGGACTAAAAGAAGCCAGGATCCCCTGAGGCCGGGATCTAATTAGGAAAGGCCTGCCGAAAGAGATACATCTTTAGTGCTTTTTTAAAGCTACTCAGGGTTGTTATCTGACGGATCTCGTTCGGCAGGTCATTCCACAATTCTACCTCTTCAAGACAAAATCATATTGCTATTAAAGCAGACGTACAATAAACAAATAGTAGGGATGTTTAACTTACATCCTGTTAAGTACTTTCCCTCTAGAAATGCCCTCTCCCCAAATTGCTCCTGCCTTTCCCATGGTGTATGGAATAAGTGTTCAGTTTTCAAATACAGCTTGCCTTCCCCGCCCATATCTGCAGTAGTAGTAACTGCAGTTTCTAACTGTGGTTGGGGGGGGGGCAAAGAGGTCACGCTAGGCATCTGGAAGTCCTCCAGCAAGACTGGACCTCTAGGTGCCTAGAGAGGCATCCTCTCTAGGCGTTTTCTGGGTGCTCCAGCACAATTCTATGGTATTCTCTGGCGGTTCACTATTATTTGCAATTTCACGTATAAACGGTAAGTCTGTGAAGGTATCCACCATGGATACTGGGGGGCAACCTGTATACATCTGGCATTCTTTGGGAGAAAGAGGTATGAGCAGACCTGAGATAAGCAGCCCATTTTCACAAATTAAACTTTACAAATCTTCCCTTTCCAAAGCTACCTTCCCTAGAATCAGCAGCCACTGGAATGCTTAGAACCAGCAAAGCATACATTTCTCTGTAACACATAGTTCTAGCCTAAGTGAAAGAAAAAAAATAGAACTACCGTATCTATTCCTAACCTTAGAATAACCATTTGTATGTGAGATTCTAAGTACCAATATATGTGAGAGAGTGAGTGTACGTATGCAATCACCTGCATTTATGTTGTTTGCTGAATTGGTTTTTAAAAAGTAGTTTGGCTTATCCAAAGATTTAGATTTAGAATTTAACATCCTCTTGTTTGGATTGCCATTGTGTTTAGCTAGAAAGAAAGGTTTTGCTACTAAAGGGCCTGCTTAAACTAACAAATCATGAATAGTCAAGAGTAAGATATTATTCCAGACCTCCCTGCAAGTTCTGTTATTTTTTAAAGCCTAATTCCACATTCCCTTTTGGTCCATTTGAAGTATAAATGTTGAAAATCTCAACCTCATCACATTTGAGGGGAACCTGGGTTATATCTTGTACTTCCTTAAGCAAAGCTTGTTACCTACAAAGGAGCAATGAGGATCATGTTATCCATTTATTATCTAAGCACCAACGAAAAACAGTAATGCTTAACAAGCCTAACTGATGATACATTAACAAAAGACATGTATTATGTGTACAGTCTCCAATGGTAGCATATTTTTAAATATCTTCACCAAAAACTATCACCTAAAACTATATATTCAGATCCAACCAGAAGGATGAAGGAATACAAAAACATAATAAAAATAGGTTAGGAAAATGAAGTTTCAGAAGCATTTTTCACTTGTAACATCTCAGGGAAAAACACCATTCAAATACAGCTTCAAAATATCTAAAATGCAAATTGATTATTTATTTTGCTATTACAGTATGAGTATTTTTATACAACCTAGCCATAATAATTACAGTTGTCCCTCTGTATCCACAGATTTAAGTATTCACAACTGGCACAACTTCCCTTCTAAGACAAAATGTCATGGCTGGCCACAGTATAATGACTGTTTAGGTAATGGTTAGCATTTCTTTGTATTGCAATTCCCTCTACCTCCACTGACTACATCCCCTGCCTACCAAAGCAGGTGCATAATAATCTGCCAGTTGAGGCAGCACACTGATCAAGTGATCTGCAGCTCACAAAAGCTTACGCCAAATACGTTGGAAGTTCAACAATGCTTAGCAGTGAAGAGTCAAGAATGCCTCAGAGAAGACAGTAAGGAATAGGGTTAGATTGTTTGAGAGAACCGAAGTTCCTCCCTCTTTGTCTACCTATCCTGACCTCTGTGTGATGTAAAATGATACTCAAAGGGGTTGTCTATATACGAGGCCAAAAGAAACTGATTACTTCGTATTAATAGCAAATCGCAACAGCTGCAACTTAACAGTTGTACAGCCCCCATAAACTTTGCATGCCCTCTAGCCAAGATGGTGGCCATGCGAGAATTACGCACATTTTAAAATCTGCTGCTGCAAAACTTTTTAAAAAATACACATTTCCACAGTGCACACAAGTGATATTTCACCTTCACAAAAAAAGAGAGTAAAAAAGATAACACAAATCCCCATTTTATAACCTTAGTAACTGCTCACTAAGGTGAAAATCTAATATGGCAGCAGTGGGTGCTTGCCCTCTTAGAAAGTCCCACCCCAATGCTCATCTGGCCAATCAGTTTTGTGGTTCCTCTCGTATGGGAAAGCAATTCATATTGAATTGCTTGTCCCAATGAGCGGGAATGCACATTCCCCATTGATCTTTTTTAAAACTTTGGGAAAAGCCGCAAAGGCTTTCCCAGCATAGTTTTTTACCACTGTCCTTCCAAATGCAGCGCATTGATGCGGGTTCCCATTAAGACAGCTCATATTCCCTGCAAATTCCATGAGAATATTTTCCACCATTTAGACAAACCCTTAGGGATGTTTCCACCTCTTCTTCCCATGAGTCCTCTCTCAGCTCTTCCCTAGAATGAAGCTAGTTTAGATTAGGACCATGAGTAACTTCCCTATCTTAGAATGGAGTTCCTATAATAAAGCCTTTAGCTTGTTTCTCCAAGCCATTGGTGTCTCTGCTCCTTAATCAAGACCTCTAACCTTAATCAAGCACACACTTTCTATCAAAATAAACATGTTAGACTTTGAGGTGTACCAGGGCTCTTTGTTGTTTTTGCTGCAACAGATTAACATCCGAGATATTGGCACTAGGATATGTCTGACATGAAGACAAATACATATTGGCCTTTCTTAAGCTTCTGATTTACAATACCAGGCAAAGATACCACCACCACACACACACCCCTCTGCTGCCAAAGGCAGCTTCTTTCCTGATACAAACAGGAACTGGGTCAGATTTTTGTGAGGAGAACATGGAAGTAAAGAGTTTAAAAGCCCAACCATAATCCCTACTGATGAGGATTGCTATTTAAGACTGACAGATTCAGCACATATGACCAAACTAAGTGCTGTAACATGCAGTCTGGCCTTCATGTGGCGGCACTAGTTGTGAAAAGAAGAATTTTGGCTTCTCCTGATGAGCTCACTCGGAGACCCACTGCAGCTTTAGTATAACAGTCCAATATAGCCAACAAATAGTCAACAGTCCCACATGCCTGATCTTTACAATAATTCAAGCTGCACATTTATTACAGCACAGAAAGAGTATAGTACAGAGATTAACTACGAACAAGATTACAACCCATGTAGCTATTTTGATTTTAATGGGCTGGTGTACTAAGCCAAGTTACAATTCACATACAAAGGTTTTTTGGATAAGAAACTGTATTTCCAAACCACTTCTGCCAACTTATAGAGGCACTTAAAATCAACAAAGACAGACTACACATACAATATAATACTAGTCTGTAGTTTCTTTTCAAAGACAAATCTATGAAATAGATTTTTCATTTTTTCCAAAAAAGAATACCACTAGTGTAATTTTAATTACAAAACCTGTTGAACAAAAGAAGTCCAGTAAAGCATTGAAAAAGATTAAATTACCTTTCCTTTCCAAAAGGCCATAATTTTAAAACAATATTTATTATAATATGCTACTGGATGCAAGTTGAAATTATTGTTGAGATGATTTTCCATTTCAATCTATTTTTATAGGTTGATAAAATGGGAAATTTGAATTCATAAAATCTTCATAACTGTTATAAAATTATAACAGCACACATGTACTGCAACAGCAGATAAGGATAATTTTAATTACCATTTCCGACACAGATTGTTATATTAAAATTGCCTGTTTCATGAGAGGAAGTTAATATGCCAAACCTGTAAATAATTGTAAATTAAGTCAGGAAAAGAGATAATATTGCATTAAAAGACTGATGGAGAGTAATTCAAGCTTCATATAATCATATCCAAATAACCAATTAGAAGTTTAAGTAACATTATTTCTACTACAGATGGTTATCTCAGAAACAATCTGTAAGTACAGGCATACCTCAGTTAACAATGCATCTGACAAAGAAGCTCCTTTTTACAAAGTACCCTCCTTTTCTTATCTTCAGTCTAGCTGGAAGCTTTTTTGCAGCATTGGCATTGGGAGGATGGTGAAGGAGGGCTAAAGAAAGACAGACTTCCAGTGCTGGGTTGCAAAAGCCTATCTGAAGTAAACAATGTAATAAAGCTTGACCTGGGAAAGAATGGGATTCTGCTGTAGGTGATCCTACTGTTGATGTACAACAGAAAAGGTAAGCAGCTGCCTTCAGAATCCCTTACTGAGCATGTGTGAAGGAAGAGCAAAACAGAAAGAATCCTCACGTTGTTTAAAAATCAAAAGATTAATTTGAAATACAGCAAACTTAGCTTTTTTGCTACTAGCAGCACACTTAGAAATAGCTAAGTGCTGGAAGACAGGTAGCCTTATCACTGGAAGCCTGGTGAAGCCATGTATGGAAGAAATGTTTGTTGGAGAAACTATCTTCTAAGCTGCATCAATGTAATGAACAAATGGGACTCGACACCTTCTTCACTGACTGGCACATGTTTGTCGACTTTGTAAATGATGATGCACACCAAATTCAACCACCTTCACATCAAGGTCCATTGTGACTGTTGACAACGCAACCCAGAATACAGACATGACTCCGTGAACTGACGCCTCGGCTCAACAGCCATGATTCTACTTTGATCTTCTCCCCATTTCAGACTCCTGTTGACCTACACATATACTTTTTGTAGAATCCCTACAGAGACTTGGAGATTGTTCGGCACCCCTGCCCTCATTTGCTTTCCCCCCTCTCCCACATCCTTTTTTCTCCACTCCTTACCTCCCCATTACCTACACTGATTTCTGCATGTTACATATGTTGTTAAATGATTAAAACTTAATTTTTAAAAAAACAGTATCGAGGATAATGTTGCATTTTTTAAAAACCAATCATGTCTCCATGATTCCCAGAGCATTTATGGCAGGAGAAGGAATCTTGTGGCCCTCCAGATACTGTTTGGTTGTAGCTCCCAACATTCCTCATCAATAGTTATGCTGGCTAGGGCTGTTCAGAACTGCAGCTCGACAACATCTTAGGGGCTGCATTGTTCCCACCCTTGATTTTTGGTAAGTAAAGGTACAAGCCATGATTGAACATTCACATGCACAACACTAAAGTGGAAGATACAGTAGTCCTGCTCCTCCTATGTGAATACAATGGACCTTTAGTATCCTTGTGGATTTGGTTCCAGGACCCTAAAAAATGCGGATGATCAAGTCCCTGTTAATAAAATGGTGTAGGGCAGTAGTGGAGGGGGAAGCAAGCCACAAGCCACCAGGCGCTCTTTCTTCAGGTTCCTCCTCCGCCTCCAGGGAGCATGCCAGCTGCCAGCTTCCACTTTTGAGGTTGTGGCTGTGGCGCTTCTGCTCATTCATTCACAAGGCAGAAGTGGGCATATAGCACTCTCCTTGGAGGCAGGGAAGCATGAAAAATGAGCACCTGGAGGCCAGGAATTGCTGCCACTTGCACTGCTGCCCTGGGACTGCTTCTCAGCCTGGCTGTACTATGTGTGCATGATGAGCTTCAACCTGGAGCTCTGCCAGGCTGTGGAGGTGAGTGGGAGAGTCACAGGGTGAGAATAATTTGGGTTCATTTCTTCTCCCTGCATATGTAGGGACACTCGCTTTATTAGAGCTCCAGTATTATTATTTTTTTAATTTTAATATTTTGAATCTGTGGTTGGTTAAATCTGTGGATACTCAGCCCATGGATATGGCAGGGCTGCTGTAAAAAAATATGATTTCACACTCAATTTAGCAGCGAAAGTCCCAATTAATCCTTGGTCATCCCACTTTTTCAGCTGATTTTAACATTTCCCAGTTTCTCTCTCTGCCTCCCACTTCCGCTTTTGTCCTAAGCTTATTTCCATTGCCGCAAACTGAGTTCAAAGGGTAAAACAGAGATTGTACTCAATTAACTGAGCAAGGAGGAGAGGGGCGGCAGAATCTTGCCCTTCCCTGTAGGTTCTCCTGACTTGTGTGTTCTCTCCCTCATTAATAACTTTTCATCTTGGCCACTCTCTGACATTGCTAGGCCATATGTATCCCAGTTTTCATCTTTAAAATGTTTGAGGGTATGTGCTTTGTGCCATTATTGTGCCTGAAATTAATAACTACAAAGGAGGAATTGAGATGTGGAAGGTAGGAACCCTGCCACACAGATACGCTTATTTATTTGTTTGTTTTCTTGTAGCTTTGAGAACAGCTGGACTTGACAGGCTAGATTTCCTTTATTTAAAAGATTTATTCAGTACTGGCATAGGAATCATGCAATTCATGGGCCACAGACTCCCTTCATCTCTCACCCCCACACACACACTTTTGGACTCAATATAGAAAGTTACTGCTTTTGGAAGTTTCTAGGAGCGCCAACTCTCCCACCTTATTTTAGCAGAATTTTCTCTTTTGACATGAGAAGCAGCCCCCCAACCACCACAAAAAACCCAGACAGGATCTTCCAGCCACTTCCTAGTTAACACGGAGGGGCTCCAGGATGGCTACTGGAGGATCTTGCAGTTGGAAAATGGTCTCTTGACACCCAGAGTTTATCCAGCCCTGAATGAAAGTTGATGTGATGTGGTGGTTTACAAGAATCACAACTCCCCAACACAATAAAAAGCTACATAAATATAAAAACAAAGAGTTCTGCTAAAACAAGTGAATTTACGAACAGCAAATGCCTGTTTTAGCAGAACTCTTTCTATCCAGGTGCTCCAAAACAAAATCAAGAACAGCAGCTGGCACTGCCAACTTGGAAGAGAATTCCACAGACAGGAAGCTAAAGAAAAGATCCTACGAACCTCAGGAAGTTGAGTACCAAGAGCAGAGCCTTAGAAGATGATCTCAGACAACAGGCACACTGACCTGGGAGCACGGACTCCTTCAGATAACCAAACCCCAAGCTGTTTCACAAAGCAGGAGGCCAAAAGAACAACATTTGGGAACAAATTGATATCTTGAGCACTGCCAAGATATACTCAGCAAGCACTTTTTTCCTGTTGCTTTCTGAACCAACTAAAGTTTCTGAACAGCAGCACATGTACAATACATCATAGTAATCAGTCTAATCGAGTATCTAATCTACAAGTTACTAGAACAGATAAATTATGGAGCAAGGATGTTTCTCTCTAGGAAGGGTTGCAACTGGCAGCCCTTTTTGGCACAGATAAAGAATCAGATCTAACAGGACACCTGAGCTTTGAACTTGATCCTTATAGAAAGAATGCAGCCTTATCACCATCAGTCTGAACATCATGTCTGTGGTCAATGAAATCACACAGTGATAGCACCTCTGTCTTGACTATGTTTTTTTTATTATTCCTTAACCAGCTCCAGGCATCTGTTCAGCACCTTCAATATATCACTGGGATTCTATGACAGGGTGACTTGAAGTTAAATATCATTTCCATGTTCATGATATTTCTTCACCCCTCATACCCACTGAAGAATTATTTATCTTATCTTATTGCTTATTCTATTTATTTATATCCCACCTTTCTCCCAACATGGGACCCAAGGTGGATTACAACAAAGCTAAAACAAGATAAAGCTTAAAAGGTGATGATAAAAAATTCAAAACACAACACAAAACACAAGTTATATTAAAACATTATTCAAAAAGTGAAAAATCACTTAGAAATATAACAATAAGGATAAAAATACAGGTTGCCTCCTCACGTATCCACAGAACCAATATTCACCATTTCAGCTATCCACAGTTGAAAAAATAGCATATAAATACCATATAGTTGCACTGGAAAATTCCTAGACAGGTGTCCTCTCTAAGAATTAATGGGGTGTTATTAAAATTGTTATCCCCTGTGCTTTACTGGAAGTACCTTTGCAAAACAGGCAGCAAAGAACGGTTGCCTTTAACCCCCTTTGAAAGCACAGTTCTTATCAGCAGTGTTTCTATTCAAAATACATATGCAGCAGACACGTATTAATTCCAAGCATGCAGGTTTAAGATAGCCATCCACCCAGGATTCCTCCTCACCTTATAGTCTCTAGTATAAAAAGACTCAAAACACTCAAAAGTAGTTTAGAAGTATAAAAACAGCTTTACTCACAGTCATTGTGCATATCTCAGTGAATATCAGCAGCATATCAATAAGTGAAGGCTAAACTAGTAAAATACAACTAAAAACTACATGTTAAAAACAAAAATATGCAGGAGCCCTCCATGATGGCTCCTAATCCTATGAGAACATCATGGTAAGTGTTGCCTCGTGCTTGACCCTCCAGGACAAAGAAAAGGACTTGGACACACCTTTCCCCTCTGGAAAGCCAATCACATTTCAATAGGAAATTACATCACAGATTCTATCAGTTAACCCTTTCAACAATTAAACAGCTCAATTTATTGGATTGCAAACTACATATCCTAATAGGAATCACTAGGTCTTCCAATGCAACTCTATGATACGTTTGTACCAGAAGTCCTTTATTTTAATAGGGTTTGCTCTTATCCATGTCACTTATAAATGGTAAGTCCAGGAGCATATCTCCCATGGATACATGGGGTGACCTGTATAGCACGCACACCGTCAAAAAGAGTTCCTGCAGCAGTTAATCATCAAATGCCCAAATAAAAAGGCTTTGGCTGGCAGAAAATGAAAGCAGAGAGGGGGCCAGCCTAGGCTCTCGTGGAAGGGAGTTCCACAGTCTGGAAGGAGCCATTGAGAAGGCACTCTCCCCTGTCCTCACCCAATGGGCCTATGAGGGTGGTGGGACTGAGAGAAAGCCATCTCGGCTGCTTCGAACCTAAGCTATACAGGGCTTTTTAGATCATAACCAGTACTTTGAATTGTGCCCAGAAACAAAACAGTAGCCAGTGAAGCTGTTTCAGCAAGGGAGTTGTATATTCCCTGTAACTGGTCTCAATCAGCATTCTGGATGCAAAAATTTTAAGCACTGCAATTTCCAAACATTTTCCAAAGGCAGCTTCATGGAGAATGTGTTACAGAAATGTACACAGGATGTAATTACCATTTGGTTTATCCTGGAATGAGAGCAGTTGGCATACAGATGCCCTCCTGACCACCACAGAAACCTGGGCATCCAAGCTCATGGCTGAATCACCCAGACTACAAGACTGGGATTTCAAGGGAAGTGTAGACCTATCTAGCACAGACCGAATATCTATTCCTTGATCTGCCTTTATACTGACTAGGAGCATCTCTGATTAGTTTGACTTAAGCTTCAATTTGTTCACCTCCATCCAGTCAATTACTGACAGCAGACACCACTTTTAGTACCAAAACAGATTCCTTGGAATTAGATGAAAAGGAGAGATGTTTTTATTTCAATGAACACCTACAGCCACAACAGTAGTACTGTATGCTGGCATTATATTTCTCCATCTCTTAACCATGGTATTGTTTCTTTTTTGTTTGTTTTTCAAATAAGAAAGCCTCAGTGGACATGAGGAGTGAAGTGGCATCAATATACCATGGTCTTTGATCATAATTACGAGAATGGGAGCATCCTGCAGACCCTTCCTCTGCTTTCTCCCTCTCTTCCCTTTTCAGCATTGACCATGATGAAGCATTGTAACAGAGGCTATAAGCGAACTATGGTTACCTTTAACCATGGCTTACAAATTACCTCCAAGCACTGGGTTCAAGACACATTTAACATTATCATTGACAAATATATATGGCTAATGCTGTAATGGAAAGAGAGGAAGAGAATTTATTTGAGAGATCAGGAGGGAAAGCCTTGTACACACTAGGATGAAAATCAATGCAGCTGCTTTCAATCCAACTAACTTATTTAATATATGGCAAGATAGTTCCTGATCACATGTTTAGCACCATCAACATCTTTCTAGTCCATACCTGTATTGGTTACTTGCTTTTATAACCTCCTGAGAAGGGAGTGGGAAGGGAACAGGCTTCTTTTTGCCTGCAAAGTAATTGTACCCGCTAGCTTTCAGATACTTGAACCCCACCAAGGATTTGAATAAAACCGTACTTATAACAGGCAAGACAAAAGTAGAAACACTTTTTATTTTGTCAGACTAATTGTATCCCCATAACAGGAAACCCATTCATCAATAATGCATCTAACAGTAAATGTCTCAAAGGACAGAAAGTACTTGTAGAATTAGCTTGGAAGAACATCCCACCCCGTAAACATGCATTTTTCCCCCTGAACAGGGATCAGTATTTTACAATGCAACTCCCACCTGAAATAGCCTAGAAAGGGGCTTTCAAAACCCAGCAGCCACTGAATGAACTTATCATCATCCATTTTCAGCAGAAAAGAACATTGTGCAAACACAAAGGCAGAAGAATTTAAGTCCATGTAAAGTCCTCTTTAGATACAAAGAGGTCACCAACTTCACTCAGTAGCACTACTGTGCATTAATGAAGCCTTCAGTGTTCAGAAACAAAGAAGGAAGCTGCATTAGGCTGCAATCCAATTGTATTTATTTGCTAGTAATAGCATACCTACCTCTTATTCTGTGCTTTCCAGTCTTCAGAGGGCGGTGGGGGGGGGAGACCAGCAGATAAACCAAAGAGGGCTTTTAGAGTGGCACTCTGCCTGTTAAACTTTTTTACCACTGCATTTTTTTAAAAGAAAAAACATGGAATGGCCACAAAAAAAAGAACTCCTGAGTAAAAGGTAATTACTGCCCTCCTTCCCAATGCACAGGATATGGTTCAGTATACAATGCAAGTCGAAACACCATGAAACTTCATCCAACACACAAGTCAGCAAGTGTCAGTGTGCACCACAGTATGTATAAAAAGCAGCACAGATGAGCAATAAAGTGATAAAGTATTAAGAAACAGGTGTAACCCACCTTGATTTTTTTCAGGGAGAAAGTGACTTACAAGTTAGGCTATTTTGCTTGTGTTTGTTTGCCTTGCTTTAAGAGAGAGTTGCTGTCCCTGCAGTTTTGTCTAGAACCCATGTGATTCTTATGCTCTTATCCAAATAAATACTCTGCCTTCATTAAAGCATTTAATTGTCAGAAATCTATGGCTACACATAAATGCTCATCACTTGATGATCACAATCAACTTATGACAACTGTGGCACATTAAACAGACACCTCTATAGACACCGCCACAAACAAAGGCTGCAAATTGAATTACTAGTCCCAGTAGAGTAGGCTTATTGAATCAATGGCACTTACATAAATATTGATCTACCAAAATTCCTGTAGATTCTATGGACCTCCTTAAGTTGGGACTAAAAACTGGACTGAAACCAGCAGTTTCCAAAACAATTCATCGCAAAAGACAAATACTTTTCAACATAAACCAGTCACATAATTTAACCCACTACCACAGGATGGTTCCTAACATACGTCTAGTATTAAGGCACAAATGTCAAAATTTTCAAGAACCTGTTCTGAATAACATAACTATATTTAAGTCAAGAAATACTATAACTGGGAAAGGGCTAAGCCCTTGCTTTCATGTATTTTTCTCAGAAAAGAAATAACTTAAATACATGCACATCATTCACCAAGGTGCATGTATTTGGTCCACAGAGATCTATTCTAGAGTACAAAAAAAGTTATAACAAGGAATTCCAAATGAATATGGAAATCATCCTTGAATCTTCTACCTCAGTAGGCAGAATGTGCTGAACATTCAGTGTCACTGTGTGGCAGTTTAAGACTTATTGATACATGATACTTGCAGTGTGACAGATGGAATTTTTTAAACAGAGGCTGGATGACCATCTATTGGGAGTGCTTTGATTGTGTATTCCTACATGGCAGGGGGGTGGACTAGATGGCCCTTGTGGTCTCTTCCAACTCTAGGATTCTATGATTCTAAGATGAAAAAACACAACACTGCATAGCTCTTAATAATGTGGTTTGGATGATTTTGATTACATGAACACAACTGCTCCCAAGGACTTGCTGTCATGATTAGAATAATTCAAACTGCAAGGTAATAAATTTTAAACAAACTGAAGCTGTGTCCTTAGCAAAAAGCAGGATAACCAGGCTGCCCAGGAAGGTACCAGCACTGCTCAACACGCCTTTCACAAAACAAGATTGCATTTTGGCATTTAGGTTTGACTTTGGCAATTGTGCCAGTGATGAAGTCTGAGGGCTCTCAGTGTCAGTGGCAATCTTTTTATTTTTGTCCCAACTCTACATTTCCAGAGTCTTCATTTTGTTCCAAAATATCTACCATTACAGGTAGAATTTAAACAGTGTAGTTCCTAGAAAACTAAAGAGAATATTTCTTATTAGACTAGATAGTATATCTAGTTTGGTAAGTAACGTCCTATGTAGTTTTATACATCTGTAGTGACTTATTGACTTATTTAATCATGGAATCATATAACTGGAGAGTTAGAAGGTGCCTCAAAATTCATTTATCTAACTCCCTTTTAATGCAGGAAATCCATGGCTGAAGCATTCCAGAATGATGAGCATCTAACCTCTGTCTAAAAATCTCCACAAGAGAGAGTTCATCACTTTCCTGGACAATCCAAATTCAGTGTCCAACAGCTCTTACCATGAGGAAATTATTCCTTATGTATAGCTGAAATCTCATTTCTCATAGTTTGAATGCTGCTTTGGGTCATACTCCTCTGTGTCAGGATCGGTCCAGGAGGTGACCGTCTCCTTCCAACTTCAGCTCTGTTCTATCATTTTGTGGCTGACTGTGTTTGCATTCCTTTGTACAGTAGGGCCCCCGTATCCACTGGGGAATGGTTCTGGTGGGGTGTGGATACAGAAAACCATTGAAAATAATGGGACTTCCAATTTAAAATACCATAGAGTTGCCTTGGAGGACCTAGAAAATGGCTAGAGAGGACACATTTTCTAGGAAGACTCTATGGTAGGTGTGCTGTTTTGTGTCCCGTGGATGACTAAATAAATGGATAATGAATCAGTGGATACGGGGGTTCTACTGTGCTTGCTAACAAGCCTGTAGTCTAACTGGAAGAAGGGAGGGTCTATTCTATGTCTGTAACTATTTGATTAAAGTTTGCACCTGGCCTTTGCCATGGGAAAGATGGGATGTGCCCACTATCGGTGGGACCAGGGAGTGGGGAGGATGGATAGTATAGCCCACCAGATTTTCTAAATACTTTTTAACTTAATGCTTTGTAAATAACTTTCATTCTAAGCAACGATATTGTTGAGATAGCTCCTTAGATTACTGTACCGATAAGGTTTACTGTTTAATTCTGAAACTGCTGGCAACTGTACTACTTGTACAGTACAAGCAACAGAAAAAAGCTAGTTCCACTGTCAACATAGCAACCCTTCAAATATTTTAAGATGGCTATCACATACTGTATTTGCTGATCTTGTATATACAGAATATTTCATATATACTACATAGAACATTTCTTATTAAATTTAGATCTAAAAAAAACCCCACACCTAGATGTACTTTTATATGTAGTATGTACTGTGTGTGTATGTGTGTGTCTTCAACTTGTTTCCAGCTTATGGTTTCCAGCTTATGTCAACTTGTATGTGTGTGTCTTCAACTTGTTTCCAGCTTATGGTGACCCTAAGGTGAACATATCATGGGGTTTTCTTGGCAAGATCTGTTCAGAGGAGGTTTGCCTTTGCCTTCTTCTGAGATTGATTGTGACTTGCCCAAGATCACCCAGTGGGTTTCTATGGCCAAGTGGGAATCTGAATCCTGGTCTCCAGAGTCCTAGTCCAACACCTAGACCACTACACCACGCTAGTACCGATTCTATCACTATTTTATAAACTCTGTATAAATAAAACAAACCTTGTTTAACAATAAATAAACATAATGGATATGGGCACAACCCTCTATACATTGCTATAATTTATGGTTTTAACACAATTTATGTCCTTCTGGCAGAATACGCCACTTCAGCCCACAAACTAAATTCGATCTGTAGTGATAACTAATGACTAAAAGAAAGCTGTTTGGGTATGACAAGAGCACACTCTTAAAACAGTCATAATAATTTCATTTCACTTTCAGTCAACATTCAGAGGAGAGAGGATTACCATGTGCAAAAAATGAAGACGAAAAACCTCACAATGCTATAAAAGATTTCTGGAATGCTCCCAACAGAGTGCAGAACAAAGATAAAGAAAATACTACATCCCTAAGGTTTCTGGAGTGTGCCGGACCTCTAAAATGTACTGATACACACAAAATAGACCATACCTGAGGTATGATTGAAATTTTCTTCCTCAAGTCATGAAGTCCTAATTCTGATGTCAAATACTTATCAATCCAAATTCTTCCTTGGGGCTCAGCCAACCGGAAAAGAGCAGCTATTAGAGAGCTCTTTCCAGCTCCTGTTCTTCCCACAATTCCAATCTGAAAGGCGGGGGGGGGGGAGAGAAAGAAATGACAGAAAACACCAGTCAAGCTAGTTTCGATGAACAGAACTGTCTTTTAAGCACTGTTAATAATTATC
This sequence comes from Gambelia wislizenii, assembly GCA_030847615.1. Classification (NCBI taxonomy): domain Eukaryota; kingdom Metazoa; phylum Chordata; class Lepidosauria; order Squamata; family Crotaphytidae; genus Gambelia; species Gambelia wislizenii. The sequence continues at coordinate 200,225,218 of JAUMIR010000003.1, read as the reverse complement.
ATGTGTATTTAATTCTTGCTGGGCAAGATTTACAGGCCAGATTTACAACCAAGGCTACAAAAGAAGATTACTATAAATAAACATTTTTTAAAAACAGTCTCATACTAGTAACACCTGAAAACACTTGAGTTGATACTGTATAAAGTTATTGTGAGACAGGCCCAAAGATTTCAGGCACATATGATACAGATAAAGCAACAGCTTTCCCTTAATAAGTTCTAAGAAGCTGGCATCTATTTCATTTATTAAGATTTCCGCCTTCTCCCTTAAGGCATAACTGTCTTGTCTCAGCTGCTTGAATTGAACTTAAATTTTAATGCAATTTTATATTTGTTTCTAAATGTATTGTTGCTTACCCTAACCCTTCAGGGATGGGGTGGCTTATAAAACATTATTAACATTTTCTTTGGGATAGGAATAACATTTCCTCCTTCTCATCTGTCTTCAGAGCAAGTCTCATGGGTAGGTCACTGTTTTGTTTTCCCATTATAAAGATGGAAAACAGAGACTAAATATATATTGGCCCAAAACCACTGACTCAGAATACAGACACAGTTTTCTAGATCCAAAGCATAATCTCTGTTGCTAACAAACCTATTATTTATTTAAGACATTTATACCACCACCCTTCAGCCAAAAACACTCTCAGAGCAGCTACTGGGCAGAATTTAACTGGTCCTGTTACACTTACTCTTTTTTTTTTTTAATGCTACACATTTTTTCTAAAATGCTGCTTGGGTTTTACTGAAAACAACTGTGACCACATTAATGTTAAATGGTTTTTGAAGACCATCCACCAGATTCTGATAACCATACTGAAACCCAAACCAGAACCTCATTCTATTATTTTCTAAATAAGCAAATCTAATTATTAGGTGATGGGGACAACAATTATTGTCCAATTTTTATTATTGTTTCAGAGCAATCTCTGAACTGTGTGCTATGCAAGAAAGAAAGAAACTCTGGGAGCTCAAGTATGCATTAAAGATTGATAGATCTTTCTGATTCTGGTCTTTTTCAGTTTTATATTTATTTGATCCATCCAGTTTCTTTTTCTTTTTTATCTTACAAAATCTGCATATTCATATTTAAATTGTGTGTGTGTGTTATTTAAATCTGAATAAACAGATTTTGTAAGATAAAATAGAAAAAGAAATTGGATGGATACATTTTTGAGTGCATCTCCTCACCAAAGGCCTACATCGGATTGTTTGTCCTAAGTACAACAGCCCCGTTGCACCTGTTGCAACTCTGTAAATCAACACTTGCATGAATTTCACTGCTTCACTGGGTCTACTCTGCCTGGGACTAACAATCGGATTTAGGCCAAAGTATGTTTTTCTAAATGTGTCTCATCTTAAAATATGCCTTTTAATATGCACTTTGGGGTGGTTTTTGAGCCGATTGCTACACAGAAAATTTTGAGCAGTGAGAAAGATGGGGAGGATCCGGGAGACAAGGATCAATTCAGTTCATCAAGCTAGGAAACAACCCAGGTAGCCTGTTGTGTCACAGTGAGATTTACTGCCCCAGCCTGCCCTCCTTATTAGCCTCCATTAGAGGAAGGCCATTTGGTCCTTACACCTCCACAGTGGGTGTGCTTGGATCATTTAGTTGTCCCTGATAAAGAGAAAATGAAAGAAAATTATTTGCACTCAGAGAAATTTTGTCTCTGGTGGAGTCAATGCAGGATCTTGATGTCTTCCAGTCAGAAGGATTTAGAAATGCATATCTACTAAAGTGCACTCTCTGAGGCCATACAAGCAATTCTTTTATTCCTACATACTGGGGGTGGTGGTGGTGGAGATCAAACAGGTCTCAGATCCTTACATAACCATGCCTCTTACTGTGCAAAAGTGAACACCCAAAACTCAGAGATCCTGCATGTATATGATTATGGGACCTCTTCATCCCTGAGAGATGAAACCCTCTTTAAAACAATTATTTTGCTGCTCTTTCAATTTCTCTACAGGAGAGTAAGGCAGATATTTAAACGTATGATGGCTGTTTTCTTTTCTTTTTTCTTAAAAAAAAATCATTTCTTCCAGCTTCAAATAATAGAAAGGGGGGCTGCTACAAGTCTGGAGAGAGGGTCTACTAGAGAGCAACTCCCTTCAAAAGCAAAGATGAGAATGAAAAAGCTTTATGGAAAGGGGGAGAGAAAAGAAGGGGGAAAGGAAGAAAAAAAATAACTATGCAGAGTTTGGTATAAGAACAAAAGAGTTCAAGTGCTTCCTCTGAAGTCATTGATGTACAGTAGTGCATTAGCAGCATAAAAGCACTTTATAAAAATTGATACTTAAAATAAAAATGCAGCTGCTCTGTTCATTGTCAAATATTTTTCTCTCAGTCTGGCATCCAATGAAAAAGAACACACAGAGCGTGTCAAAAGGCAGTTTATCATTTTGGGGACTAAGTATCTGAGCTGCTAACGGCAACAGAGAAATTAGGGCAGTGCAAGCAATTTTTGCTGTCTTTACTGATCACATTCTTTAAAAGGATTTATAAACAGATTATTTGTTCAACATATTCTTTCTGACAATCTTGTAACAGAATGTGTGCCTGTCAACCTGACTGCAAGAAAGCAGTTGCTGGTCTACCTGAACTACTAAAATAGGGGATTTTGACATCAAATGTATAATAAAGTTACATTTCCAATAGAATTCCAAAATCCATATTGGAGCAATAGTTTTATTATAGTCACACACAAAATTGATAAGGCTTTCAAGTTCTCCAGTAATCTTAATAGGGCCAGATTTTAAAACAAAGTATAACTGGGGATGCTGGGAGTGAGAGGAAAAAGGCTGGCAGATGCAGAAGCTATACAAGGTATCTGTCCTACACATTTATGGCAGTTTGAATAGCAACGGCTCTATCCTATGAAATCCTGAGATTTGCAATTTGGTGAAGTACTTACAATTCTCTGCCACGAGGCTCTAGTGCCCTTTCCTGATCCAGCAACACATTGCTAATTTGTTTAAATTATGGTATAATCAGATTTGTACATCATTATCAAGTAGCATGCCACAAACCTAAAAATCTGACACAGGTCTTAAGCTTGTTGAGGTAAGTGCTAAACGTGAGGAGGGGACAAGAGCATGCCCCAAATCCCCACTCCTCAGTTTCTGTCCTTCCTGTGGTGAACAGTGAGGTATAAAGGGGGGGGGGTATCTAGTTGTTGTTGTTGTTGTTATATTTATTTATATCCTACCTTTCTCCCAATATAGAGACTCAAGGTAGCTAACAGTGAGCTTAAAACATAGTCATGTATGCTTGAATAAGAGTAGATGCCTCCACCTAATCAGAAATGCTGAACTGATAAGGCAGGTTCCCAGTCACATGAAGGCTTTTATTCTTGTTCAAGACAGCATTAGAAGCTCTCTTTAGTCCTGCCCACTTAACAGGAAAACATAGGGCTTGCATGCATATTCATGCTCCCTCCATATTTTTCAGCCCTCGTTTCATGTAAACAAACTAAATGCCTGCAGAAGGCTAAGGAACATTCAGAGAAATGGCACCAACAGCGTAAACCTATACTTGCCTATTTGGACCTAAGAACCATTGAGCCCAGCTGGACTTCATCTAAGAGATGTGTAGCTAAGCTCTCTGGCTTTTCTTCGCAAACGAAGATTCAGGAAGGACTCATCCCGCGCTTTCTGCAAGCGCGCTGATGACTAAATAGGCCAATCCAAGATAAACAGGTCCGGTTGCAAAAAGCACAGCAGAAGGTCTCCTTGGGTGATGTTTTTGGGTTGTGATTCTTTCTGCGTTGTCGTTTCTCTTCAAGACTTGTTCGTCGTGAGTTCTCAAATAAGGCTGCAGCATTGTGGATAGTGCGTCTCCATGCCTCCCGATGTGAGGCCAGGGCGGACCACTGCTGGTGATCAACTTGGCCAAGCCTGAGTTGTTGTTTCAGGGAGTCTTTGTATCGCTTTTTTGGAGCGCCCCTCTTACGCTGACCCGTGGCGAGTTCACCGTAGAGTAGTATTTTTGGGAGGCGATGGTCCTCCATCCTAGAAACGTGCCCTGCCCAGCGCAGCTGTGTTCTCAATATCATGGCCTCAATGCTGGTGATCCCTGCTTGCTCAAGGACAGCAACATTCGTCACATAGTCAGTCCAGTGTATATTTAGGATTGTGCGTAGACAGTGCTGATGAAAGCGCTCGAGGAGTCGTAGGTGGTGGCGATAGGTGACCCATGTTTCAGATCCATAAAGGAGGATAGACAGTACGATGGCTCTATACACACTGATTTTTGTGCTTTGCCTCAGGTGTTTATTGCTCCAGACTCTTTTGTGAAGTCTTCCAAATGCACTATATGCCTTTGCTCAAACTATCAAGGCATAACACTGCTCTCTATTGCTGGAAAAATCCTTGCAAGGATACTCCTGAACAGATTAGTTCCTGCTATTGCAGAAGAACTTCTCCCTGAAAGCCAATGTGGCTTCAGAGCCAATAGGAGTACTACAGACATGGTATTTGCCCTTAGGCAACTGCAAGAAAAATGTAGGGAGCAGAACAAGGGTCTCTATGTAACATTTGTCGACCTCACCAAAGCCTTTGACACTGTAAGTAGAAAAGGTCTATGGCAGATCCTGGAAAGACTAGGATGTCCCCCCAAATTTCTTAAAATGATTATCTTGCTACACGAGGGCCAGCGTGGTCAAGTCAGATATGGCGATGTTCTTTCGGAGCCCTTTCTAATAACTAATGGAGTGAAGCAAGGTTGTGTTCTTGCACCAACTTTATTTACAATCTTCTTTAGCACGATGCTCCAAAGGGCTATGGCAGAGCTTGAAGAAGACGACGGCATCTATATACGCTACCGTACTGATGGTAGCTTGTTTAACTTAAGCCGTCTGAGGGCTCACACTAAGACTCTAAACTATCTAGTCCGTGAGCTGCTCTTCGCCGAGGATGCTGCCCTTGTTGCCCACACAGAAGCAGCTCTGCAGCACCTAACATCTTGCTTTGCAACAGCTGCAGAGCTGTTTGGGCTAGAAGTCAACCTGAAGAAAACAGAAGTTCTTTACCAGCCTGCACCACAGGACGAACAGCACCATCCCCACATTGCCGTCGGCAAATCTGTGCTCAAGTCCGTTCAGCAGTTCACCTACCTGGGAAGCATCATCTCCTCAGATGCCAAGATTGACAAAGAGATCGATCACAGATTAGCAAAGGCATATAGTGCATTTGGAAGACTTGTAGCTAAGAGTGCAGCGTTAAAACATCAAGATTCAGAATACTTTCCCTGTGTGGTAAAGCTACAAAAAGTGTTTGTTTAGCAAGTACTAGGAAGCCACAAATATATGATCCCTTTAGAAGTGACCCCAAAAAGTGGTTTAGAAAAACAACAAACACCTATCATAGACAGTATAATTCCAAGAAACATATTACTTCATTTCTGTTTTTCCAAAATTGTGGGGTTGTCTAGACAGCAAAAATACTCTTCACAGAATGCAAAGAGAATACCTTTTCTCCCAAAGAGATCCCACAGTAATTCACCTTATTCAGAAGGAGGGGGCCCCAAAAGCTCAAAAAACTGGGGGGGGGGGAAGCCTTTGCAGCTTTTCCTGAGATTTTTAAAATAATTCATGGAAATGTGCATTACTGCTCATGTGGACAACCAATTTGCAGCACAGTGCATTCTCAGCGAGGGCAGAAGTGGAAAGCTGATTGATCAGACATGTCGGGGGGGGGGGCCTTGCAGGAATGAAGTCGCCGGAAGCACTGTTTTGGAGTTTCATGTTACCGATCATGCACTTTTTTGCTGTGCTGAGGTGACTAAACAGCTTTTTTAAGCAGGTCACACTTGTGCGCCATTGATTTGCAGTTTTTTTTAAAAAAAATATTGTGCAGCAGCAACAACTTGTGGAGAATATTAACATGAGTAATTCACTCTCGGCCACCATCTTGATTCACAGGCATGGCTATGTGTGAACTTCAAACACAGCTGGCTTTACATACCAACGGTTTTGGCAAAGGACCACGGAGACAAATGAACGTTGCATGAATTCGCATTAATTTTGGAAAGGAGAGTCTCGCCCTTTCTCACATAGCAACAGAGTACAGAGAAGGCTCCAGAGTAAATGTAGGTGAGCAATCCATATAAAATTTATACAGTGTAGTGAATAATAACAATAGATACAACTAGATACAAAAAGTCATTATGCATCATCACAGTCACAACAATAGTGTGATTTTCAAAGCCAGCTACCTTTACTGAGACTCCAAGAACTGCCAGAGCATGTAACCCCACTTATGATGGCAAAGCTAATATCACTATCATACCAACAAAATAAGGATGGTGGCGGGGAGCCAAGTGAAAGAAAACCAAGCAAACAAACAAACACACAAATGCAGGCAATTTAAGCCACAGTCTAAGCAACATATTCCCCTTCTTATTTCTCATCTTTATTTTGTTTGTTCCTTCCCGTGAAATGTAAATCTCCTTATCCGCTATTAGAATGGCTTATTACCACTGCAAGAGAGCTGGCCCAAAGGCAAGTAGAAGTGTAAAAGAGATAAACAGACTCACTGTATAAACCTCAAGAGCTTCAACTCCCACCCATCTTTTTTCCCCTATGAAGCACCTCTCTGCAATAAAAGCCAGAGTAGATTTTTTTTTCAAGTTAGGGGAAAAAAAATCTTTCAGATTTCAGTTTGAAAGTGGCAGGGTAGGAAGGTATATTAGAAAGACAGGAGGCATTTGGTGGCATCACAGAATGCACGCAATGGGGCATCTAGTGTAACTCACACAATCCTAAGAATGGATAACTTAACCCTAAAAAGTCCCATCGTCATCTGCCTGTGCAATCTTGTTATTGACTACTTGCAAGCAATGGGATTCAATAGTCTATCTAGACAACCTGTTCTGCAACTGAATACAGTACAGTTGTCCCTTCGTATTCACTGGGGTTTGGTTCTAGGACCCTCCTGTGGATAACCAAAATCCATGAATACTCAAGTCCCACTATATGCAATGGCATAGCAAAATGGTGTCCCTTACATAAGATAGCAAAATCAAGGTTTGCTTTTTGGATTATTATTTTTTTAAGAATATTTTCAAGCTGTGAATACTTAAATCCATGGATACCAACCCTGTGGATATGGAGGGACAACTGTACTCTGAATTCTAACCTCTGAAATTCACTGTTCCTTGCCTTTTCCCACCAGAAATATGCACAAATTTATTTTTGCTCAGAAAGTTAGAATACTGTATATAATGTTACAAAAGAAGACTGGTGAAAATAAGTAATGTGGGTTTTTTTGTTGGTATGCCTACAGTGATGTGCAAGATCGCAAACAGCGATGCCCAGGGCCTTTTCAGCTTTCTCCTTCTAAAGGCAGTGTCATGGATCCATATTCTTCCCACATGCTCCCTGAAGAACAACCACTATTTCAAGTGTCACGCATTCCAGGGCACTCCACGGAGTGAGGGCCTGATGCTAAACTGCAAAAAGTAGCCTGATGCTAAACTGCAAAAAGTGCATGTACAGAGGTCCTTTCTGTGCAGGCATGAGCTTCTTTGGACCCAAAGAAATTTGCATGACAATTGTGGGTACTGCATAAAGAACATGGCTTTTGTGAATATTTTTTCCAGGAAAATCACATCAGGTTCTGGATTTTTGGTTTTTGTGCAACACCCATCAATTCTGCACAGAAAAAAACATGTTTCTAGATATGATAGGGCACAAAACCCCCGCTTTGTAGCAGGTTCCCATTAAAACAGCTCGTATTCCCAGATAATTCCATGAGGATTTTTTTCACCGTATAAACAACCCCAATGATTTAAATATGAGAAAATTACCCCTGAAAAGATTAGTTTCAACTCTATGACAGAGAAGTAAAAATACCAAGTTTGTACCTTCTCTTTGGACTTGATGACCGCAGTCAAATGCCTCAGCACCAAAGGACCATCAATGCTGTATGTGAAGTTCACATTTTCAAATGCTATAATACCTTCATTTGGCCATCCCAATGGCAGGCACTTGTTTGACTCCCAAGGTGCCTCCTTCTCAACATCAGTGTATTCCATTACTCGTTCTGCTGATATCATCTAAAAAAGAGCAACAAACTCTGATTTCTGCATATGAGCTGATAGCAATGATCTTGTTTGTATTTACAAAAGTTAGTTAACAGTTAATTTCCTGGTCACCAGGGTTAAATCCACAAATACATATTCTTTTCAACCTGAAGCTCTCCAATCCATCTCCCTTCTTCATCTCTCTTCAGTAACCCTATCACCCTGTACACTGTTTGAAGATGGAAGAGAAAGTGATGACTTCACAAAAACTTTTGCCATTTTTCTCACCAGTTATGAAACATGGTCTCTGAAGATATCTGTCTGTTGTCTTTGTTTTATTAGTTTATTGCCATTTAAAACCTATCCAGTCTCCAGGCACTTTCCTGTTCAATATTATTTTCATTTTACTGATAACTGTCAGGGACACAGTTAATTTCAAAGGCCTGACACAACATAAAGTATCAACAGCTGGAACCTTAATCCAGACTCCTTTAGCTCAGTGCTCCAATTCCCACTCATTACTAGACTGGCTTATACACTAGAGATGCTTAATTAACTCTTTGTCTGCCCATCCAATTTGTATTGAAGTAATCTACAAGTAAGAATTCCATATGCCTATTTCTGCCATATCAATAAATGATAGGAGCAACATTATTAAATGACAGGGTGTTTTTTTAAACCAATTTGTTACTTTCCCACCCTACAAGCAACTACTGTTTTTAGTAAAGGAGAGATGTCTATGCAAAATGCAAATGTATTATAGTGCTTCAGCAATACATTAATTAATGAACGTTCAACGTAAAAGCACATGAAAATTCTCACCCTCTCCACAAGCATGTGCAAGTGTGCATCCTGATCACATGGGCTGTTAGGTAGGATACCTTTTGCTCATGCATGAGATATGCAATGACTGGGAGAGTGACTTGGAGTGAAGCAGGATGAGCAATTGAAATCTGTGTCGAGAGCTTACAGAGATCCCCTGTGTGCCCTATTTCACTGAAGGCTCCTTCACAGTTATTAACTTTTCTTGCCTGTGAACAGCAAAGTACACCAGGAAGGGTCTGAGGCAAGATCAGGTGGATTGCAGAAAAGGAAAAAAACTTCAGGGGAAGTGTACAGAAAGTGCCCTGTCAGTACTCATTCCTCCCATGGGTGGAAAGATGAGGCAGAATGAAAAGATGAAATAAGCAACAGTAGAAGCAGGCTGGAGTGGCTCAGGAAATGCCATGTTTCCATTTCCTATTAATGGCTCTTCTTTCCTTTACCTCTAGATGGGAGCTTCATCCGAAGTGCTGCTGCTTTTTACTTCAAGCAAGAGGCACATTCTGTGCTCCATGAGGAGGAGAGTCCAAATAAAATTGTGAACGTCTCAAGAAACTCAGTAACTGCAATGTCTTCTTTCACAAAAGGAACTGTCTCCCAATCTTGTTAAGAGTAAATAAACACATCTCAACCTATTGATTACAATTAACTGATAAATAATGTACCCTGTTGCCATCCTGACAATGTATAGTGATGATTTCCAACACGATCTAAGTTATGATTATGCTTACTGTATGTAAGCTACCATTAGCTTTTTAAAAAAGGTTATTTGTGAAAAACAATATTTGGGAAACCAATAGTAGTTAAATACAAATGACTAAAGAATACTTGGCATGCTACGTGGGCTGTTTTCAGGATACAATAGCAAAGAAATGTTAAATGCTTTTTAAAAAATAAAGGAACAAATGACTATTACCAGATTTTCAGTTTCAGCACTTTGACGAACTCCCCACTGAAACATTCCCATGAGAGTGATTGCATAGGACAAAGCTAAACCGACCTGTCCTGCATCTAGAGCTATTGAGGAAGAGAGAAAACATGTTTAAAACTTCATTCACATTCTTAATTTTAAAAAAAAAACACCCTCCACTTTGAACGCTTAGTAATTTCACTCATACAAAACAGAAAATACAAGACTTGAAAGGTTATTCAATATACTGTACTTCAGAACCTTTACAGTTCCTGTGCAGTACTAGCTATCTAATTTATGAAATTAAATGAAGACTGCAACACAATGAAGCAAAATATGTGAAATACTAGATACAAAAATGACCTAAAGGTTTATGCGCATTTTTATTTGTAGTACCACAACATTAACAAAAGTCTTAACCCTTTCAAGCAAATACATCCCATTATAAGGGTCCGCCAGGTGAACAGAGAATAATTCACTCAGCTGTCAGCCTTAACACAATTAGAAGAAGCTGACAAAGCAAATCAGTTTATAAAATACTACCAATTCTTGGTACAGCTAGAAAGAGTATTTGGAATTATTTGTTCCCAGGCCAGAAGAAGAAGAAGAAGAAGAAGAAGAAGAAGAAGAAGAAGAAGAAGAAGACCAAAAACAAAACAGGTTTTCCAACAGACAGGAAGCCCCACCTGGGAAGAATAATAGACCAATAAGAATTTTGTGCAATTTTCTCCAGGTAGTTGAATGTCTCAAAGTGTTATGGAGGAATTATTGTACATAGAATCACACATTAAGGGTTTTGCATGAAAAACTGTTTCCTGTGGAGAAAACAGCTTGTTGAACAGAAACAGGATTTTCCCACAAAACTCCATGTATTTTTCTCCGCAGAAAAATTCCTCTGCAACATTGTAGAAGTTGAAATAAAGAGAGAATACTGAGAAGGGATATTCATTTTCTCCTGAAGCAGAGAGAAAACTATCATGATTATTCATCATGATACATGATTCATACAAGGATGAAATAGTCTAGGACTGACATCCCTATTCCTTGGTAAGCATACTCACTCTGTGCAAGAAGCAAAGAACCAAAGGCAACCACCACTACAAAGACGGCACAGATAGCATCCAGGCGTACAGCAAACCATCGAGAGGTAGTCAAAAACAAGAACCAAGCCTCTAATAGGAAAAAAGAAAATTATTTGTTTTATTTATTTATTTTAGTACTTATAGCCTGCTCTTCAGCCACAAAGGCTCTCAGAAAAGCTTACAAATTGTTAAGCAATAGCAGTTTACACATCTACACTGCATTAAGCAGTTTCCAATGTGTGTTAGCTAATTGCCCCCACAAGCTGGGTACTCATTTTACTGACCTATGAAAGGATCGATGACTATGTCAACCTTGGAGCCCTTGGCATGGAACTTGCAACATGGTGGCTGCAGGACTGGCATTTAACCACTGTGTCACCAGGGCACAGAGGCAAAGGCAAAGAGTGGAAAGTTTAAGGGGGAAGGAGACACCCTATAGCTGTACAACTTCAGTACTACCTTTTGAGACCAAGTTGTAAAGTTCAGGAAGTCCTTTGAGCAATGAGGCAACCAGTACACCATGCTAATGTTCAGTTCCCACCTCCCCCCACTTTTACTCACAACAGCATTCCACATTGTTGGAAAGGGCAAATACTGACAATTCTTTTTCCAAAAAAATAAAGAATGGCAACTTGCCTCTGGATTGTACTTTGCCATGTACAACATCAACATCAGACTCTTTGAGTTACTGACAGTGGTGAGTAACTGGCAATATTTGGCTTAAACATTATTGAACCTTTCGTAAGCAAAAGTTCCTGAAAGTCATTTGGTAATCACCCAGAAGTTAGGCAAAACAAAGGCATTGCTTCAGTTCCTGGCACAAAACTAGTTGAAGCTATGAAAAAGGCAAAAGCAAGGTCTCATAGGCTCATGACAAATTTTAGAACTCTCTAAAATTGAATTCTGTACAGACAAGGAGATGTTTAAAAATGTCCATCCATGACACACATCTATATAGGAGAAAGGGATAGAAAGAGGTTCTTGGGACTGAGCTCCATTCTGCAGTGGTACAGCCCAGGCAAAGCTGTGCCATGTGATTCTTTTGAGCTGGGAAGTACTCACTTTAGTTCTTTACAAACCTGTGTGAAGATCTTGGTGAGCATCAAACAATTCTTGGAATCTTTGCTCTGCTTTAAAAGCACGAATAGTCCACAGTCCCTGAAGAGATGATGACAAATGAGAGAACACCGGGCTTCGAGCTGCAAGATGGAGGTTAAATGATATTATAACTTTGACCATGCTGACCTTTAATCCGCCTATAGAGATTTCTGACACTGAATCCATCTGAATAAATGTTTGGTATTGCTCAAATTAAAAGACAGAAAGATCGTTCCCAGCTAATATTATAGTAATCTTGCTATAAAAAGAATACTAAGTACAATCGAATGTACTATTCAAACAGAAATAAATCCACATAATCATAATGGTTAGACAGTTTTGCATCTTTCCTCTACAGACTTTACACTGTTCATGTAAGGGTAACAGAGAGTTCTATCAGAGCAATCTGGATAGACCGGAGCCTGTTCAATGTACACTTGTCATTGGGGAACAGAGAGTAGACACAGCACTGGCAGTAATTGCTAAGGTCACCCACAGCCTAATTGCAGTAGAAGTAGAAACACAGAGGTTGAGAAGGCCAAGCCTGTGACCCAGGTGACCATCAGTTACCACAATGAAAAGTACTAGAGGAGGGAGAATTAGAATAACACAGGTTATTCCAACTATACTGTACAAACACATCTCATTAGTGATGATAAATCTAAGCAGGATTTATACGCATTGATTGTGCCTCCCCTGGTCTACATGTACAATCTTAGGAGGAATAGACAATCTTTGGGTGGTGACCAAAACTTCATGATCATCAGAAAATGACCATGCAATGGGGGGTCTCATTCTGGACCTCATGTTGGATCTCTACAGCAGAGCACAAAAACAGGAACAAGACAATATGCCTCTGCCATCCCTCTCCAGCTTGGAAGCAGTGATCAGAAATGGGTTGGCTTATTCTCCCATGGCACCTCCTGGGTGACTAGAGCTCTAACCACCTGCTGGGTGCAGAGACAAGCCAAAACATCTCTGACTACTACCCTCCAGCTTAGAGATACCAATAGGATGGACACACATGACAGCTTACTCTGCCTTTGCCCTCCTCCTTCTTGGAGTCAGCGGGAAGGTAATGGGTTGGGGGGGCATGTTTGCTGCTTTCCCCCAACAATCCTCAAGCTAACAAACTTACACCCATCTTTGAGAGGGGGAGTAAGCGGGAAATACTCTCCCCCACACACACAGCTCTAGTGTTAGGAATGCCTCTCACTTGTCAGAAGCCAAGCCTCAGATAGTGTCTTTCACTCTGATAGAAGGCACTATCAAACCCTATTCAATGTGTTTTAATTCAGCTTGTGAGATAGGGTTTATTTTCTTGCAACCATTTTTTCTCCACTTGTAATGCATATTGGAGCCATAACACTGCCAATCACCAGATCAGAAACAGTCCTGCCTTAAACATAAATTATAGTTTCCTTTCATGTATTGGGTTTATCATGAGTTAATGTCCCATGTGCACCAATATATGGTTAATCTTCAGGGTTTGCAAGTGTTGTAACCAATCATGGTCTACAATCCTAGTTAAGATGAAAACTGTAGGTAACATTAATTATGATCATTGGTGCTATGGATGTGATACTGAAGGCCAACAACAGAAAAGCAAAGTGGGAATATTTGTTCTAATCAACAGTTGAAAATTCAGCAGTATTAGATCTGGACTTACCCTAAAAGTAGAATTTTACATGACCTAATAGATACTGCAAGAATGAAGGCATGATAAAGAAAAATTTGTAAAGCACTTTAATTATACAGCTGTCCCTCCACATTTGTGGGTTAAGCATCTGTGGATTTGATTATTCACAAATTGAAAAAAAATATGTTCTCCCTAGGCATGTCTACATCCTCCAACACAATTCTATGGTTAATGTCCACCTAAAGTTGACCACAGAATTGTGCTGGAGGACCTAGAAATATTAGAGCATAATTCTACTTCCATCAGAAGTGCACTACTGTACCTAGACATGCCTAGAGAAGTGTTCTCTCAGGAAAAAGAACAGTGGGCCTATATTTGTGGGTTTTTTACTTTTGCTGGGGCACTGTGCCCCTAACCCCTGCAAAAACGGGGGACCTACTGTACACAAAAAGGAGGTAAGGGAATAATCCTTCCCCTACACAAAGTTAGGTTATTTTTTCTTACTGCATTTCATAGAATCCCCTAACCAGCATGGCCAAGTAACTCCACTAAGCTCCACCTTGAATCATCAGCAATATATTAGCATCCCATATTATTAAATGACTTTAAAATCAAGTCGTATAAAAAATACATACTTGTGGATTCCAAACGTTTAATATCTCTTGATGTATCCAAGAAATACCGACGAAGAATGATGAAAAGAATAAGCAGTGGAACTAAAGGGATAAGAACCCAAGGAATCACTGCAATGGCTACTGCTACCACACCACAAATTTGAAGGAAAGTCTGCAACAACAAAATCATAACAGCAATCTGAGTATTATTATTTTCTAACCCAAAAGTCTTCTCTTTAGAAAATAATCTCATTCAATGGCTTAAAGCAAAGAAAGTCTGAGGAACCTATGAGAAATATTGTAACTTCCACTGACAAATACAAACATTTCTCAAGTTTTACAAAGCTACACAATATCTAAGCATTTTAAATACAGTATGTCTGAACTATTTGCCATCAATGGCAGTAAGTTGAGGACGAAAGTTGTACCCTCCAAAGCACATCAACTCACTGACTAGTTGGTTTTAGGGCAGTGGCTATTAACCTTTTCTTTACCAGGGACCCCCCTTTATGCATCTTTTGTTGCCACAGACCACCAATATTTAAACTTAAGATTTAAAACAACAACAACAACAACAATACAATTACACAATCCATTAAACCATCTCCCAAAAGGCACTGGAGGGGGAGAAAAGACTTTTTTCCTGCTTCTTCCTGCATGTTTGTGGCTGGAGCAGATTGAACGGCAATGCGCAGGCCAAGCCAGCCAGCCTTTCCCCTGGCTCCTGTCATGTAGCCACTCCATTGCAGGGAGGAGGTGGGCCAAGCAGCCTTCAAGCCTTCGCAGACCCCCTGTGAAGACATCACAGCCCCCTGGGGGTCTGTAGACCACAAGTTAAGAGCTACTGGTTTTAGGCAAATCACCAAGTCTCAGCTTCACCAAACCTCATGCGACCCTGCACTCCAATATGCAACATGAGGGTAAAGATATCCAATATCAAGAGCAGTTGTAAAGGTTGCTGAAAAGTATGTTGAACGCTCCAAAAATGCTTTGTATGAGAGCTTGGGAACCTGTGGCACTACAGACAATATCAAACTCCAGCTCTCATCAGCCCCAGCCAGTCTGGCCAACAGTAAAGTATGATGAGAGTAGCATTTCATCAACATCTAAATGGCCAACAGTTCCTCATCTCTGCACTATATAATAGGAAGGTGAAAAACTTTGCCATTAAAAAGAACTGGATACTTCATTAAAACTCAGTATGTGAACTTCACGTTCTCCACTCCTACTCCTAGTCAGGTCCCATCGCCTCCTGAAAGGTGACAAATCATAAAGCTGAAGTGAAAGGATGCCTCTGCCATTCCTAGCAATCCTATGCTCCACTTGCACACTGCTCCCCAGACATCCAAACCCCTCTTGGTTGATCAGCTTTCAAGAGCTGCCCAAGCTCTCCCACAAAGCACCATCCTGTCATCACACAGCAGTCCCCCAGTAGAGGAGGAACTGGCAACAGCCATGCTCCTCTGCCCAACCCAGTAAGAGGACAAGAGCACAGCGTAAAGCTCTTTATTCAGAAAGGGGAGGAAGAAGAGGAGGTGGCAGTGGCAGCATTCTCCACTAGAAGGAAGATGTAAGTATGGCAACCCCATCATTCCACAGGGCAGCTTCGCTATAGAGCCAACTATTGCAGGAAATAGCTACCTCTGTAGCACTGAACTCTGGTGCAACAGAGGTGTGGGGATGCCATGGACACATCTCCCCTTTCTCAGGGACAGGGAGAGATGGGTCTTGCTATTGTGTCATCCCCTTGCTCCTCCTCCTCCTCTTTCTGGGGTACCATGTAAGGTGGGCATCTTTTGTTGGACAGGTGAGCAACAGAGGGCCTGGCATCAAGGTATCCAGCTTGCTGTTCCTGGTGCCCCACTGCCTGAAATGATCACCTCATCCAGCCTAATAGCAGCACCAGTCCTGCAACTTACTTCCTGCCCATAGTGCTCCTGGGCTTTTATCCAAATTTTTGCTTTTATTGTACTCACTCCTAGATTCTCCTTTCTTCAGCCCTCTGGCTCTACTACTTATGTTCACTTTGAGTCCTACTATTCAGGCCACTTCCTACTTTGTTCTTCACTTCCTTTAGCCCAGCCTTCCCCAACCTGGCACCCTCCAGATGTTTTCAGCTATAACTCCCATCATCTCGGACCACTAGTCATGCTGGGTGAGGCTGTTGGGGGACTGTAGCTCAAAACAGCCAGAAGACAGCAGGCTGGCAAAGGCGGCTTTAGCTTCTTTCTTGGCCAGCCTCCTTCTTGGCCAATTGCATTAACATTTTATTCACATGAAAGCAGAATTCATTTTTATCAGTAGTATACCTGAACAAAACAACCAAGGAGATGCATAGGGGGGAAAGGGGGTTAGAGAACAGTTTGCTTTTCAAAGGCACCCAGTTTGGGGTACTAGTGATAAGAGTTATGAAAGAGAAAGTGATACTATTCATGCTGAGATGCATATAATAAACTTCTTACTGGTATCAGAATAAAAGAATATGTGGGGGGACTGTTAAGATGACTAAGGTAGAAACTTGACTGGAAGGAATTCTCTATGAGCTACGTTATTAACATCAAATATATGATAGGGTGGATCACTCCGAAGTGCGTGCATTTTGGAAAGTCAGACTTGCATACAAATGAACTCTTAATGAAGTAGTCTCAAAAGGCAGACATAGCTATGCACAGGTGTCAACCAAGCCCTTGTTAATATATGCATATAAAGTGAAGACATCTAATCGTTTGATTTCCCAACTGCTCTTTAACCTATGCAAACTGAATAGCATGAAAGCACTTCTTCCACCACTATAGTGATAAGGCTTAGAATCTGAAGGTCCACTATAAAATAAAAGTTTTGGTCAGCACTGCTTGTCTTACATCTTCCCTCATCCCCAACTCTTTTCATCCTTAAGTGTATAAGTTATCACCGAATTTCAGCCAAAGTTAATGTCATGGCAAATCTAGAAGATCCTGCTAAGGCAAAACTAAAAATGGTTGAGAAATTTCAAGAAAAAAAGCAAAATGTATTTCAAAGAAATTTAACAAATTCATTTCCAGATTACAAAAACATTAAGGTAAAACTTCATGTTGCGTTACTTATGTAGTTCGCTTTCTCTTTTTTTTTTATTATTCTAAAAATAAGCACGCATGGTCCTGAACTGGCACCTCATGAGGGGAGGAGAAACTTGATTTGTTCTCTCTCTCTCTCTCTCTCTCTCTCTCTCTCATTCACACACACACACACACACAGAGAGAGAGAGAAGGATGTAAAAAAGAAGAAAAGGCTCAAAGCAAAATCCACACTACACAAATAATCCAGTTTGAAACTGGATTATTTGCCAAGGCTCCTTCCTATGGAATCCTGGAATTTGTAGCTTGGTGAGGCATCAACACTCTTTGGCGGAGAAGGCTAAAGATCTTATAAAACTACAAGTCCCAGGATTCAACAGGAAAGAGCCATGGCAAATAATCCTGTTTCAAACTGGATTATTTGTGTAGTGTTGATGTGGCGCTAGTTGTTCCTCCCATTCTTTAAATCCTCAGAGGGGGGAAGGAAGTCAGGAGACAAGCAACTGGAGGGGGGTGTTAAACGTCCCCTCCCTGCATGTTGTGGTCCAATCCAGGTTAGGGTTCCATCTGCTTGCTTAAGAGTAAAAAAATACCAAAAAGAAGGGCAGCTGCACATTGCACACTTGAGGTAATGTGTAGTTTGACCCTACCCTTCCTGAAGTGACCAAGCAAGCAGCTGTTTAGGAGTTAGGATTTAGGATGTTTTTAGGCTCCTAGGATCCTGTTTAGGATGCAGTTACCTGCATCCCTTTGCTATCCCCTCTTTATTTTCCACCTTTTCTCCACACACCTCACCACAGTGCACACTCCATTAAGCCCATTACCTTTATGGCCAACGAGGAAATAATTATTTGCTGCTATCAGCACTACATAATCTACTGGGGGGCTTAACTATCTGGCAGTGTATCACTTTTAAATTCCATGAAAAGCAATTGGGGGAAAAAAGTACCGGTACTTAAATCCCATAGAAGGCATGCTCATAAACCTTGCAGCAGAGTTTAGGAGGCTTCCCCCTCCCTCCAAGATAAAGTCTTGTCCTCAGATTCATTTCACTTATTTATGCATATTTATGCTCTAAGACAAAACACTGGTAAACATATCTCAGCAATTTAAATTACGCTTAAAGACTTTCTTCCCCTGTTGAATCAAAAAGTAAAATCTGAAGTCTTTCTGCCAAATAAAACCCCAGTACTTTGTTTATAAGCACATAAGTCATATCTATAGTATATCAATAGTTTAAGGCAATCTAGAAGATTTGTACTTATCGCTGTTTAGAACAGGATTGTTACACTCAGTGACTGACAGAGGAATTAAAAGATTTGTGGGAGCTGAGAAGGTGTTAGAAATGTTAATGACCTTCCTTGGTCTTTTCTTCCTTCCCTACACTCTAGTTCTTCCTGTCAGGAAAGTGTGTTACAAAGGTGGTAAGATAATATTCTTAATGTTTTGAAGGGATACACAACGAAGTCATTGGCAAAAGGAAAATTTAGATCTTAAAAAACACAAGGAAATTTGTAATAGCACAGAACATCTGCTTTGTCTTTTAGATACCTGAATTAACTGTAATGATACATAGGTAACAGGTTAGAATGAAAAGCAAGCCCATGTACTTGAAGCAGGACAATAATCTATGTTGTGGGTTGTTGGAGTTCTCAAACTTTTGGGCCACCTAGAATATGACAGCCACACCACTTATGTTTTGGAAAGTTGGCTGGTATGGAAGCTATTTGTCTATTTTATTTTATTTTATTTCATATCATTTTTTTTAGATCCTGTTTTTCTTCTAAAGCTATCTTACATTACAGGTGAGAATCCTCTGGATATCCAATACAACTCCAGTTTCAATCTAACGAACTGTAAGAAGGGTGAGCAAAAACCTTGAAGTTGCCTATCAACAGTCTCCAGACAATAGCAGTACAGTGCAGGAGACCATCATGATATGAGAGGTGATCATTCTGTCAGCTTCCAGAACCACAACTCCTTTATATCCTGCTTCTCTATTACTTATACTCAAAGTAGTTAACACTGTGATTAAAAGCTCCAACATAAATCACTGTTGTTGTGTGCTTCCAAGTTGTTTCCCACTTATGGTGACCCTAAGGCAAACCTATCACGAGGTTTTCCCAGTCAGTTTCCATATCTGCGTGGGGATTTGAACCTTGGTCTCCAGAGCTGTAGTCCAGTGCTCAAACCACTACACTATGCTGACTCAACATAAAACATAGACATCTACAAACAAACAAAACAAGCCAGTAATAAAAATTCACGAATAGGTTTATGAGATATGTCTTCCATCTTGTACCTACCTTTCCTAGGAGTAAACTCAGGGCGGTTTACTTCTGATTTTCACAGATTGAACTTGTAACATGCATTCACAGATTCAACTTGTAAGATGCATTGACATTTTAGAAAAGATTTTCAACATGTTCAAATACAACCTTCAGCTTTTATTAAATATGCAGAAACAATATTACAGAGGAGTATTACCATTAAACCAATTAAGAGTCTTGTGGTCCCATTAAGACTTAAAAGATTTCTTACAGCATAAACTTTCATGGATCATAGCCCACTTCCTCAGATGCACAGATCTTAGAAGTTCAAGTATATATGAACAATGCATGTAGTTGGAGGTGGGATCAACGTCTGTGCCATTACTAAGAGCGGTGCCACCCCTCTCCCCAAAGGTGTCACCTTGTGTGGTTCAAACTCTCCGCACCCTCCTAGTGCCATCACTGATCAGAGTAAAAGTGGAGTCAGAAAGTACCAATGATATTATTAAAACCAGCCATTAACAAAGCTGTTAGTGACAGTACAAAGATCCTAGCAATAAGTAAGGTAGTGAACACATATAAAAGAGGATCCAGACGTTTATAAAAGCCTCATTCACTTGCCAGCACAAGTGAATGAGGCTATTATCCTGCTACTATAGCAGATGATATCACAACTCTAGCTCTGACCAAAGTCCTAGAAGGTCACTTTCCCCAACTAATGGACAGTTGAATGAGCAGGTCACCAAGCAGCAGGCTTCTCCAGCATGATAAAAGGTAATGAATTTGTTTAAAGTCTAGTAATTTATAAATTTGCAACTACAGTTGTCCCTTTATATTCACTGGGGTTTGGTTCCAGGACCCGTCGTGGATACCAAAATCTGTGACTACTCAAGTCCCATTATATGCACTGACACAGCAAAATGGTGTCCCTTATCTCTCTCTCTCTCTCTCTCTCTGGTTTTTCTTCACAAACGAAGATTCAGGAAGGACTTATCCCGCGCTTTCTGCAAGCGCACTGATGACTAAAAAGGCCAATCCGAGATAAACAAGTCCGGTTGCAAAAAGCACAGCAGAAGGTCTCCTTGGGTGATGTTATTGGGTTGTGATTCTTTCTGCGTTGTCATTTCTCTTCAAGACTTGTTCGGCGTGAATTCTCAAATAAGGCTGCAGCATTGTGGATAGTGCATCTCCATGCCTCCCGAGGCCAGGGTGGACTACTGTTGGTGATCAATTTGGCCGAGCCTGAGATGTTGTTTCAGGGAGACTTTGTATCGCTTTTTTGGAGCGCCCCTCTTACACTGACCCACGGCGAGTTCACCGTAGAGTAGTATTTTGGGGAGGCGATGGTCCTCCATCCTAGAAACGTGCCCTGCCCAGCGCAGCTGCGTTCTCAATATCATGGCCTCAATACTGGTGATCCCTGCTTGCTCAAGGACAGCAACATTCATCACGTAGTCAGTCCAGTGTATATTTAGGATTGTGCGTAGACAGTGCTGATGAAAGCGTTCGAGGAGTCGTAGGTGGTGGCGATAGGTGACCCATGTTTCAGATCCATAAAGGAGGATAGACAGTACAATGGCTCTATACACACTGATTTTTGTGCTTTGCCTCAGGTGCTTATTGCTCCAGACTCTTTTGTGAAGTCTTCCAAATTCGCTATATGCCTTTGCTAATCTGTGATTGATCTCTTTGTCAATCTTGGCATCTGAGGAGATGATGCTTCCCAGGTAGGTGAACTGCTGAACGGACTTGAGCACAGATTTGCCAATGGCAATGTGGGGATGGTGGTGTTCATCCTGTGGTGCAGGCTGGTAAAGAACTTCTGTTTTCTTCAGGTTGACTTCCAGCCCAAACAGCTCTGCAGCTGTTGCAAAGCAGGATGATAGGCTCTGCAGAGCTGCTTCTGTGTGGGCAACAAGGGCAGCAGCATCGGCGAAGAACAGCTCACGGACTAGATAGTTTAGAGTCTTAGTGTGAGCCCCAGACGGCTTAAGTTAAACAAGCTACCATCAGTACGGTAACGTATATAGATGCCGTCTTCTTCAAGCTCTGCCATAGCCCTTTGGAGCATCATGCTAAAGAAGATTGTAAATAAAGTTGGTGCAAGAACACAACCTAGCTTCACTCCATTAGTTATTAGAAAGGGCTCTGAAAAAGCATCGCCATATCTGACTTGACCACGCTGGCCCTCGTGTAGCAAGGTAATCATTTTAAGGAATTTGGGGGGACATCCTAGTCTTTCCAGGATCTGCCACAGACCTTTTCTATTTACAGTGTCGAAGGCTTTGGTGAGGTCGACAAAAGAGGTCGACAACAGAGACACTGCTCTCTATTGCTGGAAAAATCCTTGCAAGGATACTCCTGAACAGATTAGTTCCTGCTATTGCAGAAGAACTTCTCCCTGAAAGCCAATGTGGCTTCAGAGCCAATAGGAGTACTACAGACATGGTATTTGCCCTTAGACAACTGCAAGAAAAATGTAGGGAGCAGAACAAGTGTCTCTATGTCCCTTATATAAGATGGCAAAATCAAGGTTTGCTTTTTGGATTATTATTTTTTTAAGAATATTTTCAAGCCGTGAATACTTAAATCCGTGGATACCAAATCCATGGATATAGAGGGACAACTGTGTGTGTGTGTGTGTGTGTGTGTGTGTGTATATATATATATATATATATATATATATAAATCGCCATATGCCAATCTTGTGCAAATAAGGTGTCCTCTTTTGGGGTTGATGCATATCCTTTTGAAAACAACATATAAATCAGGTGAGGGCATAGTGTGGCCTACAGGTCACATGTGAACCCCCCCTGGACCCCCCTTTTGTGGCCACTGAAGCCTCTCATCAGCCCCCGCAAAGTCCACAACCTGCCCAATTTGGGGGAAAACTGACATACTTTTGGGGGCAATTTTTGCTCCCAAATAAAAACAGAACGCCCCTCAACACATTAAAACATGGGGAAACAGTCCCATCCCCAGTGGCACCCAGAACTATGTACTATTCCAAAATACACGTTTTCCTCCAAAGTCCCTCCCAAAATGCTGACAGGAAGTGACAGGACATAATTTGCCATTTTGAGAGGGATTGCAGAGAAGAACAGAGGTATTTGGGCTTGTTGTGGGATGTGCAGCCGCAGAGGGGGTGAAGGGAAATTGCCACCTGGCCCCCATGGCATAAATGGTTGCCCTGTGTCTGTGGGTGAAAAGCAGACTGAGGCAGTTTAGACAAAAAGAGAAACAGCTGGGATAGGGACATCAGCCCTTGCCATAGGTCTGGGAAAAAGAGACTATGAGCAGCAGAAATAAAGTAAATAAAGCAGCAGAAATAAAGAGGAGTAAGGGAAGAAGACTGGGGATCTACCTCCTGGAGCCAAACAACAACTCTGTTAAAATATTATGAAAATTCAATACAGCATTGGATTCAGCATCCATGAATCATAACTCTGAGATGAAATCCTGAATTTTCTAAACACTGTGATGATAGGAATTCTTTTCTAGTTTGGAAAATCTAGCATCTACAGATTTGTCTAGGAATTCATAAGGAGCAGGGGATCAATATTTTCACCAAATACAGAAAGTCTACAATACCCACACAGTGAACTGTAACATAAAAATGTATTAATAAAACCACTACATAAATACTAAATGGAACAGCATGTAAAGATTTGTCACACAGGGCACTGATGACCTAAGGCTCTGTGTGGGAAGGGAAGAACAGCCCAGTTGGAGCAAGGGCCTGAGTTAAATTTTGCTGGCCTGTCGGCTTTTCTCCTCTGGAATCCTTTCCATGGTGCAGTTGGTGCTAATCACCTGGATGGAGGATGTATGTAAATGTGAGAGCAGTTACAGTATGACCCTCATATCCATGGGGGGTACGTTCCCAGACTTACCAGGATAGCAAAAATTGTGAACAGCAGTAAGCCTTATATTTTCAGCAGAAGCATACCATAGAATTGCACTGGAGGGCCTCTAAATGCCTACAGAGAACACTTCTTTAGGCATTTGGAGGTCCTCCAGTATGATTCTATGGTTAACCATAGAATCATGCTGGAGGGCCTAGAATATGCGCTAGAGAGAAGATATTTTTTCAGATGCAGGTAAGCAAAACCGCGGGTAACGGTCCCTCAGATACAGGCATTGTACTGTAGTTACCTTTTCTATACAAAAATGGTGCATATGACTCTTCCAAAAGATATTCCCACCTGCAGCTCCTTTTCAGCAAAGGAGAAACAATGTATAAAACTGAAAAATTACTGTAGAATCAAAACAAGGGTGTGTACTCCATCCAATCCAAGCCCCATCCAATCCCTGATCCTTAATATAGGTACCTCTATGATAAACACTGGCTTCATTCATGCCCTCAAATTTTAGGAGACAGTGTGAAGAAACCCAGAGTGACAACCCCAGCACCAGTTCTTCCTTATTGCCCCACACCCACTCTTCACCTAGCCTGCTCCTCCTGCTTTTTTGTAATGGGCTAAATCTACAGACCCAAGAAGAGGATGGGGGCTTGTTTTATACGAGGCAATAAATTTTGGATTGGTGCGAAATAACGCCAATTCGTAGCAGCTTTCATTTGTCTCCACATTTTTTTCAAGATTGCAGGCATGTGAAGCTAACTACATTCAATGTTCAAACGGGTTTGCTTGCGAATCAAGATGGTGAGTGCCAGTGAATTACTCATGTTTTCTCACCAGTTGCCACCACTGAACAGCATTGTTTTTTTAAAAAAAGCAAATCCAAGGTGCAGAAGTGCAGTCTTCCACTTAAAGAAGCAGAGGGGGGGGGGAAGCTGTTTTGTTGCCTCAGCACACCATCACTAAGGTGAAAATCCAACATGGAGGTTCTGGGCGTTGCCTTGTTAGCAAGCTCCTCCCCTGAGCATGTCCAACCAATCAACTTTCCACTTCCGCTCTTATCAGGAAAGTATAGCAAAGAGAATCAGTTGTCCCAATGAGCAGGAATGAGCATTTCCATCACAGTTTTTTGAAAAGTTCAGGAAAAGCTGCAAAGGCTTTTCCAGCGGCATTTTTGTCCCCTTCCAAATATGGCATTTTTGTCCCCTTCCAAATATGGAGAAATTATATGGGGTCCCATTAGGACAAAAGGCATTCTCCTGGAATTCTATGAGGAGTATTTTCACCATTTAGACAACCCCTGGATCATACTAAAACAGGACAGCAGACTACATTTCTTCTCAGAATATGCCAAGCCATATATGCAGACATGAGGAGGAATAAAAAGGTTCTGCTTCAGTTTTTATTAACTGCAGCTTCTCATGTTGTCTGTATCTGAGAAACCATGGTTAATTTTGGCTGTGTTTGCTAGAAACAAGACAGCTTCCAGTGGACAGTAGTTGGGTTTCCCCAAGAGCTTGCTGTATCATCCAAACCAAATAAACAGTGGTTAATTGCTGAACCTTTTTGTTGTTATTGCTGTGCTTTGAATAGCTTTCAGTCTTATTGTCTTTAGCATTACAATTTATTTCATTATGCTTTAATGTTGTAATTTTTGTGGAGCTTTTGTGTTTTGATCTGTATATTTCTTTTTGTGTATTGCCTTGAGCCCCAGTCTTGGGAGAAAGATAGGCTATAAATGGAATAAATAAATAAATAAAAAGAAAATAAATTCTGCTACTTTTTACTAGCCCATCTGACATCAGTTTCCCAAGTGACCTACATATCCCAACTTTTCCCACACTAATACAGAAAGCTTTCTTGCCCACCTTTCAATCTATACTCTTTAACAAGAAGGCAAGTGGAGAAAACTTAAATGTCGTTGCTTAATTATCCCACATAAATATAATAGCAGTTAACTTAAGACTGGAGTGTCACAACTGTGGTTTTCTGTTCTTGCTCTTAAACAAGAAATTATGAAATTACAATTTTAGGTTATACTTTTGGGGTGAGGGGGGAAGAACTGCTAGTATTAAAGGTCTAGGATGAATAATCTATGCAAGTTTACTCTGGCAATGGAAGAGGGAGGAGGGAAAACAGATGAGAGAAGCACTTGGGAATCTTGAAATGACAAAGTCACTGTGAAACTTAAAGATGCTGGAATGCCTTCTAACACACTTTCCCTGACATTTCCACACAATAAAATATAAGGGTCAGTGCTATTGAAACAAACGGAGGCAGTTCCACTCATTTGGACTTATGAAAACAAGTGACCCAACCAATTATTGTCGTCTTAGGCACTTTTTGTCCTTAATATCCAGATGCAGCAGCCTTTTAAATTTTTATTTTGAAGAAATGACTGCAGCCACCTTGCTCGCATTTTTCTTTTCTTTGGCATTTTCACTTCATAAAAGCTGCAGTCAATGTGTTTTTGTGTGCGGTGAGAAGGGAGCGACATTTCCAGTGGTGGTCTCGTCCACAGCCTACATTGGTGGCTCAAGTAGTCTCAGGATTAGGTCTTTGTGTGCCATGAAAGGATATGAAAAGTCAGTTATTTAAACTCAGTCAAGCTGTTGATTTTGGGGAGGAAAAAAGGGGTTTTCAATTCAGCTTGCTTCAATAAATCACTGGTCTCCCCCCCTCCGCTCCGCCTTCCAAGGGCAGCTGCAGATAGCACACAATGTCACCCCAGAAACAAAGCGAACTCTTGAGGTGGCCTTTTTAAAAAATGAAACATTTGAGAGAGGAAAAAACCCCAAGAAATTCAAGTTAATGAAGATAATATTTTCAAATGTCCTTTAAAAAAATTTCTGGTCCAGAAGCTTGCTGAATGACAGGAGGGTGTGCAATGGGAATGATCAAATACTTTCTATATTACAATAAATAAATACATTAAAAACTATGAAAATACACTTCTTTATCAATATATAATATCTGAAAGGGGAAATGAAAGAAAATAAAGGACTCAGATTTTGCACAGTTTTTGAGACAATATTTTTCCAAGTGGCTATCTAGAGTCAAAACCACCAAGAGTCCACATATCCAGTCCTTTTCATCAAGTTAAAGACTGAAGTTCTTAGTAGGAACTAAATCCCACGGATCCACATGTGGATCCTGCTTCCAAATAAATGCGTACTGAACTGCACTGCACATCTAGACATTTGGAAGATAGGGTTTTTCTGTACATAAAATGCATAACAATGTTTTAAACAGGCACAACTCTGTCTGCAGTTTGAAAAGAAATCATAAAGAAAAGAAATTACTTGAAGAGATCATGCTCAGTGATGTACACATTTACATAGGAGTAAGCCTCACTGAACTCAATGGAATGTACCTAACTCTGAGTAAATATGTACAGGATAAGCAAAATAAAGTGTGGGAAGAGGGGAAAAGGGAGGGAGTCTCTTAATGAAATAAGCATTTTACTTTAAAAAAAAAAACCCTGGCTAGGTTAATCATACTAATTGTCATAAAAGTAAACAGCATGGTAGTGTGTTTTGGGGGTTTTGGATTTAAAAAAAATTTTTTTTTAAAGTTTTCTTAAAACTATACTCTCAATACTTAAGGTTTAAAAGCAACATTATTGTATTTAATGGAGCGGGGGTGTTCATCCCTTACTTGCCTTGAAGCCTCCCAAGGCGTGGATAGGTCAGGTTTATTTGTGCAGAACAGAAAAATGCTAGTGCTAGTAAAGAGGGCGGGGGAGCGGGAATGCTTCTAAATGACCCTACGACAACTTGGAAAACGGACCACTTCTTCAATGCAAATCCTCTCAAGAAAAGCTTCTGCCCACAAAGTAAGAAGAACCAGTTACTGCATTGTTTATTGAGTTTCACTTGATTCCTCCTGACAACCATTTGAACAATGACTGTTGGGAAATGTCCCTCAAAGAATCAACAACAATGGTAGAGGCTCAGGGCTTTTATACTTAGTTAATACTGATTTCTTTCTCTTTTTTAAGAAGGGAGAAAATATTTCTTCCTGAAGGGATTAGAGGATGTCTTATAAAAGACACCTGCAAACAATACAAATGACAAAAGATCTTTATCATATTCAATAACAGTTATCCTTTGTAGAAAGCTGGGTTTCTCCAGACATAAATAAACCAGCAACACTTTACAATTCCACTGAAAATGCCTCAACTGAATTGGTTGGTGCTCCAGTAAACAACAAAGGTGAAATATAAGGAAGCAGATAAACAAATGGAAAAACACGTACCATTGCATAACTAGAGTGACAACAACTAGCATTTTCTCATACATTTGAAAATATTGAGATAGTATGGACAGCAGGTTAAGACTGAGGTGCTTAGAATGAGACACACATACATGCCAACAATATGCTCCTGCCTGGCAGGGACCCTAGAGACCCGAAAGAGGGACTGTATTACCTAAGATTGGGACCTAGTCTAATGAGCGATGTGTGCCAACTCAATGCCCTCTTCTGGCTCAGAAAGGAATAGGAGCCTTCTGTGCAGTGGCTGGCACACAGAATGAAAGTCTCTGGATTGGCCAAATCTGCTGTAAATACCAGCTGAAAAGGAACCCTGGTTATCAGATGTAACTTTAACCATGGTTAAGATATTGAAGGAAAGGACAAGGGAATCTGGGCTGAAGGAAGGAGAGTAGTGGGGTACACAACACACAATTTCTACAGTCCCGGATTTCTTAATCATAAGGGAGAAACTGGGAACGTTGGGCTGGAATCAGGAATCATGGTTACAGTACACTCACTGAAATCAACTTTGTCTACTTTCAGAACATTAAGCTCTTTAAGTCATGTGGAAGACAGAAAAATTAAAATTAAACCAGGGTTCTGTCCTGCTTAACAGAGTAAAGAATATCCCCATCACCACTGCAGAAAGCCGCTGACTGGTCTTAACAAAAAAATAAAGTGCTTGGATTTAATTCTCCCTTGGAATACACACCTGTTTTCCAGAACTGTTGTAACAACTTACTAGGTTGTAAATCTTGTACAAGATGTTTGTTAGATATACCTATGGAACAGTTAACTGTGCCCAACAAGCATTCACATGTCCAAACATACCAAATTTGTACAACTGCCCAAGTCAAACATTAGACCAGAAATAAAGTGATCAATATATTCTGCCTAGCAGTTTTTTTTTTTTTAGATTTTCTGCACAGGGTAGATTTTCTTGTATGTTTCAACATGCCTCTATGTTTAAATGCTTAACATACTGTGTTGGGGCAGGGGACATTTAAACAGAAAAAGAGCTTATAGACCAGTTCAAAAAAATGACTGCTTTCCTTAAAATCTCTCAGATTGCAGAGCCCTTTCCTGCAGAGAAGCAAGGGGAAAAATCACCAGGAAACTTGAGAGCCCCACTTTCACTCGTGTCAAGATTTGTTTTCCTTTTCAAAAACAGAAAGAAAAGAGAAAGATAGGTCCCAATAGATTGCTATATCAACTTTCTTCACATTAGAAGCAATAGGAAATACAGAATACTGTAAGAACTAAGTAAACAATATTAGAATGAACTATTTCATCTGCTTTCTAAATGTGTCATCAGTTACTGGATCAGGTGAACAATTAGTCAATGTTGTATGTTAAATACTAAAGGTGGAAAGTGATGATGCCAGTCAAGTCATCGTGCAGCACTGGGAGTTATTAAGTCAGCCAAATGCCTGTCCTCCATTTTGACTGTCAGTGTTGGAAGTTCAGTGTGACAAACTTCAT
Source organism: Gambelia wislizenii (assembly GCA_030847615.1). Taxonomy (NCBI): domain Eukaryota; kingdom Metazoa; phylum Chordata; class Lepidosauria; order Squamata; family Crotaphytidae; genus Gambelia; species Gambelia wislizenii. Next base: position 200,196,109 of record JAUMIR010000003.1, on the reverse strand, counting down.
CAGCATAATGAACACTGGTGGATGTGTTCCTTTTCTTTCTCCTTCTAGTTTGCTAAGCCTAATGTGACTGACACCATCTGAACCCATTTTCTTTTGCCTTCATTATATTTGGGGAAGTGCAATGACTATTCCTGAGAAGCCTTGGTAGAAAACAAATGCCATAAGTTAATCATTCCTAGCTCAATTAAGCCTCCATCCTGAATATTGCTCCCCTAGTTACTATATTGGTGGATACTACTGCAGTTCTAAGAACTAGTGGCTGGCCAATCATACCCTCTTCCTGGGTAAGATACTTATTGGCCAAAGGATAAAAAATAATAATGTTTTTAAACTGATTTTTTAAAATGTGATTTTTAAAAAAATTTAAATAAGTTTTTGTTTATTTTAAAAAATGTTATAAATATTATAAATTAAATATAAACTTTCTCTCAACTCCCTTTCCCAACATAACCTAACTTTCACCACTGGGTGCCTTTTCTAATTGTTTAGCAACAAAGCAGTACAATACTTTGTGAACCCTTAATGACTTAACATTGCAACACATAATTCTACTTCCCTACCAACCCACCCTGCCTCAATATTTCTGGAAATTTTACATGTCAAAGTACATATAGCTACACCTACATTTCTACATTCGAGTTGTATTTCTTCACTTGCAGATAACTTAATAAATACTGATGGATGCATACATGTAAATGAATGCAAAGAAAAAAAAGAACCACATTTTCAAGTGCACCTTCCATCCAAAAATATACTTCTATCTTCCTCTGGTGAGTAGACGTAATGTGAGATGCCACACAACCTGAGGAAAGGATATGTGCAGGCCGTTCCCTAGCACCGTCCCCACCTCCCTCTTAAAAACCCTCTTTGAAGGATCTTTCCTCAGAGCTAGACACTGTAGATGAGGTGGCCATAAAGAGTGCCTGGAGTAGCGCAACAGTCTCTGGGATCCCTTTGCTTAAAATGCCTTGCTCTGAGGTATGGCAGAAGGCATATTGTACTAGTGAGCACTACAGATTCTTCAGTCCAATGCCTCTTTCTGAAAGGTCTCCAGAGGCACTGGTAGGTGCCAATGAGGAGTGCATCATCCACTGCCCTTCATGATCTCCTAAGACAAGGTTTTACCCTGCTTCATGTGGGGCCAGCCCTGTTGGTGAAATTGCCTCTAGTAGATGAGGTACCAGCATTTCAGCCTGCCATTTGTTCTAGGAATTCTATTGCTGTGCATGTGTTATATGAACTGGTTACTCAGAGGTAAGGAGAAGGGACTCTGTGAATATTCAGAGACAGTTTCTTGTATTAATTCTTCAGAGACTCAAAATTCTCTCCATGCTATGTGCTCCTCCTGCTCAGTTTGGTGTTAGTGCACATAACTGCCCTATGAAGTTACAGAAAGGATGTGTAGTTTACATGCTCTTTAACTTCCAACTCCGACATAGACTGAGCTCAATGAGGTAAGTACTCTGGACAACAAGAAGGACATCATGTGTCAGAGGACTGGAAGTGGACACTTCCAAAATAATTCATCCAGTGGCACTTGTGCTGTGGCATTCCACAAGCAGCCATCTCATCTCACATTGTCTTTAGGATCTAAATGAAGCCAGTGAACAAGTTCATCCAGGGATATGGAATGAGATGTCATCACTATGTTGCTCTACTTCTCTTTCTCACCTGATCTAGGTGAGGCAGTAGAAATGCTAATCGGTGTCTGGGATCTGTAATGGACTCCATGAGGACTGACAAAGCTGAAACTTAGTCCTGTCAAGACAGAATACTGTTGGTGGGTGGCCTGTCTTCTCAGGGAGGTAATTTTCCACCGTTCCAGGTGTAGTTACACTCTCCTACAAGGAACAGGTTACTGTCAGGGGATGTGCCTAGATCAAGTTCCACTACCGGAGGCCAAAATGGCCTCCTTTCACCAACTGGACACCTTTCACAAAATGAGACTGATGGCCCGCTGCCATCCTTCCTGGGCAGAGCCAGCCTAGCTAGTGTCATTATGTTCCAGACACCTCTAAGTTAGACTGCTGGAATGGACTGTCAATAGGGCAGCCTTTGAAGACTGTGGAGAAAGTAGCAGTGCAGTTCACAACACAGCCAGAAGAAAACTGGGATCATGAAAAGGGGCCACTGCCCCACTTCCTGGCTTGCTTTCACCCACAATTTAAAGGGTCGGTGCTTATCTTTAAATCTCATATGATCTTGGGCCTGGATACCTAGAAGACTGGCTTCTCCCACTTGAGCCTGTCCATACAGTGTGATAACTTCTGAAGGCCAAAGTGAAGCAGGTGGTGAACTGTTAGGGGTATTTTTCTACTGCTTGTGGGAAATGACCTTTGCCTGGCACCTACTCAAAAGCATTTTTGTTGCTGGATAAATATTTTTCTATTTAACCAAATGTTTTTAACTCCACATTTTGTTGTGCTGTCTTTACCTGCCATCTTTGGAGTCAATTGATGGTTCATTATGGGTGCTATTCATTGGTGGCTTTAATCTCTCAGCCAGTTTACGAAGCTGGCAGGGGCGGGAGTTGTTCTGGGAGAAAGAGTTACTTTTCCAGGTTCTGAATCTGCCTTAGTGGAGAACACTTTGCCTGAACCTTTGCCAACCCCCCACCTCCTCCATGTATTGCTGGCCACTATGCCACAACCCAACCTTTTCTAGACCATTCCTTCACCGCTCTAAATTAGCTTAGAAGAAGACTGATGAAAACATGGGTGCCCCATCTTGTGCAAACAGGAATGCTCTTTGCAAAGGCTAAGCTACCCTGGATACAAATGTGTGTGTTTCACTGTCCCTCTTTCTTTCTTTCTTTCTTTCTTTCTTTCTTTCTTTCTTTCTTCTTTGTTCTTTTTTTTTTTTTTTTTTTTTGCAAACCATCCTGCAAATTTCTGTTGTTTAAAGGCACCATGCAAATTCTTTTAAAAAAATAATAAATTCATGCTGATAGCAGTTCGGAGAGGGTGCAATTTATGTTCTTTCTTTTAAAAAAAGAAGGAAGTGTATTTCTTGGGAAGATGATTTCCATCAACAGGCATCAGCAAGGTGCCTGCTACATATGTGAGGTCAACTATGTGACAGAAGGATTGAAGCAACGTTTGGAAACACTAGCTTTGGAACTACCATCCCCATAATCTTTTGGTTACCCTGTCTGCAGATTATCATACTATATCAGAGATCTGGGAAGAAGTATGCCCACTCTTCTAGCACATAAGGAGGACTTGCTTCCTCTGACAAAGCAGAAAACAGTGTGGACCTACAGGAAGATCCTGAAACAAGAAGGAACTCCTCCTTCCCAAAATGCCCTTAAATAATCTATGAAATTTGTTCTGTGCTTTTGTTTTCTACATAGCTTCCTGGAAAAGATGCTGTACTGTCACCACTTCCCTGACACTAACATCTCTCTCTCTCTTTATTTATAACAACTTTTCCCTTTTGTTCTCATTACAGCTATTATTTTCAGCCCTGTTATTGCTAATCTCTTCTTTGTAAATAGCCACACCTGTTTTAATCCAAAACAGTGTGGTAAACATTGACTTCTTTGAGGAAGTACATGCATAATTAGGTTAATCAGTGCTATCTTTTCATGTGAGCTGATTGTTTCTTTACTGTGGACATATTTCATAACACTGCAGCACACTTGCCAAATGGCTTGAAGGTAAACTAGGTGCAATTTAACCAAGTGTGTAAGCTCTGAAACTTCAACATAATGGTAAGCTGCAGGGAGCCACTCCTACCCACCACTTATTACTCATTTCTTCCTCCCTCCCCCTCCCCCCAATACACCACACTCCCTGTTTTTGACTACACCCTTTTTAAACAAGTCATTTCAACCCAAAGGAGATGTACCATCAGATCCTCCATCCCAAAAGCTCAGTATAGCACCAGTTTTTACTAATTGGTGATTACCTGTACAAAGTCCAGAAATGTTAATGGAAGCAAGTCATCCAGGTGGCCAATATCTTTGGAGAAACGATTTAGAATTCTTCCTGTTAAAAGAATAAGTACCATGATGTGAGAGAAATGTTAAGATGTTATCACTGGTGTGGTTTTGTTCCCCAATTTAAAAGAAAAGAAAAATTACCAATCAGTGCAAACCAAGACATATTTACTTGGAAGTCAGCCCTGCTCTATTCAACTGGGCTTCCTTCCAATGAAGTGTGTATAATATTTTTTAAAAAAACCAAACCTGGGATATAGCCAAAGCTGCATGTGGTCCACAAGGGCACTCATCTCCAACAATGACTTAGCAAATTCCAGTACAAGTGGGAGGGGGTATCTCCCCTTCCCATTGCAACCCCTCCAGCACCCCAAAACCCTGCTCTGGGGGGCTAAGGAACCCACTGGAGCCAGTTTTCAGGAATAAGAAAAGGGAAAAGAAGGAAATTATGTGATATGTGCAGACCTCACATTGGATTTAGGCTTCAGTAACTGTAAATCAGTGTGACAACCCATAGATATAAATTAAAAGTAACTGCCATTTCCAGCTAAAATTTAGGGTTCAATTAAATAAGCTTTGCCCCATGGAATAAACTGTTGACTATTACAGATTCTCTCTTTAGTGACAGCAGAAAAAAGAAAGTATAAGTAGTACCCCTGCCTTTATTATGAGATAAACATAAGCAAGATGGAATCCAGGTACCAGGATATAGGCTTAGGTAATTCTGAAGACGTTCAGATTTCAACAAACAAAAGGCAACAAGGTGTTTAGGTTACACATTACTGAAGATAAAAGTATTTTGAAAATATTTATATGTTAACATCTTGTTGATGCAAGAAATCCGTCAAACAATGCTGATATTTAGCTTATTGTGAGTTGTACTAATCTGTCATCAGTGAAGTAGCTTCACTTCAGCTTTCTTAAGTTCTAACATCAAGGGAGGAAAAATGCAACCCATGGCCCATACATTGCTGGCATGGCAGAAAAGAAAGAGAGAGAGAGAACTTCCATGCTAAAACAAGGTGCATGAGGAATGGGCACCTTCTTTTACATGAGAGTCACGCTCCCAGAATCCTCTGGCGAACAGAATTTTCCTTTTAAATATGGAATGTGCACCCAAAACACCTTGTTTCGACTTGGAATTCAATTTAGAGAAACCAAAAATGATTTCCCCCTATTTCTGTTTGCTGCTGCAGTGCCATATTTCAGCAGATTGTGGTAAGGTACAACTCACCACAGAATCCAGGAGTTTACACTGGCTTTATAAAATGGCATTACCATTTAGCTCTAACACTTATACAATGGAATGCTGTACAAAGCTAGCTAAAATCTTCCCTCAACTACCTTTTGAAGCACTTGCTGTGATAAACACTGAATCTAATGGCGCACAGCATGGCTAGATAAGAACTTCAGGGAAGTCCCACTGGCATATCTGTGTTCAACATTTGTGCCATGAGAGATGAGCCTGGGGGTCAGAGCTTAGAGCTCAGTCTTGGGTGGTCCAAAATCAGCAGCTTGCAAATTGGAACATAAACCAGAGAGTCTGTAGCCTAGTTTAGAATAGTTTAGCATTGTCCATCATAATGTTCTTCAAGGAGAATGGCTGGGTTTGTTGAACATGGCACATCATTTTATTTATATCTCCACCTTACAGACGTATACTTCTGGTTTACACTGAACAACAAAAAAAGTAAAATGGGACACACCCATTTTGTTAAACAGAAAAGGTCAGACATCAGTCATTGTAGGATTAAGTTTATCCGACCACTTACCGAAATGTCACTTTTAAATATTATTTTATTTTTTATTTAGGTATTTATACCCCTCTCTTCAGCCACAAAGGCTATCAGAGCGGCTTACAATTTGTTTTAAGCAATAGCAATTTACACATCTAGACTGCATTAAGCAATTTCCAATGTGTGTTAGCTAATTGCTCCCACAAGCCAGGTACTCATTTTACCAACCTACGAAAGGGTGGAAGGCTGAGTGAACCTTGGAGCCTGCTGGAATCGAACTTGCAACGTGGTGACTTGCAGTATTGGCATTTAACCACTGTGCCACCAGGGCAGCTGAAGACATCTTTCTGACAGTGATTTGGGGTGGGAAAATTAGCACTGAAAATAACTGCCCCACTTTTAGATTTGCCAACTTTTTTATATAAAACAATGATTAATCTCCTGAGTTTTTGTTCTCCTAAAATCTAAATAATGTAACACAAGTGGGTACTATTTAATCAGTAGGTCTTAAATATTATTAAGCAATAGCATTTATATTTATACACCGCTTATCAGTGCAAAGCACTCCCTAAGCAGTTTATAATAAAAGAAAATAAGTTTATTTTACTTAGTCCAAAGACCATTGCAAAGAAGGTTTACAATGTGTTTGCTAATTGTCCCCAACAAGCTGGGTACTCATTTTAACCGACCTATGAAAGGATGGAAGGCTGAATCAACCTTGGAGCCCTGTAGGATCGAACTCACAACACTGTGACTGCACCACCAGGGCATTTCAATAAAAAGAAATTTCCAAAATTCTGAATAGGTCTTTTTCCACAAAAGAGTCCAGCAGATGCTGGTAACTACCTCAATTTCACTCAGCTAAACAATTGCATATTCTGTCTCTGTTTAATCCCTACCTCTACTTTTTTCCTTTCCTCTGTAACACTTACAGATGATACGTTTATGAAACAAAACTTTTAAAGTCAAATAAACATGCTGAATCAGACGTCTTTTCAATTTTGGACACTGAAAAAGAAGAGCTGAATTAAAATTTTAATCAGAAACCACAACACTGGTTTCTGATAACATCACCACTATCCCAAAGCTACTTTGTACTTCTAAGATTGATGTCAAGTGTTTACAGGTGGCAAAACAAGCAGCTTATCTGGACTCAGAAGAAAGCAGTCTGAAAATCAGAATATTTGCACTGCCTTGAAATCAGAACCATGGGTAGGTTTGAAACAATAGGAAACTGCAGCATCTCCCTGGTACGACAAGACACATAAACTCGGAGAAAGTATTTAATAGATGGACCCAGAGATGGGAAAGTTAGTGGTAAAGTGTTAACATGTTAAGTTATAAGCTAAAAAAATCTATTTCAATTGCATTTACAGGTCGGCCCCTGTATCCACGAGGAATATGTTCCATTGTTCCACGATCCCCCAAGGATACCTGAAACTGAGGATAATAGGGAACCCTATTATTTTCAATGAGACAAATGCCGGAAGTTGACAATAAAATCACACTGGAAAACCTAGAAATGCCTAGAGAGAGCATATATTTTTGGAAGTGGATAAGTGAAAACGTGGATACTGAATCCTTTGTAGAAAAGGCCATGTGGATGCAAAGAAGACCCTCTCTCCCAATTTCAATCTGCCCTTACTTTTCACCTATTAATTCCCCAACGCTGAGGACCAGGAAAAACAAAGCAAGAACAGGTTACTTACCTGTAACTATAGTTCTTCGAGTGGTCTTCTGTGAATTCACACAATGGGTTCATCCTGCGCCTGCACAGAGCACTTGGAAAACTTCCAGAAACCTCAATTCAAACTTCTGGGTGGTAGCTCTGTCCCCTTCACCCCTGGCCCATATAAGCCCCCACCTCTCACCAACTGCTCAGTTCCTGATAGCCACATATTTAAAAACACTGTGAACAGTAGGACACCAGAGGGAGGAGGGCGGGTTTGTGTGAATTCACAGAAGACCACTCGAAGAACTATAGTAACCTGTTCTTCTTCGTGGTCTCTGTGAATGCACACAATGGGTAGATTAGCAAGCTCAGAAATACCAGGAGGAGGGGATGTCCTAACACCAATAAAGACAAGACAAGATTCATAAGGAACAATATATTGTATTGAAGAGCAAAATAGAATAAAATCTGTCAGCCACAGGGGACTAAGAACGATAGTACTGCCCTTCCCAAGGCTGAGCCATCTTTCAGGGCAGAGTCTAGCTTATAGTTCTTCACAAATGTGAGCAGTGTGGTCCACGTAGCCACCCTGCAAATGTCTAGGAGGGGAACCCCCTGCAGGAATGCCATTGAGGTAGCGGTTGCTCTGGTAGAATGGCTGCGTATTGTGCCAGGAAGCCATTCTCCCATCACTTGATAAGAAAGAGAAATGGTGTAGGTCACCCACTTGGAGAATCATTGTGAAGACACCAGTAGGCCTTGTTTGGGACAGAGTAACACACATAGAGTCTATTGGAATGGCAGAAGCATGCTGGTCCTGTCTATATATAGTTCCGAGGCCAGACTGATGTTGAGAGGGTGACGAGGGTCATCTTGCTCCCTGGTTGGTAGCAGGTAGAAGGTCAGTAGAACTATGTCTTGATTTAAATGGAAAGAGGATACAACCTTAGGGAGAAGTGTCACATCAGGCCTGAGGACGACTTTGTCCTGATGAAACTGTGTATAGGAGGATCTGCCCTAAGAGCACAGAGCTCGCTCACTCTCCTCACCAAGGTGATAGCCGTCAAGAAAGCTGTCTTGAAAAATAGGAGGCATAGATCACACTTGTCCATTGGTTCAAAGGGGCCTCCAGAAAGGGCCTTCAGGACTAATGGTAGGTCCCAACTGGTGATTGGGCCAGTTACCGGTGGATGTAATTTTTTATATCCCTGGAAGAAGTTATGAACCAATGGATCCTTGAAACATAACTACATCCCTAGGCGTTGAAAATACCAAGATGCTGCTGATACATAGGTTCTTATGGAGGAAAGAGAGAGGCATTTTACTGGCAAGGTGGTGAGAAAGTCCAGCAGAAGTGGCACCGTAGCCCTGTTGGGTGGAATTACCTCTCAGAAATTGGCAGAACATCTGCCACTTGTAAATTGTATGCTTTCTGAGAAAATGGGTGCTTGGCAGCCTGCATGATATCTCTAGCCATATCCAACAAGGCTGCTAAGAGCTGATTAGCCATGCTGTCGGTTTGATTGTGTCCAAGTCCGGGTGGAATATCCGGCTGCCCTTCAGTGACAGAGTGTCCCGATGGAGAGGGAGGTGCTGAAAAGTCCTCTGAGTTAGTAGGAGCAGGGGCAGAACCATGGCTGCCTGAGCCACCAGGGGGTTATTAGTATGCAGTCCGTTTTGTCCTGACGCAGTTTCGTCACTACCCTGGAGAGAAACGGGAACGGAGAAAAGGTGTAGAGACGGACTCCGGTCCATTCAAAGAGAAATGCATTCCCCAGGTTCCTCCGTAAGCATCGCTGTCTCAAACAGTAGAGATGACACTTTATGTTCTCCCTGATCGCAAACAGATCTATGAGTAGGTCTCCCCAGTCTGCAAATATTGTTGTCAAGATGTCTGATGCCAGGGACCACTTGTGATTGTTGGTTTGAGACCAGCTGAGCACATCTGCAATGTTGTTTTGGCTCCCTGCCGGATGAATCGCAGTTAGGGAAATCCTGTTGTGTGACGCACCAGTCCCACATTTGGATCGTTAGATCTAGGAGCGTTTGTGATCTGGTCCCTCCCTGCTTGTTGATACAAAAGACTGTGGGGATATTGTCTGACACAACCTGTACTACATGTCCCTGGAGGGAAAGTTCGAAGGCCTTCAGTGCCTTGAACACAGTCCGCAGTTCCAATGCACTGATGTGCAATTGGTATTCTGTGTCTGACCACCACCCGCAAATGGCTAGATCGTGCAAGTGGGCATCCCAACCATCAGTGACGCATCTGTAGTTATTGATCTGGTGGGATGAGGTGGTGCAAAGGTAGTCCACGGCAAACCATTTCTGGTCGAGTCCACCAGCCCAGTGCCCTGAGTACTGGTCTGGGCATGGAAAGCATCTTGAAAGGATCATCTAGGAATGGATTGAACTTTTGGAGGAACCAAGCTTGCAGGGGTCTCATCCGTAACCTGGTGAGGGGTGTAACTGCTGTGGTGGAGGCCATATAGCCCAAGATGCACTGGATAAAGTGAGCTGTCACTCTCCTGCAGGTAATGCAGTGACAGACCATGTTTCTCAGCACTGAGAATCTGTCTTCTGGGAAAAGTGCTCGACCCAACGTAGCGTCTAGTTGGGCCCCAATGAACCTGGCGAGTTGTGATGATTCTAAGTGGGATTTCTCCATGTTGACTACGAAGCCTAGTTCGTCTAGTAATGCGAAGTTCAAGTCAATGTCCCTGGCCACCTTCTCCCTGGCTGGTGCTATTAGCCCGTCATTGAGGTATGGGAATATTGCCACTCCGTTCAGTCTGAGGAACACTACCACCACTGCCACACATTTGGTAAAGACTCTCAGGATGTACACAGCCCGAATGGGAGGGCCTTGAAATGGAACATGTGGGAACCAATGGTGATTGCGAGGAAACACCTGTGTGCTGGTGCTATAGCAATGTGGAAGTAGGCGTAGCAAAGGTCGATAGTGGTGAACCAGTCTGGAGGAATGGAAGGATGGAGGAAAGTGTTACTGTTCTGAACCACTTAGGGGTAATATAGCGATTTACGTCTCGTAAGTCCATGATGGCGTGTAGTTTTATTTATTTTATTTATTTATTAGTTATTTATACTCTTCTCTTCAGCCACAAGGCTATCAGAGCGGCTTACAAATTGTTTTAAGCAATAGCAATTTACACATCTACACTGCATTAAGCAATTTCCAATGTGTGTTAGCTAATTGCCCCCACAAGCCGGGTACTCATTTTACCAACCTATGAAAGGATGGAAGGTTGAGTGAACCTTGGAGCACTCTGGAATCAAACTTGCAACAAGGTGACTTGCAGTACTGGCATTTAAGCACTGTGCCTTGTTGACTAGAAAGTAGCAGGAGAAGGAGTCCTCCTTCTGATGCTGAAGAATAAGTTCTATAGCACCTTTTTTTTGAGAAGGGTGGCAACCTCGTCCAGTAGAGGAGTAGAAGAGGGCGTAGCTCTGTAGACCCCTGAAGCGGGTAGGTGGTCAAATTCTATAAAGTATCCTTTGAGGATGATACCCAGGACCCAGCGGTCTGAGGTGATGGTGCACCAAGAATGGAAGGTGGTGTGAAGTCTGTCTGCAAAGGACCTGGTGGGGGATGCAGAGGGAGGGAGGGAGGGGGGGTAGTCAAACCCACTATTTCACCATTATCAGGCTTTTTCTTCTGGAACTGAGATTTGCTCTTGGACGCAGTCGGGAACTCCTCTGATGCTGAGAGTATGTTGAGGAAGTGTGTTGAAAGCACTGCAAGGTAAGGCTATGCCTCCTGCAAAAGGAAGGACAAAACCATCTTCCAAATAAATGTGACCTCACACTCTGCACCAGGGGAGGGATGCCAAAGTGTTTTGCTGTAGTTCTCATCTTATGCATGTGCTTGAGCTTGGTGTCCATGTTTGTGTGGAAGAGACCGGCCTCGTTGAAGGGAAGATCCTCACTCACCGATCTGGCTGTGTGTGAAAGGCCTGAGGACCACAACAACATGTGCCTGCGGACTGCCACCGCACTCGCTAAGACTTTGCCAGCACAGTCTGCCACATGCTTGGCCGCTTGCCTCTGGTAATTTGCTACAGTAACACCGTCATCTCTCATGGTGTGTACCAGCCCAAGCTCTTGTTTCGGTACCTTGTCCAAGTAAGGTGATATTGTGAACCACAGGTGCCGTTGGTATGCCCATGTACATGCACTGTATGTGGCTATCTTCGGCAGCAGGCAGGCCAAGGAACAGAACTTTCTGCCAATCACATCAAGTTTTTTACCTTCCTGATCTGTTGGGGATGAATGTACCCTATGCGAGGTATGCATTTGGGCCGCGTCCACTATAATAGAATTAGGTTTAGGGTGAGAGGTCAGCCATGGGCTGCTCTGTGAGACACTCAATAGAGGTGCTCCAATCTCCGAGAAGTAGGTGGTACTGAAGACAGGGAGCCCAGGCTGCCTTGATGCCTGGTGCAGAGTGTGAGGTCACATTTATTTGGAAGACGGTTTTGTCCTTTCTTTTGCAGGAGGTATAGTTCTACCTTGCACTGCTTTCAACACACTTCCTCAACATACTCTCAACATCAGAGGAGTTCCTGACTGCGTCCAAGAGCAAGTCTCAGTTCCAGAAGAAAAAGCCTGATAATGGTGAAACAGTGAGTTTGACTACCCCCTCCCTCCCTTCCTCCCTCCTTCCCTCCCTCCCTCCCTCCCTCCGCATCCCCCACTGGGTCCTTTGCAGACAGACTTCGCACCACCTTCCACTCTTGGTGCACCATCACCTCAGACCGCTGGGTCCTGGGTATCATCCTCAAAGGATATTTTATAGAATTCAACCACCTACCCCCTTCAGGGGTCTACAGAGCTACGCCCTCTTCTACTGCGTAAGGAAGGGTGAAATGGGAACTGAAGGCAGTGGAGGTGCCTGCTGCTGAGATCTTGGAAGACCAGGTCATCTATCTGAATGTCCACTTGGGTGACCATTAGTCCTAACAAGGCCACCATACGACGAACCACCTCAGTCTTGACATCATCCGTCAGGGACAGTGGGTCTGGACGCACACCTTTAGTGCATGGCAAGGTCTTTGGAGATGGAGTCTCTGAGAGAGATTCATCAGACACATCTGCAAGTGGCAATGGAGTTCTATGAGGTATGGCTGGCCTAGACCAGACTACCGTACCAGGTACAGGGAGCTTTTGAGGCTCGGGATCCTTATCCTTAGGCATTGGAGATCGCCTAGGAGGGGAGAAGGTACATGTCTCAGAGGAGATCTTGACCAGGACTGACCACCTTTTCCTTGATACCTGGGTGAGTCGGTATGGTCAGGCCAGCTTGGTCTCACTGGACGGCCCCATGCGTCTTCCGATGAGCGGTACCACCCACGGTCTATCAGGCAGTTTTGTTGTCCATCCTGACAGTCCCCTTGATACGTTGGAGGGGAGTCTCAATAGCACCATCTCCTGTATTGCCGAGGAGAGAAGTCATCATAATAGCGGTACCGCAGATCAGAGTCCCAATAGTATCTCTCAGGAGGATATTCCCTAAAGGAGGGGAACCTGTATTGGTACCACTCGTACCTGTCCCAAGACCAGTCATCTTCATACCACGGAGACTCATAGTCAGAGTGTTGAGAGCTGCATGACCCCGATTGTGACCTAGGTAGGGGTTGAGGCCACGGGTGAGGCGTGCAAGATTGAGACTCCAAGTAGGACCGAGAACGAGGTACCAGTGTCCATGGAGGGACTTAGAAGGCAGAAAAGCTAGAGGAGGTGTCCATGGTCTGTCTGGTACCTTCTTCACAGAAGAACAGGATCAAGAGCGGGACCTGTCCCCGAGCAGGATCAGGACCAGTGCAGAGGCAAAGACCTTGAGCAGGTTCAGAAATGACGGATAGATGGTAACCTAGAGCAGAACCTTTAATGTTGCTGAAGATGGGACTGTTAATGGGACCGGGACTGGGACCGAGAACAGCTCAAATGATGCACAATAGTCCCCAATGCCAGCAGTGCCTTTGGTGGACATACTTGAACCACTTGGATGTCGGGGGACAATTCTTTAGTAGCCCCATCCGAATCCAAGTCCACTCTAACATCACGGAACTGGTCTGGTGATGATATTGGGAGTCTTCCCTTCAAAGAAGGGATGTCTGGCAGAGCCTCTTTGGGTATGGTCCCTGTCTCTCTGTGCAGTTGACCCGTGAGATGGGGAGTTCTCCTGGGTCCGCCGACGCTCCCAGGATTGCCCTCTGCGAGAAGACCGCTTCTCATCCACTGCCTTAGACTTCTTCTTCGGCAGTTCACACTCCGCCTCCTCTTTGTGCTCGGTACAGCTGAGGCCTTAAGCAGTGATACCGTCTTGTGTTTGCCTTTCGACACCGCAGCGGTATCGCCCATGTGGGTCCATACGGTACCCTGATTACAAGTCCGAGTGGACATCGGGGACCTCTTAGTAGTCCCTTTCAAAGTAGATGGGACCGTGGCGGAACCGCATTTCTTGGGTTCCTTAGCCGGTTTCAGGGTAGTACCAGAACTGGAGGCCTTCTTAGGGGACAAGGTCGTGAAGAGAACATGCTCGTAAAGCATGGCCTTCAACCTCTTATTTCTCTTGCGGCGGGCCTGCGGGGATAAAGGCCTTGCAGTACCTACAAGACTTCACGTTGTGGAACTCCCCCAAACACAGGAGGCACTTAGAGTGGCCATCTGACTGAGTCATCTTTCCCCTGCACTGGGAACAGGCCTTGAAAAAGCCCGTGGTCGACATTATAGCAAAGGGGGATGAGAAAGCCGCAAAACAGATGAGGAGGGAGCAGATTACTGTACCGTGGTCAAGATATCCTGGGCAGGAGCCAGAGCTTCAGTCCAGAAGTCAGATCCAAAGAGAAGCCAGCAATCCGAGTCAAATCCAGAGATCAGTAGTCAAAATCCAGAGATCAGTAGTGAAATGAAGGCAAAGAGTAGTCAATATCCAGTCCAAAGGTCAGTAACAAAGCAAACAAAGCTAGTAGAAATGCAAGAGGTTTGAGGAGTGTTCCTTCAGTGCTGCCCACATGGTGGAAAAAAAGGAACTGAGCAGTTGGTGAGAGGTGGGGGCTACTGCCCAAAAGTTTGAATTGAGGTTTCCAAAATGCTCTGTGCAGGCGCAGGATTAACCCATTGTGTGCATTAACAGAGACCACGAAGAAGAAAGGGTACTTGAAGACTCCAGGAGAATTCAGCTTGTGGGTAAAGAACGAACTAGATCTTTAGCACTGTGGCTCCCTTTACTATGAGTAATTGATAACTTAATTAATAATGTAATTCTGAACAAATGTTTATGCTGAAATTCCTACTTAAATCAATCACTTTTATTAAAAAATTAAATTAGGTTGCCCCTTTTGCAATTTCCAACTTAATTGATTTTTAAGTCATGGGCCTGCACTGACAGTTGAACTGAACTGCTTAATGTCTTGCCACAGAGGGGTGAATGACTGTGTACTCACACACATATGGCAACACATTATGGATGACACGCTTGCTGCCTGGCTATATGAACACTAAGCTAAGTGATTATCTGTATTCACTCTGTGCAAATCAAAGCTGATGTATGGACTTTCTTTTAAAAAAAATAGTGGAAACCCTGATTGATTGTCTTGGTATACATGATTTTAGCTGATGTATGGTGTGAAAACCATGAAGTTCCTATTGTTTGGCCTGATCATTCCTTTGGGATGATCTAGTGGATGCTTCTCCCTCAAAGATGAATTCCTGGAATTCATTAGAATAGGCTATACTCTCTGAAAATATGTGAAAAGTATCTTCAATTCTTGCACCATGGCTGTAATTCTATGATGCTTTTTTTTCTAGGCATGAACATTTATTTGTACATAGACTGAAGGGAACAAAGATCACTGACTGAACAAGAAGCTAACCAGTTCTCTTTCCTTTGAGAGGACAATAAGATGTTATATACTTCATTCAGAATCTAAAACAAAACAAGTTCATTTACAGGAAATAATAATTGCACTGCAAATTATTCAGCTAAGCACTGATGCTCTGTACTTTTAAACACCAACCAGACAAAGAAACCTGGGATCTTAATATTTTTGCCAAGAGGTTTTGGACCTAGAAGTAAGGTGCCACAGGGCTCTGTCCTGGGCTCAGTGCTATTCAACATCTTTATCAATGATTTGGATGAGGGAATAGAGGGTATGCTTATCAAGTTTGCAGATGACATCAAATTAGGAGGGGTAGCTAATACCCTAAAGGACAGGATCAGAATCCAAAATAACCTTAACAGATTAGAAAGCTGGGCCAAAATTAACAAAATGAATTTCAACTGGAAGAAATGTAGGATACTACATTTGGGCAGTAAAAATGAAATGGAAAGATATAGGATGGGTGACACATGGCTTGAGGACAGTACATGCGAAAGGGATCTAGGAGTCCTAGTGGACCACAAGCTGAACATAAGTCAGCAGTGTGATGCAGCAGCTAAAAAAACAATGCAATTCTAGGCTGCATTAATAGAAGTATAGTGTCTAGATCAAGGGAAGTAATGGTGCCACTGTATTCTGCTTTGGTCCAGTTCTGGGCACCATAATTCAGGAAGGATATTGAAAAGCTGGAACGTCTCCAGAGGAGGGTGACCAGGATGGTAGGAGGTCTGGAAACCGTGCCCTATGAGGATCAACTTAGGGACCTGGGCATGTTTGGTTTGGAGAAGAGAAGGCTGAGAAGTGACATGATAGCCATGTTTTAAAATTTGAAGGCATGTCATACTGCGGATGGAGCAAGCTTGTTTTCTGCTGCCCCAGAGGCTAGGACACAGAGCAATGGGTTCAAACTACAGGAAAGAGATTCCACCTAAACATTAGGAAGAACTTCCTGACAGTAAGAGCTGTTCAGAAGTTGAATGCACTGCCTCAAAGTGTGATGGAGTCTCCTTCTTTGGAGGTTTTTAAACAGAGGTTGGATGGCCATCTGTCAGGAATGATTTAATTGTGTATTCCTGCATGGCAGGGGGGTGGGCTGAATGGCTCTTGTGTTCTCTTCCAGCTCTATGATTCTAAATATTTAACTGGACAGATCATGCTCCACATTCCTTCAATAATTTAAACCTTGCTTTACAGAATTAATAATGTTAATAGAAAAAAAATGTGTTTGGGTGTTAATGGTGACCTTTGTTGCCAAAGGGTTTTTGTATTTTATATCACTGAAATACACATGCATGTTTTCCCCATTAATAGTACCCTAAAATTCACTTATGGGTAATATCAGGTTGTTTGTTGTGGATTATTAGAGTAGGTTACTAGTGAGGTGGAATTAGACCAAGATAGTCAAGTCAAAGATCCAATTCATGTCAAATTCAAAGCAACGAAACAGGTTAGACATGATTAACTTGTCAGTGGGTCAAAAGTATGACAAATCCAATATTCAGTATCCTATATCCAGTCTTTTTTTAAATGACAATGTAATTCTGTGATGCCTTTGGGGGTGAGACTTTCTACACTCATAAGCAGACAGGAATGGGGAGGTTTAAACCCAGTAGAAGCCAGTGAATCTGATATTGAGTAACAAGCTTATCGATGGTCCTAAAATATTCATTCACAATTGTCCAGGCCATGCTTTGTCCATCTCTGTGTTAATACTTGCTGGCTTGTATAAGTGTTTATCTCTCCTCCTGTATGCCCACTCTAAGTCATCTTGTGTATTAGCTTTATAAAAAGGAGAGGCATAAATTGTAAATAAATAAATACTACATGTTTCTTGTATGTAACCCTGCCTCCATTTCTAATTTTTATATTTTGCTTTTGTCCACATGAGCCTCTGCTCCCATACTTTGCAAACTTCTCTTTCTGTCTAATTTAGACACAGTTCAATCAGTTTCTGGAATGATTCCAAAATGTGCTTATGACACACAAGCTGGGCTATGGAATTTGAGTTAAATGCAGCAGTGTAGCTATGGGGATGAGGGAGGCAAAATGAAGCAAACCTTTCTTCCCCCCCACAATAAAAATTTACTTCAGTTCCCAAATTCCTAGTATTGCATTATTAATAATGCATTATACAGTATTACAACTTCAGATGTGCATTTTAGTAATAAATACGGTTTATGCATCCAAGGAAAAGGGACAGGTAAAGTTTCCAAGGGAATGCAAACACAGCAAATACAAGAGTTCTAGGTATTTATGATTTTCAGTGTCTCACTATCTACAATTCCATAAATTTGGGGACTGAAGGAAAATTTCATATGGGCAGGTATAATTATTATTTTCAGGAATAAGCCCACCATTTTGCCCCACCACCCCCGTAGCTGTACCCCTGGTTAAGTATATCTCCTTTAGCACGCTTTAATCATACCCTAGGCTTTAAGACTGCTTGTTCAACTTGTATGGAATTAGAAAGTTGGGTTAAAAGGCTATGAGACTATGAAAAATCAATCTAGATGAATAAGCCACTTTATATCCATTTGATGGCTCCCTTTGATCTCTTTGTCCCATCCAGTTCCAATCTCTCTGCTAAGAGAGATCAGGACTGAGTGTCCTAATTACAGTTCATAACCTTCCCTGTGTACATTGGCACATCAATTAAAATTCACTGGGGACAAGACATCTGCAAATAAATGCTCTTATGTGTCTGTGTTCCATATTGGTTGAGGACAGCTGAATGTGGCATTATCCAAAATCACTTTTATATGAAAAACTGTCTCCTTTTTGGCAGTTTCCTGACAGTGAAAAAAGAGCAACCAATAGCAGTTTCAAACTGTGCAATGCCTTGGGTCCCATATTAGGAGAAAAGCAGGATATAAATGAAATGGGAATAAATCAATTAAACTCCAAAAATAAGACAAGACAACAATGTCTGGAATTGTGCAGGTTAATATCAACTTCAGTAAACCCACTGAATGAACTGTTGAATGGTGAATGAAGTCCCTTCTAGTTTTTGAAGCCATATAGTGTTTTATAGGGCAGAACCAGCACTCTGAACCGTACCGAGAACCAACTGGGTGCCAGTTAAAATATTTTAAAGACATACAAGACATGTTCTAATGAGAATGTCCTGGACAGTAACCCACCTGTTGTATCTTGACCCCATGGGACACTACCTGGGTATGAATAACTGTCATATTATAAGACTACTGTACTTTTTAAAATGTTCCCATGGTTTCAAGCGAACTTTGCAATGTAGCATAGGATGTTGCTACTTGTGAAATAGACATTTAGACCTCCTAGTTGCAGTTCTTTGGATTCAGGCCAATTTCTTTAAGCTACATAGGAACCCACACAATAGAAATTGCTGAAATGTCATGAACTCTGGAAAAAATTTGCATCACATCAGTGAATCATAGTTGCTCACTCAAATTGTAGAAGCCAACGGTGGTTACTCTCAACCACTTGGGAATTGAGTTTCACTTTGTAATTTGGATACAGGGCCTTGGGCACCAGAGGGTAGACACAACTTAGTAATGAAATTGTTCACAAAGACTATGTCACAAAGCATATTTGCTCTTTGAAGTCTATCCTGAGAGCATTTCTGGCTTTGTCTCTCAGTTTCTCACAAGTTCCCAGCGTATTCCCCAAAAGGTTACTTAAGGAGTTTTTGAAGAGGAATTTCTGTTAAAACGCTTTAAAGGCACGTAATGTATCCCTTTCCATATTTTTTTCAACATTTGGAATAAATAAGGTTTATGAGATAGGTACAGTAAAAAGCTGTGGCTTGGCTTTCTAACCCCAAACAAAACACACACAAGTGTTGCATAAAGTGATGTCTAAAATTATGACAACTGCAAATGAGTGCCAGAATAATATAATTTCATTTCAGAGCCAAGCTAGTATCAACTTAGCCAATAGCTATACTAATCATTCCACAAGGAAGAGTATTTGTATGCAATATTCACATTTTAAAATAACTACTTAGTTCTCATGGGTAATCAAGTTGCTAATCAACTCCCAACAAACTGTAGCTTTGGTCCCTGCCTTGTGATGTTACGTTAAGTAATGCAGTGTTCTAAAAAAGGATATTTTGCCAGAGTATCTAGTGGGGGACAGGGAGAACAGGCTTCAAGGAAATAGAGAAAATTCAGCTTTAAAAAATAAATATAATGATACTCTGTAGGAGGAGAAAAAAACAACCAATGAAATCAGCTTTTAATCTAACTAATGCACACGTTAATTCTGGATAACACCACAGCAGAAGCACATGACAGGGAAAAAAACTGGTGTGTATGTGCCTTCAAGTTGCCTGTCAACTTTTGGTGACCACATGAATTTCATAGGATTTTCTTAGGAAAGGAATACTCGGAGGTGATTTTGCCAGTTCCTTCCTCTGAAATAGAGCTTACAGCACCTGGTATTCAATGGAAAGAACTGGTACATGAATACAATTAAGAAGATGAAACCAGCAGGGATTCAGTGATTATACCTCTTGGAAAATTATGTCCAAACATCCAAATGGTTTCACACGAAGACCTGAAATGAATGTTTTGTATACCGTACTTGAAGGAAATAATGAAGACTTTGGCGAAGACACCAAAGCACATCAGGAACAAGCCGACAAGACTTCACTGCACATGCAAAGGAATGCCCAACTTCTTCTGACCACAGGACCTTTACCATCAAATAGTCAATATGGAGGATTCCCCCCGCCCTTTGCCCATATGAAAGGTCTCTTCATGTGGCTATAGCGCAATGCTGAAATGTTGTGGGACAGAAGCATTATTTATTTATTTGATGGAGCATAAATTTCTCCACACTGCCTATGTTGGCATTTTATCAAAGAATTAAATACCTGCCTCACACCATAAAGTCACTGACATGTACCAAACAAGTCAAGAACAACAAATTACCAAACTAGTTGAATTTAAACCAGTGAAGCTCACTGTGTAACACTAAGGACTTTATCACACTACACTGTTATAGTGCTATTATTCCACTTTAACTGCTCTGGCTGCCTCATTTGGAATTCTGGGTTGTGTAGTTTAGTGAGGCCTAAGAGCTCTCTGACTGAGAGTTCTAAATTACCCTCCCTAAACTGCAAATCCCAGGATTCCACAGGAAGCAGCCATAGCAGTTAAAGTGGAATAACAGCACTATAACAGTGTAGTGTGATAATGTCCTAAGAGAGTCACCCTTGCTCATCCCAACCTTTGCTTCATAGAGTGCTGCAACCCACACACAGAAACATTGAGTTCTTTGAAGGAAAGGTGGATAAAAAGTTTGTCTGCCAAAAAATATATGAACCAGAAGAAACTACATCATGATCAGGGATGTTGAGAGGGGACATGATAGCCATGTTTAAGTATTTGAAGGGATGTCATACTGAGGATGGAGCAAGCTTGTTTTCTGCTGCTCTAGAGACTAGGACACAGAGCAATGGGTTCAAACTACAGGAAAAGATATTCCACCTAAACATTACGAAGAACTTCCTGACAGTAAGAGCTGTTCGGAAGTGGAATGCACTACCTCGTAGTGTGGTGGTCTCCTTTTTTGGAAGTTTTTAAGGAGAGCTGGATGGCCATCTGTCTGGAATTATTTGTTTGTGTACTCCTGCAGGGCAGGGGGTTGGACTGGATGGCCCTTGAGGTCCCTTCCAACTCTATGATTCTATGATTCTATGTTCAGGTTCAACAGGAAAACATGTAATCGCATAGAAAGTACTAGCTCACAGCTTGTGGCACACCACAAAGAACACGTTCATTTCAATGGTTGGGGATCTCTGAAATTTAAAAAAAAGAGAGAGAGAGAGCACCAAGGTTAGGGAAGACGATCTCCTATGGATTACTCTCTCCATTTTTATGATGAGACAACCTGACTAATTAAATGGATGAATTTTGTCATGTAAAGTACTGTACTTTTGTACCAACACTGAAGAAGTGAGACAAACAGCTGTGTACATAGGCCATGTTGTCATTTATCTTCATAATATATTTATATTTATATATTTATATATAAATATATTAGATATTTATACCCCGCTCTTCAGCCACAAGGCTATCAGAGCGGCTTACAAACTATTTTAAGCGTTAGCAATTTACACACCTACACTGCATTAAGCAGTTTCCAATGTGTGTTAGCTAGAATGAACTCCACACTCAACCCCCCACCCACTCTGCAACCCATTCTGCTTCTGCCTCCTTACTAAAGGGTTTCACAAAGAAGTGTTACTTGTAATGCAAACAGAGGTGCATTTGTTGTAGAGCTGTGAGGGCTAGTAACATGTTTTTAAGAGGTATAGAACTAAATGCACGTGATCCTAAAAAATCCTTCTTATTTCTTCACTATGCCACGAGGTGTTTTTTAAATAAATAAATAAATAAATACCCAATTCTATTCCCTATTGCTCACCAAAAAAAATTCCTAGATTTGTAGCAAGACATATTTTCAAAGGTAACAAGGAAGATGAGGACAGATACTAAAGATGTACAGTCCTTAGTATTTTTCAAATTCTCACCACTTTTGTACAAGATACATTAGTTTGTGTGAGAGATACACTATTTCTAGGGTTCTGTGTATGTTACTGAATTAAATAACTTAATCAGAATGCACACATTGTACTTAAGATTTCTCCTGAAGCAATTAAATAACTATCCAATGCCAATTAATCATAGTTAAATAAGGGTCTGTCAGCAAAGTGCTATGTACACATTTAAGGCTACGTTACACTCAAATACTTGGCAGTATCTAAGTTAAACAATGATTCATTAAACTTCCCTCTCTATACAATAGCTAGGCCAAACTTGAAGTGAAAGAATCGAAAGTCTTTTGTTCTCTGTGAAAGAGACATCAAACCTCAGTGTGTGATATTCTTTTCTTACCAAGTCTGTAAACTGCTTTAATTGCATGAATCAGAATGTGCTCAGGTGGCTCCACATCCACTCTTGCTTATGCAGGTGTTTGTTGACACTCTGGAATGGATGTTCAAACCTTTTCTTCCAAATAGCAAGAAACACCCTTGGCAGCAATGTCATTACCTGGCTTTTACTGCCTTTGTCTTCAATCCCCACATAGCCAAGAAGGGGTGAGGCCTCTACCTACCTCAACCTTCTCTCAAGACCACCTTAAATACTGTCTTAAACACAAATCTGTCCAATCATTTACCCACCTATTTCAAAAAGGATATTCAGGCTCCCTTGTGAAAGAGTCCAAGGAAAACCAACATTTAAAACCTGAGTGCCAAATAACTTAAAAGGATAAGTAAGTTATTCTGTGACACTAAGGTCAATTTGCGACAATTTAACAGTCATGTTTCTGGTCTAACAAACCATGTTTTGTTGAATCAGAAATAAGCCATCTTATCTAGGTGCCTCTTCTGCCTCTGTGTACTAGTTCAGCTCAATACAAGTCTTCCTTGGTTATAAAAACCTCAGTATATCATGAGGTCAGAACTAGAAACTTGTTTAAACAGTCTTTCCCCATTCCGGGTGTAATAATGGGACATTCCCATTGTCTAGGCAACACAGCCAAGTTGGTAAATAAAAGGTTAATGAGGTGTAGAGAGTAAAGTTTCACATTTTATGGGGTCAGCATCAGGAGACAGCTGACCAATGAAGATGACACCTGAAGGGAGCTTGAGATGCTTCTATGAATAGGTTATAAATGATGCCTCAAGGCCAGGAGGCAGAGAGAGAACAAAGAGAAGAACAAAGAGAAACAACAGCCAGGGGGACTCTGGTCCCAGCTAAGGGATTGCATGGTAGAGACTGAGCCGAAGGGCCCAGACTCCCAGCTCCCATGAACATCCAGTGACTCTGGACTACATCTCCTTGTGAATAGCTAGGGAGCATTTAGCTTGAGCTTATGTTATTTTGTAAACTTGGATCAAATGCCTTAGACTATCTGTAAATTTGTAATTCCAAGTGTGCCTCTTCACATGCCTTGCTCAGTTGACTCCCCACAGGGGTGGGGGGAGGTAATGCTCTGCAGAGACAGAGTGGAAAGTGCAAGTTGAACCCTGTAACTTTCCACTGGGTTACACTAAAGGGGATTAAAGTCAATGGATGGTGGCAACTAGTATAAATGGTCTCTAAGGATCTCAACCTACTCAGGTAGAAGTGGGAAATTCTTAACATGGTGGCAGCATGACCAAGGAACTGTATGGAAGAGGGACCTAAAGGTTTCCACTCAGCAGGACAAGGGACCTGTTTCCACATATAATATTACAGCAGAACATGCCTGTAAAACAGGGAATATGGAGCAGACTTAAAATATACTATGTTACTGTTGTGCAAAGATACCACAAACTTTAAAAATTTTAAGTACACAAGTGTGTGTGGGGGAAAGCACCTTCTTCATGCTTGATAATGCTTTAAGAGGATAGTAGTTACCGCCTGTCCCTGCTAAACTATGACAGAAACTCAGAGGGAAGGGAGGAGACTCGCTCTGTAACAAAACATTTTTATTGCAACTATAAGCATTTTCCAGTTTATCAAAGCAGTGACAAATAAGTAAATTTGCCCATATCAAATACTGACAGAAAACACACCCTGCAGCAAGACTAGTGAAGTTCAATGCAGTACAATCGTTAAATCATCAAAACCATTAAAATTGGGTTACAAGCTCAGAAAGAAACCATGTTTCGGGGGGGGGGGAATCTGGAGAGAACTGAAAATATTTATATATGTATATATCTTAAATTGTTGACAATTACTGATCTCTTCTGGCTTCCTTTGCATGTTCTTAGAAAGAAATGTTTATATATGCCTCTTATCTTTTTAAAAAATATGTCATTAACACTGCCTGTCCATGTATGCTGCTATGCAGTTATTACTGACTTCGCTACAGGGATCCTCTAAGTACAAATAAAGAAAATATGCCCAGATTCTCTCTCCTCTCTTCAATATCCCCCAGAGGACTGAAACTGACAAGAACATAATCACTTTCCTTGACTTCTGTAAAACCGTCATCATGGTACTGAGCAGAAGTCTGCTCAGATAACATGCATTTTTCTAAAGTTTCAGTGTGCATGAAACCTAGGTGTGGTGCTTTCTAACCTAAATTAATTTACTGTTTGAACAAGACTCTCAGACATGCAGTCAGCTACTGAAGGGGCTGGGGAATTGGCGGGGGGTGTTTTATATTTTGCTAGGGGAGGTTTAATTTTTGACCCAGTGAAAATGTCATGCTATAGCAATATCGCCTAACCATGATGATCAAGAACATGCCACAGGTCTACAAGCTCCCTTCTGAATACATATTCCTTCCCATTTTTTCAACTCTTCACTGCACCTTTCCTATGGTGTAGTTTTATGTCTTTAACGGTGCTCACCATGGATAGCATTAATTAGGATTTCGAATCCAGCTTTTAACCATGTCTGCATTCTCTCATTTCAAACAGGAATGGGTAACATGTGGCTTCACATGACACATAGCATTCATGGCCCCTGGAACATCCCAGACTGCAATCAGTCCCCAAAAATTTAAAAATCAGGTGAGTCTGAAGAATAAGAATTTAAATCAAAGCATGCAGCCTCATTTTAGTGAAAAACATTTTTAAAACTGGAATTGAATTTCTCATAATTTCCAGTTTAAAAGTTTCAATTCTTTTGCTAGTGGTGCAGACTGCAACAGGTTAGGGGGTAGGACTGAACCCAGATGTGCCAATATTGTCTGCCCTGCCTTAAAGACTTACTATAGTTATCATCTTTGCTAAATTAATGCCACAAAGATAACAATAACCAGGGAAGTGGTGAAAGATAAAGAACATAGAATATGTTTTTCTAATCTTGGGAGAAGTTGCTAGCATTACATCTGTACTAAGCTATGGTATTTGACTTCAATGTATGTAAACAGTAAAGTTGATCAAGGGGGAAGGCGAAAAGATGCAATTTTCAAGCATGATGGGACAGCTTTCCAATTGTTTATATGCTATATTCTGCACTTCCACTACACTTTAGGTAGCCAGCCCTCCTATACAGGAAAGAATGATCAAGTAATAAGACAGGGAGTGAGTGAAGCATTTCAAAATAGTAGTGTAAGAAGCAACTAAGACTGTATTTTAGCTTCGTAAGAAACCTGCAAAGGTAGGTTAAGCTCAAAAACTGCAAATTTCTCAAAGCCAGGTGGAATTCAACCTTTTCCCAATTAGTGTATTCAACTGGGGAGCGGAGAAGACCAATCCATGAATGTTAAATAGGTGCCGCATGAAGTCACTCAACCAATGAACACGGAGGAAGAGGAGAAGTATGTGCATGTATGTGTGTGCCTTTAAGTCCCCTGTTGACATATGACATTGCTGTGAACTTCATAGGATTTTCTTAGGCAAGGAATACTCAGAGGTGGTTTGGAGAGTTCCCTCCTCTGAAATACAGTTTACAGCACCTGGTATTCATTGACAGTCTCCAATCCAAGTACTAACCGAAGCTGACCCTGCTTTAAAGCTTTCAAGATCAGACAGGATCCGCCCAACTAATAAATGAAGGTGAACTTCCAAGCTCACACATGCTCTTAAAAGTAAGCACAGAACTCATCCCTATTTTAAGTCATTAAGGAAAAGTCTATTTAAAAACAAAGATTCCCCATTAATACACTTAACTTTTAGTCCAGCTGGACAGAGCCAATTTGATGTTATAACCCATGAGGTATTATTATTCAAAGTAGGAAAGAGCTACACTAAGAGACATAAAGGTCTAGTTAAAAGGGATTTGCTGAAAGGTCTAGTTAAGAGGGGTTTGCTGAATGGAAATGAGGACTTCAAGGGGCAGAAATTCCTCAGGTAACAACCACGTACACTACTGTATATGTTGTTTTATGAGCAACCTGCACAAGGAAGCAGAAGCTTATTGATGAGATTTGATGACTATGCAAATCTAAGAAACACAGAAAATAATCAGAAAATTATGCAAAATGATTGGGTATACTCATGAATAATGGTTTTAGCTCTTTTATATGATTTACTTTTTCAGAAGCTAGCATTTTCTCCTTAATCTGGACACAGATATTATGGTCAAATGCTATACTTCATTGTTTTTATTTTGTTTTAACTTTTACAGAGAACTACATTGTATAAAGCTTCTAAAAACAGAGCAATAAATAAATGGAGTTCAGCATAATCAAGTGTAAGTATAGAATTCATATCTGGACACCAAAGGGGCATTCACACTATTTTTAAAAAAAACTCAATTCCCCCCCAACCTGGCATAACGCTACACAACGTGTGGCCTTTCCATTGAATCTGGTGTGAAAAGGGCACACAACATATGGCCCTATTTGCACCAGGCTTGAGGAATACCCCACTTAATTCGGGTTTTAGAAAACCATGGTTTTCTCCAGAGTTTGTTTGAAACTCTGAAGAAAGCTGCCGTGTGATTAATCCATCTGCTCTGGGGGTGTCGGGAGGAGAGGAAAGACAAGCACTGCCTGAGGCGCCGCCATTTTCCCCCTACTTGCCACCACTTTTCATTCCAAAGACAGAGCCCCAGCAGTAGTCATTATCTCTGAGGTCAGAACCCCAGTGAGCCCTGCCATTGTGAGTCTAGCTATTCTGGCTTCAGAGAGGATGACTACTACTGGTGCTTTGCTCTTCCAGCACACAATCATCCCTCCAAACACCGGGAAAAGCATAGCTGCCTGATCTGGCTTCAGAGAGGCAACTCTGGCAATGGTGATTGTGCACCGGAAAATCAAAGCCCCAGCAATAGTCGCCTTCTCAGAAGCCAGAACAGGCTGCTTACCCATAATGGCGGGGCAGGTGCACATTTTGTCTTCAGATTGGGTGAGTCCTGCTGGCACTTTGCTTTTCCTGGGTGATTGTGTGCTGGAAAAGCAAAGCACCAGCGGGAGTCGCCGGGTCTGAAGGCAGAACATGCGCCTGCTCCACCATCACTAGTAAGCTGCCCATTCTGGTTTCAGAGAGAGCAGCTACTGCTGAGCTTTTGCTGTCACAGAATTCAATCACCTTCTGTGAAAGCAAAGCCTCAGTGGTAGTTGCTCTCACTGAAGTCAGAAGAGGTGTTACCCACACCCACCCACACACACACACACACACACACGAGGATAGCTACCCATTCTGGCTCCAGAGAGGATACCACTGGGGCTTTGCTTTTCCAGCACACAATTGCCCCCTGACTCCCTGAAAAAGGAAGCCCCAGCAGTATCCACTCTCTCTGAAGCTGCTGACAGGAAGTAAACATCCAAATGCAGATTCAGGTTTTGGCCAGAGGTGTGGCACTTAAATCCAGGCCAGAGTAGCCCAAATTTCATGCACCGCAGCTCTGGGCCAAAGTAGTCTGAATTCCATCCAGATTTTTACCCCCCATGTGAATGATCCCCAAAATACAGACATATATATTAGAAAACTGACCAGAAAACTGGAAGCAACTGAGGAGCAGAGACACGTTGCTGAATGAGCAACGTACTCCAAGACAGAAAGTAATTTATTTTATTAAAATATTTTGAAAATATTTCTTTGTTGTTGTTAACTGCCTTCAAGTCAACTTTGACTTATGGCAAGCCTATGAATGAGAGACCTCCAAGTCACCCTAACCTCAACAGCCCTGCTCAGGTCTTGCAGACTCAAGGCCGCAGCTTTCTTGAGTCTATCCATCTGTAATCCATCTTTTCCTACTCACTTCTAACTTGCCAAGGATCATTGTCTTTTCTAGTGAGTCATGTCTTCTCATCATATGTTCAAGTACAACAGTCTCGGTTTAGCCATCGGCTTCCAGGGAGAGTTCAGGCTTGATTTGCTCTAGGACCCATTTATTTGTCTTTTTAGCAATCCACGGTATCCATAGAACTTTTCGCTAATACCACATTTCAAATGAGTTGATTTTCTTCTTATCAGCTTTCTTCACTGTCCAGATTCTACAACCATATATAGAAATTGGAAATACGATGGCATGAACAACCCTAATTTTTTAGTATTCAGTGATATATATCTTTATACTTCAGGATCTTGTCTAGTTCCTTCATAGCTGTCCTTCCAAGTCCTAGTCTTTTTCTATTTTCTTGACTGCAGTCTCCAGTCTGATTAACGACTGAGCCAAGGTATGGGAAATCTTGAACCATTTCAATCTCTTCATCATCTACTTTAAAGTTATGTGACTCATCTGTGTTCATTATTTTTGTTTTCTTAATGTTCAACTGTAAACCTACCTTTGCATTTTCTAGCCTGCCATACATCAGCAGATATCAGCATGGGGTACAATGAATGAAGTCACTTTAAAAACAGTCTCAAACACTTAAGCAAAGTAAACAGTTTAAGTCAAACAAAATAAACCTGGCAATCTGACAAACTGAGCTGACGGACCAAGCTGTGATCTCATTAGGTCCCTGGGTGAGCAGCCAGGTTTTAACTCAGCATTGAAATAAGGGCAAGTCAGAATCAGCCATACCTCTAAGAGATCACTACCACCAAGAAAGCCCTCTTCAAGAACTCCACATGATTTACTGCTCCCAGTGGTGGGACACAGAGGAGTTCTTTCCTCCACAGCAGATATTTATGTTTGAGCATAGAGATATTGGTTATGGTGCTCCCTTCGATATTGAAACCCCCAATCATTTAAGTCTCTGAATGTTGTTGCCAACTTCCTGAACACTGAAAGTTCAGGAACAGCAGAGGCGGTTCCCATTTATCTTGAAAATATTTGTTCTCTGGGAAGAAGATGGGGTGAGAGCAAATTCATATATAAGAAAAATTCTTTCCCATGCAAGGTTTGCATCTGACCAAAGCCCTGTGATTTAATATTTAACTAAACTGGCTTTTTTCAGAACACCCAGCTCAATCACTTTGCACAAAACTTTGGGATTTGTAAATGAGTTGTTGAATACCACAAAATGTCCTAAATTGACATGTTTAAACAAGAAAGATACTTTCAGGGTGAAAATACATACTTGCTCAGTACAGAAGATGTAATTTACACATTAGAAATGCCATATTGTTCCAGTAGTATGGGGTCTGAAGGTGTGTGGTACAGCAACAAGGGGCAAACCTAGGCAAGTCTGGCTTTAATCTGTGTCTGTACAGGAGACCATCTGGGAACCCTGGCATATACCCACTTGATTTCTGTGATGATAGGTGTATAAATGGGCTACATTTTAAAAAGTAATTAAATTATATACCTACACATGTAAATCTAGGCAAAGGGAATATTTGTTTAACATTTGAGAAGAGATCCAAGAGAACAATGTAGTTTGGGGAAGAAATGTTTCATCTATTCCAAAACTGCATCTAAAATCCACAGGGAGGTGGACTACACAACATTGGAAATGAGCAGACAGAGACAGGATTAAGTACTTTCTTTTCCATGATTCTCCCTCCACTCTAAAGTGTTTCCTTCCCAAATGGCTTTTTAAAGCAAAGCAACAGATGAATAGGCTATGTCAGTGCTATATTTGCATATGATGTGATTTCTCAGCCTAAGGTGTTGCCATAAAAGTTACATTTAAAATACTGAAATATACAAGGAAGGTAGAAATTGAGACTGACAACCTGAGTGTGCTTGCATCTATAGGAAATATATTTCAAAAAAGGGAGAAGGAAAGGAAGGCTCATCTACACTGGTCACTTAATCCAGAGACAGCCTGACTGCTCCAGACTTATGCTCCGTACGGCCCTGGATAGAACATGATGGTGGCAACACGTATCAGGATGAATCCAGCATGATGGCACATTGTTGTCCACATGAGCAAGCCAGGCCAACACTGCATTGGCCTGTCCCCTGTTTTTGGAGCCACCACCATCACCTCACCAGCCAACCAGCTCTCCACAAGAGCCTGGCTGGTGGTGTCACTTCTGCTGAGGTTAGAACAGGGCACCCAGACATAAAATCAACAAGAAGGGGATCAATCTACCCTCTCCTCGTTGATCGCACAGGCACCCCTTTCTGACCTCAGTAGAAGCAACGCTGCTGCAGGAAACTGCTTGGCCAGTGATGTAGTAGCAGCAGCTGTGACAGAGATCCATCCCTTTCCCTGTGCTGTTCAGCACAAGGTGAAGGAGATGGTGCAGTGTTTGTGTGTGAACAACCGGATTGTACCAAATCAAACCTGATCCAGCTCTCCAGACAACTCAGAACATGAGCAAACTCAGAAACTGAGTTTCTAGGAAACCCCAGAGTTTTCCCCAACTTTGCTTAGTTCAGAAGAACTTTTCCCAATGTTGCTTAGTTCAGAGCAAAGTTGGGTTAAGGGCAAAAGAACGGGGGTCCTCCCCAGAAGCAGCTGTACAGTAGCACCCCAGCATCTGCAGGGGATTTGTTCCGGGCGCCACTGCAAATAGTGACATCCATGGATAATAGCAAACACTCTTGCCACCGCCACCACTGGACGCCCCCACACACAGAGAAGGGAGAAAGGAGGTGAGCTCCTTCCTCCCTCCCTTCCCTGGCCACCCCCCACCATCTCCCCCACACTGACGGAACACTCCTGGGGGAAGGGAGAGGGGAGGTGAGCTCACCTCCCCCCTCCCTCCCCCTGCCAGCTCTGCTACACTGCCAGAACCTGTGCCACTGCAACTGTCCCGGGGAAGGGAGGGGAGTGAGCTTGCCTCCTCCCTTCCTCCCCCACCCAACCTCCCACCATCGCGATCCACGGATAATTGAATCAGCGGATGGCAAATCAGCTGATGCGGGGGTGCTACTGTACATTGACCAGACTACCAGCACCAGATTTGGGGTGAGTCCACATTTTTTTGCCAGTACTGTATAGACAAGCCTAGAGAGACTATTTGTCTGGTACAACTTAACTTCTCTCTTACAAGGCCATGAGCCTCAGGCATCTAAACACTGTTTCGATTCATCATCAATCTACTGTAGTTTTGTCATTATAAGATTTAATATTCTTCAATGACCTACCTGGAAGAATTTTTCTTTTCTCTTTCTTTCTTGTTATCTTTTTATGAAGTCTTTTGCCAACTTTGGATTTACATTCCAATCATTTCCTAAATCATTTTGGTTTTCTTCTCCAGTCAACAAACAATCAGAATAATTAATTCTAATCGGCCTCTGGCTCAAAAAACAAGCTTTACTCACTAATCTGAGCACAAAGACTTTCAGTCTTATAAAGAGAGATCTGTCCATATTTTTAAAAGGCAGCTTAATAAGCTTCTGTTTGCTTTTCAGTGATTTCAAAATTTTATCCTTCTCACACCATAGTCAAACCTGTTTGTTTGACTAACCAATGATCAAACTATTGATTTTAATTTATTTATTATTTATTTATACTCTAGTGCTTTGTTATTGACCAGTCCAAGCAACATGCCTGAGCTTTATTCTGCTTTCTATAGTAAAAATATATTAATTAAAAAATACCTAAAATAGAAGTGCAACCTCCTCACTCCAAGTGACCAAACGTTTAAAAACCATCTTATGGCATCCTATGAAACCAAATGTCTGTCTACAGTCATTAAACAGTATTCAAAGACATAGCTGTGTTAATCTGTTTCAGCATAAAAAGATATAAAGGAATCCTGAAACACCTTTCAGAATGAGAAAAGAAGTTTCTACCAGATGTTGTTGTGGACTCCAGTTTTGTGGATTGAAATCTATAAAAACGTATGCTAAATACTTATCTTTCTTTCATAGGACATTATCACACCGGTCTGTTGTCCTGCAGCAATCATGCTAGTTTAATTACAGAAGCATACTGGTTTTGCATCAATATTTATCACACCTTTCCACATTAGCACTGTTTTGGTGATCCATGGTTGCACAATCTGCTTTCAGCAGCACCACCACCACAACTCCGCCTTCTGACCTCTGCTTGTCATTCTTGCTTCCCTGGTGAGGGAGGACTGCCATTCCTTCTTTGGCAGAGGGAAGAAGGGAGAAACTGCCCCTCTGTGCCCGCCAAAGAAAGAATGGGAGTTGTTCCTTGTGGGGAGATGTCTGTCATTCTTTCTTTGTGGTGGAGCCAACTGCACCTCTCTGTGCTCACCAAAGAAAGAATGAGAGTCATTCCTCACAGGGAAATGTCTGTCATTCTTTCTTGGGGTGGGGCAGGAGCCCGCTGCACCCCTCTGCACTCACCAAAGCAAAAATGAGAGTTGCTCCTCGCAGGAAAACATCTGTCATTCTTTCTTTGGGGGAAAGCCAGTTGCACCTCTCTGTGCCTGCCAAAGAAGGAATGACAGTCATCCTTCACCCAGAACAGTCTCCCTGGTGAGGGAAGACTATCATTCCTTCTTTGGGGGGGGCTGTTAGGGAGCCCTGGTGGTGCAGTGGTTAAATGCCAGTACTGCAAGTCACCACGTTGTAAGTTCGATCCCAGAGGGCTCCAAGGTTCACTCAGCCTTCCATCCTTTTGTAGGTCGGTAAAATGAGTACCCGACTGGTGGGGGAAATTAGCTAACACACATTGGAAATGGCTCAATGCGGTGTAGGTAGGTAAATTGCTATTGCTTAAACAATTTGTAAGCCGCTCTGGGAGCCTTTGTGGCTGAAGAGCGGGGTATAAATACCTAAATAAATAAATAAATAAATAAAATTGTGTGCCTTTCTCTTCTCTGTCTCTCTCTCTCTCTCTCTCTATCTTTTCTTTTCTTTTTTTGCAAAAATAATTTTGTTTTATTTATTTATTTTTAAATAGCAAAAATAATAATTAAAAAACAGGCACAGAGTAGAATAGCAAGGGGGGGAGAGAGGAGAGGAGAAAAGAAGGAGAATCACACTCCCTCATGCCACGTGACTTCTGTCATCTTGCTACTGCCACAGAAGGGATCTTTTGCACAAAGGGAAATACAGGCATAGCAGGGGTATTGAGAGCCATTGACAGGTTTTCCCTGTCAATGAAGAGGCGTGCTATAGAAACAACTGGAGCGCAAACCAGCAAAAGGATAGACATGGCATTGTACAATAAGTATGGGCCAAATTCGCTAATACCTTCCTGTAATTCCAGAATAGTCTCATGTGAAAATCTCTTTAGTCTCATAGGGGCTACAGGATTCTTTTTTAAGGTTTAATGGTCAACAACCAGGGGGGCTGATTTACACTACGTGTTGGTTGAACTCTGCAAAAAGAACCCACTGCTGGAGGAAAGGGGAGAAGCCATTTTTGCCAGTCCCCACTTCAAGCCCCTCTACTTTCCAAAAGTTGCTCCAGTAATTCAAGGGGCATGCCAGAGCAGCACAGGAGGAGACACTGAGGGAAGAGGGAATTTTTTAAAATTACCTGGTTCTATCCTTCTTCATAAAGAGCCTCTGCTGGATCTCTAGCTATTCCATGAAAGGAAGGGCAGTCCTTGACCCAATCCAGAACACTTATTCAAAAACAATTATTCTCTGTTTTCTACACATTTGAACACATCTAGTTCAACTGGAGCATCTGCAATTGGGGCATCTTGCTGGAGACTCAAGTTTCTCATTTAGAAATCAAACACAAAAGATGTTGTTTAAATAGTTTTTGTTTTTCATCTCCTTTAGAAAAAGAGAACTGTTCAGATGGGACTTACATAAATGGGGAAAGGGGGAATAATCCAAAAATATTGTCATATAAAAGCATTCAAAGCCTTTTAAGTCAGCTTAAAATGATGACAAGTAATGTAACATACAAGGAGTTTGCTTGCTTGCTTGCTTGCTTGCTTGCTTGCTTATATCCTGCCTTTCTTGCAAAACTGGCACTCAGGGTGGCTAAAAATAAAATCCAAATAAAAACAAAAAGACAACTATATATGAAAGCAGATTTTTTAAAAAGCACAAAACTATTCAATAAGGTGAAATAACAGTACCCAAGTAATTATAACCTTGCCCTGAACCTGTCTAAGGAAAAAGAGTTTGCCTACCAGCAGAAAGCAAAGAGAGAGGAAGACAGCCTAGGCTTCCTCAGCAGGGAGTTCCTAAGCTGGACGGCTGCAGGCTCTGGAACTGGTTTTCAGTGCCAAAACTTGAAGGGCGCTTACAGATATATCATTCCTGGTTACCACTTGTTTTGTTCAATTTCAAGCAACTCCATTTAGATAGAAAAATCATTTTGTTGTTGCTATTATTAAACAACTAGGACTCAGAAAGGAACATTATATTGATCTACTGAAGTTCACCTAGAGCAAGAGTGGGCAACGTTAAGGAGGTACCCTATAACTCCCCACGGCGGGGGTGTCATACCAGCACTCCCAACATGACTAGATTCATTTTCTGCTGTTGTTGGTATTTGGGGAAATTTTATGAATTGTGGGGGCAAAACTGCTAGAATCTGATTTTGAGGAATTGTTAATCATGGGTGACTGGAATGGGGTGGTAGATCCATTTCTTGACAGAACAACAGATACACAAGGGAAGAAAAAACATGGGAAGCTACCAAAAGAATATATGGAAATGATTGGTAATTTATCACTAGTGGACACATGGAGAATGAAACATGGTCAAGAAAAAGAATTTACATATTTTTCAGAAAGACACCATTCCTGGTCACGTATTGACATGATTTTTGCATCTAAAAGCATGATCCATAGAATTAAAAACATAGAAGTAAAAAATAGACTATTATCTGATCACTGCCCAATAATATTGACACTAAGAAATAATAGAATAGAATTTTCGTGGAAATTAAAAGACTATCTTTTTAAAAATGAAGACGTTATTCATAAAGCGAAAGAAACCCTTAAGTATTTTTTTGAAGAGAATACAAAAGATGAAACAGCACCAGAGATAATCTGGGACGCAAGTAAGGCGGTGATTAGAGGTTTTTTTATACAGAAAGAAATAGAGCAAAAAAGATTAAGAAAAGAAAAAGAGAAACGACTGATAGAAGAGATTGAGAAAAGAGAACAAGAACTGAAGATAAATCCTAAAGATAGAAGGCTGATTAACGAGATTAGCATATTACAAAATCAAATAGACATAGAAACAACTATAGAGCTGGGGGGAAAAACTAAGATATACCAAACAAAAATATTTTGAAAGTGCAAATAAACCTGGAAAGTGGCTTGCCTATAAGGTAAGAAAGGAAAGAGAGAAGAAAATAATATCAGAAATAAAAATGGATAATGATTCATATAGAAAACAAACTGAAATAAAGAAGCTCTTCCATAGTTATTTTGATAAATTATTTACGGAATCAAAACCGTAAATGTACCACAAATAACAGAAGAACAGAGAAAAAAATTGAATGAACCGATATCTAAAGAGGAAATTATGAAAGCAATACAGAAAATGCAACTTGGTAAGGCACCAGGATCGGATGGGCTTTCAGTATTATATTACAAAACATTCTATGAAGAACTATTAGATCCTTTAAGCTCAATAATGAGTAACATTCAAAATGGGAAGAAACCTAGTTCATGGGGGGAAGCAAATATAACACTAATTTTGAAGGAAGATAAAGACCCTAAAGAACTAAAAAGTTATAGACCAATCTCCCTCTTAAACCATGATTACAAGGTATTTACAACTATTCTGGCAGAAAGATTAAAATAAATTTTGAAAATTTGGATACATGAAGACCAAAACGGCTTCTTGCCCAAGAAACACATGAGAAATAATATCAGAATAGTACTGGATATATTAGAATATTATGAAGTAAATAACCACAAAATGCTAAGTCTAGTATTTATAGATGCTGAAAAAGCCTTTGACAACTTAAATTGGTACTTCATGATAGAAGTGTTGAAAAAGATGAAATTAGGAGAGAGACTTATTAATTGGATTCAAACTTTATATAAGAATCAAATAGCTAGAATAGTTGTAAACTGAGAAAAATCTCAAAAGCTGAATATTTCTAAAGGAACAAGGCAGGGGTGCCCACTGTCTCCATTACTTTTTATTATAGTTTTGGAAATTTTGAATAGGAAGATTAGAGCAGACAGATTGATAAAAGGGGTAACGATTAGGAATTATGATTACAAGATATGGGCTTTTGCAGATGATTTAGTAATTTGTCTGGAGAACCCTAAGGATAATATAGAAAAATTATTAGAAATATTAGATGAATTTGGAGAGCTAGCAGAGTTCAAAGTGAATAGAGAAAAGACCTCTATGATTACAAAAAATATGTCAAATGAAGAAGAAGAAGAAATAATGAAAATATCCAATTTTAATATAGTATGAAAGGTGAGATATTTGGGGATTACCCTGACAAAAAACAACACGGAGTTATTTACCAATAATTAAAGGATGGAACCAGATAGTAAAAGATTTACATCAATGGAAGAATTAAAATTATCATTATTAGGATGGATTTCATTAGTGAAGATGAATATTCTGCCTAAAATGATGTTCTGGTTCCAGAACAAACCAATTAATTAATTAATGAAGACCCTTTTAAAATCTGGAATAAGGAATTATCAAAGTTTATTTGGCAGGGGAAAAAACCAAGAATACGATGGAAAACACTACATGAGAAGGACAGAGGAGGTTTACAGGTATCAAACCTGAAATTATATTATTATGCATGCGGCTTATTATGGATTAAGAATTGGATAAATCTAGATGACATTAAGCTTCTAGCGCTAGAGGGATTTAATAATAGGTTTGGGTGGCACGCTTACTTAATATATAACAGGACAGAGATGAATAAGGACTTTAAACACCATTTTGTAAAGAGAGCACTATTATTGGCATGGAAAAAATGTGGACAAAAAAATTCTAGAAAGATCCCTTTGTGGACATCCACACATGAAGCTTTTCATATGAGGGAGAACCTATGTAGGAATAAATGGCTAACGTATAAAGACATTTTGAAAGTACAAGGAGATCAGTGGAAGATAAAAACTAGAGAAGAATTAGAGGAAGAAGATATGCTATGTCACTGGTTCCTGTACAGACAATTAAGAGAAAGATTTCTACAAGATATGAAACTAGAAGGGATTGAAAGAAACTACACGGAATTAGATGAAATATTGGTAAAGGGGAGGGAGAAAGAAATCTCAAAATTGTATAATTTGTTGTTAAAACTAGACATGGAAGAGAAAACAATCAAGGATAATATGATCAAATGGGCTCAAGATATGGGGTTCTCACCTATGTTATATCAATGGAATAAATCTTGGAACAGAAATTTGAAATTTACTAAATGTTTTGATCTGAGGGAAAATTATTATAAGATGCTTTATCGATGGCATTTGATGCCACATAAAATTGCCAAAATGTATAAAACAAAAAATGATAAATGTTGGAAATGTAGGAAGAGGTACGTTCTACCATATGTGGTGGCAATGCCTTAAAGCAAGAAAATTCTGGGGGAAAATTCATAGAATGATATTTAAATTAACAAACACAGATATAGCTATGAGATCAGAACTTTATCCGTTAAATATGCTTGATGGTTTGGATAGACAAACAGAAAAAGAATACAGGAGAGTGATATTATATATGATAACTACAGCCAGGGTGGTATATGCAAAATACTGGAAGAACTCAGAAATACTATCAGAAGAAGAATGGCTGCAGAAATTACATGGAATAGCAGTATTAGATAAACTAACACTCCTTCTGGAAGACAAAACCGAAAATAAGTTTAGGGAAGAATGGAGATGCTTATTGCCAATATGGGAGGAAAAATGGGGAAAAGAAGCTACAATGGCATTCTAAAAAAATTTTTTTAAAAAAGTTAGTTTACTAAATATAAGAATAAATACCGACACATAGGATAACTGGAGGAAAATAATATTAGCTGGTAGAATAAAGTTAGATAGTGTAATTAAAAGAAGCTGAGTAAGAGCCTATTTACAGTATTACCAGACTCAAAAAGAAGGAAATTATGGAAGCATAACTTGATATGTGTATATGTATGTATATGTATATGTATGGGTGGATATATTTATGTATGTGTTGAATGATGTAAGTGTGTTCTTAATAATGGAAAATGTAATAAAAAAAGAAGAAAAAGGGAAAAACAGAAATAATTACTCCCAAGTATTCTGCTTTTTAAACTATTTTGTAGTCAGAGATATTTTAACAATTAATCTTCTTCTTTCTTAAGTTTTTGGATATCATTACTGTTTTTTCTTTATTTTAAATCCTGCATATTTTCCAAATTCTTGCAATGATACTTTTAATGGATCAATACTTTGCATAGGATTTTCTAATGTCATCAGCAAAGGCTTCAACTTTATGTTTGTTCCTTCAATTTTACTCCTTGAATTCTGTGATCTTTTCAAATATTTTTGTTTAGGATTTCCAATATGAGAATGAAGAGTAAGGGTAACCTTTTTCAAATCTTGCTGAGAAAGACTTGAAGGTACACAACAACCATATAAAAAAAACAGAGAGCCAGCATGGTGTAGTGGTTTAAGCACTGGACAATGATTTTGGCGACAAGGGTTGAAATCCCCACTTTGGCGATGGAAACCTGCTAGGTGACCTTGGGCAAGTCTCAGCCTCAGAGGAAGAAAGGTGGAGGCAAATCCCCTCTGAATAAATCTTGCCAAGAAAACTGTGTGATAGATTTGCCTTAGAGTCACCATAAGTCAGAAACAATTTGAAGGCACAAACAACAACAATGTAATAATGTAAACTATTTATGTAATGTAACCTATTTTATATATATGTCAATAAATACCAACATGTTTTTAACTTTAAAAAAAAAAAACTTCCCCAGTGAAGTGCCACCCTTCACTTGGCCAGTCTGAAAAATAGCCCACTTCTGCATTACATACAAATAACAAAGACGTTCTATTACTACCACCACACCATTTACTCATTTTTCTCATGTACTTATTTCTTCTCATTTACTAGTTATGAACTGGAATCTTTCCAGAGAGAATAGCATGGTACTTTGTGTTTAAATCACAATGGATGAGCATCAAGGTGAAGGTTTGCACAGATCTCCTAGGTACCTAGTGGTCCAAATATTAGTTTATTCAGGTTTAGAACTGGCCCCTGGCACCAGGCTAACACATCTTCGTTATTTTCATGCTTTGGTTCTTCTGTGCTTTAAAATGGAATGTCCGCATTTGTTGCCATTCACTTTCTCCTAGATGTTTAATCACACTGTTTCTCTACCTCCTGCTTTGCTCAGGTGCTTTACTTACCACCAAGCTGTTCTAACAAATATATAATATTTAGCTTCACAGGAAGAGGAGACATCCTGTGATTAGAAGCAGGGGAGCCCCTGGAGGTACAATATGAAGACTAAGAATGCAAGTGAAACTTGTCTTGCATATGAAAGAACTATGAAATTGAACGTATCAGGTGCAGAAACAATTGAAAAAGCTGAAGTCATGAAAGCAGGTTTAAATCAAAACTGCAGGTCAGGAGAGAAAATTAAATCTTTGAATCAGTACAATGAATTACAAATTCAAGAAAATTAAGTCATTTAAGGAAAATGTTATATCAATCGCACCAGAATATTGCAAGTAGTCATTCTTTACTGAGGAACAAAATGGGCTGCAAGACAATCTATAACTATCATGACCAGGTTTTCCCAACTTTTAGCACACCAGATGTTTTGGCCTAAAATTCCATTATCCCTATTCACTGACCCAGCGAGAAGAGTAGTAGCCTATGACATGTGAAGGGCACCAAGTTGGGGACGGCAGACCTTGACTGTCCCACACTAGTTTTTCCACACAGTTGCCACGTATTTGTGTTCAGCTTGGTTTATCAGCTCATTCTGTGGTAGATGTGACTGTGAGCAGAATTTTCCCTTTAAAAGGACATAGATAGTATTCATCGATACTCTGTGCCAACCAGGTTACTCTTTTATGAAGCCACTAATGCTCCAAACTAATGCTGCAAAGCACTGTTTTCCTGATTAATTAAGTATGCATTAGAGTTCCCTAACTGGCAAAGCCTACTACAAAAAGTGTCAAAAGGATATGGCATATAGGCGAGAGGGAGAAAGTGAGGTGTGCTTGTTAGGCTGAGCTTCCCTTCTTCAAATGCTGTTAAAAGTTATCAACATGTTTTCAGATCACACCACTGTCTTAATCCCAGAGGAATGCTATTATGAACAACCATTAAAAAGCAACAAAAAGGAAGAAAGAGGAAGAACCCTGATGCTGAAAATCCAATAAGCATAGGCACAAATTCAAGATATATTTTTACAACTTCAAAACATGTTGCAGATACGGTTGTTCAATAACTACGCGTTCACAGTTCATCTCTTCTGCTCTACATAAATTGAGACAACTGAAATATTATTATTTATAATGTTTAAAACCTGACAGAGGAATAACTCAGAAGGACATCTCACACCAGAGAGTATGAACTGGATTTAAATCCCGGAGTATGACTCATCTCAGAGGTTTAAATTAGATTATCTGCTAACAAGACGTAGCAGCATTAAAAAGGGTGACTGCCTTCAGGAAAATTAAAAGGGGTTGCTCCCAGTGGCATAGCTTTGACTTTAAAATGATTTGAATGGCAGTCCTTTGTCTCCGTTCGCCCTCCCACTTCTACACCAGAAAACAAACAATTGAATATTTTCTTTGGTAGCACCAAACTTTGCTTCAGTATACCATGCAAAATGAATCCTATGAAAGAAACCAATATTTTTAACCCAATTTGAGATCGCAAGGTTTCAAGAAACCAAGACTTACTTTATCGACAAACTACTTCACCAAAACTTTACATTCAACAATAATCAGCACATGGGGGGTATATTATTTATTTTAATTAAATCATTCAGGGGAATGGCAGCAGCAACAGTTTTGTGGAACATTTGATAGTGGCAGAATCTATATCAGGAAAGGAGAATACCAGTATATTGTTCTCCGGATGTTGTTGGGTCGCAATTCTCAAGAGTGTGGAGAACACAGTTACCCCACTGTGAGCTTTTTGCAAAATTTCCTGTTATGCAAGGGTTTCATGCCATCTTTTGCTATTTAATCTTTTAAAACGTGAGCGTGTGTGTGTGTGTATGTGTGTGTGTGTGAAAATTACCTTTGTTGTGTCTGACCTGAACAGAGAAGACACAAATATGGCCACAAAAGCTGCAGGGTAAACATCCATACAGTCTGTGGGTCAGACTAGTGAATTATGGGACAAACTGCTGAAGTAATCCTTTGCAGAGAGGGATAAGGTTTTAAGGCAGCTTATCCTATGCCTCAGTGAGTCTTTCTTCTGAGGAGACATGCCTAGGTTTGTGCTGTTAGTAGCAAATAGTAGTCCAGATCAATACAATTATGAAGTATTTGCTTTTCTTCATGGGCTCAAGAAATTAATAATTAGGGCAACAACTGGTAAGAGTTAAAGTACAGTATCTTAGGTTATATGGTACCAAATCTTGCTGAAGGCTTGTCATTTTACTGAAGAAAATGATGGTAACTGAAATAAAGTTATATCAGTAATTTTCTGTCTGCTTTCTTTCTTATTTTAGTAACTTTCTGTCTGCATCATATAAGCCCCCGCATAACCCGACTAACCTGCCTGCATGTGAACAACACATTTGTGGATATCCCATTTAAGTAAGCCATTAAGATTTTAGAAGAACCTTCCATCCCTTCCCTTTGGACCTAACAAACAACTAGAATGGCTACAGAAGATACAAGGATCTGAGTTAAACAAAATCTTTGTGAGCAGAACAAAACTGTTGGGATTTATCTAGCACTTGCAATTTTCAGATAACCTTTTTTCTTTTAAGGGATCTTAAATTAAGCTCAAACATCCAGTACTTATTTCTATCACTAACATTTTGTTCCTCAT
Source organism: Gambelia wislizenii (assembly GCA_030847615.1). NCBI lineage: Eukaryota > Metazoa > Chordata > Lepidosauria > Squamata > Crotaphytidae > Gambelia > Gambelia wislizenii. The sequence goes on along the minus strand of JAUMIR010000003.1, from coordinate 200,154,285 downwards.
AAAGCACTTGTCTTCCACCCACCTTCCACTCCCAACGTTCTTCACTCTTTTCATCTACTGAATATGTGGTCTGGATTCTAAATGTGAGAAGTTTTTTTTTAAGTCACTCCCAGATCCTCCTGAGTCCAAAAACCCTCCACAACTGTTACATAATCTGCCAGGTGCTTGCAATCTGGCAGAAGCCTAATTAATTCATCCAGATGCTGCAGCACAGATTACTCCGGATCATCTGGGAGACAGTATTCCGTGCATTGCAAAAACCAGTAGCAACTATTAATGAAATACATTTTAATTGTAAGGGTCTTTGGTGCATTCAAACTCACAGCTTCCCAAGTCACAGAATCCAAGATAATTTTTCCTTATGCAGTGCATCCCTTCTCTCAGTTACTGGCTTGTGGAGGGGGAGAAAGCTAACACAAAGTGTGCTTATCATTGTTTTGTTTACGCTAGTAGTTCAGTGATTTGGTGGCGACACATACTAGACTTCAGTGCAAAATGAAAACTTTTTGCCTATCCTGGTCTCCCTAAAATTTGATCATATTTAAATTTCCAACTACAAAATCCAGAGATAAAAATGTCAGGCACTGGCTGAAAGATACACCTGCATGGATGTAGCCTTTAAATGGTAACATTTGTCATTTTGTAGCTGATTACACAGCCTGGAGAAGAGAGATGTTCTATGTGCACACCCCCTTGTTAAATATTTATAGAGGGTTTTCTCTGTCCTCACCATGCTCATATGCAAACTGCTACAAAGGTCCTTCAACAAATGGTATATCACTGACAATAATACTACCAATTTTGAATAGTCCAAACCCAGTAACTGAACTCTGGGAAATCACCCTAAGAATACCATACCTACTATCATATCACAGCACGTCTACTACTGATTTTGTTTGGTCTTGCAACTATTAGGCTACATTTCAAGTATCTCTACAGATAAGCACTCCGTTCTCTTTAGTATTTCTTTCTTTAGTATTTCCTTGCCATACTTTGATTTACAATACCTAGGTACTTGGGCTAGGGGACTACTTTTATCATCAAAAGTATTTAACATCAAGCCATTTTCACCACTGGAGTGGGAAATGTTCTTATGAACAAGACAGAGGATACAAAATAGCGGCCAGTGGGCCCTTGATCTCATATCTCTACATGGAGAAAGCCACACTTTGAGAATGCCAAAGATCAACATGCACTAATTCCATATTTATGGAATTGTCTTTGTTGCAACAGTAGAATCAGCTTTGATGTTGTTCCAACAGCAGTGAGGGAAGGGTGCCAAGTGAGACAGAGATCCACTGGATCCCAAGCCCTCCTGTTGTTCTACCGTGCTCTTGAAAAGCAAGGTGAAACATGCCAGCTGTGAAGCTATTGTAATTATGTTCCCTTAATTGCCCCCATATCAACTTCAGCCATGGCAGCCATGATTCTAGTAGGGCTTTGGAAGAGAGAGTCCCTGAGCTGTTGATTCTCCTTCCCCTGCAGCCACAGAATTGCTCTGCCTATCTATTCAAAAACTCAGATGAACGTTGTGGTACAGTCTTCAAATGATCCACAGCCTCTGAAACTGCACATGGGGAGCTGTGTATCTCAATTCACTCTCTCATCTGTTGTTTCCCTGTACATCTAAAACAGAGAGTCTGTTCAGCCTTGCCTTCTTCCTGTCATGCACTGACTTTCTACATGCATGGAGATGGTGATATGGTACTTAAAAGGCAATCTACTTTGTGAACATTAGCATGGCTCTTTGGTTTATAGAAGGACAAGGCTATTTGATGCTTGCCAAACTGGTGAGATTCAGGGCAAAATAACACATGACGTTCCTGGAGTTAGAATCATAGAATTGGAAGAGACCACAAGGGTCATCTAGCCCAACGCACTGCCATGCAGGAATACCCAATCAAAGCACTCCCAACAGATGGCCATCCAGCCTCTGTTTAAAAATCCATTCATCCCATTCAACTTGCCCTATGCTTCTGTGTAGCACTAAAGCCACAGAAATACATAACTCAACAGAGTGCCGTTATCTTCAGTGGCAGTTCCATGCCCTATGCAACTTACAGTCCCACCCTCAATAAGCAACACTAGAGTAAAGATTAATTTAACTATGCAAATAGATAGTAAACACACAAAAACCCTTAGTGTAATATTTACTGATCTTAGCCTACTCCTAGCCAGCTTCATAAAAGTTACGAACAAAATCTTAAGAATTATCATCTAATAGGTGCATGTGTAAGTAAGCTATTTAAACTTGGAACAAAAGCTATTATGATACTAATAGCTGTAAAAGAACTACTCCCATAAAAATGATTCAATATCACACCCTGATAAGGCTTAAAATACACAGAACCATTGTTTTATTGTTTTATGAAAAAACATTTAAGGTGTTCTCCTCTTTAAACATGTGGCAGCCAAACAGGTTTAATTGCCACACCTCTTACTTCAACCTACTAACTGTTCCTCGTTTACACCCAAAAATAATATTTAGAGTGTTATGTGGTTGTTCAAGATCTTTGTGACTGATGCAACTCTGCTGTACTTTCTATCTTCTCAAGCTGTGACTCTTTTTACTGACTTATTGGGAGAAAGCTTTTTTATTATTTTGAAACTCAAATAAAAATAGACAACAAACAATTCTCCCAAAGTTATCATGCACATGGCAAACATGAAGCATAAACAAATCATAGGCTCATGAGTACTGAGAAGTGATCTAGAGTGAGCATAATCGCACAAACTGCCAAGCTTCCAACATATCCGCTCATACCACTTTGTACTCATTTTCTTCACATGAAAATGTGCATTTGTTGTTGTTCTTTAAGATACTAAAATCCATCCAGTTTTCAAAAAAAGAGAGCTCAGTAATTCACCCTGGACAGACATAACACTTCAGTCTTCTGGCATTGTGCCCAAATGCTTATGCCAATGACGGATGACAACATCAATGAAATATTTTAACACGAAGCCTTGCCTTGTAAACGGCCCGTATGATCTGTCAAAAATACTACCTGCTATAAAAATTAAAGGCCTTCAGACCAGTATTTCTTGTTTAAACATGCTACCAGCTGAGCAGAGTCACTTGCATGAACAAGCATAGATTCATGAACACTGTCAAGAGCAGTCTTGCCATTCAGTTCATCGAATGGTAATTTAATACCCCCAGTTATCACCATACTAATTTTCAGCATGCTGAAATATCATATTCATTCAGTACACTGCCATTTTGAAACATCTGAGTTTATTTATTTATTTTACATAAATGCCTTGGCTTGGGGGACTGTGGGACTTGTAATACAAAAAGTAACTTTTCTAAGCTCTGTTCAAAGCACATTAATATTCACACTCTGCAATGGCAATTTGTCACATCAGAACAGTTAGCATTTTATTCTGGAAAATAATTCTGTATTTTAAAGTCCTACTCATATACGTTTGTCTTTCCTATGGGTGTTGCATGAATATATGAAGCTAAGACTAAATTAGATCATTGATCTGCTGAGGTTAATACTATCAACTGTGGCTAATAGTTGCTCTCCTCCATTGTCCCAAGGCAGGGTTTTTTTCCCTATGGTTCTTCTCAGACCTACCACCAGACATTCTTATGTTCAAAAACACAAAGGTCATACTTCAGAAATGCAATCTAAGCAATGCCCACTCACACGCCTATTGGCTGTTTAATCCAAATTCCTGTACAAGATATACACAGCTTTTCTGACACCACAACTACACACATTTTTTTAGTACTGTCTTTTGGGGTTCCAGTGTGTCTATCACACATGGTACTCCGACCAGACAATGAAAGGTTAGTAGGGCAACAGCTGTCCTATAAGCTTGCACCACAGGAAATACAAATAGGTAATACAAACCAAAACTATCATGACAGAAAACAATCCTAAACTCAAATTTCAGCCCAAACTCCCCCCCCCCAAAAAAAGAAAAAAGCACTCACAGATGGGTTTTATACCCACTGTCTTCAAAACAAGGCCAACTGAATTGACCTTCCTCCAATATGCACAAAATTACAATCTACGTCTGCTACCTTTTCCAGTTCAGAATCTAAAGATATAGTGTGTCCCATCACAAACCTCTCAGTGGAAAGCAGGTCACTTAGACTAAGAGAATGCCAAGGGAATGTTTTACTTACATGTGATGAATGACATAAGACTACATTCTCAGTAAAGCATTATATAAGCCAAGAATTCCTATTTCAAGTGCTAAAAAATTGACATTAAAAATAGTGAAAAGAAATCTTTGTTGCTCTCCCCACTCCCATCACACAAATTAGTTGTAAAGCTAGAACAGGATAAAATAGCTCATGCTGCCCTCTTGTGCTAAACTAACAAAAAGCTAAGAAAAAGGGAAGCATTATTTATTTATTCAAGTGAACAGATGACAAAAGGTCACACAAAATGCCTGTTAAAATGAATAAACCTTGCACTTAATGTGGTAGTGTTGTAAAGGAGATCACCTAGTATAGCATGAAACATTTATTAACCATTTTCCAAGATGTCAGTAATATACATAAGAGGGGTACACATTTTCTATCAAGCCTATTCTTATATATTTACCAGAATACGGAAAAGTTATTTTATGGACTATAACTCCCAGAATCCCCCCCTCCACCATCATGGTCATGATGACCGGGTGGGTTTTGAAAGTTGTAGTCCAAAAAAGTAAGTTTTCTAAGTTCTGGCCTAACCATGATTTCTTGCCCTAGCCACGGTAGTAACAATAACTGAGCAGCAACACAGCTATCAATTAGGTAAGCAAAAAGCATTTAATTTATTTAGCCAGCCATTTCAACAAATTTTAAACAAGCAAGGCCTAGCCTGTTTTAAGCATCCCCCCCTTGTTTTTACATTTATTGTATTTATTTATTTATTGTATTTGCTTTATGCCATACACCAACATGTATGATGAAGTACAGCCTCAAATGAAGGACAATATACAAAGTTTTAAACAAACTTATATAAAAAGATCCCCATCAGACACTAAAACTATGGCTTAGTGTAACAATTTAAGCTCTACATATGGAGAATACATATGGAGAGACCAGCTAGAATTCAAAGACATAGCCGTGTTAGTCTGGAATATCAGTAAACAAGGGATCTGTGTAGGACCTTTGAGACTAAGGAACATATTTGGCTATTTCCTAATCATGGAAGTTGACCGTGATTAGAAAATGGCCAAATATGGTGCTGCAGCCTCCCAGCTCTTCCGGAACAGTATCGGCAGGGGGACAGCATCATCCGAAACACCCCCACTGCCGCGCAGCAGCCTCGCAACGGGGACGAGGCTGCTTGCGTTGCAAATCGCCATCCGAAAAAGTCCTAACTGAGAGAAAGAATTTGTAGCATAAGCTTTCACTGACTTGGGGGCCTGTCTATACGAGGAGAAAAAATGTGGATTGATGTGCACTAACAACAATTTGAAGCAGCTTCTATTTGCCTTAATGTTTTGTGCGGTGTTTTTTTGTTGTTGTTGTTGTTGTTGTTGCAAAATCACAGCCATACGAAGCTAGCTGCTTTTACTGTCCCAACTGGCATGCCTGTGAATCAAGATGGCAGACATGAATGTATTACTTCCATTTTTATTGTCACCAGTTGCCGCAGTGGAACAGTATATTTTTTTAAAAAGCATATCTAAGGTGCATAAGTGCAATATTCCACCTAAATATTTTTTTTAAAAAGCTGTTTTGTCACTTCAGCGTACAATCACTAAGGCAAAAATTGAAGATTGCAGTTCCGGGAGCTTTACTTCTTAGCAAGCTCTGCCCCCTGTTCATGTCTGACCAGCTTTCCACTTCCGCTCTTATTGGGAATGTGAATGAATGCAAATCAGATTGTCCCAACAAACAAGAATGCGCATTCCCCACAGAGCTTTTTTAAAACTTTGGGAAAAGCTGTTTCACTTCAGAGTTTTTAGACTTTATCAGACTAGCGGCTAATGATGTTGTAATTACACAAATGAGGAAAGCAGAAACATAGTGGCATTATTACACTTATTATCACATATCACTGTAATTGCAAGATTCAAACACCATGGAATTATTGCATGACAACCATTAGCACTTTAAGAAAGGGAGTTTATTTCTGTGATTTACCATAGGCAAGATTTCAGCAGTTCTCGTAAGAAGATGCAAGTGTACTCAAAAACACTAAAAAACCCTTTATTAACAAAGTAAATCAATACATAAACACTTAAACACACCTAAAAACATGCAAACAAAACAGGACAGTTCATAAAAAGAGCATCCTGTGAATAGCTTTCACATTCTCACCTAGACGTTTTCTCACCGGGAATGGGAGGGGAGGAAAGAGGACTACCCATTCACGCTGTAATCTCATGATTACAGTGGGACGTTTTTCGCACACGCTTCAATACTGTTAAAAGAGCAATATTGAGGGCTATTATTGTTTTGTCCCATTAATGGAAAGTGATGCTTTATTCACGGCTGGAGCACACAGTAAGCACGGGAGGACTACGAAGTCATGCGATAGCGGGATGCGTTCGTGCTATTGTGGCATTGTAATTGTGTGATTTTTGACACATCTGACAAAGTCCTTTTGTGGATTTGTCCCCCCTCCTTCTAAATACTGCAGATTGATGCGGGATGCCATTTAGACAAATCATATTCTCCTTGAATTCTGTGAGGAGTATTTTCACCATTTAGACAATCCCTTAATCTACTTACTCAGAAGCAAGTCTGCTTCCTCAGACCAAGTCTATGAAAGTTTATGCTACAACTTCTTTCTCTCAGTCACAAAGGTGCTACAGAAGACCAGCTAACATAAGCATAAAGACCAAAGAAGTAGGGAAGTGCTTTAAGACTGCATGGAGTAAAACATGGTTAATCACCTTGTGATTATCAAGGATCCACAAGTTCCTCCTTACCATAGAATTTCAAATACAGATGGAGGTATTCCATAGGTTGCCCTGCTCTGTGGAGCAGCCGAAGGCAGCCAGAGTCTCCCACACTTTCTGCCTGCTCCAAATCTCAGTGTGACAATGAGCTGCTCACTAGCCTGTTTTCTGCACAAAAAGGGAAAGAAAGTCTCACGTCATGCTTAGTTCTGGAGCAGGAAGAACATTCTGTCTGCTCCACAGAATTGCACAGGACAAGGTGAGACGTCTCTCATAAAGTCTCTGCCATAGGACTGCTATCTTGTTGTGTATTTTTCTCATGAAAGAGCCAGAAGCCTTCAATCCTTCCGTAGGTAGATAAAGGAGTACCCAGCTTGTTGGAGGCAATTAGCTAACACGTAAATTGTTTAGGGAGTGCTTTGGCACTGATATAGAAATAGAAGTGCTATTACTATTGCCCTCAGTAAGCACATTCCTAGAGTTCTGGTCAATGCAAGCCATGATTTGCAGATCTATTTCAAGCCAAGGTTTCACATCCCAGTTGTCAGGAAGTCTTTAACTAGACTTAACCCTTAATTGTGGTTTAAGCAACTCAAATCACAGTTAAGACATCTGGGAAAGGTAAGATGGTCCAGTGTGCACAACAGGTGTACCTATGTTCAGTTAAGTCAGCTTGGATATGCACACTAGCCTTTGGAGCTAGTAAGCAGGATTTTTTTAGTCTTTTGCTCTGATACAGTGAACTGCTCTATAGGGCTTTTTATACTGTATTTAATTCTATGTATTCAAATTTTGAGATCAGGGTGCATCTCCTTGGGCAAAGTCTACTCTAACAAGACTGAAAAATGATCCAGGCAAGGAAAATTGATTTTATCAGCCATGTTCAACATACTATTTAAAAGGGGGGGAAAGAATGGGACTATGTTTAGCAATCTATTCCCTATGTCTTTTCCCAAAAGATATCAACTGAAACTTGCATTCCCTTCCCAAACCCATATTTTTCAGTTTCCCTCACTGACTATATTCTGTGATACAATGGTGTGGTGCCATAAATCTATAATTTAGATCCACAACCCCTAGGAGAAACTTGAGACAATTCAGTCATAAACCTAAATCCGCCTTTTTCTGATACAGATAAATAGTGCCTCCCACGGAAAAAGCATTCTGAATTTCTTCTCCAACCTTACTAGAAAGACATGCATGACATCCTTTCCAGGGCTCTTACGAAAGAGCAGCAGGCGCAAAAAGTGACGAGTGGAATGTGGGCAGGGATAAATCATCACTTTTTTCATTGATTTAGTACTCAAAGCAAAAAAAAAATGACCAATAATATTTATTGGTTATTACACATTGCTTGATTAGTATGTATTTCTGTCTCAAAAAAAAGAAAGAGGGACATTTTGCATATAGTATGAAACAGACGGCTAAACATAACAAGTAAGACTTAAATAGCCTATTTTGTCCTTTAATTCAGACTGACAATGAAAAGGTCAAAAGATCTTTTGCAGTCACCTTCTTCCTCATCTCTCTCCTACTGCTATTGTTAGCAAATCCAAACCCATTCAATTCAAGTTTACTCTTTGGCTAAAAGGACTAACAAAATAATATCAAGATACCCAAATAGAAACAAATTGCCAAACGATATTGACTATCTATAAAAATGAGCACCATAGTCTTATGCAAAAAGTAAGTATACCTGTCCAGATAACAACCTATTACTTTAATATCAAAGTAAATTGTTTTGTTCTCATTTTGCCAGCCCTGAAAGCAAAGAAAAACACTTTTTATAAATACCTGTATTTACTACTAGTAAACAAAAAAACTTCTTTGCAAGTTCATGCAATGTTTATAACCCATAAATAAGAGTAGATATTTACTCTGCACATTTTCAAAGACATTTAAAAAGATTGTAATCTTTAGTCTTCATCACATCATGCCCTACCTCAACCACTAATACAATGACATAAACAGAATGGGATATTTATATATCACCTGTCTAATACTATTGAGGGATTTGCTGAAACCCGAGAAGAGATTGCTCTTCTTGGTGTGAATATATTTAAACTATTTATAGCACAACCCTATACATGTCTACTCAAAAGCAAACCTCATTGAATTAAATGGGGCTGACTCCCAGGAAAATCAGTATTGGATTGCAGCCTTTGATAACTATATTAACTCAACACTAACTTGTGGGTCCCTTTAAATAAGGAAAAGACATATTCATTTTAAAAATATTCAAATTGCTATTAACAAATCAGAGAACAAGTAGCACACAAATACAGCACATTGGATTTGCTACAAAATACAAGGTCAATGACATCAGAAAATTGAACAGTGCAAGATTTTTCAGGAATTATAAGTCATATGCATTAAATAGGCATCAACAATTTTAATATTCTGCAGGAACTGCATTTTTAAAAAACTACTAAAATGTTGTAAGAAAACAACAATCCCCCCAAATTCATTCAATATATTTTGATAAATATGTATTGCATAACTTACCAATAGGGTTCGTGTCAAAAAAGAGCACTGGAGCTTTTAAAATTGACTGAAACATGTTGTCATGTAAAGTCTGAGCAGCATTAACCAAAACTTGAAACATCAGTATATTCCTCAGTATGCTGAACAGTACTGTAACCACAGTGAAACCTGAAAATAAACATAATGTCAAGAAATGTAACCAACTGACTGCAGAGGGAATTTTAGGCAATGGATGGTTGTATCCACTTTGGATGAAAATGCTGCATCACACAAAGTATGATTACACAGTTTAAAAGTATATTCAGTCAGACCCCTGTATCCATAGCAGTTTGGTTCCCGGACATGCCACGGATACTGGAAACCATGTATAACAGCAAACACTATTAAAATAAAGGACTTTTGGTAAAAACATACCACAGAGTCAGCATTTTGCACATTTTCTGGCCTTAGATTCCCTTTTCTACTTGTCTGCCCAGGGAACTTGGTGCATTTCATTTGGGAGTATGTTCTACAATGAAAGACCATCCTATTGGGTCACATATTTGTGCTACATCCTAAGCCAAACATGATGCACGAAGCCCACTGAAAACACCAAGGCAGATCACTCTGTGACTTGAGATGAGGACTTTCAGTGGATAACAGTGAGGAGAAATTTCAGAAAGATTCTCACTCTATGCTCCTACTGTGGTTAATGACCTTCTTGTGAACTGCAGCATTAAAATGTTTATGTTTTTACCTGCATACATTCCTAAATACCATTCAAGATCAAGACTTCTTGTCTCATTTATTCCAGCATTTCCCTCTGTAGTAACATTCAGCTTTAGTTGTTCATTTGCCCTGTATAAATATCACAAAGAGTGAAGAGAACAGAACATCATTTAAATAAGCTTGTAAATACATAAAGTCTTGCTGAACTGAACTACAGTATATTAAAGAAGTGAAAAGTAACTTTAACAGAGAGGTAATGGAACTATCCCACATCAACTGGCATCCTGTTAATGACACATGCAAGCCTAGGTCCATTGTACATCTGTGTATTTTCTGGTCACTGTGGAGGGTGGTATTCACTTCCTCGCTCCACAACAACTAAAACCTCCCTCCCAGGACTTACCATTTTGCTGCATTCCCCCGCAGCCATTCAGTGGCCAGTGGGGGAAAGGAATCAGAGAACCATCTGGCTATATCCCAGCCAGGCAGGGATCTTGACAGATCTCAGTAGATGATGGCATCATTCCACTTCTGGTTATGAGGACACAGTCAGATGTTTCTCTGATCTCCCCAACCCCACCCCACTCTCTACCAGACACCCGATGGCCATGGAAGGACCACTATTGCAGCAAAACTGTGAGTCTTGGCGGGGGGGAGAGGTGAGAGGGGAGCCAAAGAACTTTTGGAACATTTATGCTGCATTCAGTGACACAGGATCTTGGTCACAGTGTTCTAATACCTTTTCCTTAAAACAAAAAAAAATCAGGGGCATTTTAGAAGGAGGTTAGTGACAATAAGCAGAAAAGTTGTTCAGTCATTTAAGTGACAATAAGCAGAAAAGTTGTTCAGTCATTGTTGTTAAAACAGTCATTGGCTGTTTTAACAACAAGATAATCATCATCATCATTTAACATCATCATCATCATTATTATTAAGTGTTTGGTGTTATGGTGGTGTACATTTATAATTCTACAATAATTTTTTATTTTAAAAAAGCATCAGACCATAGCACTAACGCATTGTAGTGCTACCGTGTTTTTATAAAGGATTTTCTGATCAATGTCATTATTCTCTCTCTCTCTCTCTCTCTCTCTCTCTCTCTCTGGCTTTTCTTCGCAAACGAAGATTCAGGAAGGACTCATCCCGCGCTTTCTGCAACCGCACTGATGACTAAAAAGGCCAATCCGAGATAAACAAGTCCGGTTGCAGAAAGCACAGCAGAAGGTCTCCTTAGGCGATGTTTCCGGGTTGTGATTCTTTCTGCGTTGTCGTTTCTCTTCAAGACTTGTTCGGCATGAGTTCTCAAATAAGGCTGCAGCATTGTGGATAGTGTGTCTCCATGCCTCCTGATGTGAGGCCAAGGCAGACCATTGTTGGTGATCAATTTGGCCGAGCCTGAGATGTTGTTTCAGGGAGTCCTTGAATCACTTTTTTGGAGCACCCCTCTTATGCTAACCTGTGGCAAGTTCACTGTAGAGTACTATTTTGGGGAGGCGATGGTACTCCATCCTAGAAATGTGTCCTGCCCAGCACAGCTGTGTTCTCAATATCATGGCCTCAACGCTGGTGATCCCTGCTTGCTCAAGGACAGTAACATTCATCACATAGTCAGTCCAGTGTATATTTAGGATTGTGCGTATACAGCGCTGATGAAAGCGTTCGAGGAGTCGTAAGTGATGGCGATAGGTGACCCATGTTTCAGACCCATAAAGGAGAATGGACAGTACAATGGCTCTATACACACTGATTTTTGTGCTTCGCCTCAGGTGTTTATTACTCCAGACTCTTTTGTAAAGTCTTCCAAATGAGCTATATGCCTTTACTAATCTGTGATCGATCTCTTTGTCAATCTTGGCATCTGAGGAGATGATGCTTCCCAGGTAGGTAAACTGCTGAATGGACCTAAGCACAGATTTGCCAACGGCAATGTGGGGATGGTGGTGTTCGTCCTGTGGTGCAGGCTGGTAAAGAACTTCCATTTTCTTCAGGTTGACTTCCAGCCCAAACAGCTCTGCAGCTGTTGCAAAGCAGGACGTTAGGCGCTGCAGAGCTGCTTCTGTGTGGGCAACAACGGCAGCAGCAGCAGCGAAAAGCAGCTCACAAACTAGATAGTTTAGAGTCTTAGTTCGAGCCCTCAGATGGCTTAAGTTAAACAAGCTACCATCAATACGGAAATGTATATAGATGTTGTCGTCTTTTTCGAGCTCTGCCGTAGCCCTTTGGAACATCATGCTGAAGAAGATTGTATATTGGAGCAAGAACACAACCTTGCTTCACTCCATTAGTTATCAGAAAGGGGTCTGAAAGAGCATCGCCATATCTGACTTGTCCGTGCTGGCCCGGATGTAGCAATGTAATCATTTTAAGGAATTTGGGGGGACATCCTAGTCTTTCCAGGATCTGCCACAGAACTTTTCTACTCACAGTATTGAAGGCTTTGGTTAGGTCAACAAATGTTACATAGACACCATTGTTCTACTCTCTACATTTCTCTTGCAGTTGTCTAAGGGCAAATACCATATCTGTAGTACTCCTATTGGCTCTGAAGCCACATTGGCTTTCAGGAAGAACTTCTTCTGCAATAGCAGGAATTAATCTCTTCCAGAGTATACTTGCAAGGATTTTTCCAGCAATAGAGAGCAGTGTTATGCCTCGATAGTTTGAGCAATCGGATTTTGCTCCTTTTTTTTTGTACAGGGTGATGATGAATGCATCTCGGAGATCTGATGGCAGTTCCCCTTTTTCCCAGCAATTCACAAGGAGTTCGTGGAATTTAACATGGAGTGCATGACCTCTGTGTTTCCAAACTTCAGGTGGGATTCCATCAATCCCAGCTGCCTTATTGTTTTTCATCTGCTGTATGGCCTTAAGGGTCTCTTCCAAACTGGGAGCTATGTCCAATTCACTTTTCATTGGTTTCTGTATCATATGTTGGATAGCTGAGCCTTGGACTACTTGGTTGGCACTAAAGAGACTTTAAAAATGTTCAGCCCAACGATTCAGGATGGAGGCTTTATCAGTAATTAATGTTTGACCATCTGTACTGTATAAGGAGCTTTGGACCTGATAAGTAGGTCCAAACACTGCTTTAAGAGCTTCATAAAATCCTCTAAGATCACCCAGATCTGGACAGTGTTGTGTCTTTTCTGCTATATTGATCCACCACTTGTTCTGCATGTCTTGGAGTTTTTGTTGAAGTTTACTACATGTGAGACAGAAAGCTGTTTTTCTTTCATGGCAAGTTGGCTGGGCAAGGTACGCCTGGTGATCAGTTCTCTTCTTTGCCAACAGCTCCTGGATCTCTTGGTTGTTTTCATCAAACCAGTCTTGATTTTTCTTGTGGGAGAACCCGAGGGATTCTTCTGCAGACTGGAGGATACTGTTTTTGATATGTTGCCAAAGCACTGTAGGAGAAGGATCTATAGGGCGGTCTTCAAGTTTTGTTTGCACATTTGCCTGGAAGTTGTCTCTCATGGTAGCTTGTTGAAGATTGTTGACTTGGAGTCTCCTCTTTAAGATGCCACCCCTCTTAGGTGTGAGCTTAAGATTAAAATTTAGTTTACATTTTATGAGGCGATGATCTGTTTGGCATTCTGCACTTGGCATCACTCGAGTATGACGGACATCGCGAATGTTTCTCTGGCGGACTAGAACATAGTCAATGAGGTGCCAATGTTTGGATCAGGGATGCATCCAGGTTGTCTTCAAGCTATCTTTCTGCTGAAAGATACTGTTTGTAATAGTCAGCTGTTGTTCTGCACAGAACTCTAGCAAGAGGCATCCGTTATTATTGCAATGATCATTGCACCATGCTTGCCTAAAACACCTTTCCAGGCTTGGGAGTTCTTTCCGACTCTGGCTTTGAAGTCACCAAGGATAATAATTTTATCTTCTACAGGGACTTTTTGTACTAGATGGCGTAGGTCTGTGTAGAATTTGTCTTTCTCTACAGGGTCAGCTTGCATAGTTGGGGCATATATACTAAAGAGAACAACATGTGGGAGGCGTAAGGAAATAATGCAATCAGAGTGTCCTGTTGGCAAGGTTTCAAGTTTGGAGGCAATAGAATTTTTAATCATAAAACCTACTCCTGAAAGATGTTTTTTGGTTTTGGGTTTGCCAGACCAGTAAAGTGTGTAGCCTGCGCCATGTTCTTTAAGGTTGTCTTCCTCATGAAGGTGAACTTCACTAACAGCAGCGATGTCAATATTAAGTTGTGATAGTTCATGGGCTATTAGAGCAGAACGATGCTCAGGCCGTCCACTATCCACAGAGTCTTGCATGGTTCTGATGTTCCAACATGCAAGCATCAGTTTATTTACACCTTTGGTAGTCGGTGTGTGCCTTTGTTTCTTTGACCACATCAGAAGATTCCCATTGGCCGCGGGTAGCCAACCAGGTAGATGGGGATGAGCTTTCATTAGGCCACATTTTCTAGGCCCCTCTCCATATGGAGCAAGCAGTGCTCTCCTTAAAAAAGGCTGCTTGGTTGTTCAGGATGCTGCCGAACAAGACTGTCATCTCCCGGGTCAGCCTCAAGCGACCAAAGTCCTGAACCGCCTGCATGCAGGGTTGGGTCTGCAGCTTCCAGTGCATCTTTACACCTGCCGTTTCGTCCCTCGCCTATCGCTACAGGGCTTTTTCGGAATTGGATTTGTCCTTCGAGCCTGTGCAATGGATTTTTCTTGTGGAGCGCAGCATGCATAGAACTGGCCTCACCCTTTAAACCAAAGGTTCATCTGCTATGGCCTTGCAAGCATGGACGTAGCAGCGAGGTCCTCAGGTCGCAGGTTTGATTAGAATTTCCTTCTCTTAGATGGTTAACCTTACAGGGTTGGACGAGCACCATCTGCCCGGGTTTGGGATTAGAGTTTTCCTTCTCCTAGGATGGTTGCCATAAGGCTAGGGAGCCCATCCTGCTCTTTGATGCACTTTGTCAGGCCCTTCGGTTTTGACCTGTTTGGCATGGGAGACCCTACCAGTGGCTATTATGCCACCGCCAGCATAGCTCAAAACATCATTAGGGTACGCAAGCCTCTTTCCCACGACAAGGGGGCGTCAATGAGGAGGACTGCTAAAATAGCAGCGAATAAACTGGAATTCCCCCTCCTTATCATATTATAATGTTGTGAAGTATAGCAGAGGTTATATTCTGCTAAAGTATGATAGAGTCACCTGCTCGGCAGGCAACTGACCCACGTCAAAACAATGCCTTTGAAAAGATGGCTTAATAGTGCTAAAAGCATCTACACCTGTAGAAACATAACAAGGAGGAAGGGAGGGGGGAGAAAAAACAGAAATGTGTCAGCATCTTTAAGACTAACTGGTTTTTATCTTGGCACAAGCTTTCATGGATATAAACCTACTTCTTCAGATGCAGGGTGGTATTAAGTCCTCAGGTATAAAGCATATTTATACAGCTATGGAAGTGAGATAGAAAGTAGTAGGATCCAGAAAGATGCAAATCATGTTTCCTCTCCCTACCTCCTTTTCTCTCCCTCCCTTCCTCCTTTTTATGCTGCAAGGGACTAACACAGCTATGTCTTTGAAAACTGTAGAGATTGTGTTACTCTCCATTTTTTCTAAAAAAATATTGGATTTTCTTTCTTTTTTTTTAAAGGCAGAAGCACCGCTGTGAAAACACATGCAGATTACCAATGGATGACAATGTAATTTCCAATAAAGCATGTTATCATGCAATTGCACACCCACATCTATATAGATAATTCTCTTGGGTATGTTGCCATTTCCAGTGTGCTGATTGGCTACTAAGGGACCTGACCAACCAGTCATAGGTCTGTTGGGCAGCCAATCAGCACACTGGGGGCAGGACCATGTAGATTCCAAACATGGCCATCGGAGAGGGAGTATCATGGGGGTGGATGTGGTGTGTGCTCGAGTGCAGGGGGTGGGGGCCAAGGGGCAGAATGCATGGAGGGGGCAGAACAAGTAGAGGGGGTGCAGGGGGGCAGAACAAATGGAGGGGGTGGCAGGGGGCAGAACAAGTAGAGGGGAGGTGGCAGGGGGACAGAACAAACAGAGGGGGTGGCAGGGGGCAGAACAAATGGAGAAGGGGTGGCAGGGGGAAAGAACAAATGGAGGAGGGGTGGCAGGGGGAAAGAACAAACAGAGGAGGGGTGGCAGGGGGCAGAACAAATGGAGGGAGGGTAGAAGAGGACAGAACAAGTAGAGGGGGTGGCAGGGGGGGCAGAACAAATGGAGGAGGGGTGGCAGGGGGAAAGAACAAACAGAGGAGGGGTGGCAGGGGGCAGAACAAATGGAGGGAGGGTAGAAGAGGACAGAACAAGTAGAGGGGGTGGCAGGGGGGCAGAACAAATGGAGGAGGGGTGGCAGGAGGCAGAACAAAAGGAGGAGGGGTGGCAGGGGGCAGAACAAGCAGAGGGGATGTGGCAGGGGGCAGTTTTTTAATGGTGTATGGTACTCCAGGTCCAGCTAATTCAATGAATTTTACTAGGCTTTACAAAACCTTTCTTTGTTTTTCTACCACAGTTTTGTTCTATCAAAGAAAATCCATTAAGAATAAACAGGTAGGATAGCTGCACAATGCCTTCTAATTACTAACGAGTAAGGGTCAATCTCATTGAGACTTTCAGGGTTGCTCTTTTTCCCATTAAAGCAGCTAAACAGAGGAAACAAAAAGCAGAAAAGGGGTCTGCCTAGATGTCTTTTGTGATATTTCCATTTTTAGAGGGGTTTTATTGGTGTCTTAGAGAGGCTGTACTTTCCTAAGTTGGAAAATTGGTATTTTAAATTTATATATTATTTTGTATTTCATAATATTAGTAGTTATCGATGTGCTTGTTGGTTGATTATTTTGTTTCTTATTTTTATTTTCTACCTGCTTAAATTACTAACGTGAGGAACACTCCATCTGGAAATGTCTGTAGTACACCCCTGCCCTCCACTGTAAAATATGAGGGAACTGTAGTTCACTCAGTGAACTGTAGTTCCACAACAAACACTTCATCTGGAAGCAGCAGCCTAGGAGAAAGCTCCCTCTCCCTATTTTAAGCTGTACTTGATACAGCAGTGGGTTAGTTCTTTTTCTGTTTGTTTGTTTCATGTATTTCTCATTTACTTTTTAACATAAATCAAAAAGATACCATAACAAAGATATTTTCCTGTCATCATGAACATCATATAGTTTGTCTCATAAATTATACATCAATACATGTAAATAATACTATTCATATCATAAATAGTAATCCACGTTCACGTTCTACTACATTTACAAATACATTGTAGTAAGGTCGTCCCTCCACATTCGTGGGGGTTAGGGGCACAAGACCCCCGCGAATGTGAAAAAACTGCAAATAAAAATACGCCTCTCCCTGCCTGCCCGCAAACCTCCCCCCCCGCCCTTCCAAATTGGCGACGGGGCTTTTCAACCCCATTTGCCACTTTGGGAAGCACGGGGGGTGGCTGGCAAGCCTCCCACTTGCCCAGCCAGCCACTCCCCCTCCCTTTCTGAAGCACGATGGAGCTGGCTGGGCAAGGGGGAGGCTTGCCAGCCACCCCCCATGGTTCCCAAAGTAGCAATGGGATTGGATAGCCCCATCAGGGCTTTGGGAAGGGCGGAGGGGTGGCTGGCTGGAAGGTGGGGAGCCATGCCAGCCAACCCCGCACTTCCCAAAGCCATGATGGGATTGCATGGCCCCATCGCGGCTTCAGGAAGGGGGAAGGGGTGGCTGGCTGGAGGGGGGAGGCTTGCCAGCCACTCCCCGCGCTTCCCAAAGCTGCAATGGGGCTTAATGACCCCATGGGGTCTTCGGGAAGGGCGGAGGCGTGGCTGGATGGATGGGGGGAGGTTTGGCAGCCCCCCCCACGCTTCCCAAAGCTGTGATGGGGCTGCGTGGCCCCATCAGGGCTTCGGGAAGGGCGGAGAGCTGGCTGGCTGGGCAAGCGGGAGGCTTGCCAACCAGCTCCCCCCCACCCCCAGTTTCCCATTGCCACTTTGGAAAGGGTGGGGAGGGGTGGCTGAAAAGCACCTTTTGCCTAACTCCCCGCTCTCCTAGGGCTTAGCTCTCCACCCCAAACAGAGCCAGGCCCCAGGAGAGTGGGGAGTTGGGCACGGTTTGCTTGAGCGGCGTTCCATTTAAATTGGCTCCCCTCCCTTGTGTGTGAGGGAGAGAAACTGATTTAAATGGGGTGCTTGCTGAGCAAACCGTGACTAATCGGAACCGCGAAAATGAAAGCCGTGAATGTGGAGGGGCAACTGTATTTGTGTTCATCTTAATTACTTCCTTTAGTCACATCCTGTCAAATCTAGTACAATTATCCTTGCTTTTCTTAACTTGTTTATCATCTAGCTTCTATCATATCTAAACCTTTAATTACATTTTCCATAAACGAACATCTTAATAAATAAATTATTTGTGGGGGGGGTTCCAAAAAGGCTACTGATCAATTTGTTATCTAAATATATCTTGTATATATAGCAGTGGGCTAGTTCTGAGACAAGGCAGAAGTCATTTTTATCCAGTCATATTTTTTTTTCTGGATGATGTCATGTCAGACCAATTGGTGTCTGCAACCTGCCCCCAATCTCTATCCTTTACTAATATTAAGGTTGCCAGGCTGGATACAGGATGGGACTCCTGTAACTTTAATCCTTAACAGACTGTAAAACAGGATGAGGTAAAGCTCTGTCAAGAGAACAAAGGTCCCTGCCCTCCCTCAACTTCCAAACATGAGCTGTCAGTTCCAGCTGTCCCTTCCCAACATGGCTACTGCCTCCCTGGTGAAGAGCAGGGAAAGAGGTGCAGAATAATGCCCAGTGCACCTGGTGACAAGTACAGAACTAAGCATTCCTCAATGACCCCGACACCCCTCTTTCCATCAGTAAAGCTATGGCCATGTTGGGAGGGGACATCTGCAGCCAAATGTTGGGGTTTAGAAGGTGAAGGAGGACAGATACCTTTGTTCCACTCGACCAAGCTTTACAGTACCTTGTCCCGCTACCCAATCTGTTAAGGACTGAAGTCACAGGAGCCTTTTCCCATATCCGACCTGCCAACCCTAACTGATACCTATATAGTTTCCCATGGTTTTGTAAATCTAAGGGGTTTTTTTTCCCCTGTCATCTGAAAATGACTTCTGAGCAGGGGAGTCTGCATTGCTGAGAGTGCCCCGTTTTTCAAATTATCAATTAAAAGATTTTAAAAGAAATAATGACTTACCAGTAAGAAAGCCACCAATCCTGAAGCACATAGGCGACCTGGAACAAAATCAGGCAAAGATATTTGAGTTTTATTTTTCCTTGTTTAACATTCTCCAGTTTTAGCTGTAAAGATGTTTCAATTGCTGCAGGCCATCTTGAGCAGCCTTCTTCAATCTGATGTCCTCCAGATGTGCTTGGACTACCACTTATAGATTCCCCCAACATGTACAGCTGGAAGCTATATTCCAACACATCTAGAGGATATCAACCTTGAGAAGACCTGTGTTTTTATTATTAAACATACATGATGTTTTTATTATTAAATATACGTGAACATGCTTTTAAAAAGAGTTTCCAAAAAAGTAAGAACAGCAATGACAATAATAAAAGTAGCAGTAGCAATAGCTGTAGGATGGGAGCCCTGGGGGGCCAGGAGTCAATATATAAATGCTCCAAGAAAGAAAGAAAGATCACACACTGCCTCTATAAACAGGCTTTTAAACAGCACTTGCCTCAAGATTCACCTCTAGATCATTTGCTCAAGAAGCTTTACAAAAGATTTTTGGCTTTTTTTACACTAAAATTACTAGCATAAGGATCTGCAGAAAGACTTAGGCCACAATGTTTGGTTTGTTTGTTTATTTGTTTCCTACCACCACCATTACCACTGAGCAGACACAACACTATGCTCTTACTTGTCATTTAAACCATTTAAATTTTACATGTTTATGTTTGCTCTCTCTCAGACTGCCTCACCACTCTGAGCAATTTAGTCAACCAGGGGGTTGGCTAAGCTTTGTCTTGCAGAAAGACAGAACTTTGAATGGATCATGTCAACAGCCTAATCACGTCAATATCTGATAGAGTGACCGGGTTTGGTTTTCAACAGGAAAACCAGACACATAAATTGGAAAATGTGTGTAAACAATGGGCAATACCCTGTTTATTTAAATCTTAATAAGCCCATCCACCCTGCAAACAGAAGAGACCACTGAAAGCCTCAGCCTTACCAGGACAGGACTGTGGTAATAAAATTAATGAAACCTTCCTCACACCCAGATGACAAATATGCTAGCCAAATGCAAATGCCAAGGAAAAAGTGTAAGATGCCACCTTTGCTGGGGTGATCAAATGAGACAATTTCATGCCATGAAGTCCTGAAGTACCACTGACAAAGTGCTTTTGGCAGGAATTTTGAAATCCTTCAGAACAACCAGTCTGGGAGACCACAATACCTAAGTTCTTTTGGTTCAGACAGGAAGACAATTATGTAGTGGGGCAGTCAGTACACCAACAAAATTCCCTGTATGCCCCTCACGCACATCAAAACATACAAATGCTTTTGGGCTGATATCCAACTGTCTGGCATGGTCAAGCAAGGGCCAGATAGGTTCAACAGCTCAGGCCTGGGGCAGGTAGGTTCAATCCAGGTTCCCAACCACACATAAGCTCGCCACACTAATGTTCTCCCTAAACTGCCCGTTACTAAGATCTCTTGCAGTTAGGCCACAAAGAGAGAAAATATTACCTTAAAATCAACTAAATTTTAGAGTGAGGGAGATGTTTTTACTGTATAGCATCGTTGAAGATACAGGCCAAGGGAACAGTATAACATATGATTGAATTAACTCCTATTTAAGTTAATAGGACTAAATAGACCTTGAGCTGGTTTGCAATTTGAGCTGTTTAATTCAAAAAGGGAAAAGAAACTTCTAATACATTTGAAAATGTTATGCAGTTTCACATCACACACCTACACACAGTAGGAACTTGCATATATTGAAATGCTGTAAGCACAAATCATCAGTAATGTTTTCACTTGCAATGCCAAATACCTTACCTGTGCCAAAATATTCAGCGAAAAAAGTATAAATATGACAAAATAATTTGCCCCAGCAGCAAAATACTTCTTATAAATGTTAAAGCCAATTTTCCCCTCTGAACGGCTCTCTTCTGGCAACGTGGTTAGCACGGGTTCCATCTGGAGTGCATAGAATGGATAAGTAAATTAAGGTAAAACATTAAATTGTTACAATTAATCTCAAGGAAAAAAGACTTTATAAAGCACATAGCTAAAAGTGCAATCCCTTGGGTCTACTCAAAAGTAAATGCTACTAAGTGACAATTATTCTGAGATAAGTACAAAGATTGGAATGTTGCTTTCTAAAAAGCAATTAGCTATAGTTATAATTCCAAGACCTCTCCCAAAGTTCATTACCACCAAAGACATGATTTTCAAAAATATTACTCCCTCATTTTTTGAGGGAAAATACCAAAGTTGCATTTTAAGATATCTGAAGGCTGTGAGCTGCTAGTCTGTGGTACAAAACAAACCTACAGTATGTAACTTGAGACAACATTTAAAATAAATGCGCGCACACACGCACACACAATAGAATTTTAAAATATCCATAGAATTAGTGAGGAAAAAGGAATAACAGTTTACCCAGATCCTCACCCCATCCATCAACAACAATATACAAGAACATACGGAGTTGGGTTTTTTTAAGTTAGAAAATCACAGTTAAAATATTGCTTAGAGGCCTGTAAATACAGTCCTATACTCCCTTGAAAGAATCAGATGCTTAAGGAGCAAAACTTACCTTTCAACAAGAAGAATCATGAGTACTGTATTTTAACATTTTATTCCTTGAAAAAAAGATAAGTTTTCCAGAAGAGGGATGAGGTACGTATGGCCCATGGGCCATGTGCAACCCCAGAGCCCCACTTCTGCAACCCTGAGCACCCTATAGAGACCCTCCCAAAAGTCCCTCCCCCCCCAAAATTTAAATCCCTGGGTTAATTTGGGGGTAATATTTTTCTTGAACATGGCCCCAAACCTTACCTTGACCATTTGAAATCTTTCTCTCTCCCCCCACCATTTCACTGGTACTAGTAACTGAGACTAAAATCCTAACACAAGGGGGAAGTAGCATGCAGTCCATGTGCAGCCCCATCCATTTTTCTCTCCCCCAAACCCTCACAAGTCCAGCTACCCCTGAAATCACAAGGATGGCAAAATACACCTTCCCCTCCCTCACTCCTTATTTCAAAATTAAAATGAGCCCTGTGTGAGGCTCACATCTTCTGTCAGTCTAACTGTAAGCAGCACTCCCAGAAGCCTTCTGTAAGTGCTAGTTTTACTGGGGGCACTTTTCTTCTGCTTTTTGGCAACTTTTAAGTCACTTACAACCAAAACAACCACCAAATTGTTTCATATATGTGTCATATACTCACAGGAGGAGATTCTGCAATCCCATCTTTCTGTGACTGAACTGAAGACTCCATGGACCACACAGAAGACTGAGAAAATGTACGGATCCTTGGCAGCTGGTGCCCAGCGGTTCCTGGAAGTGGCACTTGATCATCTTCCTCTGTTTTTTTCAAAAGGGAAGCAAAATCTATTCCCGATCTCAGGAAGTCAGAGTAATTACCTTTCCCTACTTCCACACCCTAGGAATAAAATAATCACCAGCATCACAAAATGTACAATAGGTCTACAAAATGGGTAATTTCAGTGCAAAATCTTTCCAATTAAATGTCTGCCTTTCTATAGCATTATATTACTGACTTGGATCCAGCCTTTGCTCCTACTTGCAGGAATAGGGTAAAACCATTTCTGTTGCTTCCGCCTTCTCCCTGCACCTGTTCATACCTTGTGAAAATCTATTTTGGAAGACCAGGGAAATCTAAGGAATAGTGTCAGAGCTTATGGATGCATGGGGTTGGGGGTGGGAATCAGGTGATGTCACTATGAAGGTCTTGCTGTCCCACACCACCACCTGTGGCAATCTTAGCTCAAGCTTCCCATACTCTTCTGAAAGGTATGCTGCCACCCAGATCCTCCACTGGACTCAAAGACCCATATAAAATAACCTATTTATAGTACAGCGAGGAACCAATGTGACGTAGTGGCTTGATCACTGGACTACAAATCTCAACACCAGAGTCAGAATCCCTGCTAAGCCATGGAAACCCACCTTGGGCAAGTCACACACTCTCAGCCTTAGAGGAAGCAAAGGCAAACCCCCTCTGAACAACTCTTGCCAAGAAAAGATAGGGTTGCCATAAGTCAGAAACGACTTGAAGGCACGCAGCAACAACAATTTATAGTACATAGCTCGCGTCCTCATTTATTAATTCACATTTATTAATTCATTCACTCATTATAGAGAGTTGTTTCCCCACAAAGTCCTACTCTTTCACTCACTGTGGTATGAACATGAATGTAGGCTTCTGAAAGCTATGCCAGTAGAGTGCCACCTCTGACAGGTTCTACGAAGCTGGAAGGGCTTCAGTTATAACACTGTTGGCATACTATACATTTCTCTCCAATGTAAGTACAGAAAGACTAATCAGCAAAGCATTAGCCACCAAGTGATGATTTGTTATCTGCTGGCGTTTGGTTTCAGCCCCCCCCCCCTGTAAATTCCAAAATCTGTGAATGCTCAAGTCCCATTATATATAATTACACAGTAAAACAGCATCCTTTATATGGAATGATAAACAGCAAGGTTTGCTTTTTGGGGATTTTTAAAAAATATTTTTAAGCTGTGGATGGTTGAATTGATGGATAAAGAATCTGTGGATATGAAGGGTTGACTGTACAGTAGCACCTCCACATCCGCTGATTGGCCATCTGGTGAATCAATTATCCATGGATGGCAACAGCAGGGGAGTGGACAAGGAAGGAGAGAATGGTTCTGGTGGTGGTGGTAGGGCATGCGGAAGCTGCGGAGGCGGCGGCCTGGGAGGCTGCCACAGCATGATGGCAGTGGCAGGGCGAATGGCAGAAGAGGAAGAGGAAGAGGTGGCATGATGGGCAGTGGCGGGGCACACAATGGTGGTGGCAGAGGTCACAGCGGCATGATGGTGGTGATGGAGGAGGAGGTCACGGTGGCATGATGGCAGTGGCAGGGCGAGTGGCAGAAGAGGAAGAGGCTGAGGTGGCATGATGGGTGGTGGCGGGGCACACAATGGTGGTGGCAGTGGCAGAGGTGGTGATGGAGGAGGTCGCGGTGGCACGATGGCGGTGGTGGGGCATGTGGCAGCAGAGGAGGAGTCCTGGGAGGCAATGGCCTAGGCGGCTGGGTTGCAGCGGTGGCAGCCTCGGCCATGAGTCTCCTCCCTCCCTCCCTTCCTCCTCGTCCAGGCATTCGCTATTATACATGGAATTCACCATCCACAGGGAGGTGGAACCAATCCCCCATGGATGTGGGGATGCTACTATATTCAAGGTAAAAAGGTGTCACCTTATAATTCTGGATTGTTTGGAAAGACAAGTTGGATTCCTGATAATCCAGCTACAATGAACCAACCATGTATGGCAGGCTTCTGATTTGTTTACTCCCTCTCACTTGCAAGAGGAATCAAGTGTAAAACAATTGGACAGTTTGCACAAACATTGCTCTTAAGCGATAAGCTCAGACTCTGTTGTGTCCAAATGCTACCACTGAGATTACTGAAGGAATGAGACTCAAATGTTCTTTGAAAGCACAATTAAAACTAGCATGCCAATTAGCTACAATACTTTAGCTTCCTCTGTAGTTCCAAAGCAGTCCCTAATGCTGAATAACATATTATTTCCTTTACCTTAAAAAAAATGAACTTTAAAAATTTATAGTACACATAATAAACCAAACATATTTCCACCTACCTCTTTTAAAATGAGGATCTGGTTTGCAGCCTGTAGATACTGCAGCTGGTGGGTCACTAAAATACACACCTTTTTGTGCAAAGTCTGACAGATACACCTGCAAACCGAAACATACTGAGTGAAATTCTGACTTTCAAAGAAACTGCATTTATTTTTAAAAAAATAAAGCACAACATACAAATATTTTAATGTCTGATTGAACAATTTAAAGAGTCAATTTGAATAATCTCTGGATTGAAGAGCAACATTAATTCTATCATATTTCACTGCCATGTTGAGCAAGTGAAGAAGCTGAAAGGAGTTGAGAGCAAAGGAAACCAACCCTTCCGAATTACTGAACCAGGAAAACTGAACCAGGAGAAGGACAAGAGCTTGAAGTATACTTAAGCCCTGGAAAAAGACCAGTGTTTAGGAAAGTTGCTTCTTTGGACTAAACCTCCCAGAAACACTACCACTACCAGCATTCTCCAATGTAGCCACTGGCCATGTTAGCTGGGGCATTCTGAGAGCTGCAGCTCAAAGAAGTAACTTTTCCAAGCTCTGCTCCTTTCCCTTGTAAGAATCTCTGAAAATGATAGGTTAAATATTTCCCCACAAAACAGTGATCACAAAACCTCTCACTGTAGGCTTTAAAGTAGACATTGTGATGATACCACATCAGGCCAACCTAAGGCACAAAATATATCATGGTAGCTTTTGAAATCCACTGGCTTTTTCTTGAAATAGCCAGTGTACTTTGAAAGCTAGTGTAATGCATTTTGCACCTTTTGGTTGATCTAACACTGATATCACCAGAATGTGTAATTTGGGTTATGTTTTATGGTAAATGTGGCTACTCCTGCATTTTTTTCACTATAGGCTTTGACCATCACACAGAACTTTTACAAGAAATAAAAGCATTTATGGCATTCCTCATACTGCAATAAAATTGACTTGAATTTGACTTTCTGGCTCTGGGCCACTATCTCAGGTTTATGTTTGGGCCAGGAGACACATCCCCAAGGTTCCATACTGGAACTAGCATATTGGTATTTCAGTCCTGTTCTGCCTTCCATAGGCTTGTGCAATGCAAACCCATTCACAGAAACATACACATGTAACACAAAACAAAGACATTCAGCACATATATGTATTTCAATTATTGAGGTCTAAACCTACTCATATGTAAGTAAAACTGCATCCAGATTCTATACAGCTATGTTAGTATTATGGCATTTGACTTCACAATAAAAAAAAACTCTTTTAGCAGGATTTGCTCTATTAATGGAATATGTCCTGTTGGTCTAGTCTTCTGAGCCAGGAAGGAGGCAGCAGCACAACATGAGATCCAGGCAGGGCTCTAGGCCAGATTTTATGCTTCAGAGAGGAATTCCACGGCCCTCTGAATGTGTCTGAACTAAAGTCAATGCAGTGCAAAAGTCTTAAAGTTATACTGATTTCTTAAAAGAGAATTCACAGCCCTCTATCAAGCTCACTGAATTTAAGTCTGGTTTTCTATGGAAAAAAGAAATGGAGACATTTCAGCTTGAAGGTCAAATTATGAGTCTGCTACAGCCAGCCCTGTGTTGTGTTTCCTGTTACAGCAAATTTTAAATATGAATAACACCAACAAAACAAGGTGTCTGTTTATTATCCAATAGAGCAGCATTAGTTTTGCACAGTAATTTCTAACCTTGCTTCTGGAAAAAAAATGGAAATGTAGTCCTTAATCAATCATACTAAACTTGGTACCAGTTTATCTGAAGGAAGTGATCTTGCTCCATGAAGAGAGTCAACAGAAATCCCTATTTTTACCACTGTTTCCCCTGTGTCTAGGAGATATCTTTTTGGTGCAACACACCAAAAAGCATACTGGCCTAGACAGTATAAAGGATATACCGGTATTACAATGCAAACCATTATTTTAACTCATAATTAAAACAGCACACATTCCTGTTCGGGAAATACATAGTTTACCAAATGGAAATAGATTGGTTTTTAATATCAATCTCTTATGCTACAAAGTCCTGCTGACCGTATCATTTGTGGCACACTTTGGTGCAGGTTGGCTCCTCTCATCATATATCACCTCTTCCTCATATTGATAAATTTGCATTTCAGCATAATCACACTGTACTGTTAAAAATTATACTTCAACATATACAAATTCCTCAATCATTTCTCATACATACGCTATGGGTGGTGCTATATTTTACACCAGCAAATGTGTATACCCAAACTCTTGGAAAAGTTAGGTTTTTAGACTACAACTCCCATCTAGCAAGACAAGTGACCATGCTGCTTGGGATATTCTGGCAGCTGTACGCCCCTTCTCCTCAAAATTCTTTTCCAAACTCTGGCAATGAATATCAAGGAATGAGTCAGTACTGAACAGGTTCAGATTAGTGTGCTTAGAATTAGTGAGCACCCATATCTTCCCATGATTCTTCCCTACAAATACCAACCCCCACACATAAGTGTTAGGACCCAAGCAAGTGCAGGGAGCCAGGTGTGAGGACTCAGACATCTAAACAGGACACAAACTAGTGCATTTACACTACACTTTAACTTAGGTGTGAGTAGCCACCCTTATGCATACACACATACTGAATCTGAAAAATGATGTCCTCCACCCTTAAATTATTTTACCAAAGTTTTTTTTTTAATTGTTTAAAAAATTGTCCTTTGCATCCCTGAGGGGCTGGGCAAGGCAAGTTCACCATGTTTCAGGGTCTCTCTGGTCTGTTTTAATTCCAGGAGAGGCCTTTTTCTTAGTGTCCAGAAGTCACTTCTAGGTCAGAGGGAAACTCCCTCCCAGCCTAAAAAAAGTGACCCAAATGTGACAAAATTCCCCCCCTTTGACCCCTAGAGGGGACAAGGGGTCTTTTTCAGCCCAGACAATGAGAAAGCTACATGTTGCCCAACCTTGCTTTAACTGAAAATGTAAGTGGCTTTTTTATGGTATCGTGCAATTTTCCAACTATGTCAAAAGCAAAAACCAAAATGCCTTGAAATCAAAAGCCGCAAAAGTGCACGATATACAAGGGTGGCCCTTCAGCCTTTCAATTGCCTTTTCAAACTAAATAATGTTACATTTGCTACTGCTCTTTGGGCATGGCCTATGCAACAAGTGTAATGCCCTACACACCATTTTAAAGCACCTTCTGGAAATGCACACACCCCTACATTATCTAATTGCAAAGGCAAAACTGAAAAGCTTGAAAAGGGAGACCACTGTAGTATAAAAAAGCCACTTACCCATCCTTCTTCTTGTTACCACTATGCTCTAGTATGTTTCTATGGCATGTACACCAAATCACCAGCATATGTGTAGCACAAGGCAAATTTATTCCCAATATTAAATCAGCAGAGTTTTGACTTCAGAAGACCTGAAATGACAACATTAATTTGAAAATGTACCCTTTACAGAAATATCAATATTCACCTTGGTGTACTAACTACTTATAATGTGTCCTTTTAAAGAGGACACAGACTTTCAGAAATACACACTGGGGGAAGGGAGGAAACTAAATGTAAACCATTCTTTCAATTATATCATCACATGAGTACATTTGCAGTATGTTTGCCTTCCTGACAGAAAGCAGAAAAAGGCTCAGGTGATTAGATTAAGATTTTTTTTTTATTTTTTATTTTATTTTTTTTTTTTGGCAGCAGGGGCAGATAAAAAGTGTAAAACTAGAGGTCTTCACAGGTTCTGAATCAAAGGGTTTTACACTAGGGATGCTTGAGGACCTAAACTTTTTGTGGATTGCAATACAAACTGACCTAATCTACACTTCCCAGACTAAATTGCAGATCAAAATTAATTATCCACCCACATTTACACTTCCGCAATGTTCTGCTACAGGAAACTTAGAAATCTTGTACAGGCGAGGACATGCTATGAGAGTCAATCAAAAAACCAAAAAACCTGAAGGTTACATACTTTTCAAACAGATGCCTGCTAACTTCTGCATCCACTGCACTTAGCGGATCATCCAGGAGGTAGATGTCTGCATCTTGATACACAGCTCTATAAATGAAGAAAGAGCAATAGTAACTGGCAAAACAAGTAAGCATCTATGAAGGGTTCCTTACCTCTTGTTTATGACCATCTAATAACCAAAGCCTGGAGAGAGAGAGCACAGCAAGCAAGTGTAGATCAGCATGATCATTTCTCATTTATTTTGAGATGTCTGCACCAGCTATGAATTCATTCCCAAGCTTAATTCAGTTTTTACCTTTAAACATCTAAACACCCCCACTGCTAGTCCCAACTAGAACAGGCTCCCTGAATCAATGGTTTAATGGCAACTCAATGCTTATTATTCAACAGGTACTCTCTACTCAGTATTAGCAACTGGATGTGGTTGAATGGGTCCTAATAATCTCAGACAGTCTCTTCTTCTAAGGGTCCCCATGACGTGAAGTCGAAGGCTTTCATGGCTGGCATCCATAGATTTGCCTTGGTTTTTTTCCGGGCTGTGAGACCGTGTTCTGGAATAGTTTCTTTCTGATGTTTCGCCTGCATCTGAGGCTGGCATCTTCAGAGAATGGTGGGGTAGGAGTGTATATGGACTTATATATGCTGTGACCCCCTGTTGGGGAGTATATGTAAATTTGTGTAATTGAAAGCTTAGTTTCTGGGTATAGAAATGCAAGGCTGATGGTTGATGGGCCATTAACTGCTGCTGGAAATCCCCGTCCCTGGGAGGAATTCCTTTGTAAGTGTTGAGTTCTCAGTCTATTGTTCTTCAAAACTGGGAACCAGATTTTGTTTACTTTTAAGGTTTCTTCTTTCTTGTTGAAGTTGTCCAGGTGTTTGTGGACTGCAATAGCTTCTCTGTGCATTCTGACATGATAGTTGTTGGCCAGAATTTCTGTGTTTTTAAATAGCATTTTGTGTCCAGGTTGATTTATAGTATGTTCTGCTACTGCTGATTTTTCTGGCTGGCCTAGTCTTCAGTGTCTCACATGTTCCTTGATTCATGTTTGCACACTGCGTTTAGTGGTCTCTATGTAAACTTGTCCACAGCTGCATTGTATGTGGTAAACTCCTGCAGCTGTGAGAGGGTCTCTTTTGTCCTTTGCTGAGAGTAGCATTTCTTGGATTTTTTTGGTTGGTCTATAGATTGTTTGGAGGTTGTGCTTCCTCATCAGTTTCCCCATTCTGTCTGTGACTCCTTTGATGTATGGTAAAAATACCTTCCCTTTGGGTGGCTGTTTTTCTTCTTCATTCTTGTGGTTTGTTCTGGGTCTGGCTGCTCTTGTGATGTCTGATCTGGAGTAACCATCAGCCTGTAGGGCCCAGTTTAGGTGCCTCAGTTCGTCCTCCAGGTAGTGGGGTTCGCAGATCCTTTTTGCACAGTCTACCAATGTTTTTATTGTGGTTCTTTTTTGTCCTGGGTGATGATTGGAGTTCTTGTGTAGGTATCTGTCTGTGTGGGTGGATTTTCTGTATACCTTGTGGCCTAACCGTTGGTTTGGTTTGCAGATGACGAGGACATCCAAGAATGGCAGTGTTCCTTCCTTCTCTTTTTCCATTGTAAATTGGGTATTTGGGTGGATGCTGTTCAGGTGGTTCAGGAATGTGACCAAATCTTCTTTCCTGTTGTTCCAAATGGTGAAAGTGTCATCCACATATCGGAACGATGTTGTGGGCTTTTTTGTTGCTGCTTCCAGGGCTTGCTTTTCAAAATGTTGCTTTTCAAAAGGTCCCCGTGACATTTGGGAACTCTGGGCAAGGCCTTGCTCCAGGGGTCATTTTATGAGCAAGCTTAGTTTGGCATCCAGAAAGAACAGATCTCTCTTAGTGGCAGAGTGACTTCACTCTGAAGCTTTGACAAGACAAGGCCATACAACCTCTTCTCTACATCTCTCTTTTATAAAGTCTTTAAAAACACCAGTCCACACTCTTCTGCTGTATTTTGTGCGTCTGTGTGCTGGTCTGCTTTTATTTTTAATTGCTGGACTAATATTTTATATTGTCTGACAAAATCTCTCAACAACACTGGGACACACACATATACATATACATACGCACATTTAATACAATCATAAGAGTTGAAAGAGACCACAAGGGCCATCCAGTCCAAACCCCTGCCATGCAGCAATACACAATCAAATCATTCCTAACAGATAGCCATCCAGCCTCTGCTTAAAAACCTCCAAAGAAGGAGACTCCACCACACTACGAGGCAGTGCATTCCACTTCCGAACAGCTCTTACTGTCAGGACGTTCTTCCTAATGTTTAAATGGAATCTCTTTTCCTGTAGTTTGAACACATTGCTCCATGTCCTAGTCTCTGGAGCCGCAGAAAACAAGTTTGCTCCATCCTCAGTATGACATCCCTTCAAATATTTAAACATGGCTATCATGTCTCCTCTTAACTTTCACTTCCCCAGGTTAAACACACCCAGCTCCCTAAGCCTCTCCTCATATATATATATCCACAGTATATCTGAATTAATGGTGTATCAGTGCTTAATAAAATGATAAAAACCATGGTTGCTACTAACACGATTCACTTCTAAGCAGAAGTCATTTCTAGGGGTTATCTATCTGAGCCAACTCTACCATTAGACAGAGTGAGGTAGCTGTTGTAGCCAACAGATTTGGAACACTGAAACTGTAGCGAATTATTACTGATTTACTTCACCATATTCTTTTTATTGCTAAGGAAGAGTAGAGGTGTTTGTGCCAAAATAACCTGGCTGGATTTGGGCAATGCACCCTTTGGTTTGGGTGGGTTGCAGGGGATTACAGTTGCTGCTCTGCCTCGAGTGTCAAAATGTCTTGAGCCAGCCATGGTATCTGAACATTCATCACCATCTGTAGACTGAAGACCATACTAGAAAATGCAGGAGTCTCTTTACCTGGCTAGATTAACTCTGGCTTTCTGCCCTCCACTCAGCGTAACTCCTCTGTCTCCTATCATTGTCAGGTCTCCATCACCCAACAGTTCCATATCCTATTGAAAACAGGGGAGAGTAATCTCAAAATAATGTAATAATAAATACATTTTCATCTTAACCAGTATCAATCCAGTTAATCACTTGATAATCCCAAGAGGAAAAAAAATATTGATGGTCCATGTTATCTTCTCAATTGCCTTGAGTAGCTCTATGTCCATACTGGATGGTAGTTGTCACTTTATTGTTATTATTAATTTTAAAAAGAAAGTGAATCCTTAATGCTGATAATTGCAAACAAAATTGGGTAGGTTCTACGACAATAGTCTCTTTGGACTAGATCCAGACTGTAAGCCATACTGGGATCCCAATGAAATCAATGTGAAGAATTCACTGCCTCTTGCAATATTTTAATAAAACTGAACTGCCATTAATTCAGACTAGATGCAACCCTAATTCATTTAACTAACACACATTGGAAACTGTTTAATGCAGTGTAGAGGGGTAAATAGCTATTGCTTAAAACAATTTGTAAGCGGCTCTGATAGCCTTGTGGCTGAAGAGCGGGTATAAATAACTAAATAAAAATTTTTAAAAAATTCAATAGCATCATAGAGTTGAAAGAGACCACAAGGGCCAACAGTATAAAATATGAAATTCACCTCAGCACTGCCATGCACTCAAAATATTTAATTTATTTCATTAATTTATATCCCTCTTTCCTTTCCAGACAGGGCCCAAAGTTATTTACAAAAAAAATTTTAGAAGTACATTTTGAAATGTAACTATACAAAAGTTAAGAAAAGCAATTAAACAATTCTATTAAGAGCAGAGAATTAAAACAATTTAAAACACATTTAAAACATAATTTAAAAAAGATAAAAGCACAGCACACTCCATTAAAAGCCCTTTCTGATACAAGACTTAAAAGCCAAAGGCCTGTCTAAATAAAAAGGCTTTTGCTTGCCAGTGGAAAGACTGGAGAGAGAGAGCCAACTGAACCTCCTCTGGGAGAGTTTTACAATATGGGAGGAGCCCTTGACAAGGCTCTCTCTCAGGCCCTCACCAAACATGCCTGTGATGGTGGTGGAACTGAGAGAAAGCCCTCCCCCAAGGATCTTAAACTTTGGGCAAGCTCATTAAGGGAGATATGGTCTTTCAGACAGTTTGGACCCAAACCATG
Organism: Gambelia wislizenii; assembly: GCA_030847615.1. Lineage (NCBI taxonomy): Eukaryota > Metazoa > Chordata > Lepidosauria > Squamata > Crotaphytidae > Gambelia > Gambelia wislizenii. The sequence continues at coordinate 200,121,324 of JAUMIR010000003.1, read as the reverse complement.
TAGAGCTTTAAGGGTACTACCAGCATTTTAATTTCTGCCTGGAAACGGACTAGTAGCCAGAGAAGCTGTTTCAACAAAAGAGTTACATGTTCCCTGTAACCAGCCCCAGTCAGCAACTTAGCCACAACATTTTGGATGTGCTGAAGTTCCCAGAGTATTTCTAAAGGCAGCCTCAGGTACAGTGCATTATAGTTACCCAAACATGATGTAATTAAGGCATGCACAACCACTGCCAGATCTGACATCTCCAAGAATGGGAGCAGCAGCCAGACTAGTTTTAGCTGGGCAAACAGACTCCTGGTTACTGCTGAAACCTGGGCACTCAGGGTTAGGGCTGAGTCCAGGAGCACATCCAAGCTCCAAACCTGAGATATCAGGGAGAGTGTAATCCCATCCAGCACAGGATGATTGTCTTAGGGCAAACTATTATGCTTCTGCCTTGGCCTTCCCATCTCCAGTGAGGATGTGGTAACACTTGCCTGCTTCAAACAGATCACATAAAGATTACTGAAACCATTATTATTAAATCATTATAAACACACACACACATATAACAGCACAACAATTAGCAAGATCCTACTGAAGCACCAACAATGGAAGAATGGACTGTTAATGTTGCTGAGTTAGTTGAAATTGCCAAACTAACATGGGTTTTAAAGGATAATCCAATGGAAGATTTGTTGTTGTTGTTGTTGTTGTTTTGAAAGACTGGAAAGCATTTATGAAGTTTTTGAGTAATAAGAAATCTAACAATGTAATAACTTGAGGCTATGGTTACTAGTAATTTGAGATAACTCAGCAACCTTAACAGTCCATTCTTCCAGTGACAGTGCTTCAGTAGGATCTTGCTAATTGTGTGTGTGTGTGTGTGTGTGTGTGTGTGTAATGATATAAAAATAATCAATGTTCTTCGGCTACTGACATATAAGAGAGGTGAACAGATTAACAATTAATTCTGTTACAGGAATTAAAACTAGCTGTTGTATATATCTAACATCTTCTTAACATCATGTTTATGTTCATTAATGAAAAAGCATCATATGGCAGCAGATGTACATCACACTAAAAAGGACTATTTGTTAATTTTTAAACACTCTGGGATTTTCTTTCTCTTTCAAGAGATATGTTTTACATTCATTCTAAACTTACTAGGACCTGAATTTGTATTTGAGAAAGTGATGGATGTTTCAATGTTGCCAGACAAGATTAGAAAAAGGTACCAACTGTGTTTAAAAAGAAAAAATATGTGATTTGCAAAAGCTTTTAAACTGTCTGCTTTTCACCTATCTTAGTACCGATAGTGGGATCATAACATGCCATGAACTGGATTCAATGCAATAATACTTTCCAAGCTGCCAAGCAAAATATCTGTCCTTTGCTAATCTGCTTAGTGTCCTTCTAGATCACACCTGCCAAGTCAGAGAAAAGGATCTTCTCTGAGAGAGCTGAAATGCTTTGAAGCATTCTCTCTAAGATGCCAGCAGAAGGAGCTATCAGTACTGGTTATTTCTCTGATACCTACTGCAATTCTCGATTTCACTCCTGTAATGGGGCAGTATGAAAGGTCCCCTAGTATACATTTCCTTCTTGCAAGGTTAGGTTTTGTGTTGTGCTTCTTTTTTTGGCCTTTTTAAAGAGCAAATGGGTATGTCTTGAAAGAATGAGATAAGATTTGTGGCCCTAGCCAAACCTAAACGTTGATCTGACAAATGGTACTGGGCACTTGGTACATTGTTGTTGATAACTGCCTTTGAGTCAGCTTCGACTCATGGTGACCTCATGGATGAGACATCTTCAAGACCGCCTGTCCTCAACTGCCCTACTCAGGTTCTGCAGGTTCAGGCCTGTGGCCTCCTCGACTTCGTCTAACCACCTAGTGTGTGGTCTTCTTCTCTTTCTTTTTCTCTCTACCTTTCCTAGCATTATTGACTTTTCTCATCAATTCCTTCTCATGATGTGTCCCAAAGTACCACAACCTCAATTTGGTCATATTGGCTTCTAATGAGAAGTCAGGCTTGATCTGCTCTAAGACCCATTTGTTTGTCATTTTGGCTGTCCATGGTATCCTACAGAAAACTATATCTCCATGCACATGTTTATTAAAAAAAATTATACTATAATCATTTATATATGGTCGCAATATCCAAAAATACTATTTTTGCTTATTGTTCCAGTCAGTTTGTACCAAACAATGTTTCAGGTCTCAATGCAGATGACACTGACAAGTGTGTGTACACATGGCCACACATATGTGGACACACACACACAAACTCTCTTTTTTTTAACAAAGTAGTGATTTATTCAGATATTCTAGCACTATACATTCCTAAAAATTAATGTATTGCAAGTTGTGGGTAGCCTCAATTACTTGAGGGTGGAGGTACTATATTATCCAATACGTGTTCTGTTTTAGGTTGTTAGCTGCTTCAAGAGCTCTGTGAGCTAAAAACACTGTGGGATGCATACATCAGAAACATAAATAACCCTTCCCATAGCAACTAAGTGATACTAAAACTTCTGGTACCTTACTATGGAGTAGTCCTGTAGGGAAATGACATTTAAGTTTCTGGTTAAGTTTTTAACTTTTCTGTCTCCTAATTAGTTTCCTAGGAATTATGGAGATTTGATTTTGGCTGTGATCTAAAGACTGATGCCAATGCATATGGTGAATAATAGTTTTCAATGTTGGTCTCAAATTTCAGAAGCAAAGGTCTTCGTTTGAAATCCACCCTTTTCCAGATCAGAGAAGAGGGTGCTTTCAGATTAAGGGCTTTCCTATCATTGTCATCATCATGTGTTCTATGCTTTGAATGCATTTTCTGAAAAAAAGATTCTAGATAACTCACAGATAAAATGGTAAAACAATAAAAAAAATTATCTAGATAGTGATACTGATATAAACACAGAAGAGACAGAATGAGTTACAAGGAACGTATAATGTCTTTTGTTACAACGGCTTCACTGACTAATAATAATAATAATAATAATAATAAAATTTATTTATACCCCGCCCCTCTGCTAAAAACAATCGGGGTGGCTTCCAACAATTAAAACATTATAATAATGACTATCGGTACATTTTCAGGCACAAGTCAGTATACAGGTCGACCCTCATACAGGAGCGCTCTGGTTGAGAATTCTAAAGGCTCCTCCCTCAACTGCAAGTCCCAGTATTCCACAGCATGAAATTATGGTAAAGTAGAATCATGGTGGGCAGAGTGCTATACCTGGACACCTGGAACAGGGGTGTCAAAATGGACATATAGGACCAGTATCCACGGTTTCACTTATACACATCAGAAAAAAAAATGTCCTCTCTAGGAATTTTCTAGGTCCTCCAGCATGATTCTATGGTATGCTTCTGCCAGAAGTCATTCATTTCAATAGGATTCACTATTCACTATTATCCACGGTTTCACGTATCTACAATAAGTTCGGGAACGTATCCCCTGCGGATATAGGGGACCACCTGTATAGCCCTATATGGGTTCAGACTATCTGAAAGACAATTTATCCTGCCTGAGTTTTGAGATATGTATTTCAGGGGAAGGCTTCCTCTCTCTTCCACCACTTTCACAGGCCTGTTTGATGATGATATGAGAGACAGCTAGGTTTGCCAGATTGGATACGGGACAGGGCTCTTGTAACTTCAAGCCCAAACAGAAGGACCATAAAACTTCATGAAGAGGGGCAAAGATACCCGTCTTCCTTTAACTTCCTACCTCAAATGTTCAGCAACAGCCATTCCCTTCTAATATGGCTATAGCCTTCCTGGTGAAGAGCACAGAGAGGGGAGCAGAGAAGCACCAACCTCTCTGTACTTGTAACTGGCACATACACACACATAGGGAAGCCATCCCCCCCCCCCGCCAAAAAAGAGTTAAAGGTCCATGCAGGAATAAATGTATACACAACCACTGGTGAAGTGTGGTGCAAAATGAATGTCCCTGGATCCCATCATGTATACAAGTAGTAATATTAGCACAAGCAGTATAATTTGCATATTAGTATATATTACCTTCTTGCATGATGACGTTCTCTGATTTTAAAAAAAGGTTACAAAATATATTTAGATAGGTGTGTTTGACGAGAATCCTGTTAACCAGAATGTTATCTTAAAACCAGCAGAACTCATATCCAAGTAAACATAGTGAAGACAATGTCCTGGCACTTGAAAAGAATACTATCCTGCCTCACTAATAAAATTATTGACTAAATAATACATTACAAATGTTCACTTTCATATAATGAAGCAAATAAGTTTTAAAAAATGACCTCACAATAGGAGGTAGGACTCAAATTTATTGGGGAGGAACAACTTACTTTTTTAAGAGCACAGGCTTTTAGAACCTTCTCATATTTGTCTTTGTGATATTCTTTTCCGAAGAGTATGTTATTTCTTACGGTGCCAGAAAACACCCACGGCTGCTGAGAAACATACGCTATCCTTCCTCGAACATCTATGAAACCTTTGCTTGCAGGCAGTTCTCCAAGAATAGCACTTAAGAGGGAAGACTGAAAAGTATCCAGGGGTGGAGGGGCAGGGATAAAATGTAAAGGTTTATTGAGAGGAAAAAAGTAAATATAAACACACAAAGGCACTCAGTCCCTACGGTTCTGATCACCCACAAAAGTCATCCTTGTAACAAAAATGGATGCAACTGCATGTTCCATTGCTCCCTCACCCTTCATTCTCTCTAGCATGCAATGGTCCTCCCCATTTTTTCTTCCTCCATTTGTCATACCCACAGTGAAGGTCTACTCTGATACCACCAATTTTACCAGAACTCGAAAGTTATTAGTTGCAAATAATTAGTCATTTGTAATTAGTTCCTTTCCCAATTATCAATACAACTATGAAACTTCACAAATAATAATTTCACTGTTTTTGCAGTATAACTATATTTTCATTATTTTTATAGTTGTGGAGCTTCACTAAATTGTGAATTGGGCTATCACAAGATTTAGGTGCTGGCTCCTGATGCTGCCTCTTTTTCTGTGGTGGATGAGGTAATGACAAGACGGACTGGAGAATGTGTGTTTTCTACCAGAGACTGGTCACTTGTAGCATTAAAAAAAAATTAATAACCAAAAGGTTATTGTTACTTTTCAGAAACTAGAGAGTAAAAAATTATTATTTTTAAAATTGTAACTAAAACTGTAGGTTACTAGTTTGGCTATTTAGAGCTATAACTCTAATGAATTACTTTTTTAAAGTAAGCTACTATGGTCTGGATTTTGCCACAGTTAACAAGAAGTACTGTGTGTCCTCCCAACCAGTGTCTGATTACCAGCTAGGCCCAAATCGTAACATGCTTGTATCTTTTAAAAGAATGTATGGCCTAAATTCTTTTTATAGTCCTAACTAGAGTAGAACCATTAAATCAATGGCATTTACTTACTATTCAACAATAGATTGAATGGGTCTTCTCTAGTTGTAACCAACCAACAGGATTCTATCCTATGCTATCATTTTTTAAAAAAATAAAAAAGAATTGTTTTATATCTAACCAGAACTCAAATAGCCATCTAGATACCATAGCCCAGAAGACAATGGCAGCTCTGCACAGAATCCAGGATTTGAAGAAAGGGTGTACTTCATCTGCTGCAGAGATAATGTCAGGCCACCCCAAGCAAAGGACAAGCAGAAGTAGCCACCGTCATTACTGCTACATGTCAGTGCCAACAAAAATGCTCCACAGTCAATAATGTCACACAGTGAACTCTGGGAGGAAGTGATAGAGAAGAAGACAGGTGCATTAATGGTGGAAAGAGCTAGAGGCACCCCAGCAAGCTCAGGTAAGAAGCACTGCAACAGCCAAGGGGTTTGCAGGGATTCTCCAGTTTGTATGGCATGAGCAAGCTGCTCTCTTTGCAGAAGTACAAGCATTTTATCACACTAGAGCAGGTGAAGTAGCAGAGTATGACTGGGCCATCACAGAGTTCCGCCATTTTAGAATACAAAAGTAATAAATTTCATCCATTTTTTCAGACCTACTCTCCTCAATTCACTGGCAGGCCCCTGCCTTACCCTACAACAGTTCAGAAATACCTATCCTGGCTTGTCAAGCTGAAATATGAACAAGCCTTATGCCCATGAGTTCCATCCTCTTATCACCTTTCTTTCCTTCTTTCTTAACATGCTACTGTTGAAGACTTCCATAGTTTCACATTATCTTCAGATAAAGACAACACAGCTACCAGGTTCTGAACAAAACAATGTCTGAAACCAACTTCAAACCATGGTTTCAGTACCTGGAAATAAGAGTTTCCCGATTCAAGGAAAAAATGACCTAATTAATGTAGGAAATCTCCAAAAGTGTTGTGCTACTCAGAGAAGGAGTTGAGTACACAGGGACAAAGTCGGCGTATATTTGAGTTTACTAAATCAATATATGCGCATCAAAGCCTGGCCACATGTTTCTTTTCTCTAAAAGCACATTCAGAAATGCTTTTAACATTGACTACTTGCAGTAGAGTTCTGTACAATGCCAACCTACACTGCACTTCAGACAGGTCCAAAATAATTAGTGCAAAACCACAAAAGACTATCTTGCATCAGCTATCTGATCTGTTGTACATTTTGGAATTTAGGTATGGCATATAAACAAAACATTATACTTTTTTTAAAAAAAGCAGTGAAGATAAAGGTCTAAAGCAAGGACGGGAAATGTTGAAGTTGTTGGGCTTCAGAGGCCTAGCAGCCCAAGCCCACATAGCCAATGGAGAAGATGATGGGAGTTGAGGTCTGGCATTAAGAGGGCTATACACACCCATCCCTATTCTAAAGCAAAAGTGGGGAACTTCTGACCCTCCAGGGTTTGATGGAACTATCATACCTACCATTAACTATGACTCCCATTACAACTGCCATTATCCAAGATAGCTAGGACTGGTGAGAACAGAAGTTCAACAACACCAATCCACAGAAGTACAGAAACTGGAGGACTATAGTATTCAGCTACATTAGGGTGGGCAAGGATAGACATGTTGCTCCCCCCATTTTCTGCTTGCCTCCAAATCAGAAAGGTGCATTCTTATTATTCGGTAGACACTATCAATGTAGTTCTGTTGTGACTTATGGCTGAAACAATAAAAATTGACTAACTGACTGGCTGGTTCTTACCACGGTAAAATGTTGAATTATGACTTACTTTTCCAGCTCCCACAGGCCCAATCACAATGAGTAACTCTCCAGGTCTGACAGTAAATGAAATGTTTTGAAGTGTTGGCAATTCCAGAGTCTATAAATTCAAGAAGAAACACTATATCTTAATTGCAACAAAAGATATTAGGATCCAAAAGGTTACAAAGCCCACACATGCAACATTTTTGCTGAGTTAGTTACTCTCTGAACCCTTCTAGCCTGAAAAGTGCACCAGTTTCTGTATGCTTGAATGTCTTACACTTCCTGCAATGCCTGTTTCAAGCATCATGGCACCTATCCATCATCTCCCTCTCCCAATCTCACTTATTTTCACTGTCTCTCTACTTCCCATTTGACTTAACTTTTCCCATATCCTCTGGTGTCTGTCTGAATGAGAGAGCAGCAAATTTTAAAATCCATGATCTATCCCTTTCTCAGTCCCTCAAACAGCTTTCCCTTACTGGAATACACATGACTCTTTAATTCAGGGTGAGCAGCTTCACTAGGTTCAGAGGCCAACTAAGGGTGGGGCAACATGACTTCATCCAAGAGCATCCAGCCCTCTCAACATCTATGCTGAAGGGGAAAAGAACTTTCAGCATGAAAATGGTCAACCACAGTCCCAGAAGCTTATGTACACATGGAAGAATACCGCACGAGGCATATTTGAGTGGCAGAACTGGACAAAACGAAATGAAAGCATTTTGGAATAGAAACCATGCTTACTGCATATTCGTTTCTGTAATGGAACAACACGTTTCAAAAGCAGAGGACAGTTACTACAGACAAAATGATAACCATGCCTCCCCACAATCTCCTCCTTTCCCCCCTCCATCTTTAAAACATCATTTCCTCTACTTTGCACACCTGTTAAATCCATCTATTCAGGGAATTCTCCAGTGCCAGCCTGTATATCCCAGTGCCAGCCTGCATCAGTCACTGTGGCAAGCAGGAAATGTCTTTGCCTTATAACTAGGAGGTTGTTGGTTGAAATCCTACTTGGTGTGAATTTTTTTTTTAGCATTTAAAAATTTCCTCCCCCTCTTCTCTCTCCCCTGCCTGTCCCAAAAGACTTATTCTTGTTATTTAAGGCACTAAACTAAGAAGCTGATACAGAATTCTGGCCCAGACATTTTGAAAGTCTACTTCCTGTTTCAAGGTGGCATTTTTCTAAGTTCATACATTGCATTCAAATGCTTGACTCCCCTCCCCCGTAATCACCAGAATTCACCCCTTCGTCAGCAAGAAGGGATTTTAATTGCATTGCCAAGTAAGAAAAGAAGGGGGGCACAAAATTCTAAAATTCTTAAAATGATAAATGGAGGAGTTAAAATTTTCTCAAAGGTAGGTTTGAACTCATGGTGTTCTAGAAAAATAGGTCTGTTTCTTTAAATGCCCAAAGCCACCAAATTTGCATAGGTTGACAACAGAGCCCTGATACGAAGGGAATAGTTTTTTCAAAGGATTCATGTATTTTACATGTATTTTAAATGGGAAGAAAACATTATATTAAATGCATTAAGTGCAAGTATTGCTAAATGACTGCATTGGTAAATTTAGCTACTGCTAAATTTCGCTAATTTGAGGTTTAAAAGTTAGCCTGTGAGTTTACAGGGAGGAACCACTGACCACCAGAAGTTGAATGGCAGGGAAGCCTCAGGAACAAAACGTCTGGGAGCTTTGGGCAGAGCAGGCACGCCCTTCCACTGACATGTTTTTACATCATCCAGTCACAACTCTGCTATGTGCTACTGCACAACAAACTTGGTGGATTTGAATCGCAAAGGCTTTTATTCATGCACAATGCCCATAAGGAGAAATAAACAGTTCTGTCACAGAATACACATGGAAAGGACACAGAATTCAGCCAACGTCGTCTAGTGATTTTCGTTTCAATTCCGTTGCATTCTGCTTTTAAGGCTTGTGTGGTATTCCTCATGACTGGCCATATGCCAGCTCTTTCATCAGAGGAAGCTGTTGGGGAACTTTAAACAGTCTTTTTCAAAACAGGAAGTGATATGTTGGGTGGGTTCAAAGGACTGGAAGACTGCATACAAAGGTGTGAGATGGCCTGTGGCCTGTGAGCCACACTTCCCCCACCTCTCATTGAACATATTATATATATATATATATATATACATATATATATATATATATATATATATATATATATATATACAGTTGCCCCTCCACATTCGTGAAGTTGACATTCGCGGCTTTGGTTATTCGCGGTTTTGGAGGGCCCCCCCGGGCCCCCCAAAACCGTGACACGGGGCCTCCAGCGGCCCCGTGAAAGACCTGGAGGGAGCGGGGAGGCCCGGGGAGGCCTCCACGGGGCCCCCGGAGGTGCTCCGGAGGCCCCGGGAAGGCCTGTGGAGGGGTGGCGAGGCCTTCACGGGACCCCCGGAGGCCCCGCGAAGGCCTGGGGAGGGGTGGCGAGGCCTTCGCGGGACCCCCGGAGGCCCTCCGGAGGCCCAGCGGAGGCATGGGGAGGGGTGGCGAGGCCTTCGCGGGACCCCCGGAGGCCCTCCAGAGGCCCCGCAGAGGCCTGGGGAGGGGTGGCGAGGCCTTCGCGGGACCCCCGGAGGCCCTCCGGAGGCCCCGCGAAGGCCTGGGGAGGGGTGCGGAGGCCTTCGCGGGACCCCCGGAGGCCCTCCGGAGGTGCCGCGAAGGCCTGGGGAGGGGTCGGGAGGCCTTTGCGGGACCCCCGGAGGTCCTCCGGAGGCCCCGCGAAGGCCTGGGGAGGGGTGGGGAGGCCTTCGCGGGACCCCCGGAGATCCTCCGGAGGCCCCACAAAGGCCTGGGGAGGGATGGGGAGGCCTTCGCGGGACCCCCGGAGGCCCTCCAGAGGCCCAGCGAAGGCCTGGGGAGGGGTGGCGAGGCCTTCGCGGGACCCCCGGAGGTCCTCCGGAGGCCCCGCAAAGGCCTGGGGAGGGGTGGCGAGGCCTTCGCGGGACCCCCGGAGGTCCTCCAGAGGCCCCGTGAAGGCCTGGGGAGGGGTGGGGAGGCCGTGGGACCCCCAGAGGTCCTCCGGAGGCCCCGCGAAGGCCTGGGGAGGGGTGGCGAGGCCTTCGTGGGACCCCCGGAGGCCCCGTGAAGGCCTGGGGAGGGGTGGGGAGGCCTTCGTGGGACCCCCAGAGGTCCTCCGGAGGCCCCGCGAAGGCCTGGGGAGGGGTGGGGAGGCCGTGGGACCCCCAGAGGTCCTCCGGAGGCCCCGCAAAGGCCTGGGGAGGGGTGGCGAGGCCTTCGCGGGACCCCCGGAGGCCCAGCGAAGGCCTGGGGAGGGGTGGGGAGGCCTTCGCGGGACCCCCGGAGGCCCTCCGGAGGTGCCGCAAAGGCCTGGGGAGGGGTGGGGAGGCCTTCGCGGGACCCCCGGAGGTCCTCCGGAGGCCCCGCGAAGGCCTGGGGAGGGGTGGCGAGGCCTTCGCGGGACCCCCGGAGGCTCTCCGGAGGCCCCGCGAAGGCCTGGGGAGGGGTGCGGAGGCCCTCGCGGGACCCCTGGAGGCCCTCCGGAGGCGCTGCGAAGGCCTGGGGAGGGGTGGGGAGGCCTTCGCGGGACCCCCGGAGGCTCTCCGGAGGCGCCGCGAAGGCCTGGGGTGGGGTCGGGAGGCCTTCGCGGGACCCCCGGAGGTCCTCCAGAGGCGCCGTGAAGGCCTGGGGAGGGGTGGGGAGGCCTTCACGGGACCCCCAGGGGCCCTCCGGAGGTGCCGCGAAGGCCTGGGGAGGGAGGGAGGAAGGGCCGGGGAGGGAGGGGGGAGGAGAGTTGTTATTCATGGATTTTTCACATTCGCGGGGGTCCGCGGAACGGAACCCCCGTGAATGTGAAGGGACGACTGTATATATATATATATATATATATATATGGCTTTTCTTCGCAAACGAAGATTCAGGAAGGACTCATCCCGCGCTTTCTGCAACCGCACTGATGACTAAAAAGGCCAATCCAAGATAAACAAGTCCGGTGGCAGAAAGCACAGCAGAAGGTCTCCTTGAGTGATGTTTCCAGGTTGTGATTCTTTCTGTGATGTCATTCCTCTTCAAGACTTGTTTGGCGTGAGTTCTCAAATAAGGCTGCAGCATTGTGGATAGTGCGTCTCCATGCCTCCCGATGTGAGGCCAGGGCGGACCACTGTTGGTGATCAATTTGGCTGAGCCTGAGATGTTGTTTCAGGGAGTCTTTGTATCGCTTTTTTGGAGCGCCCCTCTTACGCTGACCCGTGGCGAGTTCACAGTAGAGTACTATTGTTGGGAGGCGATGGTCCTCCATCCTAGAAATGTGCCCTGCCCAGCGCAGCTGTGTTCTCAATATCATGGCCTCAATGCTGGTGATCCCTGCTTGCTCAAGGACAGCAACATTCGTCACATAGTCAGTCCAGTGTATATTTAGGATTGTGCATAGACAGCGCTGATGAAAGCTATAACTAAAATTTGTGTAATTGAAATTGGAATTTGCATAATTGAAATTCTGCCCCATCCTATCCTTGCCTCCATTCCCCTATGCCTTTCCTTTGGAATTTGCATGTTTCTGTTTTAGAAGTTCTTGGACCTTGCACATGTATTGTTTGTGTTCCATTTACAAAGATGGATCTAGATCAATAAATACTGTGTATCTATATATCTGGAAACATGTTTTCACTGAAATTAACAACATTAAATTTTAAAGACATCATCATCATCATCATCATTATTATTATTATTTGTACCCTGCCTTACTTCCAAAATTGGGACTCAAAGCAACTTACAATTTAAAAACACAATACAGCTAAAAACATAAAAAAGTGAACATTAAACTAGGATTACACCTTTGACAATATTAAAATGATTTAAAACTGCATGTACAAACATAAAATACCATTAAAAGATAAAAAGGTTAACAAAACTGCACCCTCAGCCCTTTCTTTAAACTTTTTCCATTTTAAAAGCCTGTCTAAATAAAAAGATCTTTCCTTGGTGATGGAAGGACAGTGGGGTGGGGGGGGGGAGGGGAATTCTGGCCTCCCTAGGAAGGGAGTTCCAGAGTCTAGCAGTAGCCACTGAGAAGGTCCTCTCTCACATCCCCACCAGCCATGCTTGTGATGGGACTGACAGAAGGGCTTCTCCTGACAATCTCATCATGGCCCAGACTAGCTCATATAGGAAGATACGGTCTGCCAGATAGCCGGAGCTTGAGGCATGAAGGGCTTTGTAGGTCATCATCAGCACTTTGAATTGTGCCTGGAAAAAACTGAAAACCAGTGGAACTGCTTCAACAGAAGTGTAGTCTGTTTCTTGTAACTTCCCTGTTAGCACTCTAGCTGCAGCTCTTTGTAATAACTGAAGTTTCCAAGTACTCTTCAAAGGCAGCCACATGTACAGCAACTAAGGCATGTATCACCATGACCAGATCTGGCATCTCCAGGAACAGGGCAGAGTTGGCACACAAACTTTAAATGTATAAAAGCACTCCTGGCCACCACAGGTTCAGAGCTGAGTCCAGGACTACCACCAAGCTGCTTCAAAGGGAGGTGTAGCTGAATCCTTATTCCCTGACCTGCCTTTTAAGTGACCAGGAGCACCTCCATCTTCTCTAGATTAAGTTTCAATTTGTTTGCCCTCATCCACTCCATTACTGATGACAGACACTGGTTCAGGACCAGGACAGCCTCCTTGGATTGCAATGAAAAGGAGTAGTAGAAAAAAATAGGAGGAAATCCAAATAGGCATCAGTGGTTTCAAAATGGCACAGAAGCTAATAAATTAAAGAAGCTTATGGTGAACTTCCTTGCCATCCATAAGGAATCTCTCCTCCAAGGTCCCTAACAATATTCATATGGTTTAATTGCCACATTCCTGAAACCCCATACATTTTCTTTGCCATGAGATGCCCTAGAAATGCCTCAACTTAACCACTGTGCATCACCCCACACAAGCAACAGTTCCCAGTAGCGCAGATTAAGAAATGCATTGAGCTGATTCAGCAATAACCTTGAACTGTCATGTGGATGAGCTACAAGAAGCCTTGGGCCCACATGCTCCCCACCATTCCTCCTCTGGTGTGAATGTGGGGAGATGATAAGTTCCTGCTTCTGTCTTAAATTAACCACAGCTCAACATGTCATTCATGGCTAATCTATGGTTAGTGGAAATAAAGCAATACCATACACTGCTGCCTTGTCTCCCCTAGCCAGAATTAAGACTAACTGTAGTTTATCAGTATGCAAGTCTACAAAAGCTTATGCTACCAACTTCTTTTTCTCACTTAGTCTCAAAGGTGCTACAAGATCCCTTTGCAAACTGACATTCCAGACTAACACGGCTATGTCTTTGTAATTTGTTGGTTCTGAATGACCAAACAAGTCACAATCAATCAAAAAGGCAAACTTCTAAACTGTTCCTCATAGCCACATTGGAGGAGATGGGTAAAGTATCTCATTCTTGTAATGCTATAATGTGATTTAACATTATGGTTGAAGAACCAGCCCAGTGACTTCAAACTGAAACATACTTAGGGATGTTGCTTATATTTTGGTTTCTAAAAAGCTATAAATCAAATTCTTTTCCAACCAGAACAGAAAACCAAGTGAGAAGCAAGAAACTAAAATAAGCCAGAGGGCCTCACTTAAATGTACATAACAACAGGTTATACTCCATCTACCCATCCACCTGCTGCCCCTAAAAAATGGTAAACATTTCTTTGGACCCTTGCAATACAAACTCCTTTTACACACATACACACACACTTTCACAAGTGATTAAGTGATGCTAATAAAAGTTTTAAAAAAACGCAGGCCTCCAAAACACAGCATCTTTATGTCATTATGCTTTGATCTTTGGAAATATTTGCTTTCTTCACAATGTCCACAAGGTGGCAGCAAAAACACATTTTTTTGCAAGCACCAGTTCAAACACCGCACAAATCATCTGGCTGAACACTGTTCTTCCCCCCCCCCCCCCGCTTCCCACTCTGACCAAGTACTAACTTCACAGGATGTATGCCAGTCTTAGCCAAGTAAGAAGGCAATCCAAGTATAACTGAATAATTTGAGAACACAGTTGCTGAGCAGAAAGGGTAAAAAAAGAATACATTTCAAGATGCAAGCACATATCAAGCAATATACCATATGCTCAGCAAAGTGGCGTCCAAACAAAATTTTGATAATTGGCAGCACTGCCTTATCACACTTGTCTTATCATAAGTGTTCTGGGAAGGATGAAACTGCCTACAAGAGCTTCCACTTGCGATATTTCTAAAGGATATGCTGAGTAGGGCACTCTAAGAGTTGTAGTCCAATAATGGGACTTCTCCAAGCTCTATCACAACCCAGAACAGTGCCCACAAGCCCACTGGCAACAACAACTCAAGTGCATTTTTTCATTGGATTATGTCCCTTGCTTTGAGGAACACAGCTTCTGGCACCACTGATAGCAGAATGATGCCCTTTTGCATTTCATGACTTCAATCAGAAAATTTAAAAGAGTTTTCTTTCATCACTGAACTCACTCTGAATTACCAAACTGCCTTTACATGGCATGTAAAATTTACCAAACACTTCATTTGGGCTATAAGCATTTTTGCAGAAGTCATTCCACCATATGGCCTCACCATCCATTCAGTGTGGATCCACAACAGAAGGCAACAACTACATGTTTCCCCTGAGCAAAACTGTTGTTGTGTGCCTTTAAGTTGTTTCTGATGTCTGGCAACCCTAAGGCAATCCTATCACAGGTTTTCTGGGGCTGAGGGTATGCAACTCACCCTGTGGGCCCAGTGAAGGCGGCCACAAATCATCACCATCTTGTCCATCTTTACCAGATGGCCCTTTTGGTCTCTTCCAACTGTTAAGATTCTATGTTTCTATGCTTTAATGTGTTTCAAACAATTTCAATGCAATAATATTACCCACTTAGTAGACATGCGGTCTGCAGATTCTGGGAACTACAGTCTAAAAATGTAACTTGCTCAAGCTCTAATTAGGTTAATTCTGCTTATGACTGAGATGCCATATGAGGGGTTTACTAGAACCCTCTGTTAAATTCATACTTCCTACATTGGCTGTATTAGACGGGAGAGATGAGCCAAAGAGCTTTGGGAGGCAGGGTGAAAGGAAGAAAGAACTATTCATTTTAAAGGTGAGGGAGGGCTATTACTTGCCTCAGAAGGTATGCCCTGAAAATTTGCAGACTTCCTCTAGATCTCATTTGGCCCACCCTGTCTCCAACTGCCATGATATACCACTTCTTTTCTGTAGCCTGGGAAAGGGGAAGCATGTTTAGCTGATGAACACTCCTGTGCATCCTGGCTGGAAGAACTTATATTAATACATTTGATTAATGTAACATTCAGCAATGTCCCTCATCAAAGCACTTACTATGCTACAGTTTGAAAAGAAAAAGAAGGCATTACCTTGTCCCAAAAGCAAGTCAAATCATGCACAACGAGAGCCTTTTCATTGCTGTTTTTGAGCTGTGGAGTGAGCTGAGAAACTTCATCAAGGATCAAAAAGTTCTATGTCAAAGGGAAGAAAAAGCATGAAGGCCACTTTAGGACAAAAAAGGGAAAAACAAAGGGGAAATCGTCCAAAATTTGCCTTTAAATTAAATTAACCAAATGAAATTAACTACTTCTACTACATCTGCATTTGTGAGGCACTCCAGAAAGTGCCCCTGTGAATTGGACAAGGTATTTCAGGCTAGGGGATTCTGGGAGTTATAGTCCAAAAAATAACTATTAGGTAAACTAACTCAGGACAGGGAAATGAAGATTCTTACCACCTTGGCTTCGAATTAACAATATCTAAATCCCCTTATACCTCATACATTCTTAATCAAAAAAAATAAATGATTTCCTGTAATGAAAATTCTTATGTGTTTTTTTTAAAAGAACACTTTTATTATTAAACTCTCTCTCTACAGAAAAAAAATCAAAGCCTAAAATTAGCATATTTAATTACAAAAAAACAGATCAGGAGGAGCCCACAAAATTGACACTCTTTCATTCCATACATCATACAAAATTGGGATGCCAACAGCCTTTCTAGATTTCTTGATAGAACAAGAATTGCTCCAGCACTCCATCAAGGCAGCTTTCCAAAGTAAATTCAGCCATGAATTTTTTAAAAATCACATAAGTCAAAATGGTGAATTTGCACCACTGTAAATTTGCATCCAATTGCATGAGAACCAGAGAGGTGCAGTGGTTTGAGCGTTGAACTATGACTCTGGGGACCAGAGTTCGAATTCCTGCTCAGCCATGGAAACCTATTGGGTGACAATGGGCAAGTCACTCTCTCTTAGCCTCAGAGGAAGGAAAAGACAATCCCCCCTTCAACAAATCTTCCCAAGAAAATCCTGTGATAGGTTTACCTTAGAGTCACCATAAGATGGTAATGACTTGAAGTCACACAACAACAACAACAAGCCAGTTGCAACCTGATCAAAAGTTCATTGCTTGTGTATCTATATCTCAAAAAATCCATAGGGCCATACTAAGGGCAATTTTTGACATTATTCAAGTCAAGTGTAAGCTGAAGATATCATGAAGAAGGTAAGATTGTGACTTTGAAACATCACTAGTGATACAATGCCAGTCACAAGCATTAAATAAATTTAGCTAAAATTATTCTTATACAGTATGTCAAGTCATCACAAGCAAAGCTTTTAATACTGGGGATTTTGTGAAAAGACTCTAAGACATCAGACTCTAAAAGAGCAAAACAGAAACACTGTCATCAAGAGGACCAAAGCGAGGAAGTTTTCAGTGGGAATTATCTCCTGGTGTTTTTTTTCTTTTTAATTATGATTTTTTAACTGATGACACAAAAGGCTCAGGATACTATCCTATGTATACTTGCAGGAAGTCCCAGTGAGCTCAATACAAGTTACACATCTGTCTGATTGTGTTTTCTAATCTAAGCCATGAACTAAGTGAAAGCCTATCCCTTCTGAGAGGTGAAATCAGTTTCTTCCCTTGTGGTCAGCAGGGAAGCCCTCTACTGCTTCTAACTGTGTTCTGAGCTTCTGCAAAGACAGGGGCTGATTTCCATTTTCTTCTACTGTACTGACCAGTGGACTGGAGCAGGGTGGAGTCAGAAATAATAGACAGCATGATGTAGGGGTTTGAGCATTGGACTAGGACCAGAGACCAGGGTTCAAATCCCTGCTCGGCCATGGAAATCCACTGGTTCACCTTGGGCAAGTCACACTCTCTCAGCCTCAGAGGAAGGCAAGGGGAAACCTCCTCTGAACAAATTCTACCAAGAAAACCCTGTGAAATGACTTGAAGGCACAGAACAACAGCAAAATTTTGTAGAATCTCCTAAATCCAGTTCTAAGTATAAATATACTCTTTCTTTTACCTAGTCCTCATTCAAGTTATATTCGAGATCACCTCGCTTTATGGCTTGAAAAGATCTGGGCCATAAAAAACACAATTAATTAGATTTACAAAGAGCCATCTGCCTGTGACACTTACGAATGTTCTACAGGGGCAGGCGAAACAAATTTATATGAGCTCTCTATCTACTTTAGGCCACAAAGGACTAAAATAGGTATGGATGAGTGGGCAAGTATGCTTGTTTTTGGTTTTTTTGAAGTGGGCAAGCAAGTTGTGAATTACTGGAAATGCTGCAAATAAACATATCCACAGACACCATTTGGGGAGGGTTTCAGTACCTTGATTCGTCGAATGCTGACCAACGCTTCAGATACTTTCTCAATAGCCGCCGGGAAGAAGAGAGTGACTGTCAGCCTCACAGTAGTATACAGTGACACTGCAACAAACACCTGACTTGCAGTTATAACATTGCCAAGTAAAACGTAGGTCATGAATGTCATGAACATAGTTATTTTGCTGGCAATGAAGAAAGAGGCCAAGTTCATTCCTCGAAGGTAAGAGCTCTTAAGAACCATGGAAATCTCCTTCCTGAAATTATGAAATAATTTAGAGATATGCTTATTTTCGTGTCTTATCTTCATATCCACAGAAAACATCCATTGTGCAAATATCTGTATATTTTAAACAGACAGCATTAAATATCAGTCAATCAGTACATCAGTAAAAAAAAAAAAAAAACAGGTACTTATCAAGTCTTTCATCCTAACTGTAGCTAGAAATGAAGCAAATGGGATACGTTTCTTACCAGAAGCAAGATTTTATTTCTTCTGACTAGAGTGTTATGTTTATTTTTAGAAGTTCAGGTCCCAGTGCGGGCAGGTGAAGGATGGTAAGATGAACTAACAGCTTTAAAATTATCTGATAAAATTGAGTGTAGAGCATAATACACATTTTAGTCTTCAAAGCGGCACAAGACATTCCTTGTTGTTTCTTAACACACTTGCTCATTTGAAAAAATATGTTTTGAGATTTCAGTGAGTGACAGTTTGAAAGATACTGACTGCCATTATGTGTTTCATAGATTTCAAAAGATACCTATTCATCCCCTCATACAACTGATAACAAATGTTGCATTAGTTTTTACAGGAAGAGATATTACAGTTGTCCCTCCGAATCCACAGATTTGGTATCCACGGATTTAAGTATTCACGGCTTGAAAATATTCTTTAAAAAATAATAATCCAAAAAGCAAACCTTGATTTTGCCATCTTATATAAGGGACACTATTTTGCTATGCCACTGCATCCCCCTGTCCCTGGGTGGACTTAAGTATTCACAGATTTTGGTATCCACGGTAGGCCCTGGAACCAAACTCCAGGAAATATGAAGGGACAACTATACTACTAAATAACCAAGATGAAAACAGGAAATTCAGATTTTAATTTAAATAACTGTTTATGGGTTGTTTTTTCTTTTCGCTTTTTCCTTTTTGCACTCTTGGTGATAAAGAAAAAGACATTGAAAATCCTTGTCACAGAGAACTAGGAAGTTAGGACTTGACTAGTAATGCCTAAAATTGGATAAGTTTGATCTTTGTTTGAACAGGATCAACAAGGTCCCTGTGTTCCTTCCTGCCACCCTTTCTTTCCTTCTTTTTCTTCTTTCTTCTTTTCTGATTGAAAAACCAGGGTTGACTTTTAGTTCACTTCTGCCAATATCCTGATACGGATAAGACTACTCTGTCAATTTCACATGCAAAGGTCTAGAAACATTTGACTAAATGCAGTGTCAACCGTCTTCAGCTGGTGGACATAGTGCAGCAGTCCAGATGTTGTTGGACTGCAACTCTCAGCATTCTTCATTGTTGGCTAGAGCTACTGGGAACTGCAGGGCCTAATGATACCCACCCAGTTTAGGCTACTAAAACAGCTACAGGTGATAAGATTACTAAAGCAAAACATTCAGTGAGCCACACAATCACCTTCTGATGCTGCTGACAAGATCAGCAAATGACTTCTCCCAGGCATACATCTTTATGATCCGCATTCCAGCTATGACCTCATTCATTGTCCTGATCCTCACATCTGTGAAGGCTGCAGTCCTGCTCCTATAATTAAAAAAAAACATGAATCACTTTTAAAAATTGCCCAGGTAATATGGAGCATTAAAAATAAACACTTAAGATATGGGGCTCCTCAAGACATAAAGAAGAGATGTACAATTTTTATTGAATAGCTGTCTAGTAAAGGCAGCTGAACACATGCACAAATGTATTTATGAAACATATTCTCAATGTTTAGTGCAGGAGTGGGATTCAAGCCCTGGTGCCAAATCATACTCTTCCAGGAGCCAGGTTCCCTTTGGTAACCTTAGACATTGATACCTCCTTTCTCATGATATATCACCATTTGATGTTTTTCCATGGCTTTTCCCCTTTCTAGAATCATAGAATCTTAAGAGTTGGAAGAGAGCACAAAAGACATCTAGTCCATTCCCCTGCTATGCAGCTAAAACACTCCTGAAACATGTCCATCCAACCTCTGTTTAAACATGTGAAGTCAAAGGCTTTCATGGCCGGCATCCACAGATTTTCCTTTGGGTTTTTTGGGGGGCTGTGAGGCCGTGTTCTGGAATAGTTTCTTTCTGACATTTCGCCAGCAGGGCTCCAAGGTTCACTCAGCCTTCCATCCTTTCGCAGGTCGGTAAAATGAGTACCCAGCTTGTGGGGGCAATTAGCTAACACACATTGGAAACTGCTTAATGCAATGTAGATGTGTAAATTGCTATTGCTTAAAAACAATTTATAAGCTGCTCTGATAGCCTTGTGGCTGAAGAGCGGGGTATAAATAAATAAATAAAGACCTCCAAAGAAGGTGAGTCCACCATCCCCTGAGGCAGTCTATTCCATTGTCAAATATCTCTTAGAGTAAAGACATTTTTCTTAATGTTTATGTCCAAATGCCTCTTCTAAAGCTTAGTTACTGGGTGTAAAAGCTTTAAGCAAAAATATGCTGATATTTTTCATTCTACACTCTTGTTTTTGACCCTGCCCATCACTAGAATTCTTGCCCACGTCAACCACCCATCTTGCTCTCTTGCCCAGAATTTCTGGTGCTCCTTTTCCAAGGATACCTTGCTTTTTCACCACTGGAATAAACAAAAGCTGTTCATGTGTTCAGAGGGCCTTTCAAACCACACATTTCAAACCACTCACAATTCTACTTTAACCACCATGGCAGCATCCTACAGAATCCTGGGATTGGCAATTTAGGGAGGAGAATTTAGAATTCTCAACCAGAGAGAACCTCTATTTTTTTAATTATTTTATTCATTTCTATCCCGCCAGTCTCCCATCAATGAGATTCAAGGTGGCTAACATCATTATAAAAACAACACAGGCTAAAAACAGTACAAAGTTAAAATCACATTATAAATATAAAATTTAAAAAGAAAAATTAAACAATTTACAAGTTAAAAACATTACAATAAAAATTAAAATACCTTTTAAAAGACCATTTAAATTTTTTAAAAACCACACCACACAGCCTCACTAGCTCAGCCCTTGTTCAATCACAAAAGCCTGGCGGCATAAAAATCCCTTAACCTGCCACCAGAAGGAGAGCAAAGATGGGGCCATCCTAGCCTCTCTTGGGAGGGAGTTGCATAGTCTAGGAGCAACCACCGAGAAAGCTCTTTCCTTTGTTCCCCACCAAACGTGCCTGAAAAGGTGGTGGGACCAAGAGAAGAGTCTCTCCAGATGATCTTAATGCTCTACTGAGCTCATACCAGGAGATGTGGCCCTTCAAATAACCTGGACCCATGCCAATTAGAGGTCACATGCCAATTTATAGGTCAAAACCAGCACTTTGAACTGTGCCCGAAATGAACTGGTAGCCAATGGAGCTGTTGCAACAGAAGAGTTGGCACTCCCTGTAACTAGCCTCAGTTAACAAGCTGGCTGCAGCTCTTTGAGCCAACTGAAGTTTCTGAGCACTTTTCAAAGGCAGCCCCACGTATAATGCATTACAGTAATCAAAAAAGGGATGTAACCAAGGCATGTACCACTGTGGCCAGATCCAACTTTCCCAGGAACGGGTGTAGTTGGCACACTAGCGTTAGCTGTGCAAAAGCACTCCTGGTCACTGTTGAGACCTGGGGATCCAGAGTCAGAGCTGAATCCAGGAGAACCTCCAAACTGCGAACCTGCGTTTTCAAGGGGAGTGTAAGGCTGAATCCCTATTCCCAGGTCTGCCTTTCGACTGAACAAGAGCACCTCTGTCCTGTCTAAATTAAGCTTCAGTTTGTTTGCCCTCATGCAGCCCATTACAGATGCCAGACACTGGTTTAGCACAGGAACAGCTTCCTTGGAATTAGGTGGAAAGGAGTAATAGAGCTGGGTGTCAAACTGGGACTATTCAGCATACAATGCCCTCAGCAATTTGAGAAAAGGGTGTGGCGCATGCAGTAATGTAACAAAATTAATACTAAAAATCATTTCCAAACTGCCTTGAGCTTTCCAAACAGATGGAAACACGTTATATGTTTTTAAAACAAGTAAATAAAATGTTACATAATTGGTGATGTGATGATACTAGCTAATACAAAAACCTTCTCTGTGCTTAGAAGTCCTAACTAGCGCACAGCTATGCAACTGAATGTACAATTACTTGTATTTTTTTTTAAAAAAAAATAATACTATCTTAATCAGATGCAGTTTCTAAAAACTTTCCTCATTCTTTCTAAAGTATTGGAGTATTTCCAAGGAAGATTCTCCCTGGAACTGTGAAAAGAATACTCCCAAGGAACTGTTAGGACCTACTAGAATGAAAAATGTGAAAGACTTCAGGAAAAGGAGCCATTATGTTCAATGCCTCAATTTGTGATCTGAAGCTCGACAATGACAGAATATGCAAATAATGGCCTAAATCCAATTGTTATTTCCAATGAGAACAGAGTCCAGTTGGGATAAGCAATTGGATTTAGGCCAAGGTGAGATGATTGGTTCAGAAATACTAAAACAAGTTAAACTTGAGATCGCTTTTTAAAGCCAAGGAATGGATCTGTTTCTTCCGCTCATATCAATTTCCATTGCACTTTTCTTTTATTCACCAGTTCATAAGGATCCTTCATTGCTATACACACTCCTTCATGCTCAAGGTATCACACATCACACTGATCATTTGTTCAGCCTGGACGCCTTGGACTACAATCAATCAGGCCTTCAAAATCTTTAATCTTTTAGAGATCAGCTACAGGAAGGTCCCTTGGAATAGGAAAAAAGACATAACTTATCCCCTAACTGAAAACACTTTCCATTATCTGTAACAAGACACACAATGGCCAAGGACCTACACTAAGAAGACAGAGTCTACATTTACACTCAGAGTTATGGGACACTTGTGCATCAGTGAATTGCAACACTGCACAAGAATTTGCAAACAAATGTGAAATATGAATTTGAAGACTTTCACAGCTGACATCCATAGATTTTCCTTGGGGGTTTTTTCCGGGCTGTGAGGCCGTATTCTGGAAGAGTTTATTCCTGACGTTTCGCCTGCATCTGTGGCTGGCATCTTAAGAGAATGGTTGGGGAGGAGTGGGGGGGGGGTTATATACTGTGAACCCCTGTTGGGGATGATATGTAAATTTGTGTATTTGGATGGCGAGTTTCTTGGTGGAGATATGCAAGGATTAGTGTCTGTTTGGCTAATGGTTGGTTAATGGTCCATTATCTGCTGGAAATCCCCCTGTCCCTGGGTGGAGTTCATTTGTAAGTGCTGAGTTTTGATTTTGCAAATGAACTCCACCCAGGGACAGGGGGATTTCCAGCAAATAATGGACCATTAACCAACCATTAACCAAACAGACACTAATCCTCCATGCATATCTCCACCCAGAAACTAGCCATTCAAATACACAAATTTACATATCCTCCCCAACAGAGGTTCACAGTACAGTTGTCCCTCCACAGTCACGGGGGTTAGGGGCTCAGGACCTCCGCAAATGTGAAAATACCGCAAGTAAAAATATGCCTTCCCCCGCCCGCCCGCAACCCCCCCCCCCGCCCTTCCAAAGTGGCTACGGGGGTTTTGAAGCCTCATAGCCGCTTCTCAGCCACCCCCTCGCACTCCCAAAGCTGTAACAGGGCTTGAAAAGCCCCATCGCCACTTTGGGAAGGGCGTGGGGGGTGGCAGGCAGGCAGCGGGGAGGCTTTTCAGCTGCACGCACCCTGCCCTCCCAAAGTGGCTATGGCACTCAAAAAGCCCCATTGCTGCTTGGGAAGGGACAGGGGGTGGCAGGCGAGCGGCGAAGGGACTGGAAAAGCCCCTCCGCCGTATGGGAAGGGACAGGGGGTGGCGGGTGAGCGGTGGGGCGGCTGAGCGCCCCACATCGACCAGCTTTTGCCACTTTTGTGTGAAGGGCGAAGGCTGAGTGAAGTGGGGCACTCAGCCAGCAGGCCAGTGGCAGTTTGGTGTGGGGCATCTCTCTTCAATAGGCTTTCACCCCACACAAGGAAGGGGCGAGAACCGGTTGAGGCAGGGCGCTCACTCACCAAACCCCCTTCGGTTTGCTGGCTGGGTGCCCCGCTTCGCTCGGCTTTCGTCCCTTCCGTGAGAGGGGTGAGGGTTGAGTGAGGTGGGGTGCTCAGCCACCAAACCGGCAGTGGTTTGGTGGGTGAGTGCCTCCCTTCAACTGGCTTTCACCCCTCACAAGGAAGGGGGTGAGGGCCGATTGGGGCGGGGCGCTCCCTCACCAAACCCCCTTCGGTTTGCTGGCTGGGCGCCCCGCTTCGCTCGGCTTTCAACCCTTCCGTGAGAGGGGTGAGGGTTGAGTGAGGTGGGGTGCTCAGCCACCAAACCGGCAGTGGTTTGGTGGGTGAGTGCCTCACTTCAACTGGCTTTCACCCCTCACAAGGAAGGGCGAGGGCCGGTTGGGACGGGGCGCTCCCTCACCAAACCCCCTTCAGTTTGCTGGCTGGGTGCCCCGCTTCGCTCGGTTTTCAACCCTTCCATGAGAGGAGCAAGGGGCGAGTGAGGTGGGGTGCTCAGCCACCAAACCGGCAGTGGTTTGGTGGGTGAGTGCCTCGCTTCAACTGGCTTTCACCCCTCACAAGGAAGGGGGTGAGGACCGATTGGGGCGGGGCGCTCCCTCACCAAACCCCCTTCGGTTTGCTGGCTGGGCGCCCCGCTTCGCTCGGCTTTCAACCCTTCCGTGAGAGGGGTGAGGGTTGAGTGAGGTGGGGTGCTCAGCCACCAAACCGGCAGTGGTTTGGTGGGTGAGTGCCTCACTTCAACTGGCTTTCACCCCTCACAAGGAAGGGCGAGGGCCGGTTGGGGCGGGGCGCTCCCTCACCAAACCCCCTTCAGTTTGCTGGCTGGGTGCCCCGCTTCGCTCGGTTTTCAACCCTTCCATGAGAGGAGCAAGGGGCGAGTGGGGTGGGGCACTCAGCCAGCAAACCAGCAGCGGTTTGGTGAGTGAGTGCCTCGCTTCAACTGGCTTTCGCCCCTCACACGGAAGGAACGAGGGCTGATTGAGGTGGCGCATTCCCGCACCAAACCACCTTTGGTTTACTGGCTGGGCGCCCCACTTCACTCGGCTTTTGCCTCTTTTGTGGGGGGGTGAGGGCGAAGTGATGTGGGGCACTCACTCAGCTTTCCTCGGGGTTGGCTCCACCCCAAAACGCTTCTCTGTGGGGGGGGGAGAAGCTGAGTTTCCGCGAACAGGCAGAACCGCGAGTGTCGGAACCGCAAATGTGGAGGGACAACTGTATATAAACCCCACACATACTCCTACCCAAACATTCTCTGAAGATGCCAGCCACAGCTGCAGGCAAAATGTCAGAAATAAATTCTTCCAGAACACGGCCTCTCAGCCGGGGAAAAAACCAAGGAAAATCTATAAATATGAAATGCACAATTAAAATGCAAAATGGCTATCAGCATATGCAAGACACAATGTCACCCTCAAGGGCACTGCAGGTTCAACTCTGCTTTTATAACCTTCAATTGAATGCAGACATTACACCATGACCCAAAAGGTACAAAAGGGAACATAGGCATGTATAAATCACTTACAAGATGCCAGCCCAACTTTACACTCAGCAATACTGATTTGGTCTTAGTTTGAAGTAGGCTCTTAAGTTAGCATATCTATAGCAATACTAAATAGCATGAATTAATTTGAACTAGAGTGCTTAGTGTGTTTTAAGAGCCTTACTAAGAAGCATATCCTATTGGTATATCTTTATTCAAAGCAAATCTCTGCAAACATGCAGGCCAATGGGATGGATATGTAAGAGTAGGTTCCTTACCTAGAATTACCAAAACTTCAAATGTCTTGATCATTAAACAACTGAAAGCTACCAATAATGAATTCCAGCACCTTTTCTCTCTCCATTGTTACAAGTTTGAGAGGACTCCTAGTTCTGAGATCCCCCCCTTTTTTTTACAAGTATACATGTTAACAAAATATGGAACTAAATTATAGTGACACTTGGAGCAGCACTGTCATGAAACTGTAAAGGAGTCTTCTCAGCACTCCAAAGTGAACAAAAACACAAGATAAACAAGGCTCTTACCTCAGAGATGAGAACAGCCTCCCAAAGAAGGCTTGCAAAGGAAGGAGAATAATCAGAATTGCCATTCCTGCGAGGCATGCGGGGCCAATTTCAAGCCAAAGAAGTGCAGTTATTACTATTGCTTGAAGGGGTGCAGCCCATAAGTAATGCAAGAAAATAGTCACCTACGCAAAGAGAAAACTGCATATGACACAGAAATCAAAGCAGCTTTTAGCATTAATTGAAAATTATGACACTACTCAGTGACTGCAAACTCCTTCCACTTGATCATATTGTCTTGTAGATATATCTGTGGCTCAAGAAGACAGTCCTGCATGAACTGATACACCTCTGTTTTTACATGCATTTATATGGGACTGCAGGGAAGAAAAGACCACTTATCATTTATATGGGACCCTCCGCAGTTCCCTGAAAGCAAAGGATTATTACATGGAGAGAATGGGCAGCAGCATGTATACAAATTGGCCCACTGAACACTGAACTCTCTTTTAGGTTTGCCACACTCTTTTAGGTTTGCCAGGGATCTGCACCATTAATAGTTAGCAGATTCTAAAGCCTATGCCTTTAATAGTTAACAGGAGCAGGAAGATGTAAGGTAAAGTTCCACCTGGTGGAATTACATAACATCTTCTCCCTTAACCCCCTCCTGTATCTACCTTTTAGCTGCTGCATCCTACCCACTGCCAAACAAGGCCATTTACTGGCCAGTGGAGAGCCATTCCTATAGCTGGATACACAGCACCAGCAGGAACACCACTGAACATTCTCCATTGCTATAGTTGCTCAACAAGCATGTCCACCGTTTTCCTCAAGAAGTAACACATCACAGTAGCAGATATAGGAGTCTCAGTCCTCTCTGCTTATTTCATCTGTGACAAGAACACCTTGGAACAAGCCTATATATTTGTATTGGTTTTGTTTTAAGGTAAAGTTAACATTATGGACTACAAACACAAGTCTGATAAACAGAAGAGAGAAAAAAACAAGGAAAGATGAAAAAAGAAATAAAGAGGTCAGTTCAATGGGTCCACCAGGAATTTTTGGACCTCCTATGCAGGCCCTGTATTAAATAAATAATTAAATAACACAAAAAGAAATAAATACACACACACTTTTGTAGGCAACATGAAAATCTGCCAGAACTGATATAAAGTACATGTTTCAAATAATGATGAGAGTTTATGTATGTGTGCATGTGTGTCTGGATAAAAACCAATCTGTTTTCACATGCATTTTAGACACAACCACTTAGTGGCTCAGCCAAGGATCATAAAGTAAGCAGATATACATTTAGAACCTTGTTTCTGAAAGCGTATGTGCACAGAAAGGTCTATGTCTACCAAGGAGGACAACAGTGAGGAGAGCAGCCCAGCCTACCTTGGAAGTGAGTTTCACAGCCTAGGAGCAGCCATTGAGAAGGCCATTCTGATAGATTTTTTTCACTGATTTTCAGTCACTTGTATCCTAAGTTAAACCTGCTGCTTTAAAATTTGTTTAAAGAAAGTAGCAATATGGAGTGCGTAGAAAGACCTACATGCAGATGTGTCTTGCCAACTCTCAGCAGCCCTGATTAATATTCTTTTTCCCTGTGTCTTTCTATTCCATAGTGAAAGGTTTAGCTGGGATGAAAAGAAGATATCCATATGAAGCGGGCTGCCTAAAACAACTCCTGCCATTACTCAGACAAAACAGTGTTTCCTTCCTATCGCCTTCAACGTACCAAATGTTCAGAAGACAGCATGTTCTTGATGTCTGATCTTTTATCATTACACATCTGAGGTAAGCTCACAACACTATCTGGTATACACACCATGCTATAACTATCAGCATACTTAGAGGCCTTCTGGGCATACCTAGTATATATACTAAGAAGGTTTTCTCAGTAGGCTAAGAGGGAGCAACATGCCCTTGGAGTCTTGACAAGCAATCAGTTTTGAATGCCATGGCATGTCCATAAAGCATGAGATAGAACAACGAAGTGCAGCATTTTGACCTCACCACGTCAGAAGATTTAACTGAAGTAACTACTCATCAGGGCTTGGAGCAGTTGCTTTTTTGAAATACAGGTCCAAGAATCCCAAGCAATCATGACTGGACATGCTGCCCCAAGGACTATTTATATGGTCACGGTACGGTTAAGGCACGCAATGACAACAATAATACTCTATTAATCCAATTTGCTTCCTTTTAAGATCCTATCCTGCCTATTACCAACTGAGTAAGTATGCCACAGTTACCACTGTACCAACTTTGGATGCATCACAGAAGTTTTCAGAAACTGGGATATTTTTACAGCATTCAAACCCTTTCAAAAAAGCAACACAAACCATATGAGCAAATTTTGCCAACCACAAAGACTTCTTTAGACCATGGTCTGTAAATTATCCCTCTTACCACAAACACCCTTCAGTTTCTTGGAATTCATGCTCCATTGAAGTCCATGATACATCCAAGAAAGGATTCTTTACCACCACAATGTTTGAGTCACATCTATTATCTTATTCTGTGCTTACACACAGGGAAAAACAATTAATTCATCCTTTGTGGCCAAGAAACATAAACCGTTATCCAAAGGAACTCTGGTTAAATCATCCACAAACAAAGGTGAGCATTAATAGAGCTTACCTGATCAAATTTATTCACATCATTTGACAAAAGGTTTACAATTTGACCTGTTGTAGTTTTTCCCATGGCTGTATTATTCAAACGAAGTGCCTGAAAAGAAAGGAGGGAAGTGCCTGAAAGTTATATTGTGCAGTATTTTAATCACATCATTTTTACAGACTGTTGAAGCCATGATTTTAAAGGGTGACAAACAGTTAACATTTTTGAGCTGCAGCAATCAAGCATCACTTTTTGCGAACCAATAATGAAAATGGTTACTAGAAAGAACCTGGAACTTCTTCTAATCAATTACTTTTCCACCAAAAATCAAAGTCCAACTTTAGCTAAAGTGTAACTAAGGACACAGAATTACCACTGAAAAAGAAGCCAAAGATGGGAATGCTACTGGTGCCTAGGATGATGTTCACTATGCCAACATAGGTACGTAGGTAGTGGCAGCAGGAGAAAGAAGGCCATGGACACAAAGGCTGGGAAGGAACCCAAGGCACTGGAGAAATAGGCTGATCAGAACCAACAAGTTTTGCATGTCTTCCCTCGCCACCAGTGTATAACCTCTGAAAAAAATGCAACCATAGCACAGGAGAAAGAAAGTAGTACACAGAGAGGACACTGGGCCATGTTTCCTTCTTCAGAATGATCCCAGCCAAGTGAATACCAATAAATCCTCACTCAGCATGGGCAACTATATTGTTTAAGTGAGCTTTCTCCAAACTGTAGTGTGGAAATAAGACCCATGAGATCATGTTCGCCTGTAGAAGACCATTGATAAGCATACACTGTCATCTTTATGCAATAATATGAACTGCTACTTTCAGGTGCAGCCTCAGGCCTGGCTTTTTCTTGCCTATTATTCTAATTTATCTGCACAGACAACATAACATTTATTAATGTGTGATGGCTATTTATTTAAATATTTTTATTCTGCACTGTACAATTTCAAACAGCTTAAAACAGTATGAATAATTTTAAAAGGCTAAAAGCATATCAAGTCATTTATCACTTAGAACAAGACAATTTAAAATTCAGGTAAGATGATTTAAAATAATGTAAACCACAGCATATGTCCAAATTGGACAAAATCAATTAGGCTCCGAAGACTTTAATAAAAAAAAAATCATGTTATGACTTGGCACCAGAATCACAGCAGTGTTGGTGCCAACTGGGCCTGAGGGAAAGGTATGCCATAACCAGGGTACCCTAATGGAGAAGGCCTTATATCCATGTCCTTCTACGGAGTATTTCCTCCTCTAGTGGGACACAGAAGAAAGCCCCTACAACATACCTCAGCTCTTGGGCAGGTAGTATATATAACTATGGAAAGATTTAAGGTAGAAATGACCATAACAACAGAGCAAATCAGGGATCAAGTGACCCATGATTCTTTGGGGATATTATGAGATTTGCAGGTTATCCAGAAGAACAAACCTTGAATTTATTAACACCAGTGAAAATGATTACTAGAAAGAACCTGGAACCTCTTCCATATAGACAAAAAAGTATGCCCAATTATTTTTAAGAAGAAACACAACAAAGGGTTTTTCCCACCAGTGACTTAAAATATCATATTGGTTATGTTCATATAATGTAATATTTTATACTATAGAGCAGATTTTGACTATCAAGGAAAAAATGACAGGCGAAAGTGTCCGTAAAATACAACCAGTACAGTAATTTAAAAATAATAATAAACGAACACCTCAGTGATAATACAGTAATTTATTTTGCCTCTCTATTTCTCCTCCAGCTCCAAGGAAGAGAAGCTGTTCGCAAAATTCAGCCTCCACGTCTGGCTTAATTATAATTGAGAAGCTAGGGTGAGTTTCCCCCCACCACAGCTGTAACACCAGAGACTAAAATTGCATTGCCACAGCTTGTGTTACTTTGCCCTGTTCTAAACTGTACATAATATAAAAGAACATAAATTTTGAGGACTACTGCTTTTTGATGAATTAATTTTGCATAAAATGAAGGACAAGAAGTTAGAGCAGATTCTCCGTTTGTACTGACCTCATGGCAATGCTAGCAATACTTTGAGACTAAAAATTCTTATTGTGCAGATTGATACAGTGGTGTATTGTCTGAATACTTTCAGTGCAGCTGGACATGCCACTGAGGAACAACTTGTACTTCTAGTACTTGCCTTCCAGGTCACCCAGGGGAGACAATTTCTCTACATAATTCACTCCAGTCAGGTTCCTGGTTTTTTTGAAGTTTTAAAAGAAAACAGCATCTAATTCTGATATATGATAGAAATCCATTTTCCATCACTTGACAGAACTTACCAAAATAATATAACTATCATTTATCCATTAAGGACAACCACAAACAGCTACTGGGTAGCTGTAGTGGGAGGTGACACTGGTGGAGAATCTCTCAGAGAAAACAGGAGTGGCACCATAGCTAACACTTGTTAGTACTGCACAGAAAAAGGCATGGTAAACCCCATTTGAATGTCTTTTATCATGAAAATCCTATGGTGAGACAATCCAAAATGAAATAAGAGATAGTGCCATAAGATGAAAATCCCTGTTTGGCTGGTATTCAACTAGCTACTGGGTTACAGCAGAGGACAACTATGAGTAGCGTCATGGCTAAATGACTCAACTGGACTCAAGCCGAAAGGACTATTGACGTGCTCAGAGATGAAAGGAAAGCCTGGAGTTGTACAAGACATATTATAGGAACATGGAATATAAGAAGCATGAATCGCGGGAAGCTAGACATAGTAAAAATTTAAGAAGAAATGGGGTGGGTTTAATTGTGAGGAGAGAGATATCAAAAGCAGCCAAAGTCTGACCAAATCATAGCTATAAGACTTCAGGGAAAACCCATCAATATAACTTATAGTCAACATAAGAAAGAAAATGCAAAGGCAGGTTTACAGTTGAACATTAAGAAAACAAAAATAATGACCACAAAAGGTTTACATAACTTTAAAGCAAATAATGAAAACATTGAAATAGGTCAAGATTGTCCATACCTTAGTTCAGTCATTAATCAGAATGAAGATGGCAGTCAAGAAATCAGAAGACGACTAGGACTTAGAAGGGCAGCTATGAAGGGACTAGACAAGATCCTGAAGTGTCAAGATAAATCAATTAATACTAAAGTCCATGCTATCACATTTGCCATATCTATGTATGGTTGTGAAAGCTAGACAGTGAAGAAAGATGATAGGAAGAAAATCAACTCATTTGTAATGTGGTGTTAGAGAAAAGTTCTACAGATACCGTGGGCTGCTAAATAGACAAATAGAATCATAGAATCATAGAATTGCAGAGTTGGAAGAGACCACGAGGGCCATCCAGTCCAACCCCCTGCCATGCAGGAAATCACGATCAAAGCATCCCCGACAGATGGCCATCCAGCCTCTGTTTAAAGACCTCCAAGGAAGGAGACCCCACCACACTCCGAGGGAGTGTGTTCCACTGCCAAACAGCTCTTACTGTCAAAAAGTTCCTCCTCATGTTGAGGTGGAATCTCTGTTCCTGGAGCTTGCACCCATTGCTCCGTGTTCCAGTCTCTGGAGCAGCAGAAAACAAGCCTGCTCCATCCTCAGCGTGACATCCCTTCAAATACTTAAACAGGGCTATCATATCGCCTCTTAACCGTCTTTTTTCCAGGCTAAACATACCCAGCTCCCTAAGTCTCTCCTCATAAGGCATCATTTCCAGACCTTTCACCATTTTAGTTGCCCTTCTCTGGACACACTCCAATTTGTCAATATCCTTTTTTAATTGTGGTGCCCAGAACTGGACACAGTATTCTAAGTGAGGTCTGACAAATGCGTTGTAGGGTAAATCAAGCCTGAACTCTCCCTAGAAGCCAAGATTACTAAATTGAGAGTGTTGTACTTTGGACACATCATGAGAAGACATGACTCACTAGAAAAGGCAATGATGCTTGTTAAGGGAGAAGGCAGCAGGAAAAAAGGAAGACCTCATTCCAGATGGTTAGACTCAATCAAGGAAGCTACGGCCCTGAGTCTGCAAGACCTGAACAGGGCTGTTTATGACAGGGTGACTTGGAGGTCTCTCATTCATAGGGTCACCATAAGTCGAAGTTGACTTGATGGCAGTTAACAACAAAACACCCACATTAAGAGTGCTTTTCAAGTATCCTACCCACTTTATAAGATACACAAAACACTTAATAGTATTAAGTATCCTTCACACATGGGGGCACTGGCACTACTTTCCTATGGTACAATCCCACACTACTGCCAATAAGATGTGAATTAATCAAACATGGACACGGGCACTCTCATGAGACTTTTTATATTTCTTTGCAGGTTGAGGTAGAGCTAACAATGACTGATGAAGAAAATTAAAGCAGATCATTTACCCATGACCTCCAGTAGTGTGGGAACTCATGTCTGAAGGAAGCTAGGGCAATACACAGATATATTCAGCAAAAAAACTTAAGCAGGGCAGGTCTCCAGAAGCAAAACTGACATATACATAATCTTACCAGCACTCCTTTTTCATATAGTTTATTTATTTACTATTTATAAATAAGAGTGAGGTCATGGACTCACAAGAACACACCTAGGTATATACACAGTGAACTAACCTACAATCTTGTCATTATCCAAACATTAATTTTTAAAGTTCAAAACAATTAACTATAAAATACAAAACATAACAGTAGTGAATATTTGTTCAACAGAAAATTTATGAGCTGTAAGGATGCCTGTGTCCTTAAGAGTGAGTAATGATGAACGGGTCAACACTACAATTCATAGTGAATAATACAGTGATCCCTTTAATTAGTTCTATAAGAACACCATAAAGATATTCCATGTAATATATTCAAATGTTACTACATAAAAATAGGTAAGTGGGGGATCAATACATAAAAGGTTGTCTTCCAGGATTTTCTATCTACCAAATTAGTTTCTACAACAAGCAGCACCAAATGTAGAAGCTATTATAACTGACTGCATTATGACATCTATAACAGCAAATTAATACCTCAGAGATGTTTGTGCACAAGGAAACAGTGTGCCCTATTATAGCAGAGCTCTTGTGAGATTACTTCCTATGTATCAGTAAGAAAACATCACCTTTCCCAAACAGCCATACTTCAGTTAACAAGGCCTCTGAGAAAGAAATTTCTTTTTACAAACTCTTTTTTATGTCTGCCCAGCTCCCATTCCTTCTTTTCCTCTGTCTAGCTGGAAGTTTCTTTGGCAGCTGGGGGAAGAGCCGTTACTGAGTATGTGTGAACAGCAAAACAGAGAAAAAATGGGGAGAGCAGAAAAGCCAGCCTCACCATCTATTCCCACTTTTAAAAGGCTAGATCTACAAACAGATCTACCACCAAATAGATGCCACCAAAATGTAAATCATAAGAAAACTGAAGACTCATGAAAGAAAAAAATCATCCCTGGATGCATTTTGGAAGAAGCTTTCAGGTGATCTCTAGAATGTTCAAAATGTTTTTGTTTACTTGCTTAAGTCTGCTGAAACATGCTTAAGCTGCTTTTCTTTTGTGTTGTATAGGATGTTAGGGCATGTGCTGATTCCTCTGAGCATGTGAAGAGGACCAGGCAGTGTATAATGCCTTTGACAGCTGCAGCAGACATCGGGCTGGCAAAATAAGCACTCAGACACAGGGATTGTATCTGAAACTACTGATCTTTACTTAAACATAATAAAGAGGTATTTACAGTAAGTCAGAGACTTTACGTACAGAGACTACATCATACAGCAGTCACAGCAGCACAGTACAGCACTACAAGGAAGGAGGAATGGTACAGGTTGAGAGAAGAGAGGGTGAGACATAGGGTTATACTAGTGCATGTGTACATTACACTTATGGGCTATGTAGTTGCCCATTCTCACACATATGGTTTATCCAAACTTTTCCCAAAGAGATAGCAACTATATCTCTTTCCCACACTTCACACACAGTACATTGTCAACACAGTACTGTACATTGTCAATACCAACTGTGCCTTGCTGGCCCTCACTACTGGCCCCTACTGGCAGCCACTCTTTACAATATAAAATTCACAGTGATTATAAATCCTGAATCAATCAATCACCTGACATAGGAACCTATCCCTATTGTTTCCATATTACTTCTGCCTCTGATACCAAAGTTTCTGTTAAAGAAGTAATGCTTAGGAATACATCTACTTTGTTGGCTGAGGTATACCTGTAACATATGTACAAACTTCTGGGGTCCGTTTACACGGGCAAATATTCCCCTAAATATACCGCAAAGATAGCTCATTGTTCCCACGGATCGCACCACAGCATCGCCTCATTCACAAGGGAGGAAGGTAAAACACCCAAATATAGCGTGCCAGGGGATGTCGCTACTTTTGCCAGTATATTTGCAAAGTAGCGCATTATTGGTAGTGTAAACAACCATTCCACTAAGGGCTGCAGCAGAGCTGCACTGTGATTGGTTGCTATGATGAAGGGGTGGGCTTAAAAGAGGGGGAGTGAGGAAGGGAGATTCAGTAGCGATTAGGAATTGAAAAATCCTCTCTGCTATTTTGCAAGACTGTGTGAAATCAGTTTGCCAAGAAAAAGGAAAAAGGAATCCAGTTTGCCAAGTCCTTTCAGTCAGGGAAGATCTCTCTCTGGCTTTTCTTCGCAAACGAAGATTCAGGAAGGACTCATCCTGCACTTTCTGCATGCGCGCTACTGGATTTGTCCTTCGAGCCTGTGCAATGGATTTTTCTGGAGGAGCGCAGCATGCACAGAACTGGCCTCACCCTTTAAACCAAAGGTTCATCTGCTGGCCTTGCAAGCATGGATGGTAGCAGCGAGGTCCTCGGGTTGTAGGTTTGATTAGAGTTTCCTTCTCTTAGATAGTTGACCTTACAGGGTTGGACGAGCACCATCTGTCTGGGTTTGGGATTAGTCAGGGAAGATCTATTCCCCACATAAAGGAATTCCTTCTTCTTCTCAGCTGCTGTGTCTCTGCTTCGGGGACTGGGTTCATTTATAGGCAGATTTAGAGAGACAGAGAGAGAGAGAGACTTTTCTTTGATCTTCCCCCCTGCTATTTTGGCAGTCTGTGAGTCTTTCTTTATCTAGAAAACGCAGGGCTTCAAATCCTTTCAGTCACGGAGGATCTATCCTCTTCCCCATAAAGCCTTCCTCTGCTTGGGAGGCTACACCCTCCGCACTTTTTCATGTCTGAACAAAAAAGCGGCATAATTACAAAAAAAACTGACTGGCACAGCTGCGGAAAAGAATTATAACGCAATTTGCCACAATAAATCTGCCGTGTAAATGAACCCCTGGTTCCTCCCACCCAGATGGCTGCAAAACAACTCTCACACATATCAGGACACCCAAACGTAGACGAATTTGAGAATTTTCAGCAACATCAGAGAAACCTCCTAGCATTATCTAGCAAAGTGTTGCAGAAGTTGGAGGAACCATGGAGTTTGTGCCTTGCTTCAGAGAAAAGGAAAAATGTAAACTACAGCCTCTTTTTGAAAAGAAAGGAGTTAATACATGCTGCTACTACCCTCCTACCCCTTCTCCACCAAGGCATTGTATTGCTCTTGGAAAGGTATGAACATGAATTAACTAGAGATGTGAAGGGGGGGGAGATAAAAAAAATCAAGAGAAAAATATTCTTTTCTGGGTTTTTTTCTGAAGGTTTCTTTCTGGAGAAATTGAAAAGTATAAAAAAATGAAAAATTTGTTTTAGAATATTTTTCATTTGGAATTATAAATAAAATGTCTAAGACAGATGTTCATGTTATTTACTTCACAAAAAAATCTGTTTCTATGGAATATTTCTAAAATATGTAACCAGAAGATTCTTAAGTAGGACAAATATAGAGTACTTGATTGTTGCAATTCCTGACCTTGACTTCCTTTTCTCTATTCTTTTTAATGGACTGAGAGCTTCATATCTACATGAAACTAAGGAATACTAGTAGAGAAAAAGTAATCTCTGTTTTACTAATGTTGATTATTTCTTTTGTTTTTATTGTTCTTTGACTGCTCTTTAACAACTGGCAAAACCAAAGAGGTTCCTTACAGCTTAAAACCTTGTAGTTCCAAGTTGTAAGAAACAAAGATTTTTAAAAGGAAATTCAATTTGTAATTATTGTCTGAATAAATTAGTCACTTAATAGGCCAAACAAAATTATGCATAATACATTTTTGTTTTTAAAGAAACAAGTTATCTTTCAGTATGTAAAGAATGCCAATATCAGATTTTTTTTTCAATTTTTCAAATATTTTGGGTGTTGGGGGGAAGCAGGGAGCAAGGGCTTTCTCCCACCCCCGACAGGTTTCAACATTTCTGGAGATTTTGCATCTCTAAAATTGACCCTTCCCAAATACAAAATAGGTTAATGGAAGCATGTTCTGGTGAAGGGAGGGAGAACAGCCACATCCCATGGAATATATATACCTGTTATCAGTATGTTTGGTATCCCCAGATTCTTTAGAATTCATAAGGCGAAAAAAAACCAAAAACCACCCTTTCCTAAACTAAAATAAAGTCAATCTCAGGCCTAAATTTTAACTTATGTAGCACCCAACCACAAGTAAATTATCCTCAGGCTGCATTGGTAATGTATGACATTGTTTGTATGAAGTGCAAATTCAAAATCTGCTTCATTACCAGCATATATACACACACACCTGTCCCTTAGTGTTTCTAAATGTGTATCTGCTGTTACAAAATATTAACACTGAAATATCCCACTGAATTGAAGCATACTTAAAAAGACATGTACACACACACAGGGGAAAGACCTTTAACATAATATTTATTTCAAGCAACATGCAGATCTATTTTGTTTGACTTTAATCTATTTTCTGCAAAAGACCAACACAGTAGACTGAGCGAGTCTCCCTCACTCAGGAGAGCAACATCATCATTCCCTGAACAACCCTTTATAAAAGAGCCATGTCTCACATACAGGTCAATTTGCCAAAGGTCCCTCTTAGCATCATAACCAAGGAAAAACACATACGTATGTTGAAGATTAATGGCAAAGAAACAAGTAAGTATATTGAAGGTTAATGGCAGAGGTCATACTTCAACACACTCTAGTTTTATTTCAAAAGCTGCAAAATTCTTTGCCATCAACTTGGGGAACCTGAATCACGTTCGAGTTCCTGAACAGGACAAGAATGAAAGACAAACAAAAAACAAAAAGTACCACCATGACAAACAATAAGCTCTTGGCAAATGGCCTACTACTTGGCAAGTGGTGCCTCACCAAACTACAAATCCCAGGATTCCATAGGAAAAAGTCATTGAAAATAATCCAGATTCAAACCAAATTATTTGTGTAGCGTGGATTTGCTAGCCTCTGTTCACAGACACCTGCAAATTGTAAGGGGCAGCAGCATATAATAACCACCAACATTTCTCCAGTTTGCTGTTTTTCCTCAAAAACTCAATCTTTGTAGTCTGTTCCTAGATCAGAATTTAGATCCAGTACAAAGTACTACACATTTTGAGCATAATCCAAACATTCTTTTCACAAATATCCACATATTTAAATTCTATTCCCTTTTATACAGCCAAGCCAGAACATCTCAAGTATATGTTTTAAAAAGGGAGTTGCAAGAGCCAACATACTTCAAGACAAGAGCCTGCATATTTAAGTGTCCTGTTTATTCACAAAATGTATTACTTACCTTACGATAAATCATATGGCACATGGCTATTCTCAGCTTCATGCCAGCATGTTGTACATGATAAAAATACAGGTGATGAGAGATGGCCAAAATGAAAGTACATGCAGACAAAGCTGCTGCAGATATGTAGGCATGTTTCAAAGCATGATCATCATCATTGAGGGAGCCAATTTTTTCAAAATAAGCAATCATCATTCCCAGCAACACTGGTTGAATAATATGAAATGTTTCCTAAAGAGTAAGAAGATGAAGAAAAGGGAGAGAGAATTTTAAGAATCAGTATAATGAACATCCTTCATATACCCTATTATTCCATAATTTTAATTTGCTTCAAAATTGAAAACGTCTTCCCTAGCAAAGATCAGACCACCTTATCCATGGTTTGCTAGATAATTACCCTGTTATAAGGAAAGACCAATAGCATTAGCATTGATATTTATATACCGCTTATCAGTGTCAAAGTACTCCCAAAAAGCTGGGAAACCAACAAATGATGGTGTCATGGGAAGGCGGTATTGTAACCTGGGGAAATCCCAGGGGCCAGTGACCTCAAGAAGGTTAGATTTGGGCTTCAGCTTCCCACCCCTGCTTTAAAGTTGGTTACTACAATCCCTATTAAAACTGTAGGAATAAGGCCAAGAGCAACAAATTCTTGTTTAAATAGGACTTATTAGTTCTGAGATTTGAAACTGGAAATGTGTGATTCACAGATCAGCCTCGTTGTCACTGTGGCATTACCCTAACTCTCTCACACACACACTTATTCTTTTTTCTCAAAATTATGTGTCTATATGCTGGGTGTCCACACCCCACTATAAAGGCAAGCACACTCTGCCCAATTAACCAGCTGTCTCTGGAATTCTGTTAGTTATATGTGAAATACATTACGCACCTGAAACTTAAGCAGAACCTTGTACCTAGGCATTGCCCTATTTTGGGAAAAATCAGTTCATGGCCAGTACTCAAAATCCCTCTTTCACTCTCAGGCTGCTGCCACAGTGCAGATATAATGCCGTTTGACACCACTTTAACTGCCATGGCTCCATGCTATGGAATTCCGGGATTTGTAATTTTGTGAGATATTTAGCCTTCCCTGTCAGAGAACTCTGGCACCACAACAAACTACACATCCAGGATTCTGCAGGATGGAGCCATGATCGTTAAAGTGGTGTCAAGCTATATTATTTCTGCAGTGTGGCAGCAGCCTCAAAGACATTATCCATCCTCAGTGGAAGAAGTCACAGCAGAAAAACACAGTGGTACACTATGTCTTCTGTTTCTTGAAGTCTCTGGCTAGGTAAGACAAAACAATCAGACTGAGGAAAGAGGAGGTCAGTTCAGCCAGCCTAAGCTCTTTCCCAGTGTTTTGGTATTAAGATCAGAAGACAGACAGATAGTTTCTATTATAGCTGCTAATTCAACACTTATACTGGGGGAGCAATCCAGATGTCTCCCAAAACTGCTGAGCACTGACCATGCTGGCTTTGGGGAACTGTCCAAAACATCTGGAAGGCCAAAGGTTCCCGTCCCTGAGTCACAAGGCCAAACATTAGCAGCTGCTGTCAGCCAGGCCCAAGACCATTTGCGATCTTTTGTTTTTCCAGGAGTTTCACCATTCAAAAAGGAGAGTTGGGCAGAAAGGGCCAAACAAAGTGGACTGGGGTATGAAAATATTCCCTGCATTCTCACTTACAATTCCCTTGCAGCCCATCATTTTTGGTCTGTTACCTCAATCAGTGTGAAAAATCCCAACACTAAGTATGATTTCCAGTAACAAAGCATAATTGCTTTGGTTAAATGTGGTGTCCTTGCTTCTTTTTTGGCCTTTTGAACCTCTTTCTCCCAGTACCTGTAAGATTTAAAAAAAAAAGAGTAAAAAATACAGAAGAATACTAGGACAGGTTGGGGGACAGGGAGAGAAGAGAGAGAAAATTAAGAGGAAAATCCAGACTTATCAGCCCATGGTTGCAGTTGATTCATCCACTGAACAGCCATTCAAAACAAACAAAACAAAATTTGTGGGAATAGAAGAGAAATCTCCTTTTCCATTTAGATTACAGCCCCCACCCCCCATCCACAGTTTCATTTAACCACGGTCAGGGCGAAAGGTTTTTCTAGGCATCTGTAGGTCCTCCAGTGCTACTCTATGGTCAAACTCTGGCAGAGAGGCATCCTCTCTAGGAATTTTCTAGGGCCTCCAGTGCAATTCCATGGTGGTTCACTATTATCTGCCATTTCACTTATAAACAGTAAATCTGGGAACGTATCCCGGGCAGATACAAGGGGTGACTTATATTTGTTTGCTCTTCATCCAAGAATAAGGTGATTATATAAAACTAAACCAATGTCAGAATAAGCCAGTACAGTCATCCCTTCACATTCGCGGGGGTTAGGGGCAGACAACCCCCCACAAATGTGAAAAAAACGCAAATAAGAAATGAGCCTGCCGGCGAGCGGTTTTCCACCCCAGTCCCTTCCCAAGGCAGCGCGGAGCTTCCTGAGAAGCCCCTCGCTGCCCTGGGAAGGGAGTCGGGTGTAGCGCGAGCGCGCCAGCTGGGTCCTACCCCCCCCTTCCCAAGACAGCGAGGAGCTTCCTGAGAAGCCCCTCGCTGACTTGGGAAGGGAGTGGGGTGTAGCGCGAGCGTGCCAGCTGCTTCCCACCCCGCCTTCCTAGGGCAGCGAGGAGCTTCCTGAGAAGCCACTCGCTGCCTTGGGAAGGGAGTGGGGTGTAGCGTGAGCGCGCCAGCTGCTTCCCACCCCGCCTTCCCAGGGCAGCGAGGAGCTTCCTGAGAAGCCCCTCACTGCCTTGGGAAGGGAGTGGGGTGTTGAGCAGCGGGGGGGGGGGCACAGGCAGGTTTCCGCAAATTATCAAAACTGCGAATGTGAAAGTCGTGAATGTGGAGGGGCAACTGTACAATGGAGGCAGGCTCACTGATTCCTGTGCTACAATGGAAACAGAAATCTTCAATCTAAATCATTACTTGCTGTGGCTTATCCTAGGACTAAGCTCCAAAAACTAAGAAGGAGGCACCACAGGGGACAAGAGAAAGGAAAGCAAATAGAAAGGGAACCCTGGTGGCGCAGTGGTTAAATGCCAGTACTGCAAGCCATCATGTTGCAAGTTCAATTCCAGCAGGCTCCAGGGTTCACTCAGCCTTCCATCCTTTCGTAGGTCGGTAAAATGAGTACCCGGCTTGTGGGGGCAATTCGCTAACACACATTGGAAACTGCTTAATGCAGTGTAGATGTGTAAATAGCTATTGCTTAAAACAATTTGTAAGCCGCTCTGATAGCCTTGTGGCTGAAGAGCGGGGTATAACTAACTAAATAAATAAATAATAATAATAAAATATGGGTAACAGATTGGTGCTGCTGACATACATTAGGACCCCGCATCTGCTGGAGATTGGTTCCGAGGGGTCCGTGGATACCAAAACCTGTGGATAATAGCAAACACCATTGAAAATAATGGGACTTCCAGTTTAAAATACCATAGAGTTGCCTTGGAGGACCTAGAAAATGGCTAGAGAGGACACATTTTCTAGGAAGACTCTATGGTAGGTGTGCTGTTTTGTGTCCCGTGGATAACTAAATCAGTGGATAATGATTCAGTGGATGCGGGGGTCCTACTGTACCTTCAAACTGCAGCAAGGAGGAAGTCTCAGTGAAGCAGTGAAGCTGTGTCTGGGCTACACTATCTCAGAATACAGGTGTAGCATAAACAACTGCTCATGCTCATGCTCATCA
Organism: Gambelia wislizenii; assembly: GCA_030847615.1. Lineage (NCBI taxonomy): Eukaryota > Metazoa > Chordata > Lepidosauria > Squamata > Crotaphytidae > Gambelia > Gambelia wislizenii. The sequence goes on along the minus strand of JAUMIR010000003.1, from coordinate 200,079,280 downwards.
TCTCCCTCTATACAGAAAGCTAACATCTCAGCTGGCCTGAAAATGTCATGCCAGATGGTCAGAAAGAGAGGCTCCTCTTAATCAGCATTTTGGGAAACCTTATTGAAACACGGGCTCTGTGTGCATCACTCAGTTTTTAATGGCAACTTCCCTTATCTCGATTACACAGTAAAATAAAACAGATTGGTTATAAGCCTTCCAGGATCTCTGTAAAGAATCAAACATCCCTAAAGAACGGAGCACATCAGGTACTTTAAATTCTATTTTTATCAGCTTATGGTGCTAACCTGTGCACTTATGAAACCATCTCGAGAACATTATCTATAGTTGTTATAGACCATTATCTACAGACTCTATGAACCTTAATAGGGCAGTAGTCTGACTCATTGTCCACATCCATACATACAGGAAGAATGAGAATATCAAGTTTCAGCAACAGGGAAGCTGAACTAAAGCCAAGCTAAAGTTGAGTGGACTCCAGTTCCAAAAAGGACAAGAATGGGACATACTAAAAATGGGGTGATGGGTGACAACAACCCATGCCCACATTTTTCACCACTGTTACGGTAGAGTAAAGGGGAAATTAATTTTGAAAAGCTACAGTGAAATCTTTTATTGCTAGGAAGAGAGGGGGGGAATTCAAAATAAGCAGTTTTTTTAAATATATATATATATATATGCACAGGATAGTCGTTTAAAAACACCTTTTAGAAGTTATTAACACCTCCCCCTAAAAAAAAAAATTAAGAAGAGGAGGTATGAACCAGAATCTACTGGCCAGAACCTAATTACACATTTTAGCAAGCTTAAAGTTATTGATTTTAACTATGTTGAGCCAGTCTAACTGTGTTGGGTTGTTGACTGCTTAGATGGCCAAATAAGTCTACACAGGCTTCTGTAAAGTCAGATGTGAAGACACGTGGTGCTCATATACACAGACAAGAGTCATCAACATTTTTAACTTGCTCATCACACAGTAAGCTGAAAATCAGTTTACATATAGTTCAAACACTTTTTTTAGGTGTTCCCCTCCAGTGTATCCTCTACTTGCACGGAGGGGAAGGAAATGAGCACAGCAGCTCAATCCAGCCAACCTGTCCCCTTCTCATTACTTAAAATTCGAGAACTTCTGAGGAAACATGATTCTGAAATTTATAGCAAGGCCTCTACAAATGGAGGAAGTTTGTGGTCCACCCCTGCACATAGAGGGCAATAAGAAAGTGTAAGGAAAGAGAGACCTAGAGCACTCAACCCCACTTCCTTGCATATAGAGCTAACATGCAATGAGAAGACCCATATAGCACTAATGACACACTGATTCTGGAAGAGATCTAAAAGCCAGATTATTTTTATGCATGCACACCTCAAAAATGAGGAGCTAAAGTCTGCCCCACAACAAACACTTTAATACAAAGCATGCCAAAGTACAGGCAGGGCAGAAAATTGGCACTGCAGAATTTCTCCCTTCATACACTTCAGAAATCTTTGGACATAGGAAGTAATCCTTGCAATGGCACAAGCTCAAGGCAGAAAGGCCCAATTGCCATTGCTTATACAGTTATCTACTCACCACTGCAATTCCTCCCCCAGCACCTTAGAGGAATCTTCCGTGAGTACTTTATACATATCATCTTCTTCTAGTTTTCGTTTATGACCAATAACAAACAATGGATTCAGCCACCTGTTTGAATAATAAAATATTTTAAAGTCAATCCTGAGAGGTCACATACAAGGGAGGGATCTTTATGTAAAATTTTTCAACAACAGGAGTGGGCCAAGTTCCCAATCTTATGTAAACCCACCCCCGGACTCTTTTTCAAGGTCCAGGAACATCCTACACCCTTATGCTTTCCATCCATAATTTAGAGGGAATTAACCACAGACCACAGAGGTGGGGAGGGGACAGAAATGGAATCCTGGCCGCTTCCGGCATCCTTTATAGTGCTATGATTGCACTTTAACTGCTATGGTTCCATCTCATGGCATTCTGGGGTTTGCAGCTGAGGGAAAGGCCTTTAGTATTCTCAGCCAGAGAGCTCCTCTGGTGCCTCTGACAAAACTATAAACCCCAGAATTCCGTAGGATGCAGCCATGGCAGTTAAAGTGCAATCATAGCACTATAATAATGTAGTGTGAAAAGGTCCCAGGTTTTGATTTTTCCTCTCTCCTCCCAACAGTTTTTAATGCAAACTGTGATGAGTTTCAGGGTAGATAATTACAGTAGTCCCCAGACTCTTGGAGACAGTTCATTCTTGCTCTATAACTATTAGAAAGGTTGGGAAGAATATGAAGTCATAAACCACTGAGCAAGCATTTACAAGCATAGCATATAAATGAGGGTGAACTATAAATAGAAATGCATTACCTCTACTAGTTGATTGACTAAATATTTGTAATTATATAGATCAGGGAGGGAAAATGTGTGACCACACAGACATTCTTGGACTGTAACTCCTATAACCATTTACCACTGTGTATGATGGCTAGGGCTAATGGAAACTGCAGTTCAACAACATCTGGGGGTCCCACATATTCTCAACCTCTAGTCTATACCACTAAGGATATTATGAATACCAGAGTCTCTGCAAGATTGTCTCCAGCCACATAAACCTTCCTGTTCTTTTACATCTGCTGGAAAAGCTATGCTGAAGGGTCCTTCATCATATGGTAAAATCCTTTTACCATATGGTACAGTAATTCCGGAACCGCCCTTCTCTGTTACTGTCCGTTAATGGCCTGATGACCACAGGAATGGTAGAGTTCACACAGGGAACAAACAACTCTTTGATCTCTCAAACAATTTAAGATTAAATTGTTGTGTTGCTGCTTCTCTATATTACTGATATTTTAGAAAGTATTATATTCCCATTGTATTTAATTTTTTGCTACAGGACTTCTCAGGGTCTTATTTTTATGCTGCTAAGTGTACATTACCTAGAAAAGAGGAAGACTCATTTTAAGCAACAAAAACAATGAAAGTTTTAAATTCCCCCAAGTCCTTGGATCTAGAAGTTATATCCTCTGCCACATTGACCAGAAAACTCCAAAATACAGACTTGAGTAAAGCAAAACAGAACAAACAGAAAAACAACTTACAAGCATAAGAATGCCAAGAAGTACCCAAGAAAGCACTAGATTTCAAAAGAAAACATAACTGTATTCAATTAAGGCAGTTCAATAAAGTTGCCCATTCCTGTGAACTGTCAATATTTAACCTTAACAAAAGTTAATGTGACTGTTTTCGCCTGGGGGTCAGCTAGACGAAAGAATTAATTCCGGAAAATATCACCTTACCTCCCTTTCGCTCCAGTGCCCATTTGTGCCGACGATGCATTAGCAAGAACGGTGACGGGAAAATTACCCGAGTTTGTAGTTCACATGGAGCATGTCCCCCAAGAACAGATGGTGACTGCGAGTGAACTACCAGCAAAAAAAATCCCTCAGTTCCCCCCCCTTTAAAAAAAAAAACAATGATCAATGACAGCTGTGAAACCAGGCCAGCTGCAAAGATTTGCCCCCTCTCCCCGCACTTTTTGCCCACCCATCCATCCGTCTCTTTCCACAGCAGTTGCTGACAGCGCCGGGGCGGACACTCAGCTCGCCTTCTCCATCACCACTGCATGTTCATAAGTAGCTTCTCTTAAGGTGTCCAAAACTTTTTTTTGTGGATGGGGGGGAGGGAGATATATATCTGTCAGCCAGAGGCAAGTGGCAACTAAATGCCCGCCAAAGGTGAGGTGAGAGGAAGCTGGTCACTGTGGGGTTATCTAAGAACAGCAGGTTGGGTCAAAAGAGGCAACCAGCAGACACCCAGGGCAAACAAGGTGGTGTGCCCAGTCTTTTTTTCCAGTCCGTCCATCCATCTCTCCCTCACTCCCAAACCCCACAGTGACTGGCTTCCTCTCACCTCGCCTTTGGTGGGCATTTAGATTATTAGGAGGGAAGGAGGCAAAGGGACGGAGGCAAAGAACAAGGGCAGCTCCCACATTGCAAGCCTTCCCTTTTGAGCCTGCCCCTCCGAGGTCTGCTCAATCAGATTTAAGCTCTGCTGTGTGCCCCTTTTTGATCTGGTTGATCAGATGACCAATTGTGCGCTTCTTCATACACTTTTTTAAAAAAGATTGCTAGAAACAGCAAAAGCTGTTATAGCGATCCACTTGAGTTTTCAGCCCCCCTCCTTCTGAACATGGCAAACGTGGGCCATCGTCCATGAGGACCAAGGGCATTCTCCTTGAATTGTTTGAGGATTTTTATCATTGTGTAGGCAACCCCCAGTACTCTTATAGCTCTTCTATATGGAAGAGGACAAGGGTGAAGGAGCCCTCAGTTTTGGTACCATGCCATCCTCAGGAACAGACAAATCTCATAAGACTAGAAGGTCAGCTCCCGAGCAATCCAAAGCTTTTCACATCTTCATCAGGATCAGAATGGAATAGCCAAGATCAGTGGTTCTTAACCTATGGTCCACGGATGCCCAGTGAGCCGTAAAGTAATCACAGATGGTCCGGGAAGGACAACTGTTCTCCTTTCATCATCTCAAGGCCTGTCAGGTTCAACACCCCCACTCCCCACTGAAAAGTAGAGAATGAAAGAAAAGGGGAAGAGGAAGAGGACGCTCTCCATTCTTCTCACCAGCCCAAGCAACAACAGCACAGCTCCATCTCCCTGCTCTCTCTGTCTCTCTCACCTCCACCTTCCTAGCCCTCTTTGCCTTGGTTGTTCTCTCTCTGGTTCCTCCAGGAACTCTGAAAGTAAAGGGCAAGAAGACACCCCTGTAGTAATGACGCCTTGCCCAAGCAAGTCCTTGCAGCCCCAGCCAGGCTTACCTCCTCATTCAATCTGTGGCTCCCTCCCTTCCCTCCTGCTCACCAGCTGCCCTGGAGCAAAGCATGGCCAAGCTCTGGCAGCATACCTCATAAAGGTCCCTTGAAGCCATGCTTGGTTGCAGGACTGGGGTTCCCATGCACCACTCTTGCCAGCCTGCTGTGCGAGTGTGTCTCTGTGTCTCTGTGTGTGTTTGTGTTTTCCCCCTTCACCACTCGCTGCTCTCTGACTGGAGTGGAAAAAAACCTGTGTTGTGCAGAATGACAAGCTTTGGAGTTGCCAGGGTGCAGAGAATCAGAGGCAAAGAGAGATGGTGAGAGGCAGGCAGATAGGCTGGCTGGCAAAACTGGTGGCAGGAGCAGCAGCAGCAACAGTTCTAGAGCAGATGGAGCCTCGCTCTAGATGTCTGTGTGTGAGGGAGTGTAGTACATGTGTGTATGCACGCATGCTCTGCCTTCAGGAACCTTCCCCACACATGCATCAAAGCAATGCACAGGGTGGAGGGATGAGAAGCAAGCTTGATCCCTCCACACACACACATATGCACACCCAACAAGCAAAATCCCAACACTTCATGCCACTTGACACTACTAGATACATCAGAGAGGTCTTTGGTGGCCAAAAAAGCATGGGGCGGGATTAGGGCAGGAGGTGTTGGGGGGGGTAGACCCTAAGTCTTGGTAGTCCACAGAAACAAAAGATATTTAAAGGGGGTCCATGGTAAAGAAAAGGTTAAGAACCGCTGGCCTAGATTACACCATTCTATGCTCTATCATCCAACTATAAAGACAGCTAAGCATTCTGGATGTAGTAAGTTATGATATGTGCACGCAACCCACGTTGAAAGCCCATTGTCTGCATCTCTCTGGCAAACTACTTGAAGCATCTTGCCACTCTCCTGGCTTCTGTTTCAGGTGAAGAAATAAAATTCTCTTTTCCACATGGCAGGATGCCACTGAGGACTGGCAAGAAGCATCATGCAGAGATTCTTAATTTACTACTTGGTAAATGAGTGCCCATATTCGCCCTCTGATTCAGCTACTTGGCCCCCAGATGAATCATTTTTCAACTTTCAATCCAGCATCTCCTAACAACCAGGAAACCACCTGCAATGGAACTGAAATGTGAGTAAAGAACCAGTCCCTTAAGGCTGCCACCTGCACTTCTGTTCTGCTCAGGCTGTAGAAACAGGGGTGGGTTTCTGCCCTCCCTTTTTCCCCCTCAGTCTTGTGAGAAGCTTTGTATTCTAAAGCCTTTCTGACTCACTGCCCTTTGGACTTTCAATTACCTTGCAAGATTCTACTGCCACTGAAATCTTTTTGTTAGCTTGCTCATTAGTGGTATTTTCATGCTCACGCCTATTCTGGCCTGAGAAAAATAAGATTTAAAGCACTTGTTGTGTCCTCCCCCCCCCATGGGGCAAGCCCTTCTGCTAAGTTATTGCCTCAGGCAATACTTTGCTCATGGTGGCAGGGACCTTCCCAGAGCTTGTAAAAGACTGCTTTAAAAAAAAAATTGGACTACCACTTTCAAAGTTCGCCCCTCCAACATGGAAAGCTAATCTGACTCTGGGATTCTGGGAGATGCAGTCTAAAAATTAAACTTTCTAAACTCTGGATTTTCCCTGCTCGAGATTGCCTTGGCACGTATGGTTTTTAAAATTTTCTGACACCCCCAAAATACAGGACGGCTGGGAAACCTATTTTTAGATGGAAAAATTTTTCACCTTCTTTCAATTTGGTATGTTGAAGATGCAATGTGCAATCTAACCCTATGTTCAAAACACAGTAGCACCCCCGTATCCACTGATTCGCCATCCGCTGATTCAATTATCCGCAGATGGCGACAGTGGGGGGGGTGGACGGGGAGTGAGGGAAGGAGAAGTAGATCTGTCTCCCTTTGTCCCCAGGATCGCTCCCATGGGGAGAATGGTGATGTGGGGGCGAAGGGAGGGGAGGAGTACATCTGCCTCTCTTCTCCTTTTGCCCCAGGATCGCCAGCTGGGATTGTTCTCATGAGGAGAATGGCGATGTGGGAGCAAAGGGAGAGGAGGAGGCGATCTGCCTCCCTTCTCCCTCTGCCCTGGATCGCCAACCAGGATCACTCCCATGAGGAGAATAATGATGAGGGGGTGAAGGAAGGGAAGGAGTAGATCTGCCTCCCTTTGCCCCCAGGATCACCAGCCGGGATTGCTCTGGTGAGGAGAATGGCAAAGAGGGGTTGAAGGGAAGGGAGGAGTAGATCTGCCTCCCTTCACCCCCAGGATCGCTCCCATGACGGGAATGGTGACAGGGGGTGTTCACTGTTATCCGCGGATTTCATTAACCACGGGTAGAGGGCTGGAACCAATCCCCCATGGATACGGGGGTCCTACTGTATGTTCAGCACCTTGGATAGGTCCATAGTGTTTGGATTCAAGTCGAAACCACATTCACTGCTGCTCTGATGCAGAAGTCACCAACTATTGCCAGGACAACAGCAAAAAACACAGGAAATGCACATAAAAGGTAATAAGATATGACAAATCAAAGTATGAAACATTTCAGCATGACAAGCCAGACTGAGTTACACAAATGGGATAACTCACCAGATGTAAAACAGGAAAGAGGAAAACAATTAAGATAAATTTAGATGACCTGCACTTTTGTACACCATTAATGGCATTCATGGTTCAATGATCTGCTTGGTTTAACTCTTCCTGCCCTTGTTGCCCATACAGAAGCAGCTCTGCAGCGCCTAACATCCTGCTTCGCAACAGCTGCAGAGCTGTTTGGGCTGGAAGTCAACCTGAAGAAAACAGAAGTTCTCTACCAGTCTGCACTGCAGGACGAACACCATCATCCCCACATTGCTGTCAGCAAATCTGTGCTTAAGTCCGTTCAGCAGTTCACCGACCTGGGAAGCATCATCTCCTCAGATGCCAAGATTGACAAAGAGATCGATCACAGATTAGCAAAGGCACATAGCACATTTGGAAGACTTTACAAAAGAGTCTGGAGTAATAAAGACCTAAGGTGAAACACAAAAATCAGTGTGTATAGAGCCATTGTACTGTCTATTCTCCTTTACGGGTCTGAAACATGGGTCACCTATCATCACCACTTACGATTCCTCGAATGCTTTCATCAGCGCTGTATACGCACAATCCTAAATATACACTGGACTGACTATATGACGAATGTTGCTGTCCTTGAGCAAGCAGGGATCACCAGCATTGAGCCATGATATTGAGAACACAGCTGCGCTGGGCAGGGCACGTTTCTAGGATGGAGGACCATCGCCTCCCAAAAATAGTACAGTTGCCCCTCTATATTCGCGAACTTAGCATTCACGGTTTTGAATATTCGCGGTTTTGGGAGGGCCCCCCGCCCCCCAAAAGCAGCGACACAGGGCCTCCGGAGGCCCGTGGTCGATTTGGCAGGGGAGGGGGAGGGCAGTTGTTATTCGCGGAATTTTCACATTCGCGGGGGTCTGCGGAACTCGCCACGGGTCAGCGTAAGAGGGGCACTCCAAAAGTGATACAAGGACTCCCTGAAACAACATCTCAGGCTCAGCCAAATTGATCACCAACAATGGTCCGCCCTGGCCTCACATTGGGAGGCATGGAGACGCACTATCCAATGCTGCAGCCTCATTTGAGAACTCACGCTGAACAAGTCTTGAAGAGAAACGACAACGCAGAAAGAATCACAACCCGGAAACATCACCCAAGGAGACCTTCTGCTGTGCTTTCTGCAACTGGACTTGTTTATCTCGGATTGGCCTTTTTAGTCATCAGTGTGCTTGCAGAAAGTGCGGGACGAGTCCTTCCTGAATCTTCGTTTGCCAAGAAAAGCCAGAGATAGACTTACTATTAAATTTCAAGTTGTAGATATTCAAACCTTCTTGATCTTCCTTCCATGAAGTTTTGACTCCGTTGCCAGAACTGAGATCTTGACTAGCACTACCCTGCCAACATGCTTATCTCACCTGTGAAGTAACCACGGCTTTGATTACCCTCAATTCGACTCAATTTATTTTGGTCATAGACCAGCATGTATAAAATACATCATTCTTTTTTAAAAGATATAAGATTACAATACAGTCTCAAATATGACATAAAATACAATAGAGTAAAATATTATGGAAGGTATAAAAATCAGGGGCAATATTAAGATTTTTGTCAATGCAGGATTATATTTTATTACACTAGCCACGTCAGCAAAGGCCATCCTCTTTCGCCTACATTCCACTTCCCCTATAAATTTTTGCCTTTTATGTACCATTTAAAAGTGTGTCTATTTGACCATGCTTTGAAGGCATAATGCAAGTTATTAATTTGTCTCTAAGTGGTATTGTCTGTATCCCTCTTATGATATTTTAGCAAATATTTGTTATTTGTGTTTTTTTATATTTGTAATTTTGGACATTGTGATTTTATGATTTTTAGACTTGTGATATTAGATTTATTTTTTTATTTTTTTATTTTATTTTATTTTATTTGGTCATTTTAACCAAGTGTTTTTATGTAACACTTATCCACATCAAGTTCCTATGGAGAAAGGCAGAGTACAAATCAAATAAATAAACTAAACTATTTATTACCATATTTTTTAAATGTGGTGCCTCCTTATAAATATACTTTACCTTCTGGAACTTCCCGCTCCCCAAACCAGCATCAAACATGTGTGGGCTGACCATGTACAGCATTTTGTATGTGCTCATTTATGAAAGGAAGGAAGATGGGGAGCAGAACAATACAAGAGGGTTTAGAGTACACAGGGGAAAGTGTGGCCTTTCAGACTTTTTTAATGGAAATCCCATGATCCTTCATCACTGCCTATGCTGGCAGGAGTAGTTACAATCCAAAATCTGGAAGGCCACAGTTACTCACCCTGACTTAGTATAGGTTGCCCCCATTTACGTGAGATCGGTACTTGCAGTTTCACCTACCAGTGGTTGGGGGAAAAGGTATCTCTAGGCATCTGGAGGACCATAAGAGTCGTGATGAAGGTGGTCTCTCTAGGCACTAGGAGGTCCTCCAGCGTGACTCTATGGTCAACTTTGGCCAGATGTTGGCCATAGGTCATGCCATATGCCTAGAGAGGTGTCCTCTCTAGGCATTTTCTAGGTTCTCCAGCACGATTCTACAGTATTCTATGGCTGTTAACTATTATATGCAGTTTCATGTATCTGTAGTAAGTCCGGGAACATATCCCCTGTGGATACAGGGGGCAAGCTGTATTCCACATCTGACAAGATTGACAATGGAATCTTACTTCAACCCTAATTGCCCCTGAGGAAACTGCCTCATTTTGCCTAACTGAAGTGCCAACAGTGGACTTCTGAATCCATCTACTGGCGTACTACTCAAGGACTCTTTCCTTATGCCCACCCTCTCACCCTGTTCCTCCACTTCTACCATTATGAAGACTATGTTCTTGGCTGGGGGTGGGAAGCAGGAAAGAGGAAGACAGGAAGTGTCCAGATTTCCTAGAAGGGCTATTTATCCCCAGTCACTGCTTGTCTTCCAGCATCAGTACCTACACATCACCTCTAAAGGCTGAACACTTGCACTCTTTCTTTGCAGGTCTTTTGAAAAGAAGTAAGATAAAAATGGGATGGCTGCACAGCCTGAAAACCTGGGCATGACAGACTGTCCAAAGAAGCAGCCTTCTTTTTTTAACTCAGCACTCAAGAACGGCATTGCCTCAGTTCCTAACTATCCTTATAGGAAGATTCTGACAACTGCACAGGAACTAAGTAAGAACTAAGTACTAAGGAAGGAACTAAGATCTCGTAGGATGACCATAACTCTTAACCTCCCCTGCCTATTTCCAGAATGAATCCAATCAGGAACTAGGTTCAAGTTTTCTTTCCTTCATGTAAAACCAGTCTGCCTGAGAACAACCAACCAAAAAAACAAGAGCCATGGCAGTCCCCAGGCCTTCAATAAGTTAAGACCTCAAGCAGTCATCCAAAGTCCTCATTGCATGATGTGACAAAGGCTTATCAAAATAGATGGGGAAACCATTTCAGAGGAACACATGACCAGATCTAACACCATTTCCAATTCCCCATGAGCCATAACAGTTAACCGCCCTAATTTTTACAGGGAGATATGTAATGGTCGCAATCCTAAGTATACAGATGAGCCAGAGTGATGTAGGGCTGGGCTGGGTGGTCCAGATTCAATTCCCAATTGAACCATGATATTCACTGGGAGACCTTGAGCCAACCACTCTCTATCTCACAGGGCTGCTGTGAGGGTTAACTAGGGAGGATGAGGGGAACCATGGGCAACACCTTGAGCTCCATGGAAGAATGCAAGGTATAAATATAACAGATGCATACTAATACTAAATTAATACTAAAACATGGGGCCAAGATATTTTGAAAGACTAGCTCTTCTCATATAAGCCTACTTGGAATTTGCAGCCTGCCTAGAATCTCCAGGAAAAATCCTGTTCCACCATTCTGAGGAAGGGTTGCCAGATTGAAAACTGCAGACAGCTCTGGTACCTTTAAGGGTTGTGTAAATTTCAGCAAGTGTTGCTTGTCATGCAACCAGATAGCAAGCAACACCTGTTGAAATTCCCTTTATTACACAATCATTAAACGTACAGGAGCTGTCTCTATTTTTCACTCTGACAACCCAATTCTAAGGACTGGGTTGATATATACCATAGAAAGAGCTTTCTTTGATCCAGCACCTTGATTGTAGAATGCCCTCTCAAGAGAAGTCAGGGTGGTGCCATCTTTGTCCCACTGGAATCAGTGGAATTTTATTTTTTGGAACTACAAGTCCCCTCCCCGTATCCGTGAAACCTATATGCATGGTTTCAGTTATCTATGGCTGAAAAAAGAGGGACACATACCATAAAGTCATGCTGGAAAATACCTACAGAGGTGTCCTCTCTAGGAATCACTAGGTCCTCCAAACCAACTCTATGGTTTGTTTGTATCGGAAGTACTTTATTTTAATAGGGTTCACTATTATCCTTGGTTTCATTTATAAACAGTAAGTCTAGGAACGTATCCCGTTGGGCGGGGTAACCTGTTTATTCTAGGATCCAGTAAAACTTCCTAATACTGAGGAGTTTCTAGACCAGGCCTACACAGCTTGTAATCCACCAAGCCAAGTGCAGCCTACCAGCCACGTCACACAAAGGGTTAAATAAATCTCTTCATTTTGTAGCCTATCAGAAACTGAAAAGTGAGGGAGGATAAATATATGTTAAGCACTTGGCACTGGGGTCATGTGCATTTGGTGGAGCACAAGGTATGCCAGCCTACACTAGACAAAAACAGAACATATAAATATAGTAATGGGAATTTTCCCATTCCTTAGAACAGAACAAATGCTCAGATCTTGGCCCAAATTTTCAAAAGCAAAGCCAGTGTACCAACAAATACCAAACCTCAACAGCCTTTTCTAATCAGTGGACTCATTTTTTCCATAAACTAGCTTACACTAGTTAACAAACTAGCAATGCATAACCAAACATGTGAGACTTGACTTTTGCCTATGTGACTTGTTGATATTCTAAATACAAACAAATGAAGGACAAGAATCAGCTACACAGACATGAAGAATAATACATGAGGCTAAAGATGGCTCCTTATTCCCAGTTCCTTATTTGTGTGAATATTCAAAATAAAAGCAAAACATTCAGCTGTATTAGGACAGACACCTAAACCACAAATCATGCTCACAAGGTTTTTTGGGGGGGAGGGGGCATTCCTTATTCTTTCCTACCTCATTATGCATTATTGGTTTGAACGGCACACTTGGGAATGCCCTCTCCACACATACAGCTTTGGGTCAGAAGGACGTTGGTACTACCTGACAGAGAAAGCCTCTTTGGAATTCTAGGAATCAGCCTATGAAGAATACTGGTGGCGCAGTGGTTAAATGCCAGTCCTGCAAGTCACCACGTTGCAAGTTCGATTCCAGCGGGCTCCAAGGTTCACTCAGCCTTCCATCCTTTCGTAGGTCAGTAAAATGAGTACCCAGCTTGTGGGGGGCAATTAGCTAACACACATTGGAAACTGCTTAACGCAGTGTAGATGTGTAAATAGCTATTGCTTAAAAAACAATTTGTAAGCTGCTCTGATAGTCTTGAGGCTGAAGAGCGGGGTATAAATAAATACATAAAAATAAAAAAATACTGAGTTTTCTTTGATTTGGGGAGATTCATCCGGACTTGAGAACCAGATATGGTAATGCTCTAAAGTTAACATGCGCTAAAATTAAAGTTCATATAAACAATTCAAAGTGAGGAATCTGTGGAACACATGGCCATTCCACTGTTTCATTTAATACAGTAGAGTGGGCTCTTAATATCCACTGGGGTTTGGTTTCAGGACCCCTGTAGATACCAAAATCTGTGGGTGCTCAAAAGTCCCATTATATACAATGCCATAGTAGAATGGTGTCACTTATATAAAATGGCAAACAACAAGATTTGGTTTTTTGATTCCCCACCCCGCAAGTATTTCAGAGTCATGGTTGGTTGAATCCTTGGCTATGGAGGGCCAACTGTACTAGAAAGTTTACCCATAAACACAAATATTACAGTGACTCTGCACTGTAGTACAGTTTGCCCTCCATATCCACGGATTCAACCAATGATGGTTCAAAAATATTGTTTTTTAATTCCAAAAAGCAAATCTTTTTATTTTGATTTTACTATTTTATACAAGGCACACAATTTTACTATGCCATTACATAGAATAGGACTTGTGCATCCACGGATTTTGGTATCCATGGGGGTACCTGGAACCAAACCCCAGCAGATACTGAGGACAAATTGTATCTGTTTCCAAACAGCTAGATAAATCTCTAGTATAACATATAAGTAAAATATTGTTCGGTAGATAGCAGCTTATAATCTTACACTTCTATCCTACACACTATTATTCATTTTATTTTTTAAAATATTTATATTCCACCCTGTATCTAAGTATCTCAGGACAGCATACAATAAAATCTGTTTAAACAATCTGAAACAATCTGAAATACCTGTAGTAAGAATAATTTAAGCAGACTAAAAATACATTTAATCATTTGACAAGTTAAAACAAGACTATTTAGCGCCAGTTAATACAGTTTAAGAAAATGTTAATCATGCACATGCGTAAGGCTAGATGAAATTAATCAGGCCCTAAACGAGTTTAGTGAAAAGCCATTTTTTCACTGGTACCAGAATGACATGTGTTGGTGCCAAACAGGCCTTTGTGGGGAGGGAATTCTACAACCAGCACACAGCAGAGAAGGCTCTCTTATTTTGTATTTTGAAGGCTCTCTCTGCTGTGGCTAGGCAGCTACTGTTAGCTGGGAATTTCATTTTTATCATCTATAACATGGATTGGCAGCTTCTGCATCTTCTATAACCCCTATAAATATTGTCTAGTTAGTAGACTAGACTTGAGACAAAGGAGTGGTCAATGTATTAATGAAGTCTGTGGAGATCTGCTTCATAAGGCACATTTACTCAGAAACTGTATTTTGTGACAGTGTGCACACTTAGCACGGTTACACCAAAAACTAAAAGAAGATACACAGGTCTAGCATTTGGGGCTTATTAACCTAAGCAGAAACCACTTTCTCACCAAGACAAATCTGCTAATCAGATTACACACACACACACCTTTTTCAACCGGTCTTTCCCATGAAAAGGTAGGGGGTGGGGTATTCTCAGCTTAGCCATCTTACTGGATGCATGCATTCATGGTGTCTCCATGGTCAGTGGCCATGGAACTTTTCTGCTCTAGGAGATGAAATGGTGGTAGGAAAAGCCAAGAAGCTTGCTGGTATGACTCCACATGATCAAGTTATTCTGGACTCCTTGGCCTCACAGCTGCTACGTTTCCACTTAACCTTGGAGTTGATGAGGGTGAAGGGAATGCCACTGCCAGTGTTTGGAGCATCAGTATTTGGAGGAAGGTCCTGGCTCTTTATCCCAGCTAAAGGACAGCAGCACAGTTGACACAGCAAGCATGGCAAATAAGAGTACAGAAAGCATGCCGAAATGTCACAGTAAAGTAAGAAGGACCCCTAATGTGGCCCAAAGAGGGCCCCATGCTCCCCACCCAGGGGGAGATGGGGAGGAAGAAGGCAGGCACCTCCACAGCCAGGAACCAAGTTAGGTCTCCCTCTCACTTTCCCCTTCAAGGAGAACTCACCAAGAATAAGTCCAAACCCTACTACTTGTTGCTCCCCAACAATCTGGGAATCGTAATGCAACTTCAGGCTTCAGGTTCTATAACCATCCTGCCTCCTTAAGGGAATTTTACCAGAGGGAAGGAAAGAATCCAGGCATCCTCTCCCGTTTGTAACTTTCCTGTGTTTTCCCACCTTTTCCGCTGTCTTTTTATTAGCTCTTCCCCCAAAGCCAGTGAAAGGAAGAAAAATGGAAGGGCTGCACAATATCTTTTGAAAAACAGTAACAGGAACCCTCCCTGGTAAAGCACCCCAGGAGAGCTGGTTTAGACATAATACCCACAATCCTGCATTGGGAGACATATCATAAAGTTGTGCACAGGCAGAACTATACATGACTCCCTTCTCACCTGCTCCAGGACTCACCTTTTAGTTGCTGCAGCTCCCACCCCATGGCCATTTAGTGGCCGTCAAAGAACAGGGGGACACTGGAGAAGCATCCAAGTGTGTCCCTATAGCCAGACACACAATCCAGACATAGACATCATCTACCGGGAACTTTGGATCACCTCTGAAGGTCCCAGAGTGTGATGCCTTGATTCTGAATCTGGCACCCCCCTGGTCACTGAATGGCTATGAGGGGGAAGTTCCAACAACTAAAATATTACTCCTGGCAGGATTTTGGTTGTCGTGCAAGATCAATAGAGAACCGGGACCTCTGCAATGACTTTTAAAAGACCTGATGGTGCAAGTCCAACTTATACCATCATAAGTCATAAGCAAGATGACAACAAATATGAAGCTCCCAGATGAGTTACTGAACCAACTTCCACTAATGGAAAAAGTCAAACAGGAGCAGTCAAGCTTTCTGCAGCAGCATACTTGCCTATAAACAGTTAAGATAGGATTTTGACTCACTGTTTTGAGTGAACACAACCCATTCTATTTGTAATGTTAGACTGGTGATTCAAGATGTACCACAAAAGACCAAAGCTACAAGTATTCACTAGAAAGTTGATTAAATCACCAAGTACCCTTTTCAAGTGCAGCTCTTCAAGAACAACTCAATATAATCTTTCAGATTTGTTAACTTGTGAACTAATTGAGAGACCACATCCTTAAGTTAGAAAATGTGGTTATCACTTTTTCTTAACAATAACTTGCATCCAAAACATGCCAAAATGGAACTTACTATTAAAAAAAATAGATCCTTCTGACACAATGTTTTTGATAGTAACAGCAATAGTAAGACTAAGTATGAAAAGATATAATGGAATCCTACAGGGCCTTTGAGACTAAGAGAAAGAAATTTATAGCATAAGCTTTCATGGACTCCGTTCTAAATACCAACAATATTACAGGTTGTGTATCCTTTATCTGGAATTCCCAAATCCAAAATACTCTAAAATCCAAAATTGTCCACATGGGTGGCTGAGATAGTGACAACCTTTGCTTTCTGACAGTTCAGTGTACACAAACTTTGTTTCATGCACAAAATTATTAGAAATATTGTGTATAAAATTATGTTCAGGCTATGTATTTAAGGTGAATATGAAACATAATTGAATTTTGTGTTTTTACTTGGGCCCCATCTGCAAGCTATCTCATTACGCATATGCAAGTATTCCAAAATAATAATTAAAAAATCCAAAATACAGAACCCTTCTGGTCCCAAGCATTTCAGATAAAGGATACTCAACCTATGTTAACATCATTATTACTATTATTAAGTCTTATTTTTATTGTTCTTGGCATTGTTACTATTGAAGAATATTTTTCTTCAATATTCCTTTCAATAGCCCTTTTGGGTCTCCTCACCCACAACCTGAATAATGAACAAACAATATAATATACTTGCAGGTGTGAACCAGTTCTGGGACTGAAGTCATTTAGAGCACAGCTCAGTCAAAGCTAAGTGCATTTAAAGGTTGAAGCCTCCCAGAGAAATCAATGTATGCATCTATTAAACCTTGGCTGACTCATGCTCCTAAATGGGAAGGGCTGTAGTTCAATGACAGAGGTTTTGTATGCAGAAGTTACAGTTTCAATTCCTGGCGTCTCCAAAGAGGGCTGTAAAAACTGAAACCTTGAGGAGCCACTGTGAGTCCATGTGGACAGTACTGAGCTAAACAAGGTAACTGGTCAAACTCAATATAAAGCAGCTTCCTTTGTTCTTATTTGCATCCTTTATTTAAACAGATCACTTCTCTAATTCCCTTCTTATAATTTAATGCTTGAACAAAACCAAGCATTCCCATTTCTTCTAAACGGTTTTCTTCTTTTTTGAATGACATCAATGCAGATGTTGTTGGGCCCAGCTCCCTGACTCCCTCACCACTGACCATGCCTGCTGAAGCTTCTGGGAACTGAAGCCCACCAACAACTATGAGAAGCATCCCATCCGTTCTAATGCTTTATCAATTTATACCCTCTAAAAAAAGCCCTGCATGAGAAACAAGTGTATTCACAGTTATTAGCCATGGTATCTAAATTGAACTGCCATATTCAGACACAGCATACCTCTTCCAACTACTAGATACTGATGGCTGCCACCTTCATGCCCTCATGAGCTTCCAGGGAATGTAGCTAGACAAGCTTGGAAACATGATGCTTGCACAGATGGACTTTGGTCTGGTCCAGAAAGGATAACTCTCCACCTCCTCCTACCTCTCCAGCAGCTGAGGGGCAGCATAGGGGCAGCAAACTACAGATCAAGAAGTCATTTGGGAAGCCTTTGCTAAGCCTCATTTTCAATATGACAGCAACAACAACAATTTATTTTATTATTAACTGCATTTATATGCCATGATTCCTCTAATGAGTTCAAGTCATGGACCATGGCTCTCTTCTGTCCTAGGAATTTATCAGACCAGGCAAACACGGTGTCATAACAATACCTAATTAACGCAAAAGGGTGCACATCTCATGACATCATCCTTTTGCAATCTTGTAACATCCAAAAGCCATTCTATTTTATTGATAGCCCACGCCATCAATAGATTTCCCATGCTGCTTTTTTGCTGGCATTGCCGGCGTTTGAAACCTCACGCCATTGTGCCCACATGAATGCAGCATCAATGCCAGAACACTTCTGGGTAAGATTGCAACAGCCAGGTAGGGGACACTTCCTGGTGTAATTTTACCTTGTAAAGTGTGTTTCTGTGCTTGTGTGTACTTTTTGAGTGTTTCCTTTGGTTTATTTTTCAAATTTACCATGCTCACATCTTCTCACAAGAATCTGCAAGATCTCGAGCCAGGAAGTGAATGGAACTCCATACACTCTCCGTCAATGCCAGGGAAGCCTATTCACAGAGAAACACGGTAGGTCTGGTGGGGTAGGTCTGGTACTTTTGCCGGCATAAAAATGGTACAAAATATACCAGCAAAAGAACGATCGTAGAGGCTTGTCTGATAACTTCCCTATTTAGTCCTCACAACAACCCTGTGAGGTAGGTTAGGCTGAGAGTGACTGGCACAAGGTCACCCAGTAGTTTCATGGCTCAATAGAGACTTAAAGGTGGATCTCCTAAGTCCTAGGCTAACATGAACTGGTAACACCGCACTGGCTCTCTACCATCCAGGATGGTTAATCACAACAATGGACTTTATCAGACTACTCAACCAGGGTTCCAAGGAACCCCAGGGTTCCCCCAGAGATCGCCAGGGGTTCCGCAAGAAAATAGTAATAAATTAATAAATCACTGAGAAGTGGTGAGCTGAAACAGCTTATCTCTCCCCTTCACAACAGAGAAAGCCAGGGAGGAATGAGTGTGTGTGTGAATGTTTTCACATCAACAGAGCCAACGGGGCCTCTTATGGGTCAAGGGAGGGGGGAAGGATGTTTATGTGCCAAATACCTTGCTCTCCCTCCCAGCTTTTGATTTACCTTAAATGTGCTAATGAAGCTCCCTCATGTCATGAATGTGTGTGCGTGATTGAGTTTGCTTCCTACAAGCAGCCATGGACCCTTATCATTTGCCAGAATTGAGGGCAAAAGAAGACACTGGTTTGCATAAAACTGATTTAAAGGTACAAATGCAAAATGATGGGTTTTTAAAAAAAATTCAGAACAACAGACAGAGAATCGCAATACTGTACAGCTCTTAGCCAACTGGGGGAAACTGACCAAGTAATCCAAGTAACCCCCTGATTAGTCAGCTACTCAGGCACCGGCTACGGATGGGAGAACTCTGATAAAAGTGACTTAGGGCTTATTCTTTTTAAACCAGATTTGAAGAGGGCAGAGCTATTACAGTAAAGGAGTCATTATAGAGAAAAATGTCTTAAACTGTGGGTCTGGTAACTGAATGTGGGAGTCAAAGCTCAATCTTTGGGTCAGAGTCAGTGAGGATGGAGCAAGCTTGTTTTCTGCTGCTCCAGAAACTAGGACACGGAGCAATGGGTTCAAACTACAGGAAAAGAGATTCCACCTAAACATTACAAAGAACTTCCTGACAGTAAGAACTGTTTGGCAGTGGAATACACTGCCTCATAGTGTGGTGGAGTCTCCTTCTTTGGAAGTTTTTAAACAGAGGCTGGATGGCCATCTGTTGGGAACGATTTGATTGTGTACTCCTGCATGGCAGGGGGTTGGACTGGATGGCCTTCATGATCTCTTCCAATGCTATGATTCTATGATTCTATGTTGCTGCCTCAGGCAGCAGATCATGGTAACCTGAACTCTCCCTAGAAGCCAAGATGATTAAACTGAGGCTGTCTTACTTTGGAGAGAGATATTTATATTTATATTCTATTTTATATTATATTTATATTATAGAAATTTCTGACCCTGCAAGTATCAAATATGTATTGCTAGCAATGTGGAATATAATAAGCATGTATTTTTTTCACTGTTTCTGTAAATTTTTTTTTTAAAAAGGGGAGCTGTAGGTATATTTTTACATAGGGGTTCCTTGAGACCTGAAAATTATTTCAAGGGTTCCTCCAGGGTAAAAAGGTTGAGAAAGGCTGTACTAGCGTCTAAAAACACTGTAAATCCACTATTGAGGAAAGCGGAAACATAGTGGCATGATTACAATAATTATCACGCGTCACCATAATCATGCGATACTACACCATAATTGTGCAATACTACCAACATGGAATCATCACATGACCACCACTAGCAGTTTAAGAATGGGATCTTACTTCCATGATTTTGTATGGACGAAATTTTGGCTGTTCTCACAAGAAGACGCAACTTTGTTTAAACACACCAAAAACACATAAATAATGAAAGAAATTAGCAAATAAATACTTAAACAAACATAAAAACATACCAAGAAAAGCTGACAGTTCATTAAAAGAGCGTCCTATGTGTCCTGTGTTCTCATTGGAAAAGGGGAGGGGGAAAGGACCACCCATTCACACTGTAATCGTACAATTACAGTGGAACATGATTTCACACGCTCATCAATACCACAAAAAGAGTGACACTGAGGGCTATTCACAGATTTTCCCATCAATGAAAAGTGATGACCAGTTAATGGGTGGAGCACACATTGACTATGAGAGGATGACAACATTGTGCGATAAGAAGAACCCATTTGCGGTACTGTCATGCTGTAATTCTGTGATTACAGCCCCCTCTACTAAAGTCCAATATAACATGAAACACTCTCAAAAGTGCTATGCAGGATAAATGCAGATTATCATTCTAACAAATACAGTAACCTCTGTCCTCTCATCCCCAAATTTACTCCATGCCACAAACTTCACAACTCATATTCTGCAAATTAAATTCTTCAAAGTAGAATACATTTGGCAAAGGAATACATGGATCAGCAAATTCCCTCTCCCAAGTGCATCTGGAATTCTGAATTAGCAAATAAAAGTGTATAGAGCCCAAGACATCCTTCTGTCTTGGCAGATTCCCCAGAGAGCCACATGGCTATTCTTTAAAGTTTATTTTATGTTGTTAAGTGCCTGGAGGCACTAAGCCAGTCCAAGTCCATTGTGCAATTATTTACAAAGAGAGCATGCACCAGTCTTGGGGCTTAGAAAAGCTATCAGAAGATGAATTAACTATTTAAACTACTTGTGCTTTACACAATAATGCAAGCGAAAGAAACAATCAGACTGCATCATTTCTGCAACAGCATTGGTGAGAGCACTTTGAGTGAATCATAGTGAATTTTCAACCTTGGCTTTCCTTATTTCATCAGCCTCTCTTTGGTAATTAAGAGGTCAACAGTTAGCATATTTACAGTGCATATCTATACATGTTTACTTAAACCTAAGCTCCACTATGGTCAATGGGACCTAAAGCATGAAGCATGCAGGTCACACTTATGCAGACAGCCCTCTGTATCCACGGATTTGTCATCCACAGATTCTACCATCCATGGCTTGAATTTTAAAAAAAAACATTCCAAGAAGCAAACCTTGATTTTGCCATTTTATATAAGGGATACCATTTTGCTACGCCATTGTATATAATGGGACTTGACCGTCCATGGATATTGGTATCCATGGGGGAGTCCTGGAACCAAACCCCAGTGGATACCAAGGGATATCCTCTTTGTAGAATTCCCATAGCCAGTCTGATCTAGCATGCCTCTTTCTAAGCTGTTATGTGTTTGTACTCCTGAGTCAGGGCTCATCTACACTAGTGAAAATCCCTGAATTCCCCCCCTAAAAAAAATCTGGCCCGATAATGCCACACGACATGTAGCCTTTTCCCTGAGTTTGGTGTGATAATGCCACACAACATATGGACCTATCCGCACCAGACTTGGGGAATACTACATTAATCCAGGTTTCAGAAAGCTCTGAGAGCTCAGAGCAGGTAAGGTGTGGCACTTAAATCTGGGCCACAGTAGTCCAAATTTCGTGCACTGCAGCTCCAGGTCAAAGTAGTGCAAATTTCACCTGGATTTTTACCCCCAGTGTAGACAAGCCCTGTTATTAAAAGGCCCAGACAACAGTTAATTCACAACATTAAGCTATTTACTTCCTGAACAGATTTTCAAGTTACATTTTTGCCCACATAGGCTTATACTTGTGCATTCATATATGGAAATGGTTACATCACTGTATCTGATTAGTCAATATCCATTTCAGGAAGCTGATTGCTGCAGCCATTTTCAGAATTACCAGACTAGATAATAAATTAAAAGTAAATTAGCAAAATGACATGTGGCACACATTCTCAGACACAACTGAACAAAAAATGGATGGCACTACCAAAAAAATTAGAAGTAATAAGAACAAAAGGGAGAGAGAGATGTATTTATAGGTATGATCTGACAAGTGGTTAAGCAATCAGCCTTCAGCAGCCATTTAGTGGAGGAGACCTGCCATGACTTATGACCTAAGGCGCTCTTTTAGCTGTTAATACATTGTCAGTACCATGTTCGTTAAATACTACTACATAATCTTCCCCAGATGACATGCCTGCCAGCCAGACCTTGGAAATGTTACTTTCTTGGATGACATCTCCCAAAATCTGTGGCTACGGGATTTGGGGAATATAGTCCAAAGAAGTACCTTTCCCAAGCCCTGCTGCCAGAATGAGCTTCAGAAAGAATTTCAGGAAACAGTATGTGTAGATTTATATACACTTAGCTGTATGGAAGCAGCAATCACATTTCTCCTCACTTGTCACACAGGCTGCAAGGAAAAGTAAAGGTTCTCCATTTTAGCCAATGACTGTCATCACTCCATTCTGATTTTAAAATCTCAAGGTAAGGCCAGCATGCCTTTGAACAAGTTGTACAGCACCTATCTTGCACAGGGGCTAAGGGCCAAATCAGAATATCGGGTGAATTATCTGTGATTATAACCTCCAATGTACAGAGACAGTATGTTCTGCACAGAAAATGCTGTTTCCTGCACAGAAAGTTGTTTCCTACACAAAAGTACTACATGAAAAATTTGTGCAGAATAAGTCCTGAACTTCAAATAGTCTCTAAAACCTGAACCTGTAGAACCTCACAGTGTAAAACTGAACAGTTTTTGAAGTGGGAGGGAAAACTGCTAAAATTACTTCAAAGACATTGCCATGTTAATCTGGAATATCAGTAAGCAATTGAATCTTGTAGCACCTTAGAGCAGCCTTTCTCAACCTTTTTACCCTGGTGGAACCCTTGAAACAATTTCCAGGTCTCAGGGAATCTGTGCCTAAAAATTATTATATCTATAGATTTTTTAAAAAGTTTTTTTTCCCAGTCTCAATATCTCACAGAACCCTTAGCAACCTCTTAGGGAATCCTAGGGTTCCAAGGAACCCTGGTTGAGAAACCCTGCCTTAGAGACTAACTGAGAGAAAGAAATTGTAGCATGGTCTACTGCCTCCACACATCTGAGGAAGTAGACCAAGGCTGCACCTGCACTGCAAAAGTAATCCAGTTTGACACCGCTTTAACTGCCATGGCTCGATGCTATGGAATCCTGGAATTTGTAGTCTGTTGTGGCCCCAGAGCTCTCTGACAGAGAAGGCTAACTATCTCACAAAACTACAGATTCCAGAATTTTACAGCATTGAACCATGGCAGT
Organism: Gambelia wislizenii; assembly: GCA_030847615.1. Lineage (NCBI taxonomy): Eukaryota > Metazoa > Chordata > Lepidosauria > Squamata > Crotaphytidae > Gambelia > Gambelia wislizenii. The sequence continues at coordinate 200,055,816 of JAUMIR010000003.1, read as the reverse complement.
TAAAGAAATGTCAAACTGGATTATTTCTGCAGTACAGATACAGCCTGGGTCTACAAAAGCTAATGCTGCAACTTCTCTCTCTAAATTAGTCTCTAAGGTGCTACTAGATCCCTGTGTATGCTAAAACTGCTTGTAGCTCTCTTTAAAAATGAAATTAGCAAAGAATTACATCCTTACTGACTAGCTATCTCCTAGAACTACTGTGTTCTAGAAGTTTGGAGGTTCTCCAGAAAAGGGGTGCTTAAGCTTTTCCTTTTGCAGTCACTTTCCCAAATGACATTATTAGCTACTTTCCCAAAGTACTGCAGAAGACATTATTTACTAAAAGTGTTACCAGTATGTTTTTAAAGTTATCTTTTTACTTCATTTTTACACAAATACATTTAAAAATAGAAAATGGTTAGAAAACCCTTCCCACCCCCTCACCCCACAATAACCCCACAAAAACAACTACTACCAACCTACGGCCGAGATTCTACATCATAGTCTACATTTGGTAACTTTACAACTCCATAGCTGTGTTGCAGAAATGCAACAAAACCCTGTTAATGAATTTTGAAGGTGTGTGTTCTAGGCACCTGCAAAAGTATTCAAATGCCCACTGGGTGCTTCTGATGTACTTTGGGCACTTGTGATGTGCATCAGGCACTTGTGACACGCACTGGGAGTTTCTCATGCTCACTGGGCACTTGTGATGTATACTGGACAAATCGAATGTGCATCAGACACATCTGGTGCACACTGGGCTCCCCTCTTGTGCTCTAGCACTTCCCAGCCAGTGTCCAGATGTGCACTGGGAGTGCACTGATGCAGATCAATGCCCATTGAACATCAGGGCTGTGGCACATTAGTCACTCCACTGGCTACCATTGCCCAATAGACATCCATACACTGTAATGCCGCAGAAGCCCTTTGGTAAATAAGGATGTTGGAAACTTACTCAGTTCTATTTCCCACACTTGTAAGTCCACTTACAAAGATACAAGTCCCATACTGAATTCCAGCCTACCTTATTAACCATTCTACCTTCTTTAAAAACAGTTTTTCCACACACAAAAATCCATCATTATGGCCTCCTTGCCCCCCAAAGTAATGTTACAAGTATTTATAACTTCTAATTAAAGCGTTTCTTCCAAAATCTGGAAATGATACCTAGCAGTCAACAAAGCATTTCAAGCATTCAAAGTACTTTGCAGATATTACCTTGCAACTTTTATACCTAGTTTGTAAGGCAGACCAATGCTATGGCACACAAGATATAGAAAATGTTTGGGGGGGGGGAGAGAATGTGTATGGTTTCTCTAAGGCCACCAAATATATTCTCCTTCCTTTGTTCAGTCTCTTAGCCATTAGAAGCACAGAACCCAGCAACACCACAGTATCTAGAATTAGAAAACACTAAGTACCTACAGGAAAATCAGAGCTCTTGATTCTCCCGCATGTATCTCCAAGATGGACAATAACATATAAAGGAGAAGTATGTGGTAAACACATGCTCAAGAACTTTAGCTCATCCCAGCATGTGCATATCAGATGTCTTCAGACATACAGCCCCTGCATCAGAGGTAGGAATCATGTAGATGCTGATGGACTGCAAGCCCCCACAGACTAGACAGCACAGCTAATGTTGAGGAATGCTGTGATTTGCAATCCAACAAAATCGGGGGGGGGGGGCTGTATGACTGTCCCCACCACCCCTATACACAGTGATGCTCCCCTGTACAACTTCACACTGAACAAACAATATCTTGCATTTTCAGTAATACAGTATATGAAGTTAAGAATTATCTCATTATTGAAACAAGTTAAAACAGTATTCGTTTATTTAAAGTACTTTTGAATTTCTTTGAAGTGAGGTCCAATTCAAACCAATGCGTTACAAATAAAAGAAGAAACCAAACATTGTTTGAAGCATTTTTCTATGATTATAGAAGAGGTATTTAAGATGGGGGGGGAAATAAAAATGTATGGAATAAATGGGTAAATTTATTTCATTTGAAATAAATTTTTGAAAGGAAATCTGATTGTAGCAGCAGTGTATTAAATCTACACTTCTCTCTTAAAACTGAATGTGTGATCCACTATGAAGACAGTGTCTGAAGCCTGAATGAAATAGATGAATAGATGAAAGAAAAATAGTTGTCCTAAGGTCAAGTAGTATATATGATTGAACAAACCAGGGCCAGTTTAAGGAATTGGGGGAGGGCTGCAATGCTTTATTTGGGGGGTCCATATCTCAGGTCAATGTAACCTAACCTAACCTAACCTATTCACAGTACAGGATAGTCAGATTACTACTAATAACGTTTTTGCAGGAGGAAGGTTACGACGGACCACCTCACAATGATGCAGGGCCCAGTGGCTGCAAATGTTGCAGGGCCCTTAAACCGGGCCTGGAACAAATGATATTGCAATAAATGCAAGTGTTTAATATTTATGACTGTCAACCAAGTATCATAAACATTTACCTCCCATATTACAGAACATTATTTTTGGCCAGTCATTACTAGATTTACTTTGGGAAATTTCTGGGCACTTGTTTAAATGTCCACTTGATTCCATACAGGAGGATTGGGGCCCTCAGTTTCAACTAAGTGACCTTGCTAAGAACATAGAGAACCAAACAGGAAAACATCAGTCCAGCCTTTATCTCTCTACTGATAATAAGTGTGTAATGGAAAAGACTTGCACGCTCAGTTTGGAGTCTTGAGCCTAAAAACTATGAAGGCTTCATTTCATTGGCAAACAATTGTGCTGTAAGTTTTGTTAGCATGAACTCTTGTTCAGGAAGTTCAGAGATCATAAACTGGGAAACCTAATTCAGGCAACCTGAATTAGCCCTTTCTTGGTTTGAATCACCTTGAATCTAAACAAATCCATCCTTCAAGTACAATATAGACTTACTAGTTTTCTTCTAGACAGAAAGTTGATCGTACATCTGATAATATAACCACCTTATTGTACTGTGCCTTCAAGTTGTTTCCAAATTATGGTGATCCTAAAGAGAATGTATCCTGGGGTTTTCTTGGCGAGATTTGTTGGGGGGGGTGCCTTCCTCTGAGGCTGAGAGAGTGTGACTTGCCCAAGGTCACCCAGTGGGTTTCGATGGCTGAGTGGGGAATTGAACTCTGCTCTCCCAGGGTTGTAGTTCAACGCTCAAACCACTATAACCACACTGGCTCTCCCTACACCCACCGACCCGACTGCTTAGGACTTGCTTCTGAGTAGATCTGCACAGAATTGGGCCGTAAGGGCACACTAAGAGTTCTCTTAGTACAAAGAAAGCAGGAATGGGTGTTCTGTGTGTAACAATGGTGGGTTATCACTCAAATAATAAAAATCCTGATAACTTTTATGCAGCTGAGTTTCTTAACATTTTGACTAGAGAGTGGAGTGTCACAGATTTCTATACACATTTTGTTCCATTTACTGAGCAGCCTATCTCAACCTTTTAATCCTGGAGGAACGTCTGAAATAATTTTCAAGTCTCAGGGAACCCCTGCATAAAAACAATTATATCTACATCTTAAAAAAAAAAGTTTATGTTTTCTCAATCATGATGTCTTGTGGTACCTTAGGTGGAGAAACCTCAATTTAGAGGCTCCAAACTCCTCTTTGAACTTGGGTGGGAACTAGTTACAAGAAGCATTTATGAATCCTTTCCCGTTATCTTGCAGCGTGTGCAACACGGTTGGCAAACCAAACAAAAGGCCATTTCCTCCAAAAGCATCAGCCTGAGGACCAGCAAGTCCAAGAACAAATACATCAGATAAAGAGAGTGAATTAAAATTAATCTTCACATCACAGACACACTACACACATACCCCTCCTGTCCCATCACAAACATGAAGCACATGCTTCAGGTCTATGATAGGTGTGAGAGCTCAGATTTCCACTGATTTTTTTCAGTCCGATGACATAGTTTCAAAAAGAAAAAGAAAAAAAGCCTTCCCTAAGTTTTCTAAATATGTATTAATTGTAATGTGTAACTTCTAATTTTAGTATAACGGTGTAAATATAATGTTTATTGGAAAATAAAAGACAGTGATTATAGTGTATTTAGATTAAGAGGGAAAATGTATTAGTGTTAGGACAGATACAGTTGTCCCTCCGTATCCACGGATTTAAGTATTGAGGGCTTGAAAAGATTCTTTTAAAAAATAATAATCCAAAAAGCAAACCTTGATTTTGCCATCTTATATAAGGGACACCGTTTTGCTATGCCATTGCATATAATGGGACTTGAGTATTCACGGATTTTGGTATCCACGGGGGGGTCCTGGACCCAAACCCCGGAGAATATGAAAGGACAACTGTCTTTTTGTATTAGTAAGTAAAGAGATTGGGATTGTTACGGCCTTTAGCGGTTGGGTTTATTAATTTGGAAAATGGTTTTATTTCAATTAAAAAATCCCTGATCCCTCCTCCCCCCACAAAAAAAAATCCCTCAGGGTGTGAGGCGGTTTGTTGATGGACTGAGAGGGCGGCACTCTACACGTGCTCAGAGGCACTGGCGCCCCGGGGAGCGATGCCACCAAAGCAAGGCGACTGAGGGGGGCTGCCTGGGCGCCCTACTCACCAGAAGAAGATCCGCGAGCAGAAGTTGGCGTGGCGGAGCGGGTTGGACTTCTCGCCGGCGCGGGCGGGAAGCGCCTCCATCAGGGGCCGCTCTCCTTCTCTCCGGAGGGAGGGACGAAGGCCGGCAGCGACGGCTGGCTCTCCTGCTCCGCTCAGCGCCTTCCTTGTGTCCCCCGGCGGCGGCCAGCCGAGCGGCGCTTTGCCGGGAAGGAGGCTGCCGGCAGCCGGGCAGGGCGAGAGGCGCTTCCGGGAAACTTGACACCCGGCTTCACCTGCAGCAGCAGCCGCCGCCTCTAGAGGGAGCCGCAGGGGAGCGCTCGCAACGCTTTGGAGGAGGCGGAGGCCGGGGAGGGGGGGGAATCCGCACCGGCGCCTAAAGCGGCCCCTGCCTCCCTCCCTCCCGCTGTCTCTCTCCGCCCGCGGCTGCAGAGCCTTGGCCCCTATCCCTGCCATGATATCCCGCTGGCAAGGGGAATCCACACCACACAAATAAACCAGTTTGGAACTGCTTTGTTTGCACACCGCACAAATCAGCCAGTTTGAAACTGCATTATTTGCACACCGCACAAATCAGCCAGTTTGGAATCCACACCACACAAATAAGCCAGTTTGAAACTGCTTTATTTGCACACCACACAAATAAGGCAGTTTGGAATCCACACCACACAAATAGGCCAGTTTGAAACGTCTATTTGCACACCACACAAATAAGCCAGTTTGAAACTGCCACACAAATAAGCCAGTTTCGAATCCACACCACACAAATAAGCCAGTTTGGAACTGCTTTATTTGCGCGCCACACAAATAAGCCAGTTTCGAATCCACACCACACAAATCAGCCAGTTTGAAACTGCATTATTTGCACACCACACAAATAAGCCAGTTTTGAATCCACACCACACAAATAGGCCAGTTTGAAACGGCTTTATTTGCATACCACACAAATAGGCCAGTTTGAAACTGCTTTATTTGTACAGCCCCTTCTTAGGGAATCCTGGGATTTGTAGTTTTTACAAGGTCTTACAAGTTTTACAAGGCCTTCTCTGACAAAGAGTGCTGGTGCCTCACCAAACTCCAGGATCCCATAGGAAGGAGCCATGGCAAATAATCCAGTTTCAAACTGGATTACAGTAGGACCCCTGTATCCATTGGTTCAGGGGGGGTGTGGATACCGAAAACCATGGATAATACCGAACACTATTGAAAATAATGGGACTTCTGGTTTAAAATACCATAGAGTTGAGTTGCCTTGGAGGACCTAGAAAATGGCTAGAGAGGACACATTTTCTAGGAAGACTCTATGGTAGGTGTGCTGCTTTGTGTCCTGTGGATAATTGAATCAGTGGATACAGGGGTCCTACTGTATTTGTGTTGTGTGGATTGTTTCTGGAGAGGGTTAGTTCTGTTAATCCGCTAAAACTGAGTCCGCCGGCACCTGAAGGTGTTTCTGTGGCAACTTCAGCTGGCCACTGGCCTCAAACAAAGGCTGACTCTTGGAGAAGCAAAAGAGAGAGGTGGGTTGCAGCTAGTCTCCAGTGGTTCTTAACCTGTGGTCCCGGTGACCCCCAGGGGTCTGCAATGTCCTCACAGGGGGTCTGCGAAGGCTTGAAGGCTGCTTGGCTCCTCCCTGCGGTGGAGCAGCAATGTGACGGGATCCCAGGCAAGAGCTCGCTGGCTGGCTGGCTCTGCACATTGCCATTCAATCTGCTCCAGGCACAAACTTGCAGGAAGAAGCAGGAAAAAATCTTCCCTCGCCTAAGGGAAGGTTTCATGGATGGTGTAATAGTGTTGTTGTTGTCAAGTGTTGTTGTTGTTAGAGTTTAAAATCTTGAGTTGAGTCTTGTGGGTCCACCGCAACAAAAGATATTTGAAGGGGGTCCTTAGTTAAAAAAAAAAGGGGGGGTAGCTGGTAGAGGGGTGATGCATTGGTGGCCTTCCTTAAGGAGACCATCAATGCGTCCCTTAGGGAGGGAGTTATGCCATCTTGTTTAAAGGAAGCGGTTGTGAGGCCGCTCCTAAAGAAACCTTCCCTGGACCCCCTGGACTTGAAAAATTATAGACCGGTTTCCCATCTGCCATTTTTGAGCAAGGTGATCGAGCGGGCCGTTGCTTCTCAACTCCAAGTAATCTTGGATGAAACCAATTTTCTAGATCCATTTCAAACCGGCTTCAGACTGGGATTTGGTTTGGAGATTGCCATGGTTGGTCTGGTAGATGACCTTCGCCAAAACATTGACAGGGGAAGCGTGACCCAGTTGGTGCTTTTGGATCTCTCAGCAGCTTTCAATACGATAGATCATGGCATCCTCTTGGAACGCCTGGGAGAGTTGGGGATTGGAGGCACTGCACTTCAGTGGTTCCATTCCTTCCTCTCTGGTAGATTCCAGAGGGTGATGCTCAGGGACAGTTGCTCATCAAAAATAGAGCTTAATTGTGGCGTCCCTCGGGGCACCATCCTGTCCCCGATGCTTTTTAATATCTACATGAAGCCACTGGGAGACATCATCCGGAGACCTGGAGTGGGGTGTTATCAGTACACTGATGACACCCAAATATATTTTTCCATGTCTCAGTCATCAGCAATGACAACATGGTATTTCTCCCCTCAGTCACTGTCTTGTAGCAGTAATGGACTGGATGAGGAAAAATTGACTCAAACTGAATCCAGAAAAAACAGAGATGCTTACAGTGGGGGCCCCTAAACCTGGTATTGGGTTGCAACTCCAGTCCTGGGCAGGGTCACGCTCTCTGCTAAGGCCTGTGTTCGCAGTTTGGGGGTGCTCCTAGACTCGTAACTTCACATAACTGCTCAGGTGAACGCAACAGTCAGGAGCACCTGTTATCAGCTTCGGCAGATACGCCAACTGCGCCCTTACCTCAAGACAAAGGACCTAGAAACTGTAGTGCATGCACTGGTAACCTCATGACTCGATTTCTGCAATGCTCTCTACATGGAGCTACCCTTATACCTAGTTCGGAAACTACAACTGGTGCAAAATATGGCGGCCAGGTTAGTCACTGGGAAATCGAGAAGGGAGCATATCATTCCAATCTTGAAATCCCTTCACTGACTGCCTATCAGTTTCCGAGCACAGAATAAGGTGTTGGTAATGACCTATGAAGCCCTACATGGCCTAGTTCCAACGTACATAAGGAATCGCCTCCTCCCATATAATCCACCTCGCACCATTAGATCTTCTGGGAGGGGTTTATTGCAACCAATGAGATCTAGATTAACAACAACCTCCCAGAGATCTTTTTCTGTTGCTGCTCCCAGACTATGGAATGCCCTGCCGGAGGAGATCCGTCAAGCAACCAGCTTGGAGAATTTCAAAAAAGCCATCAAAATGGATCTCTTCCGCCAGGCTTTCCTTGAATAGAACAGACCATTTTTAATGGATGCTTCTCCCTCTTTTTATGTTTTTATGTTTATGTTTTTATGTCTTTAAGTTTTGATATTACAGTTTTAAAGTCTTAGGGTACCGTAGTTATTTTATGTCACTGGTGAATTTGCCAGTTATTTTAAATATATGTACTATTATATGTAATTTTAAGGGGGGTAAATTGTTTTAGGTTATTACTGTTGTTATGGATCTGTTTGTTTTATATCCAATTGTTGTGAGCCGCCTTGATTGCCTAATAGGCAAAAGGCAGGGTACAAAAATAAAGTTGTTTTTAGTATTATTATTATTATTATCATTAAGGACTGACCTCAGCTGACACAGAAAAAAGAAGAATCAGGGCCATAGGAGGGCGACTCCAGGCTGTTCAAGCAAAATTAGCCAGTAGGCGAAGGAGGTGCAGTTGCAAAAGAGTTGCAGTCAACTAGCATTGCTTAAAAAAAAACACAGCTCTTTCTTTCCCCCCCCCCAAAAAAAGGGGGGGGAGAGAAAGCCAGAGGGGATGCTTGGAAAAAGTTTTTTTTCTATTACTCTTAACTCCAGGAATCTATCCCAGCCAATATATTGTTTTTGGACTAGGACTTCCCAAATCCCCCTACCTGTGGCTGGAGGATTCTGAGCATTCTAGTTCAAAAATAACAAGATGTTGTCAGGTGTCATTTGAGAGAGAGGGTGCTCACTCTTGTCAAGAATCGAAAACTCGGGAGCACAATCTGTTGTTATTTTCATTGCAATCCTATTCACACCTATTTAGAGGTGAGTTCAATGAGACTTTCTCCCAAGTACATAGGACAGCAGTGTTAAAGGATTTAAAAATAAAATTATCTAAGACAAATCTTAATGAGTATGTTACCGCTATACTAAGTTCTGTTAAAATCAGGTGTATGTAGCTTAATATCTCACTTCTTGCAAAAACTCAAATAGGTGACAATGGATTAAACATAGACGTTAAACAATAAAATTTGGATCTAATTAAAACAGCTAGGATATAACAGTCCTAAAATGCTAGGCTAGCTAGGGTTGCAAATGCAGGTAGAAGGAAATCTGTTTTTTTGGCTAATTTGCCACGGGTACATGAATATGCAGCATACTAGCCCAGTGGGATTTTTTGCCCAGAATAATTTATATGCCTTCATGGTCCTCCAAGTGCTTATTTCTAAAGGCAGATCTGTTGTTGTGTGCCGTTAAGTTGTTTCTGACTTATGATGACCCTAAGGCAAGCCTATCACATGGGTTTCTTGGAGAGATTTGTTCAGAGGGGGTTTGCCTTTGCCTTCCTCTGAGACTGAGGAAGTATGACTTGCTGCCTTCAAGGACTGCCTTCACCCAAATTGCTACCACCCCAAGGTCACCAATATAGGCCTTGCTTCTGTGGAGAACATAGTATCCAGATTATTTTTAAATTGTGGGTTTTACATTGTGAATTTTAAATAAGGATTGATTGTTTTAATAGGTTTCTGTCATATTTACTTTTTAAATTGATGTTATGTATTTTAATAGATGTTATGTGTTTTTAACCAATATTATATGTTAATTTGTTTTGTTCTCCGCCTCGATCCATAGGGAGAGGCGGGTAAGAAATAATAATGATGATAATGACAGTAACAACAATAACAGCAACAATAGTTATTGTTGTCATTTGACAGGATTACCCACCACCCTGGGTTTATGGGACTCTATCAACCAGACCCTCTTCGTTGCAAGCCCTGCTTTTTCTCCTTGCCTCTTTACACGTGTCATTAATTGGCTGCCAAGTGTACATGGTGCTAATTAGTTTTAATAATTAAATATCAATAGTGTGTTTTACAGTTTGAATTTTTAAGATGCCTCCTTGAAAGAATTTATTCTAAAACATAGTTTCTAAATAGTTTAAACAAACAAGTGTGTTGACTGAACTTTTTCAACTGGGTACATAACTCTGCTGCACCTTGGCAATAGTCATGTGGAAGCTGGCTTTCTGGAATGGAATGCCACATCACTGAAGAAAGCCTGTATTAACAGCACAAATGCAGAGGTGACTCAGGTCTGATGGGATTTTCCCATGCAGTCAATATGGAAATACCCACATGATGTGTACTGCTCCTGTAGTTACATCATTCACTGGTACCTCAAAGCACAAAAGAATTGCATCACATGAAACTGACTTATATCCACCAGAGGCTGTCTGGACCCTGGGCATTTCAGATTTTGGTTTGTTTAGATACCTTTCTAAAATATTTCTGTGCCATCCTTCAACAAATGCATTTCAGAATAGCAAACAGATTTTTTTTTTAAAAAAAGCATATTATAAAATTTGCAGGCCAAGGTATTTCTCAAATTTAAATCTAAATCTCTGGGGAAATAATCATGAGCTCACATAGTACTGACAAATATGGGTCCCCATAGCTGTGCAACACTACACATAATACATATTAATCCCCCATCTCATTAGGTGCTCTTAGCCAGTTTATCACATTTCCTTTCTGGCTCCCAGCCAGCATCATACAACATTCCAAAATTCCCTCCACCATTCATACAGTCATCCACCTACCCTGGCCTTGGGCAACATCTTTCCTCCTGCCTTTTTTCGTCAACTGAAAACCAAACTTGTCACCTCATCACCATACCCACAAATGTTGCATTTCAATGGCTATTCATACACCCTGCTTATCTTTTCCAAGGCACTAGTTCACTCCATGCATCTGAGGAAGTAGACTAGGGCCAAATCCACACTACACGAATAATTCAGTTTGAAACTAGATTATTTGCCATGGCTCCTTCCTATGGAATCCTGGGATTTGTAGTTTGGTGAAACACCAGAACTCTTTGGCAGAGAAGGCTTGAGACCTTGTAAAACTACTAATCCAAGGATTCCATAGGAAGGAGCCATGGCAAATAATCCAGTTCCAAACTGGATTATTTGTGTGGTGTGGATTTTACCTAAGTCTCAAATGCAGTACTTTGATGGGAAGCAGGAGTTAGCAAACTTGAATCCAATCTTTGGTTAAATATCTTTACTTATTGGTTAAAATTACACCATAATCCCAGTGGATTGACTCATCTAATACTGGCAGATAATTTAAATCCTCTTGGGAAATAGCTATTCAAAAGAAACTGACAAGAACAAGTCAGATCAATAGTAAGACAAAGGATTTTAGATATGGAAGGCCAAATAGAAAATGTTCCTTTTCCATGTAATATATTTTCAAATAAGCAAATTTTGGTTTCTAAACCAGCTACATATCTATATGCTATTACAGTCCCCAAATTTAGGAGAGTGTTATCTTTAGCCCAATTTAATGTTCTCCCAACAGCTGTTTTGGAAGGGAAATCTAGGAAAAATCCCTATGAAACTAGACACTGCCCAGTGATATGGGTGCTATAGAAACCACAGCTCGTGCACTTTTGTACTGTCAGTTTTATAGGAATATTTGTCATCAGCTGATTACTCCTTTTTTATCCACATTCTGGGACATTCTGATGATTTTTATTTACATTATTTGTTGGACAATCAGGATCAAACTTCTTTAAAAGTAGCAAAATTTTGCTACATTATTTGTAAGCTTTGCCCATACAGTTGTTCCTCCATATCCATGATTTGGTATCCACGGATTTAAGTATTCACAGCTTGAAAATATTCTTTAAAAAATAATAATCCAAAAAGCAAACCTTGATTTTGCCATCTTATATAAGAGACACCATTTTTTAATGCCATTGCATATAATGGGACTTGAGTATTCATGGATTTTGGTATCCACAGGGGGTCCTGAAACCAAACCCCAGTGAATATGAAGGGATAACTGTATATGGTTGCCAACAGTACCTGATGTGCTTGTTTTATTGATTGTATTTTTATTGGTCAATGACCAAAATAAAGCGTCTGCCACTGTTTATCTGTCTGTCTGACCTACGTACATGGGCCCATCTACACAAGGGGGGGGGAATCCGAAATACCTCATAGTATTGGCATCTCATAGTATTGGCAGCAACATGTCCAAACAGTTTTTCTAGCTTCAGAAGCCCCCATAAGCCTCACATTCCTGATGGCGGTGGCAAGTGGTTTACACGCATTAGTTCTTCACCACTGCCATTTTTTAAAAAAAGTCATCCTAAGGTGCACTGGAGCGACAGAACAATTCTCCAATTTTATAAGAAAGCAAAACAGAAAATATTGATCCTTTTTATTGCCTTAGCAAGAGCTAGCTAAGGCGAAAATCCAACATGGCGGCGGCAGGCGCTTGCTCTCGTAGCAAGCCCCACACCCACTCTCACCAAGCCAATCAGCTTTGTGCTTTCCTTCGAGTTTTTTATTTTTCGATAGTCCAAACCAGCAAAAATGTGCACCCCCTCACAGTTTTTGAAAAAGTACGGGGAAATCTGTGAAGGCTTTTACCCCATTGTTTTTGCTATTTTGGGCCCCCCTCCTTCCAAATAGTGTGGATTGGAACTGGATCCCATTTAGACAGGTAGGATTCCCAGCGAATTCCATGAGGGTTATTTTCACCATTTAGACGGGCCCTATGAAAGCTTATGCTACAACTTCTTTCTCTCAGTCTCAAAGGTGCTACAAGATCCCTTTGCGTACAAGTAACCTTAAGTATGTGAGCTATCAACTGCAGTTTAATTTAGTGAAGGTTTACCAACTTGTCTTCTTTTTCTTAATCAGGCAGTCCCTTCACAGTAACCCCCAAGAACTTGGATGAGCGGATAAATGCAGTTCTCACAGGAGACCTAGCCCATCAGAGTCTGGGTCCAGGCAAAGTGTACAGCAAACTATAGCAAGCTGGGAGGGTTTGATAATTGTCCTATTGATGCTGCCTGTACAAGACTGCAAAAACTTCAGAGGGTAAGAAGAAAACCTGGCAAGGGAAAGAGTACACATTTAGCGTGTCCAGCTGTTTAGCAGTAACTCCTGTTCCGTTCCACAGTGAGCTTTATCAGAAGAAAACATTTTACCCTGACATCCTTGTAGCTTAAGCGATTAAGTTTTGTCTGATATTTCTCACCATTTAGTATGTAAAAAAAATACCCTGGGAAATAATCTCTCCCATGATCAAATTTACCAATGATAAGGGAAGTGCTGACAGCTGGTCATAGCCAATTAAAGGCTTAGGTTAAGAAAGTTGTGAAACAGTGTAAGAACTCAAAAGTTTCATCTGGGCTGCTGGCTGGTTGCTAAGATATAAATCTTTGATTTACTTGGTTAGCATAATTGGGATTAGCATTGGACTTGGAGAGAATGCTGTAAAGATGATGGTGTTACAAATATTCCCATGGTTTAAACGTTTCCCACTCTTTTACATGGCTGAGTATCTTTCTGGTATCCTCTCCTTTTTCCTCTTCAACCTCACAATTTGGGAGAATATATTTATTTCTGACTTGCTCAGTAATAATGATAGTTATTGACTTATTTGCCACCATCAGTGGGAATGGCATTTTTCAGAGACATTTTTTAAAAAGCAGGTTATAGTCACATCAGTTTATTTAAAAGGTGGTCTCTGTAGTGGGGAGTTTTATACATATCTGTAGCAGGGAATAATACCAACAAAATCAAGAAGATACCAAAGCATCTTATTCCCACCCCACTGGGTTGTAGCTACTGGGAGGCAAAATGTAGATGTTGCCCCCCCAATAAGAATTGTGCCCCCAAATATGAAATTTCCGTTCAATTCTCTAATTTCTAGCATTGCAATACGGTAGTTTAAAACATCCATAGAGTATTTAGAAATAGGCATCCCAAGAAAAGGAGCAGGCAAAGTGACCAAGGGAATGCAAACACAGCAAATATAAGAGCTCTAATTAGTTTTCAATCTTTCACTCTGCAATGCTAGAAATTTGGATATGGAAGGAAAATTTCAATGGGGGGGATTCTTATTTGGGGAGCAAGGCCCTCCAGTAGCTACATCCTTGCCTATTTAACAAACAACAACAACATCTATTTCTTCTTACTGGCCTCCCCCTATGGATCGAGGCAGGATAAAATATGTATTTTGTTATATTTTCTTTACCTTAACAATGATGCCATCTTAAAAAAAACAAACATTTGCTTTAAATGGCACTTAAAATCTCCTTTTTTTAAAAAAAATCAGAACTATATAACATAATAAAATATAATAAAGAAAATAAAAAACATACTAAAAAATTACAGTCACAGCAATAAAGATTACTAGCTGTACCCGGCGTAACATATGCTGTTATAGGAGATTTTAAATTTTACATTGCCACAGTGCAAGTAAGGGTTTCTTCTAACGGTGTCTACTTGAGGCACGATCTCAAAAAGATGGCAGACAGAAGCACTACAAGGGTCACCTCTGGTTAGTACTTGGATGGGAGTCAACAGAAGTCAACAGAGAACTTCAGTTATGGGAACCCTATGGCTTAGATGCCTTTTTATATGCTACCTTTTAATTAATTTTAAAATGGTTTTAACTCCGTGTGTGTGTGTTCAAGTTGTCTGTGAACTCATGAATTGCCTACGGTTTTCTTAGGCAAGAAAAACTCAGGTGGTTTTGCCATTTCCCTCCTCTGAAACATAGTTTGCAGTACCTGGGATTCCCTGGCGGTCTCTCATCCAAGCACTAATTGGTGCTGACCCTGCTTAGCTTCCAGGATCAGATAAGATGTGGTGCCTTTAGGGTATTTAAGCATTTTAAGTCTATAGATTTAATTCATATATATATATATATATCTGAACCTGGGAGAAAACTGGTGTTGGTTTGCTTTTTAATCTCACAATATATATATCTGAAATCTCACAGAGAGATGTGTCCAATTATTTTTATCCCGACCTTGCTTATTTTTCCACCCCAGTGCTATGACAAACAGCTAAATGTTGTTGTTTTAATCTTTCCTCATTTTCTACCATGAGCAAAGCCCACAACCCTCAGGAAATTTAAAGACCCCTTTTAAGTACTCAGTTTTCTTTAATGAGTCTGACTTTGTAAAACCACTTGCCTGTGAGTAAACTGTACTGACTAGAACGGGACTTCCTCGTGGATTTTTAAAAGAATAGGTATAACAACAGTTTACTTGAAGTAAACAAGATAATTCAGTAATAGTTGCGACTGCTTTAACTCTGCCACTCACACGTGACCAATTCAGCTCAAACTCTTCTCAGGATGGCCTCAGAACAATGAATGAACACAAATGGTTCCTCTCCTCAGGACTCCCAAAAGTTCCGGGCATGCAGCACCACACCCTCACACCTCTACAGAAGCCTATGATGACCCCGATTAGCCTTTTCCCAAATCAGTAAATGGATATCCTTCTTCTGTTGGTCAAAAATCCACTGTAGCCCACCACTGTCAGTCCAAGTTCTATGTGCGGGGGGGGGGGAAGACTTGGGAAAAATCTTACATTTCCTCACTGAGATGGCTTCTAAACCACAAGAGCTTAGGTACAGTACTAAAAAGCAAACTAACTGCAGTTTTGTGCCACGTTCTCATACACACACACACACACGTATATCTGAAATCTATAGAATATATATATACACACACACACACACATATATATATATATATATGAAATCTCTCACAGGCGGGAGATTAAAAAGCAAGCCAACAGCGGTTTTCTGCCAAGTTTTCATAGACACACATGTACGCATGCACACACATACATATATGAAATGTGTGTGTGTGTAATCTCACACAGGCATGAGATTAAAAAGGAAACCAGCTACAGTTTTCTGCCAAGTTTATGCTGGATCCCAGAAACAAGTCATTATTCCATAAAACTACGTATATATATATTGAAGTGACGCCCCCTTGTCGTGGGAGAGAGGCTTGCGTACCCTAATGAAATTTTGAGCTATGCTGGCGGTGGCATAATAGCCACCGGTAGGGTCTCCCATGCCAGACAGGTCAAAACCGAAGGGTCTGACAAAGAGCGTCAAAGGGCAGGATGGGCTCTCTAGCCTTATGGCAACCGTCCTAGGAGAAGGAAACTCTAATCAAACCTACGGCCCGAGGACCTCGCTGCTACGTCCATGCTTGCAAGGCCATGACAGATGAACCTCTGGTTTAAAGGGTGAGGCCA
Source organism: Gambelia wislizenii (assembly GCA_030847615.1). Classification (NCBI taxonomy): domain Eukaryota; kingdom Metazoa; phylum Chordata; class Lepidosauria; order Squamata; family Crotaphytidae; genus Gambelia; species Gambelia wislizenii. The sequence goes on along the minus strand of JAUMIR010000003.1, from coordinate 200,039,821 downwards.
GTTCTGTGCACGCTGCGCTCCACCAGAAAAATCCATGGCACAGGCTCGATTAACCAAAGAGAACCAGAAAATATAAACTGTAAATTAATCAGCTTCTGCCTCCTTCAGTTACTACCCTCTAAGGTAGTCCAGTTTCATCTTTAGCAAGTTGAAGAAGGGGGAAACCAAAATGTTTTGCTCATTTGACATCTATCTAGTTTTACTGCTGTTTTTAATAGGTACAGATTTTAATCATTTGTTACCTCCCTCCAGTCCCACTGGAGTGGGGGGGGGGGAGGAAGTGAAGTGAAAAACACCCCTCTCCCCATCCGATCAATCACCATGGTGCCTTTGGCGCTGGCAGCATTCTGGGAGTTGTAGTTTCCAATGCGTGGGGGCAGGGAGCTTTCCCAGGGTCTGACTGCTTCTCCTGTATTGCAATGGACTTTCTCCTCTATTTTTCTGCCTCCTTCTTTCTTCCCTCTCTCCTGTTCAAAACCCCTTACCCAGCAGCAACCCAGAACTATTTCCCAGCAGCTCTACCCCATGTCTCCTCCTCGTCCTGCCTGCCCTTCATCATCGCTGGGAGAAAAGGTAACTTAGGGTGCGGCTATACGATCATAAAAAAATCCGTATGGGGGGCAAAAAATACGAACAGCCTGTCGTTCGTATGCATATGAACTGGCTATACGATTTTTAACCCCCCTAAACTCCGTATGACTCCCTCTTACCAAAGCTGGCTGGAGCGAGCAAGCCAAGCAGCAGTTTTAAATCTCCCGCCGCTTTTTTTTTTAAGGATCCTGGTTTGCAGACAGTCGGTTTTCCGTATTTACAATATAAAATAAAAATAAATAAACATATAAATTCACGGACTTACCGGACGCTCGCTAGCCGGGAAACCAACATGCTGGCCTCTCCCAGTTCCCCTTCATGCTAGCCCCGCCCCCTCTACTCGGCCAGCCAATCAGATTACCCTGCCTGTTCGTATGTGTGCGAATGGACCGTACAGACCCGTCAGCCATCCGAATGGCGTACGGATTTCTCTTCATGATCCGCTTTCCCTCCCGAACGCCGCGTGTGCGTATTTCAGGGTGGAAAACCAGGGGCCCCCTCTTTTGCATTCGTGTGCATCCTAACGGCCGTTTGTACCGAAGCGCGAACTTCCGCACACCGTACGTATTATTTAAATCGTGTAGACGGGACCTTAACTTAGCAGCTCCCACCTCCTAGTGGTGATTGGCTGCCAAACGGAGCACTGTGATTGGTTTGGAATGTTTCTCAAGCGGCCAATAAGCACACTGGAAATGACAACATACCCAAGGGAAATATATATACGGTAAAAGATACCATACTTCCTACGTAAAAGACAGAGAAGAAGAAAAAGAGAAAAAGAAAGAGAAAGAGTAAAAAGAGTAAATAATTTTTTTAAGGTAAATAAATAAGAAAGAATAACAAGAAAAAGTAAAAGTGACTTCCAATCTTTTCCTCAACTTCTATACCCAAATCCAAATTAAGCCTCCTCCATCTGAAAAAAGAACAAAAATACACTTCTTTCTATGGTCTATCCATTTCATTAGTACACAAATAAAGCAAAGCTTACAATAATAAACTGTTATCTTGCAGAAAGTTAATAAAAGGTTGGTTTTCCAATCTCTCTCTCCCTCTGGCTTTTCTTCGCAAACGAAGATTCAGGAAGAACTCGTCCCGCGCTTTCTACAAGTGCGCTGATGACTGAAAAGGCCAATCCAAGATAAACATGTCTGGTTGCAGAAAGCACAGCAGAAGGTCTCCTTGGGTGATGTTTCCGGGTTGTGATACTTTCTGCGTTGTCGTTTCTCTTCAAGACTTGTTCGGTGTGAGTTCTCAAATAATGCTGCAGCATTGTGGATAGTGCGTCTCCATGCCTCCCGATGTGAGGCCAGGGTGGACCATTGTTGGTGATCAATTTGGCCAAGCCTGAGATGTTGTTTCTGGGAGTCCTTGTATCACTTTTTTGGAGTGCCCCTCTTACGCTGACCCGTGGCGAGTTCACTGTAGAGTACTATTTTGGGGAGGCAATGGTCCTCCATCCTAGAAACGTGCCTTGCGCAGCACAGCTGTGTTCTCAGTATAGTGGCCTCAATGCTGGTGATCCCTGCTTGATCAAGGACAGCAACATTTGTCACATAGTCAGTCCAGTGTATATTTAGGATTGTGTGTATACAGCGCTGATGAAAGCGTTCGAGGAGTCGTAACTGTTGACGATAGGTGACCCATGTTTCAGACCCGTAAAGGAGAATAGTCAGTACAATGGCTCTATACACACTGATTTTTGTGCTTCACCTCAGGTGTTTATTACTCCAGACTCTTTTGTAAAGTCTTCCAAATGCGCTATAGGCCTTTGCTAATCTGTGATTGATCTCTTTGTCAATCTTGGCATCTGAGGAGATGATGCTTCCCAGGTAGGTGAACTGCTGAATGCACTTAAGCACAGATTTGCCGACGATAATGTGGGGATGGTGGTGTTCATCCTGTGGTGTGGTGTGGTGGTGTTCGTCTTCTTACCAGTTTTCCAATATCTATCCATTAATAATAGTTATTGATAATAACTAATTCCATTCAAACAAAATGATCCTCCATTCTGCAAAACTCAAATAATCCTCAAATTTGATATTTAAACATTAAAATCAACAGTTTAACAAATCCATTATTCTGGTACCATTCCTCTGATACCTTTTCTAGGGCTGAAAGCCATTATCCACATGAAATAATTCCAGGTTTTCCCATAACATATCCCCAACATAAAACTCCATATATTTCGTTAAGACAAAAATTCTTTTCTTCTTTTAAATCAAACAGTAAAATATATTTGTTAATTGTCTTCAAAACACAATTAAAATAAAACAATCGTACATCTGCACCTTTTTAATCCCTTTAGCCCCAGTGTTGTTAATCAGCCCCATGTCAGCCCCATTTAAACCCAATTTAATTTAAATTACACCTTAATCTTAACACAAGATTTCCCCCCCCCTAAAGTTGGCAAAATACAGATTGAGGTAAACACCTCACAATTAACAATACATACTTTAGATATGGTTTCCCACAACAATCCCCGTCTTGAGCTCAGCCTCCTCACTGAGCAATTGCCAATATTTCCCCCCCATTCTCATCCTTCATCTCTTTCAATGCAGCTTCAGCATCCTCCCTTATAATTTTCATACTTCCAATGTCCTCAGGCAAAATAGCCTGATGTTACCCTATATGCTTGGGGGTCTGGAGGACCCCCAAAATACCAATATTAATTTGGGGAATTAATATACTTGGCTTGGCCTTGCAAGAGGGGGCAACAGATAGCAGAATCTTTTGATCGATGTTTACCAGTACTGAGGAGGAGACATTAAGCTAGATACTACAATAATTGACCTTTATTTGGAAAAACAATAATAACAACATTCACACACACGTTCAGGCTTCAAACATTCATACAAGAGTAGCAAATAAAGTAGGAAATGTTGGGCTAAAGGAATAGTGAAGGGATGTCATGCCCTGTGTGACTAATGAGGACAAGGGAGTTGTTTGTGGGTGATACGACACCTGTCCTGAGGTGATGAGGTTAGGGAAGGAACCAGCAGAGTGGGGGTCCAGAACAGGAATGGCCATACAGTTTGATGTAGAGGAAGAAGAACTGTGTGCTTGGCTACACAGATGGACATATTGTCCACAGGAAGGAGATCTGTGTGCATTTGAGTGGAATTTTGGAAGGGTTTTTATAGTCAATATTTACCTTCAGAGTATGGAATCTATAGTAGGAGACAATGCTTCTTGGAGTGGCTCAAGGTGAGACAAAGGCACTCCAGATGTGTTAATGGGGAGTGAATTTGGAAGTGAATGGAGAAAGCAACTTCCTTTGTTTGGGCAAGGGTGAAGGAATGAGGAACATTTGCAAGTCTGAGTCTCCCAGCTTTAGCTGCTAGGATTAACCAGGTGTTCGCGCCTTCAGTTGCTTTGCAAATTAACATTTCTTTAGAATTTAGGCAGCCCCTCCTTAAGTGCATACTTGACTGAGTCTGAATAGTGTTTGTAATTTGTTGGAATTTTCTAGCTTTAATGGCTGCACTGTGTGGAAGGCCACTCCTGACCTAACTGTTACGTATTGCCAGTTTTTAATATAGACATGGGGCTGGGGGTGTCAGGGTAGGTAACAATGACTAGAATCTTGCTTTTTGGAATCTTCCCCTTCACCTCATGTCAATGTTGTGCAGTCTCTACCATCTTCCCTTTCATCCTCCTGTAGTATGATTTTAGGTTCCTCATCTGGCCTCAGTAAATCTCCTTTTTCCTTCACCTCCTCTGGCAGTATATCTCGCAATTCCATAGCATCCAGATCCTGAAATAATTTGTTCATCCCTTCCACTTTATACTCCTCAGATTGTTCGGAACATTCAGTGTCCTTTAATATCCAACTCTCATCTCTAAAAGACTTTGATATGGAATTTAACATTCCTCTTATTTCTCTCAGTTCACTAAGCATTATTTGAAAAAAAGCTGGTTTTGCTGGGCATGGAGGAGTGCTCCTCCTCCCTTCTTGAAACACAGACATTTCTCCACATTGACCACTAAAGTGCCTGGCAAACAATAACCAACCTTATTTACAAAAAAAAATTCCAATCCAGTGCCTCCTGTTGACAAAACAAATACAGTTTCTCACAATGTCTCCATTTTGTAATCCAAAATTACTAAGTCCAAGTTAATTAAATCCAATATTTAAGAGATCAGTACATCTTTCAAATATCATTGTTACTAACGCTTTTGTTTGTCACTTCCAATTCTTTGTTTCCAATTCTAGTTAAACTTTTGCCAATAAAAAAATACAACCAAAATAAAACATTAACCCAATCTGTCCTTATTTCAAAGAGAAGGCAGCTTACCAAGGCAAAAGTATCACAGCTGAGTCCAAGATTCCTTTAATTCCAAATGTTCATCAGCAAAATCTAAAAACTAAAAGGTGAGTCAAGAAAGAGAAGTTTTTGGCTCCAGTGTCCACAAAGAGCTTCTTTCTAGCCTTTTAGGCTTGCAGACGGTGGTAGGGCATGATGAAATCCCAGCTCCCCAACACAGTTTTGCTAACCACTTCTTTGTGGTCTCTGTGACAACTGCTGGGTTATGGGGCCCTTGTGGGCAATCCCCTTTGCTCTTCCCTTGATCTGGGAAGATAATTGCTGCCTGGAACTTGCCTCCAGTTAGTAAAAAAAAGCCACCATCGCTTCTTTCCTTGTGGAGCTGCCCCACAGAAGGAAAAGCTTCAACCCGCCATCTTCTCCCCGAAGTCTCATAATGTCTCCTAATATAAATTAGCTACAGAGCATTCCTAATCCCCATTGTAGAGAGCTCTGACATCAAGCATTTGTAGTATCCAAAACCTTGCTAGGCTCATGCTGGTATGGTGACGGTCAGGGAGGGGCAAAATTGGCCTCCCTTCCTTAGTGTTTTTTCTTTTCTTTCTTTACTAATTTTCTTCCCATCAAATGCCTGTGTTGTGATGTGACTGGTGACTGGGAGGGTTTTGGTTCCTATTAGTCCAAAATCTCCCCCATCCACCCACACACTCCCAGAATCATCCTATTTTTCATCTCTCTTCTGAAAACTCCAGTGAAATAAGAGCTTAGGATTGTGTGAGGGTGGGGAATCTGAGGTCAGATCTCTTCCTCTGGTATGACTATTGGTATGGACTATTCTCTCCATCCATAGAGGAAGAAAGAAGATCAGTCTATGCTATGGACTCTGGTATAGTACCCTAGGGGACATAGGATCACATAGGTAAGGATGTTCATATACAAGTCTCTCCCCGCCACCCCCCGTCCACAGGGGACATGCTCCAGGACTTATCGTTTATAAATGAAAATGTGAATAGTAACGAACCGCATTAAAATAAAGGACTTTCGGTACCAACATACCATAAAGTTGCATTAGAGGACCTAGTGATTCCTAGCAAGGACACCTCTGTAGGCATTTTCCAGAATTACTCTATGGTATGTGTCCCTGTTTTTTCAGTCATGGATAACTGAAACTGCAGATATTGGTTCCACAGATTGGGTGCATGACCTGGACAAATCTATGGACCTCTTGGATTAAGCATACTTAAAATCATGCTAGCCAGTGTAGGATAGTGATTAGAGAGCTGGGCTGTGGCTTGAGAGATGCAGGTTCCAGTTTCCACTGAACCATGAAACTCATTAGGTCAATTTTGGACAGTCACACGTTCTCAACCTAACCTACCTTACAGGGCTGTTGTAGGGATAAAGTGCAGAGGAAGAGAACCATGCATGGTGCCTCGAGTCATTTAAAGAACAGTGGGACATAAATGTAATAAATAAAATACTACAAGTCTGCAGCCTTAGAGCCTTATCGCACTCCGAAGAAAAGCGGCAAAGCAGCAGGAATATTCTGTCTTTCCTGCTGACTTATCACATGACGTCAGTATTCTTTCGGTCTGGTCCAATAGGGGACTAAGGTAAAATCGTGTCTCTTTGCTAACCAGAAAAATTCATTTGCAAAAAGATGTGGTTTTACCTCAGTCCCCCATGGGATTGGAACAAAAGAATGCCAGACGAATTCTGGTGCCATGTGGTAAGGCAGCAGGAAAGACAGAATGTTCCTATTGCTTTGCCACTTTTCTTCAGAGTGCAGTAAGGTTCTCAGGAACATTGTCTAGAGAAAGAATTGAATAATTGTGGTCCTCTAGATGGTTTTGGCCTACTGCCCCTATCATCCCCAGTTACCATAACCAATGGTGAGGAATTACAGGGTTTAAACATTTGAAGGACCACTGCTGCTCACCTGTGAAATAGCATGTTAGTTCCACTGAAGAAAGTAAAACTTACTTCTGAGTAAATAGGCATACAACTTGTCATAACAATAGTACAATGTGTGGAGTCAGGAGAACTGCAGTAGATTTGTTCAGCAAGATCCAATGATGAATTTACACTGGCAGAATGGTAGATACCAGCAGAACTGAAAGGTGTATGATCCCTCTTTCCCACTTAAGCCCCCTCTCAGGTACTGCAAAACACTCTAGGTTGGCTTTCAGGTGGCACAGAGGAATGAAGGAGAGAGGGCAAGAAAGTTCCAAATATCCAGCCAGGAGAACATTGCATTGAGCCTCTTTAAGAGGCTGTTTGAAGATTACTCAGTAACTATCTGATACCCACATATTTTGCTCAATGTTTTAGTACTGTAACCTGCAGTAGTTCCAAGGAATCCCAAATTAGCATTTAATTGTTAAGAAATGGTAACTTATGTTTATCAACAGAAGCACACAACTTTTAGGTGTGTTATATATACAGTCGGCCCTCCATATCCATGGATTCTGCATCCCTGGATTCAATCATCTCTGGCTTGAAAACATTGCACACACGCACACATTTTGCCATTTTATATAAGGGACACAATTTTACTATGTCATTATATATAATGGGACTTGAGCATCCACAGATTCTAGCATCCATGGGGGGTCCTGGAACCAAACCCCAGCAGATACTAAGGGCCTACTGTAGTTTCCCAACAGTTCAGGTATGATTGCATCAAGAAGGAAAATCCAAATGAAAGCAATTACAGTAGGATCCCTGTATCCATGGGGGATTGGTTCCAGCTCCCCCCCCCGATAATGAAGTCCATGGATAATAGATAATGCCCTCACCATTGCCATTGCCACCACAGGAGCCATCCCTGAGCGCGAAGGGAGAAGGGATGCAAGACCTCTCCTCCTCTCCCTTTGCGCTCACTCCATCACCATTGCCACCACGGGACCCATCCCGGGGGATGAAATGAGAAGGGAGGCAAGACCTCTTCTCCCCTCCCTTGACCCCGCCATCTCCATTGCCGCCATGGCAGCCATTCTGGGGGGCGAAGGGAGAAGGGACGCAAGACCTCTCCTCCGCTCCCTCCCCTGTCCACCATCCCCTGCTGTCGCCAACATTGAATCAGCAGCTGATGAATCAGTGGATACAGGGGTGCTACTGTAATGGCTTATCCAGAAAAGAAAAAATTCTCGGAATGTATTGAGACTTTCCAGTTCTTTTGTTTTGATTTTATCTCCATATTCATGGTTAGGCATCCAAACTCTTTAAATTTCTTGGGTTTTCCTCACTCGTCCTTATCTCGGGTTCATGCCTCTCTCACTCATCATGTGTTACATCTAGACTCAGGCAACATTTCAGAAACTGACTTTGATCAATTTCCACTGAGCCCTTTTAAATTATTATTCAGGATTTATAGTCAGGATAGCCAGCAAGGTGTACTGGTTTAAGTGTTGGGCTACAATTCTGGAGACAAGGGTTCAAATCCCTGCTGGGCCATGGAAACCCATTGGATGACCTTGGGCAAGTCACACTCTCTCAGCCTCAGAGGAAGGTAATGGCACACCTGCTCTGAACGAATCTTGCCAAGAAAACCCCATGATAGGCTCACCATAGGATCATCTTGGGGCTTCTCTATCTCTGGCTTTTCTTCGCAAACGAAGATTCAGGAAGGACTCATCCCATGTTTTCTGCAAGCGCGCTGATGACTAAAAAGGCCAATCCGAGATAGACAAGTCTGGTTGCAAAAGGCACAGCAGAAGGTCTCCTTGGGTGATGTTTCCGGGTTGTGATTCTTTCTGCGTTGTCGTTTCTCTTCAAGACTTGTTCGGCGTGAGTTCTCAAATAAGGCTGCAGCATTGTGGATAGTGCATCTCCATGCCTCCCGATGTGAGGCCAGGGCAGACCATTCTTGGTGATCAATTTGGCCGAGCCTGAGGTGTTGTTTCAGGGAGTCCTTGTATCGCTTTTTTGGAGCGCCCCTCTTACGCTGACCCATGGCAAGTTCACCATAGAGTACTATTTTTGGGAGGCGATGGTCCTCCGTCCTAGAAACATGCTCTGAGGCAATAAAATGTAGATTGATGCACACAAATGCCAATTCGCAGCAGCTTTCAGTTATCTTAACTTTTTTTTTTTTTTTTTTTTTGCAAGATCACAGGCACGTGAACCAATCCGCAATGGGTATGCCTGCAAATCAAGATAGCGGTCACAAGTGAATTACTCACATTTTTATTATTGCCAGTTGCCATTGCCAAACAGTATTTTTTAAAAAAATATATCCAAGGTGAGGATGTGAGATATTCTGCTTAAATAAATAGAAAAAAAGAGAGAAAAGGCTGTTGCTTCACCTGAGTGCACAATCGCTATGTGCCTCGTAGTGTGGTGGAGTCTCCTTCTTTGGAGGTTTTTAAACAGAGGCTAGATGGCCATCTGTCAGGAATGATTTGATTGTGTGTTCCTGCATTTCAAGGGATTGGACTGGATGGCCCTTGTGGTCTCTTCCAACTCTATGTTTCTATGATTCTATGAAAATCCAACATGGTGGTTTCAGATGCTTGCCTTGTTAGCAAGCTCCACCTCCTGTGCATGTCCAGCCAATCAGCTTTCCACTTCTGCTCTTCTTGGGAATGCACATCAAAGTGAATCTGTTGTCCCAACAAGTGAGAATGCACATTCCCTGTGGAGGTTTTTAAAAACTTTGGGAAAAGCTGCAAAGGCTTTTCCTGCAAAGTTTTTAGCGTTTTTGGCCCCACTCCTTCTGAATATGGCGGATTGATGCAGGATCTTAGAAAAACAAATAGTATTCTCCTCGAATTCTGTGAGCACTATTTTGCCATACAGACAAGCACATAACTTGGAAATGATTTGAAGGCACACAACAACAACAACAACAACAACAAGCACCATCCTATCCTATGGAATCCTGGGATTTGTAGTTTTACAAGATCTTTAGCATTCTCTGCCAAAGAGTGCTGGTGCCTCACAAAACTACAAATCCCAGAGCTGGAGCCATGGCAGTTAGAACGACGTCATACTGCAACATTTCTACAGTGTAGAAGCACCCTAATTAGTCTTAAGTGCTACAAAATCCCTTTGCATGACCAGAAATATTAAACTATTCTGAGCATGCCTAGTCTCCCAGCCAACAATGACAGACTTGGGAAATTTATGCAGTAACTAAGGAAAAGGAGGAATCCAACTCTTTTTGGCTAAAAAGGGAATCAAGCACTTCCCCCTTTCAATAAACCCCCAGCCAGTGAGGGGGCTGAAGCAATTGAACCATTTAAACCATGGATAATCTGACCTTGTGTCTTTCTCAGCCCAAGACATTTTCTATTTAGAAGTGTTTGCTATGCTCTCTGAGTTATATTAAGAACACAGTGGATTCTAATACATGGAATGCATGTACCAATTATGGGAGGAAAAACCCACATGGCAAATAAGAACGTTTAATAAATTTGTGGAACATGCCATCAGCAGTCAACTAGAATTATCAAAGCTTGCCACTGCTTTTATGAGAGCACGTCCCTAAAATGAAAACTTTCTTTGGGGCAGCCACGTGCTTTTCAATTAGGTTCCCCAAGACCATTTCCTCTGATCTTTTGGTTGCTATCTTTTATATACACTGGCCACAATCCCACATCAAACTAGACATGCTCAAGGATCTCAAGTACAGCTGGCACACCCACCCTAATACTGGGTTAGATTGTGGCCTCTGGGTTATAATATGGGAGACTCAAAGCCTCACTTTAAAAAACAACAGACTGCTCCATGATTAAGGAAGGAAGTTGTAAATAGGTTTACACATGATTTTTAAACTTTGAAATAAATTACTAGAAATTACTGATTAACTTTCTCCTCCTGCTTCAGACCTTGTAAGTGTTTTTTTCCCCCCTGAATGTTATGATCACTGAGGGTTAAATTCACATGATCCTGAGTCATGTGAATCCTCCCTGCTTACAGGAGCAAAGACTTCTACCTGAGGCAAAATACTCCTGCTAAGAGCAGGTTCTTACCTCTTTCCCTTCTGCTGGATTTCCCTGCTTGTGGGGTTCTATACCAGCTACTTTGTTTCTACTGCGGAAAAGATGCAGAAGTTTGTATCTCCTTTCTGCTGAAAGAAAAGAAAGCAGCTGGGATTATTTTCAGTTGACAAATCCCTAGAAAAGTTTTTTTTAAAAAAGAAAGATGTATGTATTTATTCTATTGTTTTATATATTGTTTCAGCTTTACTTTGTATTTTTTATTGTTGTAAGACACCTTGAGTTTTATTACAAAAAGGTTCAGATACATTTAATGAGCTCCTAACAACAATAGCAACACTAATTCCCACAGAGATCTTCAGATTCAAAAGGAATTCTCCAGGGCTATATCTCTTTAAACTCCAAATTCAGGGAAGACCTTAGCTTCACATGTAGTTTGATCCTCAAAAAACCAGATAGATGGGGTAGCCGTGGGCAGCCCCCTGAGTCCTGTGATAGCAAACTTTTACATGGAACATTTTGAAAAGCAAGTCCTGGAAACAGCACCAAAAAAAGCCTACAACATGGTTCCGATTTGTGGATGACACTTTCACCATTTGGAACCACAGAGAAGAAGATTTGGTCTCATTCCTGAACCACCTGAACAGCATCCACCCAAATATCCAATTCACGCTGGAAAAAGAAAAGGAAGGAACGCTGCCATTTTTGGATGTCCTAGTCATCTGCAAACCAAACCAACAGTTAGGTCACAAGGTATATAGAAAGCCCCCCCACACGGACAGATACTTACACAAGAACTCCAATCATCACCCAGGACAAAAAAGAAGCACAATAAAAACATTGGTAACACAAAAAGGATCTGCGAACCCCACTACCTGGAGGACGAACTGAAGCACCTAAATTGGGCCCTACAGGCTAATGGTTACTCCAGAGCAGACATCACAAGAGCAGCCATACCCAGAACAAACCACAGGAATGAAGAAGAAAAACATCCACCCAAAGGGAAGGTATTTTTACCATACATCTAAGGAGTCACAGACAGAATAGGGAAACTGATGAGGAAACACAACGTTATCACAAACAATATAGAGACCAACCAAAAAAATCCAAGAAATGCAACGCTCAGTGAAGGACGAAAGAGACCCTCTCAGCAGCAGAACATGTTATAAACCAACCTGGATACAAAATGTTACTTAAAAACACAGAAATTCAGGACCAGGCCAACAACTATCAACAGGAAAGAAGAAACCTTAAAAGTAAACAAAATCTGGCTCCCAGTTTTGAAACACAATGGAACCAAAACTCAACACTTACAAAAGAATTCCACCCACCCAGGGACAGGGGGATTCCCAGCAGATAATGGCCCTTCAACCAACCATTAGCCAAACAGACACTAATCCTCCTTGCATTTCTACACCCAGAAACTAACCATTGAAATACACAAATTTACATATACTCCACAACAGGGGTTCACAGTATATAAACTCCACACACACTCCTACCCAACCATTCTCTGAAGATGCCAGCCACAGATGCAGGCAAAGCATCAGAAGTAAACTCTTCCAGAATACAGCCTCACAGCCTGGGAAAAAACCAAGAAAAATCATCTGAAGACTGTCACGTTGTGGAACACTTTGAGGCATCCTCCATTTTCTAGCCAAAATGTATGCCATTGGCACTTTGACCTTAATCCAGTTATTGAATGTATTTTGATTATAAAATGTGGGTGTTTTCACTCATGATGCTATCAAGGGTACACGTGAAACAAAATTCAAATCCACAAAGGAGTGATACCTTTATTAACCAATCAAATGTAATACACACAGTGCAGGCTTCCGAAGCTCTGCTGGCCTCTTCATCAGGCAAAAGATGTTAAAAGTGGAGGAGGGGGAGAAAAGTGCCAATGCTGGAGTCACAGGCCTACATGCTGTTTCAGATGTTTCAGATGTGAGGGGTCTCATGTAGGCAGAGGCCACTCCTACTTCCTGGCCATGTGGAGCTGAGACAAAAGACAGTAAAAATTAATTCCTTTTGCAGCAGTGAGCAACTTCTCTGGCAACCAGCATGTCTCTGTCCCTTTATGAAGCAAAGAAATTCTTTGTTTAGGTAGAGATCATTGGATTTTTCAAGAATTCTCTGTACTGCTGCATCTGGAAACAACTTTTAGGTGCTGTTTTGGTAAAACTAGTCAATTATACTCCAATAGAGAAGTTTTACCTTTGTTGGAGGCAGAAACCTCAGAGAGTTAGGACTTTATCAGGCATGGAAAATACAGCGTCATCACAATGCCACATAACCACAAAAGGGCGCGCAGATCAGACAACGTCACCCTTTCATGGTTAAAAACAGACCAATACCCATAATTTTTAATTGATGGCTTAAGCTGTCAATAGATCTCCCTGCTGTTTTTTTGCCGGCATTGCCGGCATGCAATGCCTCTCTTCCTTTAAATCTCATACTTACCCTGACAATGCCCTCTCAGGCACAAACACCTCCGGGTCAGATTGGGACATCCAGGCAAGTGACGATATTTTTCTTAAACCTTCCCTGGGTTACTTAGGACCTTTTAATTATGTGTGTGTGCTTTGTGCAACTTTAAATGTAGTTTTCTTGTTTTTATTTTTGAATTTCCCGCGCAATGAAATTGCATGAGATTTTGAGCAAGGAAGTGAATGGGGCTCCGTTCACTTCCTTCTTATTGCCAGGGAGCCTTTGCTGGGAAAGGAGGTAAGTGTGTGGGGAAACGTAGTTTTGCCAGCACAGAAATGGGTTTTTCTATGCCAGTAAAAGAACGTTTTAAAACCTTTAGTCTGATAACTCCATAGTCTCTGTTAGGATTTAAATTTTACTGTCTTTTGTCTCAGCTTCACATGGCCAAGACGTAGGAGTGGCCTCTGCCTGCATAAGACCCCTCACCTGAACAGCACAAGTAACATCTAAAACAGCCTGTGACTCCAACATCGTCAATGTTCTTTTTTTTTTTTTTAACATCTTTTGCCTGATGAAAAAGCCAGTAGAGCTTCAAAAGCTTACATTGTGTGTTTTGCATTTGGTTGGCTAATAACGGTATCACTTTTTTGTGTGGATTTTGGATGTTTTCCTACATGGCCAACACAGCTACCCCTGAACGTGTTCCCACTAGTTTGCGTGGTTACGGAGAACGTTTTGCTTTATTTCTGCATAACTGATTTGGCAACACCTTCAACTTGTATTTAGATTTTTGTGGGATTTCCACAAAGTTAACAACACCCCCTCCTGTACTGTGACCACAATCCCACTGACAACCTCAGATATAGTTGCACTTTTTCTTCAAATAAAACCACAGGACTTCTGGTTATCTTGTCTAGCTAGGCCCTAAACAAGAAATTAATCTACACTAGTTTCCTGCCTTTTAAAACAATATGACATCTTGCAGAGCTGACAAAAGGTACAGATTCTCTTGTCTCAGAATAATATCTAAGTGAAGTGCACAAAATCTACATGCAAGTGAAACACAATTATGAAGAGGAACATCTCAAAAAGTAGGATACCTCTAGGGAGAAAACAGGTAAGACAATAAATGTCTTGTTGATTTACTGAAGCTACATAATTGCCTTCACCACAAGAGGATATAAATCTCCATTTCCTTGTAAAAACAGCATTTGAAAACCATCAAGAACTTTTCAGGCTGTTCCTCAACCTCCAGCTTCAGTAGCTTTCAAATATAAAATTGCCATTTAATTAAACAGAGCTATTCATAGTGGTGGTTGGTGTGTCAAGTCAGAGGTTGCCTTTGCTTGCTCCACCAGCCACCTGTAGTTGCTTAGTGTGTAGTTAATAGAAGTGATCTCTCCATATTCAGCCAATAGGACAAAGCCATCAAGTTCCCATTTGACTGTTACAGAACTATTGTCATGCATAAAGTTATAGTTTATGATTCTCATGGTCCTTTCAGGTTGGCTTCCTCCTAAGTGAGTTGCAGGACCAGTGTTATATCCAATTACTTAAGGAGCACTGAAGTAATTTTAGACTCTGGACTGAACAGCCTTACTACTAGGGGAGGCTGAGAATTTTTTTCATTACTACTACTACAACTACTACTATTATTATTGTTTAGTTAGTTTAGCTTTGATCAGAAATTACATTGGGCCCTCGGTATCCACAGCGGGTTAGTTCCAAGACCCCCACAGATACCAAAACACATGGGTGCTCAAGTCAATATCTAAAATGTAAAATTACCTCCAATTGACTGCAGTCAGGGAAAGAAGCAGTCCCAGGGCAATATCAGAGGTTGAGGCCACAAGGCCCAAGCACAAGGCATGCATTCTTTCTCCTTCAGCTGTGGCAATTCTCCTCTTTCCTTCAAAAGACGGAAGCTGTGGCTACTGTGCAGGAAGAATATGTGATTGGCCCTCAGAGACTGCTGCCATTGCCACCACCTCCCCCACTTGGCTGATGGAAGTCAATCTCAGGAAGGGGTTTACTGAAGAGGAGGGAAAGCCGCCGGCAAGGGAAAAAAGCTTTAATTCAGAGAGTACAGCTCCTTGTCCATTGCCACATCATGGAAAGTGGGTGGGTGGGTGGGTGGGCTAATGTCCCTTAAACCAAGACACATAGGAGATTGGGTTGCAGTTTGTTAACCTTAATTTTAAAGGACCTATCCAAGGTATAGCACCATATTCCTGAAATGGGCTCAGCACCTTGGATAGTCCATTTAAAGTTCACACTAAAGCTCACAGCAAATTTACTGCCCAGATGACATGCAAGTCCCCAGATGCTGCTGCCCTGGTGGTAATATGAGGATACCACTATTAAAATACATTTGAGCATATAACAAGGGAGTTATATGCTAAAGACAGACCACATTCTCTTCCATTAAGGAATGGGGGAAATGTGAAGTCGAAGGCTTTCACGGTCAGCATCCATAGATTTTCCTTGGTTTTTTTCCAGGCTGTGAGGCCGTGTTCTGGAACAGTTTCTTTCTGACGTTTCGGCTGCATCTGTGGCTGGCATCTTCAGAGAATGATTGGGTAGGTCTGTGTGTGGAGTTTATATGCTGTGAACCCCTGTTGGGGAGAATATGTAAATTTGTGCAATTGAATGGTTAGTTTCTGGGTATAGAAATGCAAGGAGGATTAGTATCTGTTTGGCTAATGGTTGGTTGATGGGCCATTAACTGCTGCTAGGAATCCCCCTGTCCCTGAGTGGAATTCTTTTGTAAGTGTTGAGTTTTGATTCTATTGTGTTTCAAAACTGGGAGCCAGATTTTGTTTACTTTTAAGGTTTCTTCTTTCCTGTTGAAAATCCAAGAAATGCTACACTCAGCGAAGGACAAAAGAGACCCTCTCACAGCTGCAGGAGTTTACCGAATACCATGCAGCTGTGGAAAAGTTTATGTAGGGACCACTAAATGCAGTGTACAAACACGAATCAAGGAACATGAGAGACACTGCAGACTGGGCCAGCCAGAAAAATCAGCAGTAGCAGAACATGTTATAAACCAATCTGGACATAAAATGTTATTTAAAAATACACAAATTCTAGACCAGGCCAACAACTATCATGTCAGAATGCACAGAGAAGCTATTGAAATCCACAAACACCTGGATAACTTCAACATAAAAGAAGAAACCTTAAAAGTAAACAAAATCTGGCTCCCAGTTTTGAAACACAATAGAATCAAAACTCAACACTTACAAAAGAATTCCACCCAGGGACAGGGGTTTCCCAGCAGATAATGGCCCTTCAACCAACCATTAGCCAAACAGATACTAATCCTCCTTGCATTTCTATACCCAGAAACTAACCATTCAATTACACAAATATACATATCCTCCCCAACAGGAGTTCACAGCATATAAACTCCACACACAGACCTACCCAACCATTCTCTGAAGATGCCAGCCACAGATGCAGGTGAAACATCAGAAAGAAACTATTCCAGAACATGGCCTCATAGCCCAGAAGAAAACCAAAGAGAATGGAGGAAAGATCCAGGAAAGTGTTATGAGCTTAAGATATGACTCCCACAATCACACTTCAACATGTCATTGCATTCCTTCTCCTTTTTCAAAGTAACTTTCAAGTTTACCTTACGGTCCTCCATTCATCAGTTTTTAAATAATGTTTTTAAATATATGTCATTGTACATTGCTTTAGGGATCCTGGTGGGCAGCACAGAATAAATTATCATAATAAAAAAATAATCATTAAAATATATATTCAAATAGGTTTTGCTAAAATCAGTGTCAAGTGCTACCCTTCATCTTTGGACTCTGCACTTACTGTTTTAGCTATGAGGCTTGTTGCGTTTCAGATTAACTACAAATTAAGCATTAACTTAAAGCCAGATTGCCAGAACAGAAATTTTTCTAAAAAATAAATAAATAATAACATTGCATTGCAGAATTGTTTGTTCATAATATTCGTTGCCATTGCTAAATATGTTCTTTCTTCCAACATCAGCGGAAGCATTAGTGTTGTATGTTCTTTCTTCCAATATCAGTGGAAGCCTTAAGGTTACAAGTGCCAGCCAGACATACAGAAGAACAAGGTCTACACTCGTGTTAACATGCTGTGACACTTGTAATGTGCTAATGCTCTACTAGACCACAAAAAAACACTCTCTCTACTGTGATATAACAAGCCACTTGAGATTTCGTGCCATACTTGGAATATGTCAGGAATACAGATCATAGCTTTCTTCTTTTCTCTGTGTGGACTAGGAGCGATCATCGCAGCCACCATCTCAAATGAATGGAAAGTAACCAGCAGAGCTTCATCAGTGATAACAGCAACATGGATCTTCCAGGGTCTCTGGATGAACTGTGCCGGAAATGCCATGGGTGCTTTCCACTGCAGACCTCATCTTACTATCTTCAAGATAGAGGGTAAGTTTAAGGGAAGTAGTTGATATAGCTGCAATAAAGGACGATCTTGTTATCTGGGGATCTTATTATCTAGGGAGCAAACATGTTCTCTGTGACACTTTTAAATAGAACTGTGAACCAGAATGTGTGCCTTCAACTGGAGTCGAGGTTTAGACAGGGAGACTTGTATGAGGCTGGTATGAGCCCAGCTTTGCTCCTTCTATCTCTCCTCTGTAACAGAACTTAGAAAAGTTATGCTCATGCTAGCTGGAGGATTCTGGAAGTTGCAGTCCATAAAAGGAACTTTCCCAAGCTCTTCTCACTGCTGCTGTGTCGTCCTTTTATTTAATTATTGGATTTATACCTCTTCCAAAAACTCAAATGTAAAAAATGGTGTATACAACATTAGATTTTCCTTGGGTTTTTTTCGGGCTATGAGGCCATGTTCTGAAATAGTTTCTTTCTGACATTTCGCCTGCATCTGTGGCTGGCATCTTCAGAGAATGGTTGGGTAGGTCTGTGTGTGGAGTTTATGTGCTGTGAACCCCTGTTGGGGAGGATATGTAAATTTGTGTAATTCAATGGTTCGTTTCTAGGTATAGAAATGCAAGGAGGATTAGTATCTGTTTGGCTAATGGTTGGTTGATGAGCCATTATCTGCTGGAACTCCCCCTGTCCCTGGGTGGAATTCTTTTGTAAGTGTTGAGTTTTGATTCTATTGTGTTTCAAAACTGGGAGCCAGATTTTGTTTACTTTTAAGGCTTCTTCTTTCCTGTTGAAGTTATCCAGGTGTTTGTGGATTTCAGTAGCTTCCCTATGCATTCTGACATGATAGTTGTTGGCCTGGTCTAGAATTTGTGTGTTTTCAAATAGCATTTTGTGTCCACGTTGGTTTATAACATGTCCTGCTACCGCTGATTTTTCTGGCTGGCCCAGTCTGCAGTGTCTCTCATGTTCCTTGATTCATGTTTGCACACCGTTTTAGTGGTCCCTACGTAAACTTGTCCACAGCTGTATGGTATGTGGTAAACTCCTGCAGCTGTGAGAGGGTCTCTTTTGTCCTTTGCTGAGCGTAGCATTTCTTGGATTTTCTTGGTTGGTCTGTATGTTGTTTGTGATGAGGTTGTGTTTCCTCATCAGTTTCCCTATTCTGTCTGTGACTCCTTAGATGTATGGTAAAAATACCTTCCCTTTGGGTGGAGGTTTTTCTTTATTCCTATGGTTTTTTCTGGGTCTGGCTGCTCTTGTGTTGTCTGATCTGGAGTAACCATTAACCTGTAGGGCCCAATTTAGGTGCTTCAGTTCATCCTCCAGGTAGTGGGGTTCGCAGATCCTTTTTCTCTGAGGATGCCAGCCACAGATGCAGGCAAAACATCAGAAAGAAACTATTCCAGAACACAGCCTCATAACCCGGAAAAAAACCAAGGAAAATCTATGGATGCCAGCCATGAAAGCCTTCGACTTCATATACAATATTAGTTTACTTTTGTGTCCTTTAATGGAAATTAACATCAAAAACACAGACAAGATGGTGGCAGCACCTGGCAAAGAGCAAGCAAGAACATGGGTACCATAACAATAATCAAAGAACAACTATTCTTTCATTCATGTGCCACCTTTCCCGCCCAAAATTAGCCCTCAAGGCAACTTACAGAAATTTAAATAGATACAGATAAAAGCACATACAAGGACATATATTAAAACATACAAAAAAGTTATTGCTAAAATGCTCACAGCAAACTTAAACTACCTGTAGTATTAAAACTTTTAAAACAAATCCATGTCATTCTAGCCTCTCTAGAGAGGGACTTCAAAACCCTCGGAGCCACATCAACAAGGTCCTTTTCCTATATTTCCACTAGATATGCCAGTGAAGGTGGTAGGGCCAAGAGAATGGCCTCCCCCATCCCAGATCTTAGTACTCCAGCAGACTTAAATAGGAAGACAACAAATGCTTCAGATAGCCTTGACCTAAGATGAAAGGCATACCAGCATGACATTCCTCTTTGAGATCTTGCAGAACTCTGGAAATACATGTGGTTACTTAACACACATGCTGTTTTCAGGATTTATGCTTTTATGGTTTTTCAAAGGTGCAAAATCAAGAACGGGAACTACTGAAAAAAATATGGAAGATCTACTGTTTGGCATATGTCGGCACATTTAGTAATTGTCTTCCATATATAAATGCCTTTAAGGACAGAACATTTACTTGCAATCAGCACATTTCTGGATTTGTGAGCCAGACTTGTATCAGGATCAGAGGTGTGAAGGGAAAGGGGCCACAAAGAGTCTTGTGGCACCTTAACATATTTATAGTGGCACATCTTTTGGTGGAATAGGCCCACTTAATCAGATGTATAGAATATGTTGGATACACACACAGACACATGGGTGTAGAGAGAAAAGAAAAAAATGTGGTAGTAGTGAAGATGAAATGCAAAAAAATTGCAGACATTGAGTTGGCGGAAACTCAGTCAAGGACAGAATACTTGTATACCAACTTAAATAAATGGTCATATTGATTTCAATAGCTCTTTGCTAAACATGATTAGTTAGTATGGATTTAATCCACTGATAACTGTGTGGAGTCTTGTATGTATGAAAATTATGACAGTGGCCATCTGCAAGGTAGTGTTGATAAACATTTGCATAATAATAAATAAACATTTGTAGCATGATAAAATCCTATAATCTCAGTTCAAGCCACAAATGGGAGAATTAAACTGCTTGATAAATGTGTATTCAGCAATTTCATGTTGGATTTTCCCTTTCATGCTCCTTTCTTCACAACATAAAGTTTGTCACTGTTCATCTAGATGGCACAGATCCAGATTCACACATTTCTTCCCCAGCATGATAGCTGCCCCATTGAGAGCAGAGACTGGTCTGCTGTCTATTGAATTCAGCACTGATAAAAGCGTGATGCAGTATTAATGCAGATAGAATGAAATGGCTGAGTCAAGATTTCTTAAGAACTTTTAGTGCAAACAATTGAGATGCAAGGGTGAGCCAAACCATGCCAGAACAGAATGAGTATACATTCTATTCCTGTAAAACATACAGCTATGTCTGGATTTCATCCTAGCTCTAAAAACCCAACTGAGAAATTCCATCTATCTCTGGATAGGGAAGTCATAACTAATAACTTTCCCTCTCAATAGTTTGCCATCATTTAAAAAAAATAATCAGATCCTGAGATAGTTCTCTAATCTTACCAACTATTCTTTGAGGAAGTTTTTTACAGAAGTAAGATTTCAACAAATGCCAAATGCTTTCTTGGAGGGTTAGATATATGCACACCCCTGTAACCAACAGTTTTTGTGTGTATGTATGTGCCTTCAAGTCACCAGTCGATTTATGGTAGCCCCATGAATTTCGTAGTTTTCTCAGAGAAGGAGCACTCAGAGGTGGTTTTGCCAGTTCCTTCCTTGTAGAAATGACTGTGAGGACACTATTTGTCCTGCTGCCCATTGTAAGCTTGTCATAGAAAGTATTTGCTATTGCTATTTTGAAACACAATGCAGTGGTTGGGCAACTCAGAACATAATAACCAATCTGTTATCTGATGGGCAGGAGGATCTTTCTTATCATGTCACACTGTTTGTGACAGATGCAAAGAAAATTAGAAGGAAAACCGTGAATCAGGTGGCACTAGATTGCAACAAAGCCTCCTGGTTTGAAAAAGCTCAACCTGGGAAATTTTATGAAGTAAAGTTAGGTGTAATGTTGCATTGTATGTTTTTAGATGGTTTTTAAAGGGCTGATACACATTTTATATCTGTGCTTATGTCAGCAGACTATTATATAATATCCATTTTTATTTATGTGTTTATTTTTGCAATAGCCTATGGTTAATTGCAATAAATATTATGGATTGGGAAAGTTTTCACTTCACAGGGTTTCAAAGAATGTGCTTAGTTCTAGGCAAACTAGATGTTGTGCATTAGAATCTCCAGAGATTTCCAACAGGTTGGTTCATTTTCCCTCTCTTTAGCAGAATTTGATTTATGTGAAAATAAATAAATAAAGCTAAAGCAGCTGTGGGAAGGGGGGCATTTAACACTAGGGCTTAAGTCCAGTTATTAATCCCTGCTAAAGAGTACTCATTGAATCAATGGGAATGTAGTAAACCAATGTAAGGTCCATTGAAGGTCCATTGACTCAATGGGTCTCATCTAGTGAGACTGGCAATTCAATTTAGCACTATTATATTTTTTTATGGCAATTGCATCCCTTTGATTTTTATCAAAACCATTTCAAAATTATTTTTTAACTGTTTTTATTACATTTTCCATAATGCATAAGATTACATCATTCAACATACATCATTCAACACATGCATAAATATATTCACCTATACATATACATATACACATATCACATTATGCTTCCATAATTTCCTTCTTTTTGAGTCTGATAATACTGTAAATTGGCTCTTACCCGGCCTCTTTTAATTACACTATCTAACCTTATTCTATCAGCTAATATTGTTTTCTTCCATTTATCCTATGTGTCAGTAGTTATTCTTATATTTAATAAACCAACTTTATTAAAACACTATTGTAGCTTCTTTTCCCCATTTTTCCTCCCATATTGGCAATAAGCATCTCCATTCCTCCCTAAACTTATTTTCAGTTTAGTCCTCAAGAAGGAGTGTTAGTTTATCTAACACTGCTATTTCATGTAATTTCTGTGATTTTCTTTTTCATGGTCATTAAAAAAAATGTTTTTAATTCTGTTAATAGAGTAGGTCCCCCGTATCTACTGGGGATTGGCTCGGGGGGGGGCATGGATACCGAAAACTGTGGATAATAGTGAACGCCATTGAAAATAATGGGACTTCTGGTTTAAAATGCCATAGAGTTGCCTTAGATGACCTAGAAAATGGCTAGAGAAGACACATTTTCTAGGAAGACTCTATCGTAGGTGTGCTGTTTTGTGTCCCGTAGATAATTGAAACAGTGGATAATGAATCAGTGGATACGGGGGGTCCTACTATAGTTTGATTATATTTTTAACTATTATATGATGCAAAAAAAGTTAGCTGTTCTTGTTTTAATGTTTGTAAGCTGCCTTGAGTCCCAGACCAGAGAAAATGTAGAATACAAATATGACAACAACATACTATGTCATTGAATAGTATAAATATGAAAGCAAAGTGTATGCCTTCAAGTCATTTGTCAACTTGTGGTGACACCATGAATTTCATAGGATTTTCTCAGGAAAGGATTCTATGAATACTTGGAGGGAGTTTGCTGTTGCCTTTTTCTGAATATAGCACCTGGCATTCCCCTGGTGGTCTCCCTTCCAAGTACCACCCAGACCTGGCCCTGCTTAGCTTCCAAGACTGGAGAAGATCTGGTGATTATAGACAATCACTTAACACACGGGAAGTTGTCACAGTGCCTGTATATGTAGCTGCTTGTTTATTTGGAGGGATACAGGTGCCAGTTTTCTCACATAAACTGTCACTCATCTAGACCTAGTGAATCCTTCTTTCCACCTGGAAGAATGGATGACCAATATGGAGTAAGATAGTTTTTTTTCTGAATAATTTGTATCTTTGCATGAGCTTTCTGGTATGATTGTTCTGCCATACTATGAAAATAGCTTTGCCCTCTACCAAGAGAAATCTGGGGAAGTGTCAGGATCGGTCCGTGAAAGCAATACAGTATACTCTGCAAGTATACTCTATTGTGGGCTTTCATGCTTGACTCTTTGATGTTTTGCTTTCTCTGAGAACACTTTAACAAGCTGATAGAGAGAGACAAGGGAGGGTGGTATGTTCCTGGAAATGGACTCAATAGCCTTGCACCTGCGGAAGGATGTGGGAACAAGTGATGCCCGCTCTGGGTGAGAACTGGGAGTGGGGATGATGGCTAACCAATAGGTGAGTTGCCCACCAGATTTCGTTGATTGCAAATACATTTTTGCTGTTTTTCCTAGATTCCTCATTCAAAGCAACAATTTTGTGTCATTCACTCTTTAGATTACTGTAGAAATAAAGCTTTCTATTTAACTCTGAAGCTGCTGGTTACTGAGTCTGAAGAAGCTAGTACAGTTCTCCCTCCAAATTCACGGATTTGGCATTCACGGATTTAAGTATTCATGGCTTGAAAATATTCTTTAAAAAATAATAATCCAAAAAGCAAACCTTGATTTTGCCATCTTATATAAGGGACACCACTTTGCTATGACATTGCATATAATGGATTTGGGTATTCACGGGGGGGGGGGCAAGGTCCTGGAACCAAACCCCAGTGAATGTGAAGGGACAACTGTACATGATAGGAAGCCAGAGTATTAACATTTTCCTCTGTATTCGTCAGGCCAATAGAAGCTCAGCAGTTTATCATATCATTAAGTGTGCAATTTGGCAACATGGTTAATATCTGTCCTGAGGATTTTGGCTAGATCTCTCCCACCTGGTGGTTGGAAGGCAGAGTTGTTATCTTAGCAAATATGTATTACAGGGTTAATGGACTTGTTTATTTGGAAGAATGACTAAAGAGATTATAAAGACCTTGCCTGTTAGAATAAATGCAGCAGATGAGATTAATGTTCAGTGCTACCATCATGAGAGGAGTGAAAAAGAGAAAAAGAAAGTTGTTTAATGAGAAAGAAAGAGGGATTCCCACAGCACAACAAGATGAAGAGCACCCAGTTCTGATGAGGGATGCTAATGAAATCTGCCATGGAATCCCCAAGCACTATACAGTACTTTCACTGTTCCAAATGGATGGCATCCCTGTAATGCTAGACTGATTTGTCTCAGTGGAATCTGGAGCCTGGTGGAAAGAATTCCTTGCCCTCAGAATTTAAATAGATTTTTACATATACATCTAAGGAAAAGATTGTGTTACCGATACTTTTGGAAACACTGGATGGTGATGAAAGAGATGCAAATAAAAAAGAAGGGAGGAGAAGCACATTTATGTATATTGGTTCAGATAAGTGTCTTTACACAAGTCTGGCATGTAGAAAAAGGTGTAGTATTTTGTGTTTTGTGTTTCTACCCCAAATATATGGGAAGGGGGAATCTGAGGACTCTGTGGACAATGGAGCAGACAAGAGCTCCTGACTTGCTGAATCACATGTGGGCAAACTATGGGCTTGTGTATATGGTCAAAATGATATGAACGAGATACGAACATTCATATGGACATATGCACAAATACATGTCATTCGGAAGGGGGGCTGCCAAGTCCATCACAAAGTCCATGTGCAGATTTTTTTTAAAAAAAAGCTCTGTACAACATGCGAAAGTGAAATTGTTTGGACACTCCCATTTGCACAAATATGAACAGGCAGTGTAATCTGATTGGCTGGACGAACATGGAGGCAGGGCTAGCAAACAGGGCAAGCACCTTAGCTGTTGGGTTTTCAGCTAAGCAAGGGTCTGGTAAGTTGATTATACTTTCTTACTTTCTTTCTTTCTTTGTAAATACAAACGATCGCTTGTCCACACCATGGCAAACTGTTTTTTGTTTTTTGTTTTTTTATGGTGGAGGCAGATTTAAAATCATGAGTAAATCACTCACGGCCACCATGCTGGCTAGGGGGCATGCAGAGTTTAAGGGGGGCTCTTTTGACCATGAAGACGGGTCGCATCATTGTGAATGCCTGCTTTTTTGGATGTGTTCGTATTTTTCTCCCCTCGTATAGACAAGACCTATATTTCATTTGTACCTTACTAGTACTGACTGGTTTCATTTTTGAGAAATACTGTGAAGACTGTAAATCTAACCATGATCTGTGGAAAGGTTGTAGTTGGGATTACATTTCACTAAAAGCTTATAGTGACAGGATTTTAAACGGACATTTATTTATTTTTTACAGGAAGCACTGGTGACACACAGTTTAATTGTGGTTATGGGGTTTCTCGGGGAAATCATAGTACATCTGTTCACCTTAGGGTTTCTAGGGTTAAACATCTTATCTTCCCCCTTTTGAACCCTAATAAATGATGGTTTAAAGAAAAGGCTTTGGGCAGAGGGTTTTTTAAAGAGAAATTCTTTGGCATTACTGGAAAGATCTCTGTCTTGTTTTTTCAAAAGTCCAAAAATCATATTTATAAGAAGTAACTGATGCTTTCTCCAAAATATGTCCAGCACAAGCAACTCCTCAAACTACAATAATGAACTTTTTTTCTTGGCCAGAGTCCTTGAAAATGAAACAAGTGAATTTGTTAAAAATCCCTGAACCATGGCAAACAACCATCAGTTCAACATATGGACTTTATATGTAAGACTGTAAAGCAGAAGCAAGCCATGGAGAATTTTGGGATGGAGTAGAGCCTTCATATTTGAACAGGGCTCATTCTCCCCCTGCTCTGGGAAGCCTTTCCACCAGTTTCACATCTAGATAGATAGACAGATAGATCCTGCCCTATATCAAATCATCTCAGGGCAGCATAACATTAACATAAAAGCAACAAATTTAAAATAATTTAAACCGGTAAAAAAAAAAAGAAAATAAAACAGACTAAAAACATATTACACAATGTAACAAGTTAGACCACCATTTAAAATCAGCTAAACAGATTTAAACAATTTAAAATCATGCACATGCATGGATCAGTTAGGTCTCCTTTACTTTTAAAAAAAGCACCATGTTTTTACTTGGCACCAAAATGACAGCAACTTTGGTATCAGATGGGGCAATGCACTATGGGAGGATGTGGGAGAGGGTCTTCTCCTTCCCCTCATAGGCCCAAATGGGATCATTGCTATCAGTCAGTACCAGTTAGGCATATGCGGGAAGGGAGAAGACCCTTTTCTGCATCCTCCCACAGAACTTCATCAAACGAGGCTGGTATTTTGCAATTACAGCAAGATATTAGTGTATCTGTTCAGGACTTATCACATGACATTGTGTCTATCCTGTTGCTGCTTTCCATTTCATTTGTTTCTGTAGTGCAGAAACAAATTTATTGATGGGGGAAACCCATCAGTGGCTCCCAATATCGTTCCTGTTCCATTAGTCCCCCTGGTTTGATAGGACCCTTCCACTGCAGTAACAATATGATAGCAGTCATATGGCGTGTGTGGGTATGATTCTCCTTCTCTCCCCCTCTCCCTCAGTATTCCCAAGCAAGCTGAGGTTGTTTTTACTTCATGCATTTCAAGGTATTTTTATTTTTTCTGTGATTGTGTAATTCTGGTAAAACAATAAAATAAAACTAATTCCCCCCCCCCATAATTATGGAATCGTGGAAAAAATAAAAATAAAAAAATTAAAAGGCACACATGCACTGAGTAGGGGTTATGGAGCTGGTGCAGAAGGGACCATGGATTGCCAAAGAAGAACACTCATAGCACATTCGCACAATTGCAGAGAAGTGTGATACTGAACATTTTCAAACCAGTGTGTTCCCATTTGCTTCACTAACACAATTGTGAGAAAACAGGCTGGTGTGATAAAGTCTACAGCAGTAGTGTCCTATGGCCCTCCAGGTGTTTTGGACTATAGCTCCCAAAATTCCTGACCATTGGACCAGCTGCTTAGGCTTCTGGGAGTTGGAGTCCAAAACACCTGGAGGGCCTCAGCTTGGACACCACTGGTCTACAGTGTATTGCCCCAACTGATGGGACAGAGGAGGGCATTCACTTTTTTGAATGAAGCTGGGCTTTTAGAATCTCCACAGGTGCCTACAAAGCTCTCCCCTGATTCATTAGGCTTTGATATTATGGAGGAATGTTATGGAGGTTGTGGCCTCCATGGCCACAAGCTTGCATGGCCTTTCAATGAAGCTCAGCAACAAGTATTTATTTATTTATTATTTTATTCATTTCTATTCTGCCTTTCTCCCGATAATGGGACTCAAGGCAGCTAATGTATTTAACACAATATAAGTTAAAAACAATAAAAAAGTTTTTAAAAATAATAGTTATAAATATAACATTTTACAAACAATTAAACAATTTATAAGTTAAAACATTAAACATTAAAAATATTAAAATGCTTTATTAAAAAAAACTCTATACAGACCTTTAACAATCTTAAAAAACAGCACCACACAGCCTTAGAAGCCCAAGCCTCATCAGTTTGTAAAAACCTAGCAGCACAAAAATGTTTTAACCTGCTGCCAGAAGGAGAGCAAGGGTGGGGCCATCCTGGTCTCTATGGGGAGGGAGTTCCAAAGTCTGGGAGCAGCCACCAAGAAGGCCCTCTCCCTTGTTTCCACCAATGAGCCTGAGAAGGTGGTGGGACAGAGAGAATGGGCCTTTCCAAGTGATCCTAGAGCTGTACTGGGCTCATACAGGGAGATACAATCCTTCAAATAAGTAGGGAGAATAGCTTTTATTTGAAGTTTAGAGAGGCATCAAGTAGGCAGACTGATGAGAGGCTCCTAGACTGAGGAAGTGAGTGTGGGATGAGTCTCTGTAGGTAGGTGGATGCATGATGAGCACCTTGGTAAGGAACGGGTGAATAGGTGTAAGACGAACCTGTATAGGGAGCAGTTAGGTAGTTGCAGAAGATGAAATGGGTGTAAAGAATTAGGGTCTGAGTGAGCAAGAGAAAATACAAACCAACAAAGATGAGAAGGGGTGCGTGGTTTCAGCCACCCCTACCTTTCTTTCCTTGTCAATTTGTCTGGTTTTCTTTTCATTAGCTCATCTCCTGGCTTCCTCTAAGCCTTTGTCAGGGATGTGAATACTTCTTCCCTCCCCAACCATAAAAAGGAAAATGGGAGAGAAGAAAGGAGACTAACTGGTTTATTTTAGCATGGACATTTATGGAACTGGTTTCCTCCACCATATTTGCTAACTGGTTAAGGCTGTCCAGGGTAGAACTTACCAATTCTTGCAGATTAACAAAGGCTTCAGGTGAACTGCTAACTAAATCCTAAGTAATTACTCCTTTCTGGCTCAAATGAAGAGGAGAGGCCTACATCACTTCTACATCTTGCCACTCCTACATTCCAGGTCCTCTCTTTAGAGCCAGTATCTGGTCCTTGCTGCTTCCCCTGGCTCACCTACTCCAGAGTCTTTGAGTGAACCAAGCTACTGACTTTAATTCAGTACTGACACCAGGGAGTCATCAGCAAACAAGGTTGTCCTACTCCTTCAGAGGACACAAAACATGTTGCTTGTAAACTTGTTACAAAATTATTTTGAGAGATATTGTGGTTATTCAATAACTAATAGGAGAAGTTCAGCAATCTTCTGCACATCAATGGTTTGCTTCTGGTGAAATGGGACAATTCAGCGTGACTGGTTCAACATGGCTAGTTCAACGTGGCACAGTTCTGCTCATGTATCAATTGATAATTGATAATTTTGTTCAGAAAATGCAATCAAAACCATTTTTATTTAGTTGGGATTGTCTAGCAAAATAATTTGAGTAAGGGTTAGGGTTATTATCAGTTATCAATTGATATTATTGATCAGGGCTGGTTTTGCTTAACTTCCAAGATCAGATGGGATCTGGTGTCTTTAGGGTATTCAGGTGGCTTCTGGAGGCCCCTCTAAATTTGTTTCAATCCAGTACTTCCAATGCTTTGTCAAAAGCATGCTGATAGCAAAAATACTCACCTCCGTAGATTCCCAGAAACCAGCAATGACAAGTGCTTTAATGTCAGCACACAAAGTGATCCATGAGCTGGCTTGCCTGCTATTATAGAGCCAAGAGACTACAGAGCTGAGGAGGTTATTGGAAGAATGGTAGAAAAGTACCATATGTTAAACTTACTCAGATGAAAGGGGACAAAGGGAAAATCTCAGATTAAGAATTAAAAATCTGCCTCATATCAAACAGGGCAAATTAAAAAAAACACTTAAGGCAGGGAAACTTTTAAGGTGATACAAGAAAATCAAGAAAGGGAAATCAAAAAGGAGAAGGCGGGGCAAGAAGGAGGATAAGCAGAAGAAGCAGCAATGTTAGAATTCTCAAGGAAAAGAAGGCGTAATCTTCTTCTCCTTCAGGTGGCAATTACTGACCTTTTGTCTCTCTAGTCAAGTCATGTTAAATTACCCTGTAATGTTGCTCTTTCATCCAGGTGTAGATGAGATCCACCCTCCTCTTCCTTCAGGCAATCTGTCTCAGCCAGCAACCTCAACTATGGTGCTCTTACCATTTTAGCTTCTCTTTTGTAATTTATGTAGGGTGAGTGATGAAAAAGCAGATTGAAAAGATACTTGACTTTTTTTACAGATTCTTAGTCATACAGGGATACATTGTATATCAACACTGAACATAAAGGAAGTTAAATATTTGGGGTTAAAGTAATTTTCAGTAAAAAAAAAACAAAAAACTGTTGTAGACTGTTGTTGTTGTTTACCTTCAAGTCATTTCTGACTTATGGGAACCCTAAAGCCAATCTATCACAGGGTTTTCTTGGTGAGTTTGTTCAGAGGAGGTTTGTCTGTGGCTTCCTCTGAGGCTGAGTGTGACTTGCCTAAAATCATCCAGTGAGTTTCCATGACCAATCAGGGATTCAAACCCTGGTCTCCAAAGTCATAGTCCAACGCTCAAAGCACTACACCACATTGGCTCTCCACTGTAGATTCTATACTTGCAAATTTTGAATTGAGATGAAAAGACATTTCCTTCATATCTCATTTGAACTCCAATGGAAGAATCAAATGCTATTTGAAAATATACAGTATCCAGATGGTGGGACGAATCATCACTATTTAGTTGTTTCACCAAAGATCTGTTGAACTTGAAAGAGCTTGTATTAGCTTTTCAGTAAAATAAACTTCTCCTCAAATCAACGGATAAACTTGAGCTGTAGTGGTTGTGGTGGTGATAAAAAGTCTTGATTTTATATCTTCTGGGCCCTATTAAATATATAAAGCCAGAGCCAGTAACTTGCTTTTCTAATGATTATCTGTTTCTGACAGGGAAGACTCTTTTCAAGGAATCCAAATGAGAGAGGTCAGTCTTTAGTGATGAGTGCAAAATGCTTCTCTCCTGAGCAAATTTTTCCCCTTTGACCCATAAGTTGGAAATGACTTGAAGGCATACAACAACAACAACAACAACAACAACAACAGTGTGACTTGGAACATTTTCCAGTTTCAGTCCTGGATGTAAAGCTTACAGTCTTTTTATATGCCAGTGACAGAGCTAAGAATTCCATGATAGTGATAGCAGCTGGGATGCAGAGGTTACTGAATAAACTGAGTTTTGCATAACTGAGTATTTGATTATTAATTATGCTAAAACAAAAACAGTGGTTTGTGGAAAGGAGAGATTGTTAGGAGTCTGTGACATTTTTGTTACTATGCAGGTTGCAAAATTTGATCTAGCTGCTAGAAAATTCACAGCCAGGTATGCAGGTGCACGCTTGCATGCATGCACACACCTAGTAGAGAAAGTTGGATGGTCTGCAGGCTTATTAAGTAGTACCTATCTATGGATTTATATATGGTTGGATAATGTGCCTTTTGTACTAGAAGGGGATGTTTTGCTTGTAAATTTATACTAAGTTAATATATATTCTTATACATATTCTATATTTTGTATTGTGTACTTTTATGATTAAATAGCAATAGTTTTTGGCTGTAATAATAAAGATGCTACTGTGTGCATGTGTAGTATTCATTGTAATAGTAGGAGTATCACTAAATATTTGTCCTATTAACCCATAGCAAAGCAAACCTTTTCTACGCTTCATTTTGTTTGTAAGTGAAGCTGCCATTCATTACATCTGTTATGTGGATGTACTGCAAAAACTACCTACACTGCTAATTCCTTGTCCTTGTCTCAAATTAATTAAGATGAAAATAGTGTATGCAGAACTCAAGGGAGATTTTTCAGTAATTTTTCTTCTATAGGAAATAGAAAAGACCCATATATGCTATGAATAGCTCCAAGGCTAAAAATGCTTGTCAGAGCTCCCAGAGATTTGTATTTATTCATTACAGGAATAAATCAATATGGCTGTCTTTAAAAGAGACAGAGGAGGCAACAGGTCAGGCTGAGATGCTCTTTTAAAGCAGTAGTTCACTGTCTTCTGGAAAATTTTGAGATTTCTGTTATATTTACTAAAGTTTCTTCAAGAAGATTAGGGGTTGTCTAGATGATGGAAATAATCCTAATAGAATTTGCAGATAATACTTTTTGTCCTAATGAGATCTGACCAAGATTCGCAGTTTTTGGAAGGAGGAGGGCCAAAAACTCCATTTACTGTAAAGCCTTTGCGGCTTTCCCCGAATTTTTTTGAATAATGCATGGAAATGTGCATTACCTCTCGTTTAAACAACTGCTTTGGAACTCTGCGTATTCTCAGGGA
Organism: Gambelia wislizenii; assembly: GCA_030847615.1. Lineage (NCBI taxonomy): Eukaryota > Metazoa > Chordata > Lepidosauria > Squamata > Crotaphytidae > Gambelia > Gambelia wislizenii. The sequence goes on along the minus strand of JAUMIR010000003.1, from coordinate 200,007,930 downwards.
GGGCAGAAGTGGAAAGCTGATTGATCAGACAGGAGCAGGGGGTGGGCTTGCTAGCAATGAATTGGCCAGAAGTGCCATTTTGGAGTTCTGCATTATCAATCATGAGCTTTTTTGCTGTGCTGAGGCAACCAAACAGCTTTTTTAAGCAGGAGGTTGCACTTGCACACCTTTGATTTACAGTTTTTTTAAAAAAATACTGTGCAGCGGCGACAAGTTGTGGAGAATAATAACACAAATAATTCACTCTCGGCTACCATTTTGCTTTACAGGCATGCCTCCGTGTGAACGTCAAACACAGATAGCTTTGCATACAAGCGATTTTGCCAAAGGGCCACGGAGACAATTGAATGCTGCTGCCAATTTGCATTAGCGCACAGCAATCCTCATTCTATATTCTCATCTAGACAAGCCCTTGCTTTCTGATGAGGACTGAACTTCCTCTTTGATGTGTAGAGACAGGAGTTTACTAAATGTGTTCTCAGACCCATTTTCCCATTCAAGCAAAGGAAGAGTGAGACCCAGTGGTACCTGCTAGCTCCAATATCAGTGGAGTTCTGAATTTGCTTTGGGTTTCAGTCTGAACTTTTAAGCACCTTATATAGCACATTGAAACCTGAGACTAAAATCCAGAGCACATTCACTACCCCACTGACATTAGAGCCATCATCCATTACTGATCTGACCTATAGGCTCAGCCAGTCTCCCATACATCAACTGAGTCTTCACTAGAACATCCTCAAGATCTTCCACATGATGCTGCAGTTCTATAGCAAGTATGTACGGGTTCCTCAGAAAAATGAGTTTACTTTGAAAAGGTTTCTGGCAGTTCTTTTAGGCTTCTCCTTTTAAGCCCTTTCATGGAACGTTGGTGAGATGGGATAAATGAGCAGAGCCACGTTGACTTATTTGACATCAAAAAGCTTTAAGATGACTATACATTAGGTTAATCTGTTGAAGACAAGAAATAGTCCTCTTTATTCTATTAATATTTGGGATAACATAAACAGAATGCTATAAGGTAACTGGTATATCTCCAGTCTTCTATCCCAGTGAATGAGTTCTGGCTTAATACATTTGATGCTGAATTTCTGCCTACTGGCATATGCTTTCATTCAAACCTGCAAGTGCTCTTTTATTGCATTCCCAAAATGTGAACATTGGTTATAAATATTTATGACACAGATGGTCATATCTACCTATCTTCCACCATCTGCTCTTTATCTAACACAGGATAATAAATCAGATGAAATCCCATCTTGTTCAGTATTGTCCACACTGACTGGTATCAGCTGTCCAAGGGTTCAGATAGGGATCTTTCCCAGCCCTACTTGGAGGGGCTGAACCCGTGACCTTCTGCATGTAAAGCATATACTCTACCACTGAGCTATTGAACTCTTCCTATTTTTGCCATTTCATGTCACTTTACCTATTATCACTAATGGCAATGAACTATTGTTTGAACACATGAATCTCTGCATAGCAAGCTATGCAGTTTGTGAACTGCTTCTGTTTACTACAAGACTGAGAGTTACTCTCATTCAAATGAGATGGCAGCAACACAGCAATGACATTTAGGAATACTAATTTTAACCACTCTGTGCAGGGGCTTCTGCAGTTTAGTATTACACTGCTAGGTGAAACGAGAGGCTGAATAATAATCAAGCATTTAAAACTATTGGTAATTATAATTTCATGGTGAAAAGAAAATTACTGTAAAGTAATCTGTTCTGGCATAGGAATTCCACAATACTGTGTATATAAGAGTTGAGTGGTTGCATTGAGGTGATTAACATATGCAGTGAGATTCAACACCTTCATCTCTGTTTTAGCCACACAGAGATAGAGTTGCACCTACTGATGCGTTTCCCATTTGGCTTATTTGGTTTTAGCCATCAAAAAACTAAAATTCTTCTTACCTTGCTTCTTCAGAAGAAGAGCAGATTACAGTTACAGCAGAGAAAAAGTAGAGGCAGATTTTTAAAAACCGAGGCAACATTGATACTCAGAAACAATAATGTATAAGAGTTAAACTATGGAGTTGTCTAGATGGTGAAAATACTCCTCATAGAATTCAAGGAGAATGCAATTTGTCTAAACGGAATCCCATATCAATCTGCCACATTTGGAAGGAGGGGGGCTAAAATGCCAAATACTCTGCGGGAAAAGCCTTCACAGCTTTACCTGTATTTTTCTAAAAAAAAATTCCAAAGAAAATATGCATTCCTGCTCATTGGGACAACCAATTTGGTTTGCCTTTAGGATAAGAGCAGGAGTGGAAAGTTGATTGGTCAGATATGCACAAGAGCTTGCTAACAAAGCAAGTTCCTGGAACCGCCATGTTGTATTTTCACCGTAGCAATTGTGTGCTGGAGCGATGAAACAGGCTCTTTTTTTCCTATTTATTTAGGCGGAATATTGCACTTTCGCACCTTAGATATACTTTAAAAAAAATACTGTTTGGCGGCAGCAACTGGTGACAATAAAAACAAGAGTAATTCACTTGTGCTCGCCATCTTGATTCTCAGGCATACCTGGATATTTCCTCGTACAACATCAGTAGAAGTATTTACACTCCAAGTTATAGCAACATAAGGAACCAAGGGAATTCCACCCTGAAATTGTAATACTCTTTTCCTTTTAAAAAGTTATGGAAATAATTGTTCAATAATGTCTAAACAAAACAAGTGCTGTCATGTAAATTAAAAAACTGATTTTAAGTCTTAAAAAATTAAGTGAATTTATTTGGCTGATATAATTTAATTTAATGAAGAGTCCGTGGCTATGAAACACCTGCTTGAATGCATAGATCATAGCATATACATTCCAAAACCACAGATTTCTAAAGTTGACTATTGTTTTTCATGTAACTTCCAACAAAAGAGCAATGACTGGGTGGTGCAAGGAGTGTTCTGCACTCTGCATATAGTGACAGACATTTAGGAGTATCTATGAAATCATGAACTATTGACCCTATGGATTTATTCCTGACATCAAATTTAATTTGATCTACATTCATTCACCCTACATATTATGGTGTTATTTAATTTTCTTATTCAGTTTAGTGACTGAATTCCTCAAGATCATCCCGTCATTTATTTAACAGGCAGATCCTCATTTAACATAGGATCAACTGCATCAAATCCATTTCCCCCACTTTTCTACCTTTACCTGCTGTTTACTTATTAAGGCTACAATTGTACACGTCAGGGATAGGCCACTGTGTCGCTTCACACAACTCCCATCAGTCCTGGTCATCACAGCCAATGGTGAAGGATTACTATTGCACCAGAACTAGGGGTGCACTAGGGGGTTGCAGAGAGGCTGAACCAGACCAGATGACACTATTGGAGGGAGGGTTGACTATGCACACTCCGTTTGAACCCAAATTCTATGGAATTACTTCTGAGTAAAAATGCATAGGATTCCACAATCTCTCTTCCTCCCCACTCCCCCATGTTCATATACAATAAAAGCAATTGCTGAGAGGTTCAGTGCAATTCTAAGATTGTGCCAACAGGGTCCAAAGACTTCATTCTTCATCAGTCTAATAAGTATGGAGGAAAACGCTCAGCGGCAATTCCTAACAAGCAAAATAAAACGTAAATGTAATGAAGTAAACAGGCTATGTAATGACTGAAGTGACAGTTTAAGGCTAGAGAAGGTTTTTAGGGAGTTTAAAGTGGTACTATATGTGGTTGTTTATAACATCAAACTTGAAAAGATTTTGCTGATTTCTGAGTCAGTACAGAATATTTGAAAATACCTTTTCTAAAGGCAAACGTGGGATGATCCTACACATCATAGGCAACTATGCCTTGTATATATTGTTTTTGGCACTAAAAAAACTCTCAGCAATCCCAGCCACATTTTAACACAAGGCTGGTGCTGGCATTAGACTGGGTGAGGCAATCACCTCAGCCAGTAGAGCACAGGGAGTGGCAAATCCAGTACTCTCCCTTTTCTTGGGATCCCTGTTGCTCACCCTTCCTGCCACAGAGAGGGCTCTCAAAGATACCTATCCTCCCCACTGCCTCAGAAAGATAAATAAAGTCGTGGCAGTGGGCCCTCTCTCCAAAGAAGGAGGAAGATGCAACCACAGTGTCCCCACTGTGACAGAGACCATCTCTACACAGCACTGGCTCTTTCCTCTGGTGTGTCAAGGGCACCACATCTCCTCCTCCTTTTTGCAAGAAGGTGGGCACTACCTTCTTCTTTGGAGGGAAGGGGGTCTCTGCATCCTCATCCTCACCCACCTCTTTCTGGGGCACATCAGGGGTCATGTGATGCCTCTCCATCCTTCTTGTCTTTCCAGCTTTCTTTTTGGGGGAAGTACAAAAAGAGGGAGTCCCTCTTCCTCTAATGGGACAGCATGGAGGGCTGCTACACAATGGATGATGGTTGTTTGCTTCCTGCCTCAGACAGTAGGAGAGCTTGGATTGCCCCAGGACAGTACATAAATTATATCCCCCCAGTGCATTTCCAGCAGGCACCTTGGGTGCCGTTTACACAATGAAAATGTCCTGGGAAGAATTCGTGTCGATCCCTGGCAGTTTACACATACATCGGGTCGGGTACGTGATTTTCGGAAGGGGGGGGCACCTTTTATCCCTCAACCTGCGGGACTTCCAGTCCTGCGGTTTGTGCCGGTTTTTAAAAAAGTCACTGGAAGATTCGGAAAATCGGAAATGTAAACAGCCTGGGACACAATATCTCGGTACTAGGGGATGACCGGAAATGGTGACTGGGGGCGGGCTTAGAGATCAGCAACCAGAAAAGGAGGGGTCAGTCACCCGTTCCACAGATCCAGCCTCACCAGCCGAAAACAAAGGCATCCCTTCACGAAGGTTGATGTGTGTGCGCGCGCACGCACATGTGTACTCAATCACCTTTTCAAATGGATTCCTACACTGCAAACCCTTCAGCTTTAACCTCTTCCTCAACTGCATGTTACAGAGAGATCGTGGTGGGCAGAGGGTCGCCCATTCATCCCCTGCCTTGATCACCTCCCTGGGTCTGAACAGGCACAGTAAAATATTCCAGTGTCTGAGCAAATGTACACCCTTTAATTCCCCCTCTCTGTGTCTGTGTCTTTCAAAATGCCTGTCTGTAGCTGGCTTGAAACCTAAACTCTGCTGCTAAATCTCTGCTGTAAGGGTTAACATTTTAAAGAGGGAAGGGGAAACTCAAGACTCCCCCCCACCTCACTCAGCTTGATTTTAAAAGGAAAGCACTTGGCTTGATTTCAAAAGGAAAGCACTGCCTGCGTCTGAACGAAAGATCTCAGCCTGGGTCTTTCAAAATGCTTTCTGCCTCTGCATAAAGGGTTAACATTTTAAAGAAGCAAGGGGAATACCAAACCTCTGCCCCCCCTGTCCCCCCCCAGCCAGCCAATAGCATCGCTTGTGGCGCGGAACTCTAAAGGAAGTGTGTCACCGAGGTTGTGAAAACACAAGTAATCACATCCTTGATTGACAGCCAAAAAAACCCCCCTAAAACCTGAAAAAAAACACGGAACTTTGGACGTGTAAATATCAGTCACGGGACCACCCGGGATATCCAGATCAGTGACATAAATTGTATAAACAGCGAGGGACGGATTCGTGATCACAAAGTCACGGTAAGCACCGCGACAATTTTTGTCGTGTAACTGGCACCTTGGATCATTGCTGTGTGCCTTCAGATCATTTCCAGCTTATGGTGAGCCTAAGGTGAACCTATCGTGCGGTTTTCTTAGCAAGATTTGTTCACAAGGGGTTTGCTTTTGCCTTCCTCTGTGACTGTGAGGTTCACCTAGTGGATTTCCATGGCCAAGTGGGGACTCAAACCATGGTCTATAGTCCAATGCTTAAACCACAGCACCATGGTGGCTCCTGCACCTTTGATTAGCAGAGGATATTTCTGAATTTTGGTATTTGTGAAACTATGCAGTATTAGAAAAAGTAATGGAAGCATATTAAATTTGAAAATATAAAACATTAGGATATCTCAAATTGATAATCTAAGGCAGTGATGTAACTGTGTTCTTTTCTGAAATCAAGCATGCAACATATGAACTAAACTCAGATCACATAGATTGACAAGTCAAAACTTGGAAGTAACTAAAAGGGTCTTGTAGCATCTTTGAGATTAACTGAGAGAAGGAAGTAACTAGTTAAAAATAAATTGTTACATGTAATTAATTAATTTTATCAATAAGCAATTGGTAAATCCAATTGTAACTTAATTAGGGATTATATCACTTTTTGTAGTGTAACCCTAGCCTTTACTTACTTTTATAGTTATGCAGATATGGCCAAACTAAATTATGGAGGAGGAATATCACATGGTTCAAGTGCTGATGGTTAAAAAATGGAATTATGCATCTTGGAAGTTACTTTTACTTATAATTAACTATAAGAAAAACCCTCTGCAATTGTTTTTAAACAGTAACTTTCTGAACTTTTGGAAAAGCACAGACAATAATAAACTCTAAGCTATGTGTGTTGCATCATGTAGTAAAAATATATAGTTTCTTTTTCATTGCCAGAAAAAGAAATACTGCGGGCAGTGGAGATGATGGGAAATGGCAAAACAGACAATATAGCCATTTAAAGCATTGCCAAGAGTAGATAAAACAGATTCACAGTATTATTTATCTAATTCATTTATATCCCACCTTGCTCTCATTATGGGACCCAAACTGGGTTACAGTATAATGACACTAGGTAATCGTGTGTAACACTTTCTCTGTCATGTGTTGGCCTTTAGGGCATAATTAAAACAACAGAGTATTTCAACAAAATGGTTTCTGGTCACAAGAATTCTATGGGCAAATGTTGTGTACCCTTTATCTTAAGATGTGACATCTGATTAACTGTATTAACTAACTGGGTATTCTCATAGACCAGAGAGATTGGTTGGTTGGACTTTGACTTCTTATTTTTTCCAACTGGTAATGAGATGCAAGCTCTTCCTGGAATCTATCATTTTGAAACAGCCCATTTGTTCAGAATGATGAACCCTGATTCAGGTTTCCAAAGGAAATGAGGACTCAGGAGTTTAATATTTCCTTTCCTGGATGGAAAAAAAAGTCACATCAATTTGAAGGTGACCTTCCAGTGCTTATATAAGTATATGTAAACAATTAGCATGAAAACAGCAGGGCTCCTCTCACATTGCATGAAGCAAGCCAAACTATCTGATGTTCAAAGCACTTTGTTTTCACAATAAAAGGCCAAACGGTAAACATTTTAGTGTTGTCTAAACTGTAGCATTAAACTGGGATGAAAACAGTAACATCTTTTGAATTGTGGGGTATTTCCTGTGACGTTACTGAGGCTGGTGTCACCCTCACTCCAATGGTGTCACTTGATGCAGTTCGACCTCTCCACATCCCCTAGTGCTACCACAGGGATCTATCTATCTATCTATCTATCTATCTATCTATCTATCTATCTAATTCTCTTGGGTATGTTGCTGTTCCCAGTGTGCTGATTGGCTGCTTAGGAAACATATCCAACCAATCGTAGTGCTCCATTGGCTGGCCAATCAGCAGCTTGAGGGTGTTTTTCAGCACCACCTCCCTGGCCTACAGCCACATCTTTGCCTGCTGAGCTGCAGTAACTAAATAGCCAGCTCCCTTTGCTGTCTTAATATGCATGCGTGGGGGGAAATAGTGTTGCCTTCTGTGGGTTCCCCACCCTCTTTCTTCTTTTCCTCCTGTCCTACCTTGCAGGGTAGGTTTCCCCTTTCCTCTGCTGTTCACCCTTTCTGCACCTAAAAACTTGAGCCCTTTCCCCCGTCCTTCCATCAAGGTAATATTGCTTTAAGTGCAAAAGGAAAAATGTTGGAGCAACAGACCACAGACTAGCACAGGTGAAGTGGGTTTGTTCACATCTGTGGCTAGACAGAGGGATGACTAGCAAACACTCCTATATAGCCAAAGCACATAATGCATTGTGTATGGGTTGGTGTTGTGGAGAAAGAGGAGTTTTGCTGTGTGTATACTGTGTTTGTTTATACTAAAAGTGAAGGTAAAGATCTCCAGATATTTTTGGATGAACCTTGCTGTCTGTAATTTATTTTTGTGTGAAAGTGGGTCAGAGCAATGGAACAGCTGCTAGCTGAAGCCTTTGTTTTTGTGCCCTTTCTGTTGTGCAGTTCTGTTGTTTTGGCTACTCCTGGATTAGTTTGTCCCCAGGCTGTGCCAGGTGCCTCTCAGTGAGCCTATACTGAGTGGTCACCTTCTGCCTACAAGCTGCAAAAAAAGAAGAAAGAAACGGAAAGGGGTGGAAAAGAGGTAGGAGGCTGCCCTGGGGTTCCAGGCCCTCTTTTTCCTCCTTAGAAGGACCGCTTGGGGTCTTCTGGCTGCTCCTGGCTCTGCTTCCTGTGGGGAGAAAGGCTTTCTTTACACATGCTGTACCAGATGGACTGCTGCCTGCTAAAACAAAAACTGGCCAGTGGGAGAAGCTAAAGCTGGAGAGGCAGGGGGAATAGAATGGAGCAAAGTGGGCTCTCATTGGCCGCCAGCCTCCCCCCAATGGGAATCCAGCATGCTGCCCTCAAAGGGAAGCTGGTGTCAGAGTGGGAGCCTGAGGCTCCGCGGGGGGGGGGGGGCACAGACGAGCCCAAGGACTCATGAAAAAGTTAGAAGTGACCATTCCACCCCTTGCTGGAGATACTCCTTTGCTCCCTTTTCTATTCATTTCTGTTTTAGCCAGTGGTAGACCAGGGTCACTGGACCCCCTCCTCTCTAAATGAAGCAGAGCTTTTGCATGCTACTTTCACCATGTATCTAGACCAGTGGTTCTTAACCTGGGGTCTAGGGACCCCAAGGGGTCTTCAATGTCCTTACAGGGGGCTCTGCAAAGGCTTGAAGGCTGCACCTCCTGCCTGCAGTGGAGTAGCCATGTGACAGGAACCAAGGCGCTGGCTGGCTTGGCCTGCGCATTTTTTAAAATAAATTTATTTATTTATTTATACCCCACTCTTCAGCCACAAGGCTATCAGAGCGGCTTACAAATTGTTTTAAGCAATAGCAATTTACACATCTACACTGTGTTAAGCAGTTTCTAATGTGTGTTAGCATTGCCATTCAGTCAACTCCAGCCACAAACTTGCAAGAAGAAGCAGGAAAAAAGTCTTCCCTCCCACTCCAGTGCCTCTGAGGGAAGATTTCATGGATGGTATAATTGTATTATTATGATTATGAGGGTTTTAAATCTAAGGTGTTGGGGGCTCATGGCAACAAAAGACATTTAAAAGGGCCACTGGTAAAGAAAAGGTTAAGAGGCATTGTTGTAATTGTATTATTATTGTTGTTATCAGGTATTCTTGTTATTATTGTTAGGGTTTTAAATTTTGAGTTAAATCTTGGGGGCCCATGGCAACAAAAGATATTTAAAGTGGGTCCCTGGTAAAGAAAAGGTTAAGAGCCACTGGTGTAATTGTGTTGTTGTTGTTAGGGTTTCAAATCTTGAGTTAAGTCTTGGGAGTCCATGGGAACAAAAGATATTTAAAGGGGATCCCTGGTAAAGAAAAGGTTAAGAGCCACTGGCATAATTGTATTAGCATTAGTATTAGTATAGGTGTTCCTGGTGTAGCATACACTGTTATGTGCCCTGCTGGGGTTTCAAGCAGTGGTTGCAGCATGGAACTTGAAGTGGCCGTGTTCCTTTCCGTGGTTCAGCTACATGATATTATTTTAGGAAAAAAATACTGTATTTTTAACATGTGGGCATTGATTGGCTGAGGGAGTGAGAGGAGGGAAGGGCCCCTTGTGAGGCTGGGGGTGTAGATGCAGATTGAGTGCCAGGAGTAGATTGTGAGGTGGACAGGGAATTTGCATCTGGGTGGTGATTGGCTGAAGGAGTGAGGAGGTTGGTTGGGTATGCTTCCTAAGCCACCAATCAGCACACTGGAAAAGGAAACATACCCAAGCCATATATATATAAAGAATTGAGTCAGTGAAGATGGACCTCCCAACTAATTAACATGATTTTTGGAATAGTAGACATTATTTACTCTGTTATAGAACTAGACCAACTTTTGATATGGGTTTTGATATTGCCCGGGTGCCCAGGGGGTCACAACATCATCCCACCACCCCTGCTGCCGCTGCAATGAGACCCAGGCAGTCAACTGGTGGTGGTGGCAGCAGTAGGGGCAGGGCAACAGAGCAACTCACCCTTAACACACCACCGGCATACGTTACGTCAGGTACAGCTAGTTCAAATATATTACAGCAGTGTTTCTCAAGCAGTGTTTCTCGGGGTTCCCCAAGAGGTTGCTAGGGGTTCCTCAAGAGATTGTGATGGGGGGGAGCAACAGCAGTATATAGAATAATGTTGATGTTGGGGTTCCCTGAGACTTGAAAATTATTTCAAGGGTTCCTCCAGGATAAAAAGGTTGAGAAAGGCTGTATTACAGGGTACAAAAATGCCCCAGGCCCAAAGGAGTGATTGTGTGTGCATACTGAAATTTATTCCAACCAATCATCCAGACTTAGAAAACAGAAGGTAGAATAAATAGAAAAGAAAATTAGATAAACTAAAATAAAACAAACACGTCTTATGCTGAGGGGGTATTTTGTGAGCTTAGTGAATTCCAATGTCCCCCAATTGAAGTTTTTTATTTCCTCTGAATGGGACCAACCCACGGACACTTCTGCTTTTCTGTACTGTACTTTTATTGAAAAACAGTGTGGGACTTTTTTTGGTATTTTGGTTCTAATATGTTGCATTGGCTAAGAGAAAAAAGTAGCCTAATGGCAAAATCAATAGTTATGTTGGGACCTTTTTTCAGGTCCCAGCTGGTTTTGTGTACAGGGAAAGTGTATGTGACAAACAGCTGAACTCTGGTGACATTGTTTACAGCCAAAGGTGAATGCCATAGAGTGCCTATTTCTATTTATTTATTGGATTTATATCCTGCCTTTCTCCCAAAATGGGATTCAAAGTGACCCTTGCATTTAAAAAGAATACAACTAAAGCATTAATTACAAAAGTTTAAAAATAATCAAATATTACTATTATTAAAAAATAATTATAACAATTAAAAAACATAGTTAAAATATAGTTTCAATAAAAAATTAAAAACATAAAAAACAGCACACCAATTACACACACACACTACATAATTCCATAATTAAAATTCACAATTCAAAAAGCTGCCTAAATAAAAAAATGTCTTCCCTTGCCAGCCAAAAGAGAGCAGGGAGGGGGCCAACCGGACCTCCCGTGGAAGAGAGTTCCACAGTCTGGGAGACGCCATAAAGAAGGCTCTCTCCTTTGTCCTCATCAACCACGTGTACATTGTAAGTCTACTGATATGTGAGTTCTGCAACAAAACATGACTCTGGAGGAATGCAAAAGGATTAAAATATGTTATGTCTTACTTATTGCAAGGTACAATGTCTTACCTTGCTCAGAAAGGCATAAATGTTTTATAAATATTTTAAATTGTTTAACAATAAATATTTTAAATTGTTCTTCTAGTCACAGTGGAAGTCTCTGTCTGTGTTGCCTTGAAATACTGTAGTTATCACATATCCTATAGAAAAAAGAGATTTCACTCTCGGAGATCTAAGAGAGGAAGCTGAAACCTGGAAGATAACAACTCCACTAACACATAACAAACAAAATATCCATCTCCATTTCACACTAAAAAATACTTAAAGGGCAGCCCAGACAACTTACACACTATAAAGACATCCTTCAAAAGGCAAACTAGGAACAAAACAGGAACCAGAAAATAAAAGCAGTCTTGTGTAAATGACATTGGTGTTTGCCCATGGTAGTGTCCACTTTTCTTTCCATCAGCTCATGGAGAATAAATTACAGCAGCTTCCTTCCCTCCTCAGAAGGCCACTGGAGATAGGCAGTGTTCCTTGGGAGAGTGGCATAGCAGGAAAGAGTTAACACAGCTACACACACACACACACACACACACACACTTGGTGCTCTGGAGATGTGATGGACACATTGTGAAAAACTGAAAATGCTTTCTGCATACTATGTGTCCAATTACTTCAAACAAAACAGATACATTAAATACAGCTTTCAAGGGGACAGTTACATTTGTTGGTTGCAGAAACAACAGACAAATCTTGTGGCACCTTAAAGACTAACAAGTCTTATTTAACATAAGTTTTTATGGATATTAACCAACTTGATGCATCTGAACTCACTTCTTGCATTTAAAAAAAATACTTCATGCATTTTTTTTTAAAAAAAAAGTGCCATAAGACTCTTTATTAAATATAATCACATCTTTGATGCAACATGTATTTTGGCATCAATAGCCAAAGTATGCTCCAGAATAGAAGTCCACTCAAATAGGGTTCTGATCATATCAACTATCTAAGAATGCTTGATTGTGCCTAGTTCTCTTCCCTTCATCCAAGAATATGGTGGCTATTCACCTAGCATATTATGGAAGAATGGAAGTGAGGGCTCATGACTCACGTATTGAAATATATAAATTTCACAGATGCAGCTTTTCTCCTGTGATGGGAAAACTGGTGAATGTCTCTGTGGGGCTGTTTACACAGGAAAAAAAAGCTACAAGAATTTGACCAGATACATAATAGTTCACACTACTTTCCGGTCAAAGTCACCATATTCAGAAGGAGGGGAGCCAAAATCCCTATATATCACGCAGTTACAGCTTTCACTATTTTCCCCAACTTTTAAAAAAAAGTTTCAGAAGGTTGAGCAGTATTGGCTGTGTGATCTACCCACAACCTTTTCAAAATAGGGGCTCACAGCAGAACTGAGCTGTCATTGGTCTGACCTCAAAGGGGGCAGGCTTGCAAGGGATGCAGGATCCACCATTTTTTAAATGACAGACTGGCCCCAGTGTTCTCCCCATCCCCGACTGCCAGAGCAGCCCAACTTTTCCTGCTGCCACCTGGCTGGCTCAGCCTCTGTGACTGACAGGTGGCTGAGCCCTCAGCTGCACCTGACTGTACTGCCCTGCGCCTGCCCTTGCCCTTGGCAGCCTGTACTGCCTTGTGCACATCCCGGACCTCTCCACTGCTGTTGCCCTTTCTGCCCTTGCACCCGCGCCCACCCTCGGCAGCTCGTACTGCCCTGCGCAGCAGCGGAGAGGTCCAGGACATGCACAGGGCAGTACAGGCTGCCAAGGGCTGGTGCGGGCACCACTGCAGCCTCTTCCTCCCTGGGGCCCCCTTCTTCCCCATTCACCCCAGCAGCCGGTGAATGGGGAAGAGAGCGGGGAGCACAGAGGAAGAGGCAGCAGTGGTGGACAGCCGGACAATGGGATTGACAGACCCATTGCCTGCCTGTTCACTGCTGCAGCCTCTTCTTCCCTTGCCCTCCCTTCCCCATTCACCCCAGTAGGCAGCAAATGGGGAAGAGAGGGGGCAAGGAAGGAAAATGCTTCAGCGGTGGGCCTACGAATCCCATTGACCACCTGTCTGCCACTGCAGGCTCTTCCTTCCTTGGCTCCCCTCTTCCCCATTTGCCCCAGCTGCCGGCAAACGGGGAAGAGAGGGGGGTGCATGGGGGAGGCTGCAGCAGCAGACAGGCAGGCCTATGAGTCCCATTGCCTGCTTGTCCACCACTGAAGCCTCTTCCTCCTGTGCCCCCATTCACTGGCTGAAGGGAGCCCCAGACCTCTCTGCTGCTGCTGCCCTTTCCACCCCATGCTAGAGATAGGCCTCCATGACTGTCAGTTATGGAGCCCACGCCCCCCATGTGAACTGCAAGATCACTACTTTATTGGGATTTACCAGAACAGCCAAAATTGTGTAAACTGCTCGGCTCTGAATCGAAATGGAGGTAAGCCAGCATTTTCCGCATTAAAAATGGTCGTGTAACCGACTCCTGTGTTTCAGAGCTTGGATGTTGGCAGTTACAAATAACTTGTTAATTGCAATGAATTCCTCATTCTGATAACATTACATTTTGATTTTAACTTAAAGAGTAAGAATCCTGCTACCTTTGCAGTGTAATTGCAACTTTAACATTACTGTTATAGTTATGGTGAGATGGTGAAGATGGACTATCATGTAGTTCAAGTGCTGGTCTGTTGTGAGTATTGAGCTGACAACAAGATAGATGAGAGGAGCATATTGCATACAGATGTTCTTTAAAGTAACCATTATGGTTGCTTCTGAGAAATTGGAAGGTAAAACACTATTTTTGAAAACTCAAAACTGTACTGGCAACTAACTTTGTTTAGGGGCCTTGGAAATGGGAACAATACTGGGAACTCTAATCGAAAATTAATTTTACAAGTTTCAGAGAATGTTGTTCCAAGGGACCCTAATATAACAGTGGTGATCTCAGTTATGGCTTTTAATTCTACACGGCTCCTCTCCATCTTCAGATCTCAACAATTCTACAGTAATCAAGCTCAGACTTGTTCTGTAGAGTCTGTTCCAACCTAAAAACAGCATGATTAGATCACTCCTTAAATAATTAATTCCTGGAAAACATACACACAGAGAGACACACAAGCACATTCCAAACATGCTTTAAAAATGTTTGGTAACATTGTTTCAAAGAGATAATAAAGACATTATGTGATCCCCTTTAAATTAATTTAATTCTGCTTAAAGCAGCATTGGTACATAAGCACAATTAAACAGAGACTGACTCATTGGTTTCATAAGCTGCTGCCATTCCATTCGGTACTTAAAAGCAGCAACACAGAAAATTTTTAATCACATTGAGATCTTTATTTTTCTTTCAAAATATTCCTTACCTCATTGCCTGCTCTGAATTAAGCATTTAAATTATTATTATAAATCTAATCAGGCATATGTTAAACAAACCTGGAAGTTTTAAACAGTGAGAGCTGGTTACATTATTTAAAAGACTGTGACAGTTGCTCCTAATATGGGCAATTTATTTGATAATAGTCATTATCATTGATGTTGTTAGTAAGTGTTTAAGGAGACACAGTCCCCCTCCCCAATTAAAAAAAACATTTAACACTGAGTCAGAGCCAGCTGATGTGTTACTTGAGATGAAATTAGAGTCATCCCTCATTACATCCACCTTCTTCAAGCTCATATAATTTCTCCTCCCCAAGGAATAATGTGAGGTTTATCATACGCTTTACCACTATACTCCAACCCCTGGGCACCTACTGCATTATCAGACAGGCAGAGCAAGAAGCATTTTTTCATATTTGGAAATCATTGGGAATAGGGTTCTTAAATGTCAGGGCCTGGGTTCTTACTCATCGTAGCCCACCCCCGGTGGACATCACTGGGACCTGCCCCATGACATCACCAGGGGATGCCCTGAAATCTCAGGCCATGGGATAATCCTGACCTGGCAATTCACAATATAAAGGATTTCCCTCCTTGGAACAGAAGAACAAAAGATCTGCTAACTTTAAAGAACTTGGGACTGATATTGACTCAGGACTTGTGCCTGTACAGATTGGGAGGGGGGATATTCAAGCATATCTCCTGTCCCTGCTTATTCCCTGTGAATTTCTGGGACCAGTCAGGACTTTTGAAACCCAGGACAGGAGGTGAGTTTGGGTTTGGTGTTTGTTTGTTTTTTTAATCCTGGAAGACGCCATGTCAGAAACCACTGCTTTTGTTCCTTCTGTACCTTTGGGCATCCCACTGATGACATGCTGCATGAGGGAGGATGGAGAGAGACACCACCATTCACCACATCTTCAGCAGGACATAAAACCCCAGTCTATTGGCAGCATGAGTGGATGTGGAGCCAGGAACCACTTCCACAAGTCACACAAACCCAGAACATAAGAGCCCAATATTTATTAGCCACGTAGAGAAGCCCAGAGTGAGCGACTCCTCATTTTTAAAAGTCACTTTCCATAACTTGAGAAGATTTCATTTCCCAAGCATTTCCAAAGATGGATTCACTACTAGATTATAGCATTACACAGGTGAAGGGAGTCTGAGATGAAAGGGCAGCAAGGTCACACTACCAGCCCAGCCCAAAACAAGACACATCTTTCACCATCCTCACATTAGAGGCAGCTGTTTGCTTTCTTCTTGTCTTGTTCAGCTTAGTAGATCATTGGTGATGGCAACCTATATTCTAAGTATGGTGGAAGTAGCCAGGGGCGAGGGCAGGGGAAAGCATTAGGGTCAAATCATTTTTAATTAAAAGAAGCACACATCCAGATCATGACCTCCCCACCCCCTCTTTTATTTCTTAGGGGTTGTCTATATGGAGAAAATACTCCTCATAGAATTTGAGGAGAATACAGTTTATCTTAAAGAGATCCCACATCAATTCACCATATTTGGAAGGGGGGGGGACACCAAATACTCCGCAGGAAAAGCCTTTGTGGCTTTTCCCATATTATTTAAAATGTTCTGCAAGGAATGCATATTCCCACTCATTGGGACAACCAATTCACTTTGCTGTGCATTCCCGATAGGAGCGGAAGTGGAAAGCTGATTGGTCAGACATGCACAGGGGGTGGAGCTTGCTAACAAGGCATGTTGGGTTTTTGCCGTTATGATCATGTATTGAGGCGATGAAGCATCCTTTTTTTTCTTCTTTTTTTTCTATTTATTTAAGTGGAATATAGTACTTATGCACCTTGGATATGCTTTTAAAAAATACTGTTCAGTGGCAGCAACTGACAACAATAAAAATGTGAGTAATTCACTCGCACCCGCCATCTTGATTTGCAGGCATGCCTGTTCGAACAATAAACACAGATAGCTTTGCATGCCTGGGATCTTAGCAAAAAATCGTTAAGACAAATGAAAGCTGCTGCAAATTGGCACCAGTGTGCATCAATCCACATTTTATTGCCTCATATAGACAAGCCCTTATTTTAAAAAATAACTTTGGGAAGGCTTACATGGGGATGAAAAGAACAAAAAAAATCCAGTTGCTGCCAGATGTATGTGGTTAAAACCACTTCCACAACATTTTAAAATGTATGCAACTTTGACTGTACATAAAAGCACTAGAATAAGCTAGTTATGACATGGAACAGCCCCGAGGTAGTAGAAGGGCCTGTATGACTTCAGGCACTATGTAGAGAAATAATGGACCTGAATGTTCCCTCACTCACCACCTCAAATGATCTACAATAGAAACAGTGATCTCAGCTGAGATAGTACTTATCCCCCTGGTGTGCTACTCCCCCCCCCCGCCCCATAGGCCATTTTGCCCTATGAGTGACTATCAAAAACACATCCTCACCTTGCAGCTGAAAATGGTACAGTCCATCTCAGAATGCAACCTCCTCATTCTGCTGCAAGGTTAGGACAGGCCTAAGTCTTCAGCCTAAGCCTAAACTGCAGTGTTAATACTAGATTGGTTCTTTGATCAAAACTAAAATGCCAAAAGGTACAATGCAAGCTAGAAAGACATCCAGCAGAATATTATAACAGTGAGTCAAGGAACAAGAATCATTCAGAAAGAAGAGCACTGTTCTTCTGCTGTTGCTTAGGGCTCCAGACAAGATGCACGAAAAGACCCATTTGTGTTTCTAAGCAGAGACATAGTGCAGAGTATTTAGTACAAAAGTCTGGATCCTTTTCCAGTAAGATATTACATCAAGTTTGGATGAAGAGTAAAAAGAAATCATATGACTTGAGAGCTAAAGAGCTTTTTTTATTTCAAAGGCTCTGAAATTTAATTCATGTGGGTATCTTATTGTTTAGTTAGCAAACTTTGAGGCATTTGTTCACCCTGCACCCACCCACCCCCATATGACTGCATGGAGGGAGAGTGTGTGTGTAATTGGAGCTGAGCCTTCATCTGCAGTATTTCTAGGTCAAAATGAGAATTTGTTTGAAAACAGTGGCTCTTAACCTTTTCTTTACCAGGGACCCCCTTTAAATATCTTTTGTTGCTGCAGACCCCCAAGACTTAACTCAAGATTTAAAACAACAACAACACAATTACACCATCCATTAAACCCTCCCTCAGAAGCACTGGAGGACAGAATACTTTTCTCCTGCTTCTTCCTTCAAGTTTGTGGTTGGAGCAGATTGAACAGCAATGTGCAGGTCAAGGCAGCCAGCCTTTGCCTTGGCTCCTGTCATGTGGCTGCTTCACTGCAGGGGGGAGGTGGGCTGAGCATCTTTCAAGCCTTTGTGGACCCTGTGTGAGGACATCATGGCCCCCTGGGGGTCCATAGACCACAGGTTAAAAATCACTGTTCCAAAATAAAGGTTTCAGTTACTACCAAGAAACATCCATGTCTACTGATACTCCAGATGTTCTTGGACTGCACCAGCTTTATACCTCATCCTTCCTAAAATCTCGTGATAGGATTTCCAACAATATGTTGAGATCAACCAATTGCCCACCTTTTTTGCAGGAGATGTATAAGATCTACCCACTCCTACTGTCTGAAGACCACCTGCACACAAACTGTATAAATAACTGCAGATGAAGAAAGCAGCAAGGTCCCCAAAAGCATATACAGAACCCAAAGCACGTCTGGGATAAGAGCCTTCTGGAGCCAGAAATGCACTGGGATTGGGGTTTCCTGGTCTCACGACCTGAATATCCTGGGGGGGTTTCACCTCCAAGTGGGAGACAAGGGTACAATTCTGTTTTGTCGGGCTCGGTTCCAGGCACGAAGAAAGAACTGCGTGCAAATCTCCAGCTCATATAGTAGACCAGCACCTTGCTACAACTTGTAGGGCTTGATTGATTGGTTGCAATTTGCAAAGACTTTCCACAGGGTTTCTGTATTTCCTTGGTTAATTTCTTTCTTCCCTCTCAGTCCTTTTGGCACCAGGACTCACCCACACCTCTACTCTGCGTCCACCTTCTGGGTAGAAACAAGTAGGTTAAGTTAAAGGTTCCTTATCCTGTCTCCCAAAGTGAGAAGGAATAATCTTTACATTTCAACTTGACCTAGGAATAATAACTTGAGCTATCTCTCTTAATTACCAAAAAGGAAAATATGTTGTGTCTTTGGATGAAAAGCAGTGATTAACTGCAGCTGGTACTTAATGCATAACGCTTAATGACATCACCAAGGTCTCAGGTTCTGACGCAGAAACCTCAGGGCCTGGGATAGTCCTGGACTGGCAATCCTGTAGTATGTGGGGAAATAATCATTGTAATGTAAAAGCAATCTTGTGTACCTCATGCACATCCTTAGATAAGTCTAGGGTTTTTCCCTGCATGCTTTTGTTCTCCCAAGTTCCCTTTCTCTTATTTCACTGGGCACTTCCAGCCAACTGGAGTGCTGGGTCATTCAACACATGACCTCATTTAAATTTTATTGCTCTGTGTAAGTTCTCTTTTAAGTTTGAGTCTCCATGAGGCTGTAGCAATTTCTTTCTCCATCTTAAGCCATCTTAAGCTATACCATCTTTCCTGCAATCATGCCATGATGTTTACCATGCAGCCTGTAGGCTGGGTGAGTTTTCCTACCCTAAATACCCTTAGTCAGTTAGGAACCTTTTTTAAAGTTTGTTTTAGTATGTAGATTGAGATTGATATACCTTCAGTAAACTTTTGATTTGCATTTTAAACTGACTCCTTTGTTTTGTAATGAGTCTAATTTAACTGAGTGATCTCAGACCTCTGAATACACTTTTTAAGTGTTAATTGAGCTTTATCAGTCTTAGCATTCTTAAGTGCACTCTGCATGAAGTTAAAAGTAAATGAATGATTTTTAACTCTCCTTTTTAAAGGAGATAATTCTTGTTGCTTTTTAAAAGGACTAGATCCTGGAATTTTTAATACAATTTTATTTTTTAGACTCATTACTCCTACAAACCCTAATCAGGATACTGAAGAGCTTTGTGACTTCTTCAAATAACTGTGTGTGTCAGTGACTTCAAGTGGCCTATCACCTTATGGCAACCCCACGAATTTTATAGGGTTTTCTTAGGCAAGGAATACTCAGAGGTGGTTTAGCAAGGTCCTTCCTCTGAAATAGAGCCTATAGCACCTGGTATTCATTGGTATTCATTGGCAGTCTCACATCCAAGTACTAAACAGAGATGATCTTGCTTCACTTCCAAGATCTACATATCTTTTTAAAAAATTGAATGCCCCTTCTCCAGCAGCCAGTCAACTTTAGATATTACAAACCACAATACCTGAAAATTTCATGGAATTTTTCATTACCATCCCGCAAAAAAGCAGCCAGAATCACATCTCCCACCGTGTGTGTGTCGGGGGGGGCATATAAGGAGGTGGAATTTCGGCATAGCTTGAGCTATGGTGATTGTAAAAACCCAGATGGAGCTTGATACTGCATTTCCGCCACTCTTGTGTATGTTTGCTGTGTGCACATTTAGCACATGAACAGTGCCATTATCAATTCATAAGAATAAGAACTGTACAGTTGTCCCTTGACATTCGCGGGGGTTACGTTCCACGGACCCCCGCGAATGTAAAAAAACCGCGAATATGGATTGCCCTCCCCGGGGCCTTCACGGAGCCTTCGAAGGCTCCGTGAAGGCCTCCGCGGCCTCCCCCCACCCTCCCCAGGCCTTCACGGAGCCTTGGAAGGCTCCGTGAAGGCCTCCCCCCACCCTCCACCCTCCCTCCCCGGGGCCTTCACGGAGCCTTTCAAGGCTCCGTGAAGGCCTCCGCGGCCTCCCCCCACCCTCCCCAGCCCTTCACGGAGCCTTGGAAGGCTCCGTGAAGGCCTCCCCCCACCCTCCCCCCTCCCTCCCCGGGGCCTTCACAGAGCCTTTCAAGGCTCCGTGAAGGCCTCCGCGGCCTCCCCCCACCCTCCCCAGCCCTTCACGGAGCCTTGGAAGGCTCCGTGAAGGCCTCCCCCCACCCTCCACCCTCCCTCCCCGGGGCCTCCCCCCACCCTCCCCAGCCCTTCACGGAGCCTTGGAAGGCTCCGTGAAGGCCTCCCCCCACCCTCCCCCTCCCTCCCCGGGGCCTTCACGGAGTCTTTCAAGGCTCCGTGAAGGCCTCCGCGGCCTCCCCCCACCCTCCCCAGCCCTTCACGGAGCCTTGGAAGGCTCCGTGAAGGCCTCCCCCCACCCTCCCCCTCCCTCCCCGGGGCCTTCACGGAGTCTTTCAAGGCTCCGTGAAGGCCTCCGCGGCCTCCCCCCACCCTCCCCAGCCCTTCACGGAGCCTTCCAAGGCTCCGTGAAGGCCTCCCCCCACCCTCCCCCCACCCTCCCCAGGCCTTCACGGGGCTTCTGGGGGGTCTCCAAAAGCCCCGTGAACGCCTAGCCGGCCCTCCCGGCTCCTTCCCACAGCTTTCAAGGGGCCTCCGGAGGCCCCTTTTCGCGGTTTTGGGGGGGCCCGGGGGGGCCCTCCCAAAACCGCGAATAATTAAAACCGCGAATGCTGAGTTCGCGAATGTGGAGGGGCAACTGTACTGAGTATTGGAACCAGATGGTTAAAGTGCTGCTTTCCAGTCACATGTCAGGTTACAGGGGACCTGCAGAACACTTGGAGATTTAGGTAATACTTACTGCCAACTGGCCAGACAAATCCAATAGGAGGAAAAACTTTTCCCAAGATGCAGAAAAGCACAATCACCTACTAATGTTTAAACTGCTGATAAAGGGGTCTGATTGTTTTGAAGTCTCCCCCTATTAATAAATGAAAGGAGTTCTCTATCTGTAGCTTCACTTTTTAATTCTGTTCTGCATACCATCCAACACATGAAAAGTGGGACAAATGTGACTAAAAACAACATTAGAGTATGGCCAAAATGGCAAAAGTTATGAATGAGAAAGAACAAAGAAGCTAAGGAGAGGCTGCAACAGTTTGCTTTTGCTTGAACATACTGCAAAGTGCAAGATTTTGCCTCTTCCTCGCCTCTCCCCTGCTGCGTTAACCAGGAGCAAACTACTATATCACTTTATTTATTTACTTATTTATTTATTGGATTTATAGCTCAGCTTTCTCCCAATATTGGATTATTCTCGTCTCTTCTGCCAGTTGAAGGGCATGGTCCAAGAAGGGAGAGGAAAATAACTGACGTAAACAACTGGCTCCGTAGATGGTGTCGCCAAGAACAAATTGGATTCTTGGATCATGGACTGCGCTTCCATGCAGGGGGACTTCTGGCAAGAGATGGGGTACATCTTACAAAAGTTGGAAGAAACATTTTTGCCAACAGTCTCAAGAATTTGATCAGGAGGGCTTTAAACTGAGTCAAATGGGGGAGGGAGACAGTATTCTGGAAGGCAAAAGGGCTGGAGAAAATAGTCAAACTGTCATAGAGGGAACAAGGCAAACAGCGCAAGGACCCAACAGTGGGAGGCAAAAAAACTTGCACAGGAAGCAAGTAAAGGGAACACATGGTCTCAGATGTCTCTACACTAATGCACAGAGCATGGGAAATAAGCAAGATGAACTTGAACTCCTCGCACTACAAAACAAATATGATATAATAGGCATTACTGAAACCTGGTGGGACGAGTCTCATGATTGGAATGTAGGAATAGATGGGTATAACCTTTATAGGAGAAACAGGTCAAACAGGAAAGGAGGAGGAATAGCATTATATGTCAGGGATATTTACACCAGTGAAGTGATCCACGACATCAATACTGGAAGCCAGGTGGAGAGCGTCTGGATAAAAATTAAAGGGGAGGGAAACAACAGGGATGTTATTGTGGGACTCTACTACAGACCCCCAAATCAGACGGAGGAATTGGATGTTGCCTTTCTAGAACAGATGAACACACATGCAGAAAGGAGAGATGTAGTAGTGATGGGGGACTTCAACTATCCTGATATTTGCTGGCAATCTAACTCAGCCAAAACTACAAGGTCTAGCAAATTCCTTACATGCCTGGAAGACAATTTCATGGTCCAAAAGGTGGAAGAGGCAACAAGGGGGTCAGCTATTTTAGATCTGATCCTAACCAACAGAGATGACCTGGTTAATGGGGTGCAAGTGGTGGGATCCTTAGGTGAGAGTGATCATGTTCTCCTGGAGTTTGTTATACAATGGAAAGGAGAAGCCAGGCATAGTCAGACACGCATTCTTGACTTTAGGAGAGCTGATTTCAATAAACTCAGGGAAATACTGGGGGTGATCCCATGGTCAGGAATACTAAAAGAGAAGAGACCTCAAGACGGATGGGACTTTCTCAAAAAGGAGATACTGAAGGCACAATTTCAAACAGTACCATTGAGGAAGAAAAATGGGAGGTGTCTCAAGAAACCAGGATGGATGACAAAAGAACTTTCAATGGAGCTAAGTTTTAAACGGAACATGTATAGGAAATGGAAAGGGGGGGAAATCACCAAAGAAGAATTCAAACAGATAGTGAACACGTGTAGGAGTAAAGTCAGAAAAGCTAAAGCGCAGAATGAGCTCAGGCTTGCTAGGGAGGTTAAGAACAATAAAAAGGGTTTTTTTGGGTATGTCCGCAGCAAAAGGAGGAAGAAGGAAATGATAGGGCCGCTATGTGGAGAAGATGGCAAAATGCTAACAGGGGACAGAGAAAAGGCAGAATTACTCAACACCTTCTTTGCCTCAGTGTTTTCAGAAAAGGAAAAGGGGGACCAACCTGAGGAGAATGGAACAGAGGACACAATAGGGGAAATCCAGCTCAAAATAAGTAAAGAGGTAGTACAGGAATACCTTCTTAATCTAAATGAATTTAAATCTCCAGGACCAGATGAACTACATCCAAGAGTATTAAAAGAGCTGGCAAATATAATCTCAGAGCCATTGGCAATAATATCTGAGAACTCTTGGAGAACAGGAGAAGTCCCAGCAGACTGGAGGAGGGCAAATGTTGTTCCCATCTTCAAAAAGGGGAAAAAAGAGGATCCCAACAATTATCGTCCAGTTAGTCTGACATCAATACCAGGGAAGATTCTAGAGCAGATCATTAAACAGAGAGTCTGTGAACATTTAGAAGGCAATGCCATAATCACAAAAAGTCAACATGGGTTTCAGAGAAACAAGTCATGCCAGACTAATCTGATCTCTTTTTTTGATAAAGTTACCAGCTTGGTAGATGAAGGGAATGCTGTGGACATTGCATACCTTGATTTCAGTAAGGCCTTTGACAAGGTTCCCCATGACATTCTTGCAAACAAGCTTGTAAAATGTGGGCTAGACAAGTTAACTGTTCAATGGATTTGTAATTGGTTGACCGGCCGAACCCAAAGGGTGCTCAGCAGTGGCTCCTTTTCGTCTTGGAAAGATGTGACCAGTGGGGTGCCACAAGGTTCGGTCCTGGGCCCAGTGCTATTCAACATCTTTATCAATGACTTGGATGAGGGAATTAGGGGCATACTTATTAAATTTGCAGATGACACCAAATTGGGAGGAGTAGCTAATACCCTAGAGGACAGGATCAAAATTCAGAATGACCTGGATAGACTGGAAAGCTGGGCCAAAACTAACAAAATGAAATTCAATACGGAGAAATGTAAAGTACTGCATTTAGGGCGGAAAAATGAAATGCATAAATATAGGATGGGAGAGACCTGGCTGAATGAGACTACGTGCGAAAGGGATCTAGGAGTCCTAGTAGACCACAAGTTGAACATGAGCCAACAGTGTGATGCGGCAGCTAAAAAGGCCAATGCGATTTTGGGCTGTATCAATAGAAGTATAGTGTCTAGATCAAGGGAAGTAATAGTGCCGCTCTATTCTGCCTTGGTCAGACCTCACTTAGAATACTGTGTCCAGTTCTGGGCACCACAATTCAGAAAGGATATTGACAAATTGGAGCGTGTCCAGAGAAGGGCAACTAAAATGGTGAAAGGTCTGGAAACGATGCCTTATGAGGAGAGACTTAGGGAGCTGGGTATGTTTAGCCTGGAAAAAAGACGGTTAAGAGGCGATATGATAGCCCTGTTTAAGTATTTGAAGGGATGTCACGCTGAGGATGGAGCAAGCTTGTTTTCTGCTGCTCCAGAGACTGGAACACGGAGCAATGGGTTCAAGCTCCAGGAACAGAGATTCCACCTCAACATGAGGAGGAACTTTTTGACAGTAAGAGCTGTTCGGCAGTGGAACACACTCCCTCGGAGCATGGTGGGGTCTCCTTCCTTGGAGGTCTTTAAACAGAGGCTGGATGGCCATCTGTCAGGGATGCTTTGATCAGGATTTCCTGCGTGGCAGGGGGGTTGGACTGGATGGCCCTCGTGGTCTCTTCCAACTCTGCAATTCTATGATTCTATGATTCATGTACTTAGGATGCAGCAAATAAAGTAAACTAAGGATAAAGAGAGACAGTGGGAAGAGCAGAGAGAAACTGGAACATATTACAAGGAGCTGGAAAAAGTGGGACAAAAGATGATTAATTGGGACTGTCCTTGCCAAATTAGCAGGTATGATTCTGTTTGCATCCCAGTGCCTCCCACATTATGAAGTTTAGTCCACAGTGGCTGGTTTAATTGAGTATACCAGCTGGATGGCTTGGGACTGTAACTTACATTTCTTGTGAGTGTATACTTTTTTGGTCTCTTGCTCTCTCTCTTTCACTATGTCTTATATCTTTAAAGATATTTTGATTAGAGGTTAGGGACTGGTTTGGGTAAATATTATTTCTTACTCTAAATCTGTACTCTCAAGTTTTCTTCTTTCCTTCTCCTCTCCATCTCAGGCTGGGCTGTAGGCTCCAACATATTTTACAGGAACAAACTAATATAAACACTTCCAGCAAATGTTCCTCATACAAGGCTCCTCTGCCAAGAGTCACTTATCCTTCCTTGGTCATAGTTTAGAAAAATATCCATGTTTAGATAAGGCTGTATTCCTTTACATCAGGACCACACATCTTGACACCTACAAAGGCAAACAAATCTTCCACCATATACTGTGTTCCTTAAAGCAGGTGTTCCTTGTCACACAAGGGCTGAGAAAACTGCATCTGAAAACTATTACAGGTATGGAAGTCCTCTCCTCTTCTGTATCTACTCAATCTAAATCCTATTCATACCTACCTGAAAATAAACCCCATTAATTTATTTGAGATTTATTCCAAGGGATGTCAACACCCACCTTCAGTAGATGCCAGTTTCCTTGCTCCCTCTGTTTTTCAAAAAGGTTTTAAAGGATTTTTTTTTAAATTATGGGAGGGCATGGGTCTTGCAAAATCAAACACCAGCCTCTAGTAAGATCTCTGTTTCCAAGATTGCCTCTAGGTCCCATATTGGCTCCTGAGGTATTCTTAGCAAATGTAAA
This sequence comes from Gambelia wislizenii, assembly GCA_030847615.1. Taxonomy (NCBI): domain Eukaryota; kingdom Metazoa; phylum Chordata; class Lepidosauria; order Squamata; family Crotaphytidae; genus Gambelia; species Gambelia wislizenii. Next base: position 199,981,869 of record JAUMIR010000003.1, on the reverse strand, counting down.
CAAAAATGGTAGGTGGCTGCAAATAAGCCGTGTCTGGAGTGGAAAGGAAGAGAGAAAATCTGCTTTGATGTTATGTGTGTGTTTTGCCTATGAAGTGTGAATGTTTTGCCCCTCTGAGTGTCTATTTTTGTTTTCCTATGGGCATCTGCGAAATAGCTACTGGAACAAAATAGTGGTTTTAAAACCATGGTTTTGTCTTCTTTGTTTTGTACTTAAGTAAGTAACTATTCTTCTAGCCTCACCAATTTGTCCACAGTGGGAAATTTTGTAGCTGGCCACACCTTCCACGACAGCCATTTTGTGAATGACCAGGGCCTCTCCTCCACCTTTGCCTGTGACAGCTGTTTTGTGAGAGTAGTCATGATACTTTCTTGCAGTTCCAGATGTTTCCACTGGCTCAGGAAGTCTGCAGAGTCTTGGTGCACAGAATTAAATCCTACTGCATCGAATTACAGTGTTGTTAATGTGATAAAATGAAACTACAGGTTGCCCCCTCCATCACGTATGCATGATGGGTATGTTTCTGGACTTACCGTTTATAAGTTAAACCATGGATAATAGCAAACCCTATTAAAATAAGTAACTTCTTGTGCAAGCATGCCATAGAGTTGCATTGGAGGACCTAGCCATTCCTAGAACGGATGCCTCTCTAGGCATTTTCCAGCATGATTCTGTGGTATGTGTCCCTGTTTTTTCAGCTGTGATAACTGAAACCATAGATATTGGTTCCACAGATACAGGGGGTAGCCTGTACACTGTTACCTGGCAAGGACAGGGAGACATACCTAAATCTAAGCCTCAACATTTTTGCCAAGATACCTATGTTTAGCTTGAGGCCTTCCTGAAATGAAAATGATAGCATACGAACAGACTCTTAGCTGGATCATGACTATATCACTGTAGTCATTTTAACAAGCCTTTGTTGATAGATCTGACAAGCTTTTGTTGATCTATTTCCCAAATATTTCAAGAGGCCCCTCTTAAGCAAAACTTGGAAATAATTCGTTCAAAGTAACAATGCTACTTTTGAGGGTAAAAAGGGAGTAAAGACAGCCTTTATGCACTGCAGTTTGACTAATACTATGGGAGATTACAAGTAATGTTTACTAGTTACTTCCCAGCTGTTTTTAAGGGTGATGTGGCTACCTTGGTACCATATTTCTGTTTTTGATAATTTAAAATTAATAATTGGAAAATAATGTATTAACCTTCCCCTACCCACTCCTCAAAAAGACTGTAGTAGTATTAACATTAAAACCTTGTTAAAAAATGGTAAATTAGCAACTGATGCTTCTATGTACCGGTAAGCCATTTTAAGTAACAGTTTCAATAGCAGCAGTGGATAGATACCTCCCACATCAGCATCATCACCTTCAGAGGCTCTGAGAAAAGCAATGTTGGTACTTAACAAGAAGCTGCAATGTTAGTTGCATGACCCATGTAATAGTTTTCCTACAGAGATTACTGGAGTGATGTGGGATCCAGCCAAGGAGAGTGGCAACTTCAGTACTGCTGTCAAGAAAGGACTTAGAGGGCAGATGTCTAGGGCCAACATTATCAGTATGAAACAAACAAGGTTAGGTAGCTAGTAATTGTCTGTTGATGTGTCCTTTTGTCCTAACAGAAAAACTGCATTTTATATTAAACATGTTTTTATTTTAAGACTCTGCTTAAGCAGAGTACTCTTCTTTGGAAAGGAAAAAAATAGCTGTGCGGGGCCCTGATCCTGGTTACTTATTTATTTACTTGTTTTTTAAAATTGTATTCTATCTTCCATTCTGGGGTCGGCATATATTTATACTACCAAAATAGCCCTTGTCTTCTGTGTGCCCTAGCAGGTAGGAGCAATTTTTGGCAGATCTCCAATCTAGATCTTGCACCCAAGTAACACCGTTTCCTTCAAAATAAAAACAGGCAGCTTAAAACATATGTCTGACTATAATATGTAGCTGGACCCTGTGTCTGAAAGATGGGGGGGGGGTAGTTTTTTATTTATTTATTTATTTACATACTTACTTATTTTGTTTTATTTTAAACATATGCATGATGACTTTAATCCAACAGATTCCAAGGCCAGTGAACAACAGATATAAATAAGAAAAAACCTATCTGCTATAAAATGGTAAACTATACAATAAAACCATAAAATGGAGAATAAAACAAGGGAGCAATTAAAAACATACAGCAGTCTAAGGTGTTTCTCAAACTGGGCATCTGGGAAAGTAAAAATCTCTTAATGTGGTGCCCATATATTACAACATACCTGCCAGGTGTGTTTCTTTAGAGAGGGCAATCTACAACTGGGCACCATTATCAAAAGCGCCTTGTATTTTATTGTCTCACTTTGGATAAAGACAAGAAGTGAGAGAAGAGATTCAGCAGAAGATTTCCAGACAAATGCACATATCTTCCAACTGTCCTAATTTGGCAGAGATAGTCCCAATTTATCATCGATCATCCCACTTTTCCAGTTGCTCTTAAAATGTCCTGCTTCCTCTCCTTTCCCTCTTTGTCCTCAGCTTATTTCAATTGCTGCAAACTGCGTTCAGCATACAAATATTGTTTGCACTCCATTAACTCAGTGGGGGGAGAAGAGAGGAGGGGCAGAATTTTGCCCTTCCCAGTAAGCTCTGGCAAAAGCAAATTGCTGCAGCCTCTCCTAGCATGTGTGTTCTTCCTCATTAATAACTTTGCCATCTTGACAAAACTCTGATGTTGTTTGGCCACATATGTCCCAGTTTTCATCTATGAAAGGTTGGCAGGTATAAACACAAGCTGCTACAGCAAGAAGGGGACCTTCAGTCAGTCCATCCATACTATTTAGGGCTTTAACAATAAGTATCAGCACTTTAATTGGACCCAGAAACAAGTAAGGATCCAGGGCAGCATGAGAGGTATATGAGAAATGTGATGTTACTCCTTTAAAAACACTATGCAAATAAGCCCAGAAAGCTATCAAGCAAGGAGAAACTATTTAAGAGCACTAATTTCAACCACTGAGTCACTTCCTGTAACAGACTACTGGGAGACTTTTTTTCTTTGCAGTTAAAAGGAAACAGAAAAACATTTACCAAAAGGAAACAAATTTGTGTCTTGGCTCCAGCTCTCTTGTCCTTTTGTTTTTCTGTAAGTAATTAAACTACATATCTCTGCAGTCCTTATTTCAGCATTGGCTCCCATTCAAAACATTTTGATCATCAATTGCTATGGGTAAGTCCTGAGTTTGGAAATGTTATTTTTAGATTAAATCTCCCAGAATCTCACAGGTAGCATGGAAGATTCTGAAAGGTGGAGTCCAAGAAACGAACTTTTCTGAGCTCTGTATAAATTCCAGGATTTCTGTACTAGAATTGGGAAACTCTAAAATAAGATAACTGCAAAGGAAAAACAAAGGATTTTTGAATGAGGAACAAAAGAGTGGAGAAATAATGGTATTTTCTAGATATGTGCAGTCTTACTTGCCAGTGCTGTGTACACTCGGGGCCAGCACAGTCAATAAGCAAAGGAGTCATCAGTCCACCTAACTGAGCACTACAATATGCTTTGACTTCTCTAATTGCTAGACAGACTAAGCTGGATAGTGTCTGAGAAGACTGGAGAATTAAAAACCCTTCCATGCAGTCACCCATCTTGGTCAAATCCCCAAGTCAAATTGCCAAAAATCTTGATCAAGAGACAAAGCTTATTGCACGAAGGGTAGCGGAAGTACATCTGGATAATAGCACCTCCTGTTTTGCCTTGTGGAACATCACATTTCTTCAGTAGTTCTTCAGTCCCAGTCTCATGGGGGATGGATATAAAAGCGAGTCTTTTTTCTAATGGATTTTTTCTCTCCCCGCCCTTCTTCATTATGTTTATTATATATAACTTATAAAGTGAAAAACCAACAAACTAATGGATTTTTTCAATTAGAAAAAAGACTCATTTTTACAACCGTCTCCTATGGGACCAGAACTGAAGAACTAGTAAAGAAATACAACAACCTGTGGTAAGGCAGAATGGAAGTCACTATTATCTGTCTTCACTTTTAGTTCCCTTCCTTCATGTGATAAGCCTCAACAAGGCATATTTCAAGACCACTTGACTGTTTCGGATGGAAATAACTGAACTGGACATGTACTAGCCCTTTATAATGTCTTTTGTGTAATAACCACATCTCCACATAGTGGATGATGTGAAAAGTCTTACTAGTGTGGAGGATACTGGAATGTCACCTTTTCCACCTGCACTTGGATAATCAGAGACAGAATATCTCTAACACACATATATGTGCACACACAAAGCAAATACCTTTTATTTTTCAGTTTCACTTATGACAAAACCAGGTATGACATGAGCTATACCACATATAATATGAACTGTAATGGGAATCCTTTTTCCCCCCTTCAAATACATTTGCAGGGTTTCCCATTTATTTGGTCAGTAGCAGAGTGGGGGGGGCATGGAATCCTTCTACCTTCCCATTTTTCTTACCTTAGGGCTTATCTGCACTGGCTGCTTAATTTGGGGGCAATGCTCCAGACTGGCTCAGGATCAACTATGATGGCGGCCACACACACAGGGCTCAGTCTGATGTGATGGCATGTTGTTGTTCACACAGGTTAGCCAGGCTGACACCACATTGGTCCCACTGACCTATCCCCTTGTCCCCGGTGCTACCATTGCCTTGCCAGACAAGTATCTCCCTGTAAGAGCCTGGCTGGCAGAGTTGCTTTTGCTGAAGTCAGAATGGGGCACCCAGACTTTTGATCAACAAGGAGGAAGTTACTCTACCCTCTCTTCATTGACTGCATTAGCATCCCATTTCTATCCTCAACAGAAGTGACCACAATGGGCAGGCTTCCCACTGCTGCTTGGCTGGTGAGGCAGCAGCCGTGGAACACAGGGAATTGGATGGATCTCATCGAAGCCTCCACCTAGAATTGTAGAGTTGGAAGAGACCACAAAGGCCATCCAGTCCAACTTCCTGCCATGCAGGAATCGCGATCAAAGCATCCCTGACAGATGGCCATCCAGCCTCTGTTTAAAGACCTCCAAGGAAGGAGACCCCACCACGCTCCGAGGGAGTGTGTTCCACTGCCAAACAGCTCTTACTGTCAAAAAGTTCCTCCTAATGTTGAAGTGGAATCTCTGTTCCTGGAGCTTGCATCCATTGTTCTGTGTTCTAGTCTCTGGAGCAGCAGAAAACAAGCTTGCTCCATCCTCAATGAGACACCCCTTCAAATACAGTTGTCCCTTCACATTCGCTGGGGTTTGGTTCCAGGACCCCCCGTGAATACCCAAATCCGTGAATACTCAAGTCCCATTATATGCAGTGGCATAGCAAAATGGTGTCCCTTATATAAGATGGCAAAATCAAGGTTTGCTTTTTGGATTATTATTTTTTAAAGAATATTTTCAAGCCATGAATATTTAATCCATTAAAGCCAAATACATGAATATGGAGGGACAACTGTACTTAAACAGGGCTTTCATATCCCCCTTAACCTCCTCAGGAGCAGGAGTTCAGTGGAAACCCTGCCCAGTACAACCCCCTCCTTGTTGATCACATGTCTAGGCACCTGTTTCTGGCCTCAGCAGAGGTGGCAGCAGGCTGGGCAGGTTTTCCATGGAGCTCCTGCTTGTGAGGAGAAGACAGTAGCTTTGAAGGCAGGCCATCCCCTTCCACTGTGCTGCTCAGTGCAGGGAAGCAAGATGACATGGCTTTTGACATGTGGAAAACTGGATCTGCCAAATGGGACCCAATCCAGCTGTCCAGATACCAACAGAACCCAGAGCTACTCCGGGGTTTCTGGAAAACATTGAACTTTTCTCTGACTTTGCTCAGTGTGGGGCAATGTTAGGCTAAGGGCTAAAAACCACATTAACTCCCGGGAAGTATCCCAACATTGAGGACTGCCAGCACTGGATTCAGGGTCAGTACAGTGTTTTTGGCCTGTGTGGACACAGCCTTAGTCTCTCACAGCCCACCCTGAATGGCTGTTAACTTTATACAGTACAACTGCCATATCCATGGGACCTATATCTGCAGATACATTTCCCTATGTCAAAAAAAAAGGTCTCTTCTGCTGGAAGCTGACCATAGAGTCATGCTGGAGGACCTAAGAGATGCCTAGAGAGGTGTTTCCTCTAAGCATCTTCTACGTCCTCCAGCACGAGTCTTTGGTATGCTTGGGCCAGAAATCATTCATTTTAATAGGGCTCACTATTATCAGCAGTTTCCTGTATCTACAGTAAGTCTGGGAATATATTCCCTGCAGATACAAGGATTGTACTGCAAGGGAAAATTCTAAAATTGTATTCTTGCATTTTAAAATGACAAGAACAAGTGTGTGTGTGTTAAAAAGTCAGCATAAAAAAATTATAATATAAAACTACAATTGCAATTCCAAGTAACATGTTGACACATTTCGTTTTACAGTATTGATTATTTCTAACAATTCCAGTAGGATTATTAGGCAACAAGGCAGATTTTAGGCATCATTAACACTGTTGAGGCAGCATTAATGCTGACCGATGCATAAAAGCTCAGCAGAGTGGGTTGTGCCCCATATTATTTTATGATTTTAAATTGTATTTAATTTGCATTAATTTAATAATGTTTTAAGGGGGGGAAGGGATTTTGAGTTGTTTTATACTGTGTACTATTTTATCGTTGTAAGCCGCCCCAATTGCTCGCAGAGGGGTGGGATATAAATAATAATAATAATAATAATAATAATGATGGGCAACAGAGGGGACTCTGAAGTTTCTGCTTTAGACACCAAAACATATTTGGCTGTAGATTTTCCTTGGGTTTTTTTTAGGCTGTCAGGGGTTCACAGAATATAAACCCCACACACACTCCTACCCAACCATTCTCTGAAGATGCCAGCCACAGATGCAGGCGAAACGTCAGGAATAAACTCTTCCGGAACACGGCCTCACCGCCCGGGGAAAAAACCCAAGTAAAATCTATGGATGTTGGCCATGAAAGCCTTTGACTTCACATCTTTGGCTGGCCCTCTTGATATTTGGTTACACTCACCTGTGATGTGCCGTTTCCATGTTATGGGTGAAAAGACTAACAAATTTGATAGTCCTGTTTTGACTAAATCAATGGATCATACCTTACCTGCTAAGTCAATATCATCTGTCAGTTTATTTTATTTAACTTTTTGTTTAACTTTATTTCACTTTTTAAGGCTATTTGTCCTTTTGGTTTTTTCCAAGATGATTTTTGCATAATGAATTATATTTTTTTTAAAAAAAATGAGTACAGATAATAGATTCTTTCACTTGAAGAGTTTTGCCGCTATATAACCATGAGAAATATCCTACCTGTGAAAAGAGTCAATCACCGGAAAAGCTCATCTTTTTGGCTTACAGAGAGAGGGAGAGAAATCTTTAGATTTTCCTTGGTTTTTTTCCGGGCTGTGTTCTGGAATATTTTCCAGGCCGTGTTCTGGAATATTTTCTTTCTGACGTTTCACCTGCATCTGTGAGGATTTCTCTGAGGATGCCAGCCACAGATGCAGGCAAAACGTCAAAAAGAAACTATTCCAGAACACAGCCTCATAGCCAGGGGAAAAAAAAACAAGGAAAATCTATGAATGCCAGCTGTGAAAGCCTTTGACTTCACAGAGAGAAATCTTCTTTGGATTTGCTGCCCTCTAATGGTTATGCAAAAACTTTACCCCCATATATATTACAAATTACAAATTACAAATTGTACAAAGAAAATCAAAGAACACTTCGTGCAAGAAATGTCAGTTGAAAACAGAAGCACAAAGTAAGAAAATGCAGGGGTATAGGGAATATAGAACAACCAAAAGGTTTGTCTGTATTATATCTGTCATTATTTTCCAGGGTCAACATGTGCCCTACATCTTAGGGAATAACCCTTTATGCCAAGTGCTGTCAGAAATATTCAACTTGCATTTCTACTTACATTTTAGTAATTATTTCTGGATTTGTTTATTTATTGTTTAAAATATTTTTTAAAATTAAAAAAATTACCTGTTGTGAATGAATTATACCGTTTGATTCTGGATTATTTAGGATGCTATCCTTCCTTTAAAAATACTTTTATTAAAATCTAAGATGCAGCTACTTCTGTATCCTTCATTTTCTTACTTTATTTGGCCTAATTGGATTGCAGAACCATCAAGGCAGCTAGTCTTTTAAAGCTTCCATTGCAGTGGAATTTAACAGAAGGCAGGGACAGGGAGGAAAGGTGCCTGGTGTATCTTTCTGAGCAAGACCATAGTGTTGAGTATTCTGGTTTAGGCCAACCCCTTAGGAGTTTACTAGCTATATATGCACATAAAAATGAATTTACATCACAAATTATTAACAGAAAAAGAGGTAGTGATCAAACCATACAGATTATAAGTGCAGATTTTGCCCAAATAGCTACAGCTGGATCCAGCCTGGATCATATTTAGAGCAGAACTATTAAAATCAATGGACTTTAGTCATGGCTCATATCACTGATTGCCCTGAACCCAGATTGAAATAGATCAAAATAATTTACATTTATATATACAAATTAGCATGAACAAACTTAATGCAAATCTTTGCCTCCCCATTGCCCTTTTGTAATGGGGTTCCTGGGTTTTGGGACAATGCATGCATGGCCACTCCACTACCCACAAAGAGAGAAATGTGGAAAATTCTCACCACGTGTGTTTACTATTAGTGGGAGAGATTTGCAGGTTCAAAGCTTTTTCCAACATGGAGATACAACATTGTGAAAAGCACAAAAGCACCAGCAGCAAAATTCCTCCCAGTAATTAGAGGCCCAAGAGGGGAAAGTCCACAGACTAACCTGGTAACAATAGCCAAGTTGCTTGTCCTTGCTCTATATTTATTCATATCTACAACCCTTTCATAATCTGTTTGTATGAAACCCTGGTGCTGCCTCCTCTTGATTCCTTATTGACCCCCTCCACCATATAATCCACTTAAACCTTCCCTCCAGTGCCTCCCATCCTGCATTCAACCACCACCATTTCTTTTGTTCCTGTCCTCCTTGACCTCTCTGCTTGCCTTGGTTATCACTGATCATCCTCTCCTCTGTGACACTTTCCACCCATTGGTAGCTCTTTCCTTAGCTGGTTTACCTCCTACATGTCAATTTCCTCATTCAGAATTTCCCCTGGTAGAACCTTGTCTGTTTCAATGGAGCTCCCTATTATTTTAATCTCGGCTCCATGACTGTCTTCATAAAGCACATACACACACCACCCATCTCAGCAGTCTTACAGAATCGCATGACTTGTCACTATGACATCCAACATCTACACCAGTCCACTTTCAAAATGCTTGAGGGGATGTAGATTTCATAAAAACACAATAAAACTGTAAAACCATTAAACCATAAAAATCAAAACACTATTTCAATAAAGCCAAGCATGATCACAGTCTAATACAATTTGCAAAGTTCAGTTTCTACGATAACCAATAAAACATTCCTTCAATCTCTACTCTGCACATATTTGCTCTCAGAAATAACAGGCCCTACAGACTGACGTTGAAAAGGCGTAGGGGCAATTTTATGTTTGCATTTCCTGGGAGCAATTATTTCACTATTTTTTACATGAATCCTTTCCATCATCACCAAGTCAGTCCCACCCTTCCAGCTGTCTGACATTTCTTCCTAAAACATACATGCAACGTTGGCAGGGTGGCCATTTCAAAAGCTGCTTTGGTTAGGGGGCCATTTAACCTCAGTCTGTTTCTAGTTAAGGCCCACTTCAACTGGGACCCAAGATAGTCCCCTGCTTCAGTTTTCTGAAGCTCCCTGTGTCTCCTGCAAAACATGCCAGCAATGTGAAGGGAACAAAATAAAAAATGGATGTTGGGTGCCCTGTTGCTTCTGGAGTCTTTGGAACTGGTGAATGCCTTCTCCCCTGATTTTCAGGGGTGCAGTCTATTTTCCTGCTACAGTATATATGTCAATAAAGACTGCATACAGGGGGAAGATAAAGTCTCTGCAGGCAGACATATCAGGGAAGCTATCCAATCCCCAGTGCCTACTTCCAGAGCAGCCACTTATACTTTGATGGCTCCCCTGATACCTTATGAGGAGCCAAAGCAGTCTGAAACTCTGGTACCAGCCCACTTCAGGGAAGACCCTCATGGGGGTCCAAATATTTCTGAAGTGACTGGTTTCCAGTTCAGCTTTCAGGTTTTGTCCAAAGCAGAAGTACACACTTTTCTCTGGATGTCTTGTCATCAGCTAAAATTCAGTACTGTATATCTATCACTGAATTTCTCATATTTTTACAAACCTTTCTCTCCCAGGTCTATTTAATTATTCACTCTTCCTTTTCCCCTACCACATGTCACCCAGGCACCAATCCCTGGGTTTACTTTGACTTCTTGCCCTCCTTTGGCCCTTATATTACATTCATCCATTGCCAAGGCAAACACAATACTGCGGAAATATGCCCCATGTCTCAGTTCCTACAGCTAGATATGGGTCATAATCAGGTTTGGACATTTTTATTATTCCATCCTCTTCCCTTTGCCCTTGACACAGACATCCTATCTCTGTCCAGAACTCTGCCATAACTCAGACTATATAATGCTGTTCCTTAAATTCCTACTGTGATGATATTCCATTGAAGAAGAAGGCTTTAGAAGGTCATCTTAGGAGAGTGGAGCCAGGAGGTAGCAGATTGAACAGAAAGGAAGGAAATGCAGGCTATGTAAGGAAGCAAGGACAGGTGACCTCTAAGCCAAGAATCATTGAGGATTATTATTAATGGTAAATAATTTTATATGGCTGGGAAAAAACTAAATAGGTGAGAAGAGACTCTGGAATCTCACTGAGGACTTTATATCAGATGAGGCAAAAATCACATGATTACGATGTCATGGTAGCACGAACGAGTTCTCACTATTGCACGACACTGTAGTCTTCCCATGGTCACTGTGTGCTCCAGCTGCCAATAATGCATCCCTTATAATTGATGCAACAAGCCATCAATAGCTCTCAAAATGGCTTTTTTCAAGGTATTGAAGAGCGTGCAAAATCATGTCCTGCTGTAATCACAAGATTACAGTATGAATGGGCAGTCCTCTTCCCCACCTCCCCATTCCCAGAGAGGAAACCTGCAGGTGAGAATGTGGAAAAATGATCCACGGGATGCTTTTTTAATGAACTGTCCCATTCTGTTTGCACATTTTTAGGTTTTTTTAGTGTTTATGTGTTGATTTAGTTTGTAAATTAAGGGTTTTTTATAGAGCTTTTTAGTGCACTCGTGTCTTCTTACGAAAACCACCGAAATCTCACCCATGCTAAATCACAGAAGTAAAATCCCATTCTTAAAGTGCTAGTGGTGGTCATGCAATAATTCCATGGCAGTCATGTCATGCAATTACGGTGATAATAAGTGTAATAATGCCACTATGTTTCCACTTTCCTCAATAGTGGAATTATAGTGTTTTTAGACACTAGTCTGAGAAAGTCCTGAAACAGAACAAAACACCTATGATGGCCTTTCCAACAAACACTGCACAAGATCACAGCATTCCCAAAGAGGCTGTGGAAACCTTAGATCTTTGTCTTTCAACGTTGTGATGGGCTGAAAAGCTAAGACTTAAATTGATCTAGACAAGTCAGAGATTCTAATGGTCAGTAGCCAGATCATGTAATTTCTTGTTGTGTGCTTTCAAGTCCTTTTACGTTTTATGGTGCCCTTAAGGTGAAACTATGGGGGGGGGGGTTTTGGCAACATTTGTTCAGAGTGGATTTGCCTTCCTCTGAGGCTGAGAGAGTGTGACTTGCCCAAGGCCACCCAGTGGGTTTCCATGGCTGAGTGGGATTCAAGCCCTTGTCCCTGGAGCCATAGTACAGGGAGCCATAGTACACTGGTCCAAGGTACCCATCTGGGATTGGGAGTACAGCTTGTACTAAACTGGGGGTGCATTTCTTGTGAAAAATCAGCTTCACAGTTTAGTTTTAGCTTTTCAGCCCATCACAAGGTTGAGGATGCCATGGCAGCTGCTGTGTTCCAAATTGCTTCAACTATGCCATTTACACTCACTGGCCACAGTGAGCCACATCTTCATTACTGCAATGCACTCTACATGGTCTGTGGTTGAATAGATGTTATTCTAATTGGCTTTAATGTGTTTCCCCCCATAAATGGAGTTGATTCTGCTCTCTGAAGCTTAGCTGTTAATTTTGGTGATTGATTTTCAATTTGTTTTAACATACTTTTTCTCTTTCTTCCTTTTTTTTTTCCCCATAGTGGTGCCATTTGGGCCAAAAGGCAGGTTATTTGTGTTTGAATAAATTAATGCAATTTAAAAAAAAAACCTAAATTAATGGAAACTTTTTTTCTTTTCTTTTCTTTTTCTCCCCCCCCCCTTTTTTTTTTTTTTTTGGCAGAGGAATAATATTTGGGCCAAAAGGCAGGTTATTTGTGTTTGAATAAATAATGGAAACATTTTTTTTAAGTGTATTTAAGCCTGCCCATCTCTTGAACCAGGTCACTAGCATAGACAGATAAGGTACTGTCCGGTAGACAGAAAGATGAGGGTGTGGGGAAGGTAATTGACTGCATTTGGGAAACCAGTGACCATTTGCATGGGAGAAAGTCCATCCCTTAGAAAACAGCTCTCTCAGCAGAGAATTACTGGCCACTGTGACATCAGCAGCCAATAGACAAATTACTCTGTCATTTAAATCCATCTGAGATAGTTATCAGCACAAGGCCATTGCAGACTAGCAATATCAGAACAAAGGTGATCCTAAATAACTGGAGTTCTACAGTATATGACAAGCAGAAGTTACTACCATCTGGATATTAGTGGGATTTTATTTTACAGGAAACTTAGTTCTATGGACTGTAGTCGGACGAAACAAAAATAATCAAGGCATTTATGCCACCATATTATCTTATAATAAATCTACTCATCTTTAGTGTGCCATAAATCCCTTTAGGGTTTTAGCAGTGGTTAAGAATAATTGTCACTCCTCTTTGTTGGGATCAAGTGTACAGCCTTGATCCTATTTATGATCATGGTAAAGATCCCCTTTCATAGAATCATAGAATTGCAGAGTTGGAAGAGACCACGAGGGCCATCCAGTCCAACCCCCTATTTATGATCATGGTAAAGATCCCCTTTATTTCAGTGCTTCAGGACTGGTATCTATAGCTTAGTGGTCCTATACACACGTGAGGGTAAGGATATTTAATTCATCTCCACTTCCTGTAATAAAATCACAGCTTGGAAACATCACTTTTTGCAAATTCTGCTTGAAATCTCTGAACCAAACTAGGCACTAGGTTAATTATGTAAAAGCAGTTCATATATACATTTTTGGTTACATATAAAATAGCCTTGAAGCAACCTGAGAAGACTTAGGAACATGAAGGATGGGAAGGAGTTGTTCTTTACTTTTGCCTCTGTATGTCATGATCTGAACAAAATTTGTCTGTTTGGAACCTGTTTCTTCCATTTTACAAACAGCTCCCTTTCATGCCAAAAGAAGCTTCATTTGAAATGCAAACAGCAGCTCCCAGCAGATGATGGGAAGAGGGGGAAGAGTTCAGAAAACTGATCTTGGGGTCATTTGGAATTTCTGCAGTTGCTGTTTACATAAATGTGAAGGATAACTACAGTCAAGCAATTGACTTCACACATCTCGTTTGCTCTACATATTCTGGCTAGGTATATTGCATTGGATCAGGTGGTAAAATTCATTTAAAAAATAAGCATGCATGCAAAAGTTTGAAGAATTAGGGCCATAAGCAACTCTTCTACAGGGTATTTCTAGTTAGCATTGCCTGAAATAGCAATCTGAGTTCAGCATAAAGGAGAAAACTAGTGCCTGATAAAGCTTTGCCCTCTGAAGAACTGCCCTGTAGGAGTTTTGCTTATAGCACCAATTCTGCTAACATTTATATGCATTCTTAACCTGATTATGATGACGGGAGAAACCACATATGTCAGGTGTTTCCTTGGTCCAAGCTTCCTTTTGAGGTGTACACTTCACAACCTTAACTCCTCTCGCATCTGACTAAAGCCTGCAAGCAGGTGTCTATTTATAACCCACTGACGCATGGCTGGCATGTTGTTGTTGTTTTACTTGTTCTTGCGTCTCTCACACTATCTCAATCTGCAAACATTAGATGGTAAAAACATTGATCTTCATGATTCAGGTTCTCCCTTCTGCAGATCAAGGCTTCTATGAAAAGCAGAACACACCATTTTATCAAGCCTTTTGGCAGTCCTAAACTGATAAGTTATGACATCAGTCCCAGCCACTGGCATCCAAGTGTGTGGGCAGATGCACCTCACTGAGGTCAAATTGATAGCCTATAAAAATTCTAACAGTGGCTGGACTCCTGATGGCTAATGCCAACCAGAATCAGTTGTTATCAGAATATCTCAGCTGAAGTAGGGATTGTTACCAGAATATCTCAGCTGAAGTAGGGATTGTTACCAGAATATCTCAGCTGAAGTAGGGATAAGGCAGCCAGCCATGGCCCTTGCAAAATGCTACCTACCCTTCCCCTCTTTCCTGCCCTGGCCCTTCTCCTTGTCTGCTTTGCAGTTAGCTTGCCAGGGCAGGTGAGGGAGCAGGCAGAAAATAGGACCAGGCAGGGACAGGACAAGTGAAACCAAGGGTGGCCACAGGAGAAAAAAATAGGACAGTTCTAACAGTTCTGTAGAACAGGGCATTTTAGCAGGTAAAGTTGTCATGCCCAGCTACATGTGCTGAAATTCACATAGCAATTAAAGATGCAAGCATGCCAGCATGGTGCAGTGGTTTGAGTGTTGGACTAGGACACTGGGAGACCAAGGTCCAAATCCCTGGGTGACCTTGGGCAAATCACATACTTTTAGCCTCAGATGAAGGCACAGGCAAATCCTCTCTGAACAAATTCTGCCAAGTAAACTCCTTAGGGTTGCCATAAGTCAGAAATGACTTGAAGGCACAAAACAACAATTAAAAGCGCAGGATTCCTGTTCTCTTTTTTCAGATAGCCGCTATAGAAAACCCTGCTGTATTATGATTCCAGTGCATATGCATCTCCTCGTCAGCTACTTGACAAGCTTCTTTCTATTATTATGTTACTGCCCTAATTAGAACTTCCAAACATGGGCACAGTACTAATAACTAATTAATAAAGTGCAAGTATAAAGCCATGCTTAAATTCAACAAGCAATGTTAACAAAAGTGGGTGAGGGGAGAGAGAAATGGGGAGGAATTGTGAAACTCACCTATTTTTAAAAAAATATTTGTGTATGTCCTGTTCTTCATCTGGCATCCAGAAATTAAACTGATGTGAAGATTCTACCAACACTTCTCTCCATAGTGGGAAAACCTTCAGCTGTCTACTTTCTGTGTGCCAGGTGACGGTTAAAGGCAGAGGAGCAAAGACAGTTAAAACAACAGTGAGGCGGCAATCTTTTTTTAAGGTAAATGAAGTGGTGATTTGCTTTCTCATACCACTTGATCGGTTTGATTGATTTGGTATCTAATCTTTGTGGCAAAGGTGTATGAAATTAGCTTACACTACAACAAAGCATTGCTGAAAGTACTCAATTATACAAATGCCACATGAAAAGATAAAAAGATGAGCTCTTGGAATTTGATATGAATCATCATCCTCATAAACACAGTAGTGGAGTTTTAAAGAAGAATACTTAAATGGAAACTCCACCCAGTTTGTTGATACAAGAGAGCTTCGGGGTTCACAAGTTCACCTATAACTCTTACCAGAAACTGCTACCCAAAGGAATGTTAAAGGGTGGCAGGGCAAACTATATGCTACACACTTTACACAGACAATTTTGGAAATAAAGACAGCTGGGGATGGAGGTGTTTATTTTATTTATTTACTTTTTGCAAACAGCAACAGCAGCTCAGTAGAGGGATATACTCTACATCTCCCTCCCACCTGCCATTGTTGAGATCTATCCTAGCCCTCTCCTACAATCCACTTTTCTTATCCTTACAGCTGCCTCCGCCCCCCACAAGGGAGATACCATGACCATGAAGTTTGGCACAAAGTTTGAGAGGCATTCCTTCCATTACCAAAGTTACAAACTATAGATGGCTTTGAATGTCATCAGCAGCACATTGAACCTGCACCAGAAGCATATTGGCAGCTTATTTTTGTTGTTAGCCATCTTCAAGTTGACTCCAACATCAGCTGACCCTATGAATGAGAGACCTGTCATCAGCAGCCCTCTGCAGGTCTTGCAAACTCAAGGTTGTGGCTTCCTTGACTGAGTCTATTCACCTGTAAAGTGCTCTTCCTCTTTTCCTACTGCCTTCTACCTTACCAAGCATTATTGCCTTTTCTAGTGAGTCGTGTGTTCTCATGATATGTCCAAAGTATTCCATGACCTAAATACCCTAAAGGCACCAGATCCTGTCTGATCTTGGAAGCTAAGCAGGGTCAGCCCTCCTTAATACTTGGATGGGAGACCATCAATGAATACCAGGTGCTGTAGGCTATATTTCAGAGGAAGAAACTGGCAAAACCAGCTCTGAGTATTGCCTAAGAAAACCCTATGAAACTCATGGAGTCGCCATAAGTCGACAAGTGACTTGAAGACACATACACAGTACAACAGTCTCAGTTTAGTCATCTTGGCTTCCAAGGAGAGTTCAGGATTGTTTTGCTCTTGAACTCATTTGTTTCTTTGGCACTACAGGTATCTGCAGAACTCTCCTCCAACACCACATTTCAAATGAATTGATTCTCTTTTTTTAATCAGCTTTCTTCACTGTCCAGCTTTTACAGCCATACATAGAAATTTGAAACACAATTACATGGACAACCCTGACTTTGGTATTCAGTGATACACACACACACTTCAGGTATTCAGTGATACACACACACACATCTTTTCTGGTTCCTTCATAGCTGCCCTTTTAAGTCCTAGTCATCTTCTTTTTTTCTTTGATGGCAGTCTCCATTCTGAAATAGCCAAGCCTTGGTACTGCAGCTCTTGGAAAAGACACACTACACTCCAAGAAGAGAAGGGGAAAATTCAGGGAGAAAGAGAAAGGAATCCCCCCCCCTGCCTACAGAGACACAGTTTCAACAGGTTCACTATGGAGGAAACCAGCAATCTCTCCCCCCGCCCCGCCTGAACCAGTGAAGCCACAGACCTTCCAGAGTTAGAAGGTCAGCTTTATTCAGTTTTCCTGCCCACGTTGAATCAAAAACCAGCTGCCACCATGTGATGGGGCCCTGGGGTCCTTCTGCCTGAGAAACCCCAGAGCTACCCTTGGGAGACCAAACTCAAGGGATTCTTCTAGCCTAGAAATCCCCTCAAGTCTAAGTGTCTCTTTGGTATCTATCTGCCACCACCTGCTGAGTTTCCCCCCTTCCACACAGCACAGCGGGAAGCTATGAAGATTCTCTGATTAACTAAGGGAATTATTCGCTATTCCAGAGAAGGATCAAGGTAGTTTGCCCAAGCCAGGCACGTGTATGGGGCTTAGTAGGAAAACAGAAAAGCTTTATTTTCTAGTTCAAGCAACAAGCGTTACGGAAATAAAATCAAGGAAAAAAGGCATTCCTTCCCCAACTTAAAAGTTACATAGCATAGCATTCAGTCAGAGGATTAAAATAAATCACAAAAACTAATGCCAATCTATCTAAATGCATACTCCTAAGCTAAGAAGATGCTAACTTATATTTATGAAGTCCATGGTATCAGTCTGTGTCCCAACTGGGTTGGGCTAGGCCTCATGCTTATCAGAAGCAGCCTAGCTTAGTTTCTGATGATGATGGAATTCAGTCAAATGGGAAGTCTGCTCCCTCGGACCTCATGGTATCATGTGGCTTTTCTTAATGATCCTGGAGCCATGTGTCTCCGGTCTGCTTCTTCATACCCCCAGTATCATTTGTCTGCAGACAAAAAGACTGCAGAAGATCAAAACTCCAGTAGCCAAATGTGATTGGCTGTCCCCTGCCAAATCTGATTGGCTCTCCAGTCAGGTGATGTGATGTCATGTTTAGCAAATGAGGGTCCACCCTCTATATTACCTTTTGTCTGGAAAGCAGGGAATGGAAATTTACAGATGATGGGAAATGTAGTTCTGGCAGATGTAGTCCTGGTGCCGTGATGGGAGTTGCAGTCACTCCATCATGACACAAGGTGTGGAAAATCTTGAACTATTTCAATATCTTCATCATATACTTTAAAGTTATGCAAATTATCTGTGGTCATTTGTTTTTGTTTTGTTTTCTTAATGTTCAACTGTAAACCTGCCTTTGAACTTTCTTTCTCTACTTTCTTCAGTAATCATTCCCAGTCTTTGCTATTTTCTGCCAGCAGAATGGTGTCATCAGCACATCTTAAATTCTTGATGTTCCTTCCTCCAACTTTCATGCCTCCATCCTCTGAGTCTAATCCTGGTTTACATGTAATATGTTCATCATACAAGTTAAACAGATAGGTTGATCAAATACAGCCTTGCCTGACCTCCTTGCCAATTGGAAACCATTCAGTTTCTCTGTATTCCATCCTGGTGGTAGCCTCCTGTCCTAAGTACAGATTACGCATTAGGATAATCAAATGTTGTGGCATACCCCTTTCTTTAAGAATGACCCATCATTTTGCATGATCTACACAATCAAAGGCTTTGCTATAATCTATAAAGGACAAGCTGATTTCCTTCTGAAATTCTTTGGTGCACTCCGTTATCCAACATATGCTTGCCATTTGATCCCTCATGCATCTTCCTCTTCTGAACCCAGCTTGGACACCTGGCATTTCTTGTTCCATATATGGTAAAACTATTTGTTGTAGAATTTTGAGCATCACTTTGCCTGCATGGGAAATTAAAGCAATGGTCCTATGGTTACTGCAATCCCTGGTGTCCCCTTTCTTGGGTAGTGGAATGTATATTGTGCAATTTGGGCCATTTTTTTTCTCCATATTTGTTGACAGGTTTTAGTTAGAACTAGAGTAAATTCTGTCTCTGTGACTTGAAGCAGCTCTATTGTTATGCCCTCCGTTCCTGTTTCTTCCAACTGTTCTGAGTGCAGCTCAGAGAACAGAGTGCAGTGCTGAGTTTCATCTGTCATCCATTGAGGCTTTCTTTTTGGCTACAGATAGTGTCTTTGAATTCTTTCTACAGAGGTCTTCTGGATCATAGTCTGTTAGGCTTAATAGTGCAAATTTATTATTTATATTATCATTAAATTCTATAGGGATATTCTTCAGGTTATTGCATTTTGTATTTTGATACAATGATTGATTTTGTGTTCTTCCTTAGCTTTACTCTAATGTTTTATATTAGCAGTTCATGATCTTTGCCACAGTCTGCTCCTGGTCTTGTTATTGCAAAGAGAATGAAGCTTCTTTACCTTCTGCTTCCAATTATGTAATCTATCTGATTTCTATATTGACCATCAGAGATGTCCATTTATATAGTCCCCTCTTTGGTTGCTTGAAGAATGTGTTTGTGATTAACAAACTGTTGGCTTCACAAAATTCAGTCAGTCACTCTCCTACTTCATTTACTGATCCTAGGCCAAATTCTCCTACAGTGTTTGGTTCTGCTCTGTTTCCTACTTTTGCATTCCAGTTGCCTATGATTACCAACATGTCCTGTTTGGTGTGTGATCAGTTTCTCCTAGACTCTGGCATAGAATCTTTCAATTTCTTCCTCTTCTGTCTCTGTGATTGGAGCATAAACTTGGATTGTGGTTACATTGCTGGATTTTCCCTGAAGTCTTATTGTGATATGTTTCGGTCAGACTTTGCATTATATCCTTTGACTGCTTTTGCTACATCTCTTCTCACTATTAATGCTACCCCATTTCTTCTTAGATTTTCATTTCCTCAGTGCAACATTGACTCAAAACATCCCATTCCTGTCCACTTTAGCTCACTCACCCTGAGTATTGCAATGTTTATATATCCCATTTCTTGTTTTACAATGTCTAGCTTCCCCTAATTCCCCTAATTCATACTTCTCACATTCCATGTTCCTATAACATGTGTTGTGCAGCTTCAAACTTTCCTTTCACCTCTAAGCACATTAACTGTTGAACGTCCTTTCATCTTGAGTACAGTTGCATCATTAGCCACAGTGCTACTTGTACTTGTCATCTGCTGCAACCCAGTGGCTTGTTGAGTGTTATCTTCTGGCATTATCTCTTATTTCATTTTGGATTATCTCATTACAAGGTTTTCATGGTAATCGATATTCAAAGGGGGTTAACTAGTGCAGTATTAACAAGTTTTAGGTGTGGTGCCAATGCCATTTTCTCTGAGAGATCCCCCGCCAGTTTCATACCCCTGCTACTGCTGTTGCCTTGTATCTATTTGGCACATTTAGTCTGGCTTCTCAGCGAAAGCCGGTCTGACATGGAAGGCCCTACCAGCAGCACTGCTACTGTCACCCATAGCCTCTTGCCTCACAGAAGCATGCATTCCCATCACCATGGAAAGGTAGTGCCATGGTGGGATATTGGCAACTAGTGGTTGCCATAAGGTGTTGCTTTCAACAATCTAGCTGCTGCATATTACACTAGCTACAGCTTCCATGTGATCTTCAAAGGTGCCCCACACAGAGAACATTGCAGTTGTCTAACTAGGAAGTCACCAGGCATGGACTATTGTGGTCAGGTTATTCCTGTTCAGGAAAGGCCACAGGTCGTAGACCAGTTAAAGGTGGTCCAAGGCACTCCAAGCCACAGAGTCAACATGTGCCTTCAAAGCTTAGATCCAGAGGGATGGGGGAAAGACTGAAATCTGGGTTTCAAATATCTATCCTAGGTGTTGTCTAGACAGTAAAAAACTCCGCATAAAATTCGAGGAGAATAACATTTGTCCCAATGAGATCCCACAGTGATTCGCCATTTTTGGAGGGGGGAACAAAAACTCCCAAAACTGCATGGAAAAAGCCTTCATGCCTTTTCCCGAGGTTTTTTTAAAAACATGCAGAAATGCACATTATCGCCCATTTGGACAACTGATTTGCAGCGCAGCACATTCCTGGATAAGAGTGGAAGAGGAAAGCTGATAGGTGGGACATGTGCAAGGGGCAAGCTTGTCTGCAATGAAGTGGGCGGAAGCACCATTTTGGAGTTGCGGTATCGATCGTGTGCTTTTTCACTGCACTGATGTGACCAAACAGCTTTTTAAACTGGAAGATCGTACTTGCACACCTCAGATTTACAGTTTAAAAAAAATACTGTGCAGCAGCAACAACTTGTGGAGAATAATAACACAAGTAATTCACTCCTGACCACCAAATTGATCACAGGCATGGCTGCGTGTGAACTTCAAACACAGATAGCTTTGCATACCAGCAATTTTGCCAAAAAAAGTGGATACAAATGAATGCTGCTGCAAATTTGTGTTAATGTGCAACAATCCACATTATATCTTCTCGTCTAGATAAGCCCCTAGACTTTCCTTACCTGGTGTATCTAACTCACAGAACACTACCTTCCTTTTCCTTTTAAGACTCAACCAAACACATGTAGAAGTGTGCAGATCAGTGATAAGGTGCAAATGTGCAACAAGACTGATATAACTATATTCCTTATGCACACTGTAAAAAGAAACTGTGTAAAACTTCCAAAACTGATCATATAGAATCAAATCCATGCAAGGTTTAACACTCTTAATAAACAGAACCAATTTATAGGGACATAGCTTGACAAGAGCAACCATCTAGTCTTCAATCCCATGTACACACAAACTACCCAAAATCCTCAGCTCTCACCTGAGCAATTCACTGCTTCCATCCTCCAATCCTTGCCTCTCACATGAGTATTCTGGAGGTAGTCCCAACAAACTCAGCCCACAGTCCCACTCTGGGTGATACTATTCCATAGAATCCTGATTCTCATCAAGGTCACAGTGAAATGATATGGAAAAGGGTGTGGACCCCGGGTGGTGCCCCCGTGTCTGGCCAAAGTGGGTATCCAAAGGATATTTTTGATATTACCCCTTCAGGTTCATCTGCTTTTCAGCACTGGAGAGAGTGTTTAAAGCAGCACAAGAAGAAAGGCCAAAAGGCGACAAAAATGAGCTTTTACAATTTGTCTATGCTTGGTTTTGCCCAGTTTTTCATATGGCTATCACACAACACTGCCAAGATGCTATTTCCTGCTTCTTGATCTTATACCCATGCAGTTAGTCCCTGAGTCTTTTGTTGTTGTTTCTGAGCAAGCTTTTGCAGATCTTATCTATACTTTATTTCTCATTCTCAGATTACAACCACCAAGATTTAATCTCCTCTTAGTAACTACTGTAAATTTCACTACTGTTAAATGTTAGACTTTCACGCTGAAAGTTAAGGAGGTATCATTATTAGAGAACCACATTTATTTATTTAGCTAGTTATCCTGCTCAGTGGTGGTGAATGAGTGTCTAGACTCTAGGGCAGCCTTTCTCAACCTTTTTACCCTGGAGGAACTCTTGAAATAATGTTCAGGTCTCAGGGAACCCCTATGTAAAAATTATACCTACAGCTCTCTCTTTTTTTAAATTACAGAAACAGTGAAAAAATAGATGCTTATTATATTCCACATTGCTAGCA
This sequence comes from Gambelia wislizenii, assembly GCA_030847615.1. Lineage (NCBI taxonomy): Eukaryota > Metazoa > Chordata > Lepidosauria > Squamata > Crotaphytidae > Gambelia > Gambelia wislizenii. The sequence goes on along the minus strand of JAUMIR010000003.1, from coordinate 199,959,341 downwards.
ATACATATTTGGTACTTGAAAGTAACAGGCCTGAAAGAGCATACTAGCAGAGAAGTATTTATAGTGCACATTAAAATCCTATGAAAATGCCAAAAAAGGTAATCTATAATAAAAATAAATTAAATGAAAAACAAATATATTTATTGTGAAACATTATTAAAACCTGAAAAATGTCCTGTAGTTTGAATCCATTGCTCTGTGTCCTAGTCTCTGGAGCAGCAGAAAACAAGCTTGCTCCATCCTCAGTATAACATTCAAATATTTAAACATGGCTACATCACTGACTCTGACCCAGCGATTGAGCTCTGAGCTAACAGAGCTTGCAAAAAGCAGCAACTAGGATCAGAAGGAGGCTGTAGCTTCCTGCCAAGTCAGTGTCATGGTAAATGAGAGGCTTATTTCAATAATATGAGAGTTGGTCGGTCTATTCTTGACCCCCACATTCAATTACCAGACCCACAGTTTTCTCTATAATGACTCCTTTACTGTAATGGCTCTGCCCTCTCCAAATCTGGTTTTAAAAGAAAAAGTCCTAAGTCACTTTTATCAGAGTTCTCCCACCCACAGCTGGCACTTGGATAGCTGGGTAGACCAGGGGATTACTTGGTCAGTTTCTTCTACTTGGGTAAGAGCTGTACAGTATTGCAATTCTCTTTCCATTGTTCTGAATTTAAAAAACACACCTCATTTTGCATTTGTACCTTTAAATCAGTTTTATGCAAACCAGCGTCCTCTTTTGTCCTCAGTTCTGGCAAACGATAAGGGTCACTGACTTCTTGCTGGAGGTGTGCTCAGTTGGTGTGAAAACTCATTCCTCCCCTTTGATTAGCACATCTAAGGCAGAGCAAAAGCTGGGAGGGAGAGCAAGGTATTTGGCACTTAACTTCCTTCTCTCCCCCCCCCATAAGAGGTCCCTTCCTCCCCAGCTTTCTCTGTTGTAGAGGGGAGAGATAAGCTGTTTCAGCTCACCACTTCTCTGTGATTTATTAATTTATTACTATTTTCTTGCAGAATCCTTAGCAATCTCTGGGGGAACCCCAGGGTTCTGCAGAACCCTGGCTGAGAAATGCTGCTCTGGGGGGGGGGAATCAGCTGCATGCTCTGTTCTGCTAGCACAGTTTCACTTTATGGCATGGCACCAAGTATTGGAAAAATTAGATTACAACATCCTGAATCCAACGTTCAGTATGCTGTGACCATGCCAGTGAAGGACTCTGGGAATTGTAGTCCAACCACATGTGACTGACTGCACGATTGTTACCTCTGCTCTAAATGTAGCAAGAGTGTTGTAATTGTCAAAAGTGAAATAGCCTTTTCCAATGAGATGCCACATTGGCATGAATCATTTTGTCTAATAATTCAGAGCGCCTTCTTCTTCTTTTTTGGCGTTAGAAGCCATGTTCTGAAGTCTTATATCTGAAACCAGTTTAACACTTATCCTCATTCCATTTTTATTTCTTGGCTACTAAAACATGCTGCTCTGAGTCAAGAATAAACTTTTCTTTGTCGCTATGACCTTTTCTTCATCTTTGCCATCTGTTTCACTCAGTCAAATTAACCTAAGAAAATTAATCCTCTCTGTGTTTTCCTTTAATATGCTTGATTCCACATGATCAGTGGCAGTGATAGCAGAAGCCAAAACACACACGATACGAAGCTTTAGACAGTAATCTGTAAAATAACCTCACTCTTTTGTGAATGGGTCAAGAGAACAAGGTTTCAATGGAACACTTCTGACTGTGGGTCTCTGAGTTCATCTCTGTGGTGCCAGCCCTTTGCTTATGTGATTGGTAATAATCCCTTAATGTTTTCCAGGGGAAAAGTTATAGGTGGTCATGCTGATTGTGGGTTCTGGGAGTTGCAGTCTAGCACACATCTTTTCCGAACTCTGACCAGTGTAATTTTTTAAATACAATCAACTAGCAAAACAAATACATGGAAGGCAACAAAAATAGGACCTCATACAACCAGGGCTTATTTCCTCCTCTGTCCCCACATCAAATTGTAGACCTTACAAATAGTACACAGTTGTTACCCAAACAGGTGGGGAGTCTGTGCGGAGCCCACCCGTGATTTATTATTAGCTGGAGGAATTATTATAGCTCAAATCGATGCTGCAAGAGGCAGGTATACATTTAATCACTGCAGAGGAGTCCAGGTCAAAGTAAAATAAATGGTTTTTATTGGAAAACAACACAGAAAGAATTCACACACACAACATATGCTCACAAGAACCACAGAAGGCTATCAAAGAGTTTTAAAGCAGAGAGGTTGGCCAGAGGAATAGATTCAGGAGATAGGGCAATAGTTATCAGTCTTGAGAAGTACCGAAGCGCTTAGACAAAGTCTTAGGGTGGCACTGGAGTCCAATCTAGGGGCGTGCTAACAGAGAGAATGGACAGGTGTTGTCAAAAGTGGCACACCTTGCTATTGTGTGAGAATAATATTTATACTGTATTTTGTGTCCTGAAGGGGTATTTGGGCTTAGAATAACGCTTAGATGGGTCTCCCACCAAATAAACAAAGGAAACTGAAACTCTGCTGATTGCTGTTAATGGCAGAGATATAGGAATTGATGGGTTTATGACAACCTTGTATTGTAGAACAGGAGGGGTGCAGAGCGATATTTCTTGGGGATAAGAGTTGTTTAGGTCACTTGTTTGTTTATGATATGTGACTCATAGCCAAGGGGCCCAAGAGGGAATCAGGACATACCTCCATAATGGTGTTGTTTACTAGGGGCTTCGCTTAATCCTATTTTGGATGTGTTTTCTAGAATATTTCCAAGACATCTTCTTAGGTCCTTATGATCTCCATCTGACCTCCTTTTTGGTCTGCCTCAGTCTACTAGACCCCTTGAATTGTCTAATATTGCCAATTATGAGATATTATGGGTGTGTGTGTAGGGCATGGTAACACAGTCATAATCCCAGAAGTTGGCCTTCATACATGCTTCACATCTTACAGTCAAAATGACAAATGCTGGAAGAGGCAAGCAAGGAAGGAGATAGGGTTGTAAAGGCTTGAGATGTTAAACCCACAATATGGATTATTGAATTTAAAACCCAGACAGAGTTTCCCAGGGTGAGGCAAAAATAAGTCCAGAATGTAAAAACAAATCCAAGAAAAGTATAACAGCAAAACAGTCCCTGCTTAGTTATCCTACATCAAGAATGGGCCAATAAACAGCATTGTTCAAACAGCATCCAAGTGACCAAGATGATGGGTTAACTATCAATAAGTGTGGATAGTACTGCAATAAACAGAAGGAGGATTCACAATAGGCTCCCTAAACTGCAATGTGAGCTTAGCTTTTTCCCAGTTTTGTAACTGAAGCACCAGCTACTTATGCCAGAAAACTGGGCACTTGCTCAGCTGTCAGTTTTGCCCTGCTTCCTATGTTTCTGGTGTGTTGTTCACCTTTAAACATATTCTAATGTACCACAGGTGCAATTATCAGGTTATATGTTGCCTAATTAATGAAATATTTTTAAAAATGCAAAACTGTTCTGAAAATATATTATGGTGACCTTCTAAACACCAGCCAATCAGTGCCACACATAGCCAGTTTCAACTGTAAATTTACAGAACAGTGACTTCACAGTGGTCAAGAATGAATGCTGTGAGTGTACAGTACTTGCAGATTTTCCCTTCTGCTGTATTACTGTTATGCCTCTTTTCATCCTAACGTCCAAGACTATCAAACCAAGGCCCATGTATTTAAGCTGGGTTACTATTCTACTTCATGAAAACACCAAAACAGTTGTTCCTCATTCCAACCACTCCCTTGTCACTGAGTCTGTCAGTCCATTGCCAAAAACCACCAATTAATTCACCACCAAGTCACATCTCAATTACTGTGTTCCTGATTGCGTTCAGCTTGGCCAACACTTCACCTTTTACTTGCATCTTTACAGAAAATCAAAACCAAAAAAACACTTAACCTCCTCTATTAAAATGTAGTCTTCTTCAGTTTCTTATCTAAGACTCCAATCCTGTGGTTCCATGTATGCTGAAGTTTTGTTAGCAACACTATTGTGTTACTTCTCTGACAGGTATTATTAGCTTTCCTTTTCACCTGCACCCTATAGAAGTGAACAACAACACCTCCACCAACCTTTGCCCATGCCCCCTTTTTCATGAGAAAGACAAGAAGCAATATAATAAAGAATTTCTGAGCCTGTCCAGAGTACATTTCACTCACCACTGAATCAGAATAGCCCATTCCCACACACTTAGGGCTAAATCTGAGGGGTTTCCCAGCCCTCCTGAGCACATTTTTAGATGTTGTCTTCTCCATGCTAAACAAGGTGCTGTGGTAGAGAAGGTGGGTTGTAGTGGAACGGGGAGATGAATCCCCCTTCTGCTGTACTCTCAGCAGAAGTTCAGTGTTGGATCTTACCCTTATCTTTTATCATTTAAAAAAAAAATCAAAATGTTTCTATACTATATCCTTTAATTCAAAAATTTCCAGAGCAGTTTGCACAGAAATTACAGAACACATAAAAACCACAACCATCAGCAACAGTTTGACACATTAAAAACTGCAATTATGGCAGAAATTTAAAATACACATGAGATCAAAGGTTAAAAGCCAAAGAAGTAAGAAAGTGTTTGTCTGGCAAGTATTTTTTTAAAGTATTGATTACAATCTACATCCCTTTTAATGGCATTCTGACAACAGAGTTGGTAAGTTATTGAAAATGTTAGGATTTATAGCTTAAGGGGATACATCCATAATACTAATACAGCCATAGTGAGGTAACCAAGCAAGCATATCTGACCTAGGGTCAGTAGTGATTTATGCAACTGTGGTTGACATGTAGGGCCTATTTGCCAGTTTCCAAAGGGGTAGGTGTGTTAGTGTGAACTACTAACTAGCTCATTATAGTATGACCTTTTGTAAGCTATAGCCTACTTGCTTCAAACATATTGAGCTAATACCTACAAAACTAAACTATGATAGATGTGGTAGTTTTAAAGTGCCACAGGCCTTTTCACTATTTGCTAAGAAATCTGTCAAAGGTCCCTAAGAGGGTGAGCAGATTCCTGTCTTTTCCTCAGCCCACCAGCATCAATATCCTTCCACAGCCACAGCAAAAAGTGTTGCCATAGCAATTCTGGGCTCTGCCACTTTAAATATAATCTCCCACTGATTTTTAAGATTAATTTTACAGCAATTTATTCCCATAATCGGATCTATACAGTATACCACCGCACCATGTTTAACTGAAGGGAATGCATTTCCAAGGAGAGAGAAAATGGCCTGAGGTCAAGCAGGAGGAAATCATTCCTCATCAACGGCCCATTGGAAACAAACAATGAGCCTGATCATTTGCTGGGTTTAGTTACATGTGATTAATATAATTTGCATTGAATGAGACAGTGAAATCCAAGCCAAAATAGATGGACAAATTGTACCTAATTTATGATTTTAATATTACGGATTTGGTAACCCCATATGTGGAAAGGTGACTTAAGGTAAAACCTTATTAACACACTGCAATTTTTTTTTCTGCACTCATAGGTAACTCACTGACTACTGAGACATACTCTCCAGTAAGTGTGTTTAGGATCAGTCCTATATGCACTTCTCTGGGAGTATCTCCACTAATTATTATTATTTTTACTTACCTTAGAATAAACATGTTTTTTTCCAACAATGCTCATTATGAAGGCGACACAGGGTTTCCAAAAGTAGAGAAAAGAGCAGTGAGAGCAAATGCTTAACTTTCCTCCTTCTCGTGAATTCTCCCCTGCAAATGCTAACCACTTCTGGCCATGGCCATGATCACAGGGCACAAGTGAATCCAGCAATGCTGATGCAGGTGGACAAGGGGAAGATTTGTGAAGGGAAACTGATAGGACTGGTTTAAATTACATCTTCTCTGGCCCACTGACTGTCCTTGCAGAAGCCTCCATTTATTACTGCATTCATGTTTCTTCTGCAAATGGATGTTTAGCAGCACATATTTCAATGGAACTAAAGCTAAAACTGATTAAAAAAAGAATTGTATTTGATTTCTTTATATTACATATTTGGTGTCAATCCATGGAGTTCCTCCCTTTGAATGATATGTTTTCTAAATCCATCTAACTCGGCTTTTTGAGCCACATTCAAAGCAATCACTTGGGTCAATTCTGTTCAAACCATATTATAGAAAGAGTTGTGTGGTTAAATACTCTTTGGTATAAAAACCATCTTGCATGTGGAAGACTGGTACAGTGAAGGGAAAGTTCTGCCTCAGAACTTCTGGCCCAGACCTCTCCCTGAAGCAATAGGCTACTATGGTCCACTCTGAATAATCAGATCTGACTTATTATCAGATCCTGACTTGCTGTCTTGAATTCTTATCAGATCCTGACTTGTTCTATTGGGAACACTGTTACTGAGCCAGTGTTCCTAGAGTAACAGCAAATTCTGACTCAACACAAACAAAAAACAAATCTCCAGAGTAGTGTATGGAGGAGGAAATGGGGCTGAAGAAGAATTGTTCTTGGTAACTTAAACCACGGCTTGTGAAGTCTGGAACAATCATCTTGAATCAGGCCTATATGCTATTTAACAAGACATTGAAACATTCACATCTGGACATCTTAGGGAACTGGGTATGTTTAGCATGGAGAAGACAAGACTAAGAGGTGATATGATAGCCATATTTAAATACCTGAAAGGATGTGATGTTTGTTTTCTACTGCTCCAAAGACTGAAATATGAACCAATGGGTTCCAGTTATAAGGAAAGAGATTCTACCTAAACATTTGGAAGAACTTCCTCATTGTAAGAGCTGTTCAACAGTGGAATAGACTGTCTCAGAGGATGGTAGACTTTCCTTCTTTGGAGATCTTTAAACTAAGGTTGGATGGGCATCTTTTAGGAGTGCTTTAGTTGTGTATTCCTGCATGTCAGGGGATTGGACTAAATGGTCCTTGTGATCCATCCCAACTCCAAAATTCTATGAGTCTGTCTGTATGAAGTGGTAGAGGCCCAATGGGATACATCACATTATCTGAATTGGCAAGTGGGCCCTTAATTTACCATTACATTTGTACACTTTCATTTGATTCCACAGCATTTGGGCCTAAAATTTATCTTTTTAAAACTAAAACCTGAAAGCTAAATTCTTCAAACTGTAACAGAATACTTTAACTCAAACAAAGGAGACTTGGATTATATTATCCATTTCTAATATATGATTAAGTGATGTACAGTATTGAGTTACTATTTTTCAAAGACCTTTCTCCCTTTACAGTAAAAGTTAGAATATGGACTTTAAAAACATTTCTTTGCCAGCATATTTTAAACCATTAGTATGGTGGCAAAAGAACCCTTTTTATCAGACGCCAGTGTAACAGCATGAAAAAAGCAGCCCAGTACTTCCGTGTTTGCTAGGTTGCATGATCCCAGCAGTTCTTGCAAGAAGACGCAAGCGTGTTTAAAAGTTAAAAAACAGCTAAAATAAAAAACAAAATGAAGACACAAGCACTGAAACACACTTAAAAACTTCCAAGTAAACTGGGGAGGTTCATAAAAAGAGCGTCCCGTACCTACTTTTTGCATTCTGGAAATGTTCGGGCAGGGACCGCCCGTTGATGCTGGAATTGCACCAGCAGAACAGGACATGGTTTCCCATGCAGGCAATTCTGCCAGAAAAATGCCATGGCTGATCTATTGATGGTTTGGTCTATCAATAAAAAAGAATGCCTTATTAACATCACATAATCACAAAAGAATGGCATCATGATCTTTATGTGGCATCTTTATTTGCCGAGTCTGATAAAGTCCTAAATCAAAATATATATGTTTACCAGCTATTTTTTTTTCTGCTTTGTAAACAATGCCAAGTCACAACTTTTTGGGCAACTTTTTGGGCAACTTTTAACCAGTTTCAACATGACACCTGTCATTTCTATTTTCATAAAATCACAACACAATTATTTATTATTTTATAATTACAATGAATTATTGAAAAAACATTATGACCCTTATTTAGCACCGAGCATTGCTAGGCAGTTCCCCAAAATCTTGCAGTGGAAGCCAATTGTGCTTCCCCTATACAATAGGAGAGGTTCCAAAATTTAAGCTCAAGGTTGTTTAAATTGATACCTTCAAATCACACCTCCCACCCTCCTGTTGCTATAAAACTGACAACAAATTTATTAAAGCTGAGCACATAAAGGCAGACTCTCTTGGAAGCACATCTTACTGTCACATGGGGGTGTGAGTGTGTCTATGGAGTGAGAATTTCCAGACAACTAAGCTGGGTTCAGAAAAGGAAAAGGCACTAGATATCATATTGCAAACAGATGTTTGCTAATGGAACACACCAAAGAATTTCAGAAGAAAACCACCCTATGCTTCATAGATTATAGCAAGGCCTTTGACTGTATAGAGCATGGAAAAACAATGGATCACTCTGAAAGAAATGGGAATGCCACAATATTTGATAGTCTTGACAAGACCAGACAATAGGCCACTGTCAGGATAGACTATGGAGAAACAGACTGGTTTTTAATTGGCGAGGGATTAAGCTAAAACTTGGTTAGTGGCTGGGATTATTGGAGCTGTAGTCTGAAACATGGCCGGTACCTAGTTGCCTTCTGTCTCTAGATTAAGAAGCAGCAACCATACCCAAATTAAAAGAAATATTTTGGGTGGTCCCATCCTGACAAATTCCTACATTTGTACATGTCATCCAGCTCAACAACAAAATTGTCTTGGAATAATCCTTTGTTTATGGTGAATATTACTAAAATGGAAAAATGTACAAGCAGCTCTGCTGTGCAGGTGGCAGCGGGGTGGGGAGCTGTGTGGTCCAGTTTTCTGAGAAGGGAATCATGACTTCAAATTCTGCCCACAGTGGAAAGGCAAATAACTCTTAGTCACACCTCATCTTCTGTAAGAAAACTAAATTTATGTTAGGTCTGGCCAATGCAGACCTTTCAGTACACACACACTCCATTTTTTAATTATCATTTGTAGGATAAAAGGGTTTAATGTTTTCTCCTTGTCTCTCTCTGTTTCTTCAATATACAAAACACAATAACAATTTCATGGTAGCATAATTGATTGACTGCAATAAGACAAGGGGGTATCTGTAAACAAAACATTGCCAAAACTCTGCTCTAGCCATGTCTGCTTATTCAAATAGCCTGTTAAATCCTTAAATATACATAAAATATCTTGGAAGCATATTTTACTACATTCACAATCAAACCATCTGTTCTGTACTTCATGGTATTTATTTATGCGTAACACTGTATTCAGATGAAGAATTTTATGTTATGGTAGGGAAAAAATTGGCTGAGCTTGTTTCTTCAGTTTAGCCAATTATCCTGTTTTGACCTGAAAACCAAGCTGTATAGATAAAGATAAGTCTAACTTGCAGCCTTTGATATGCACATTTGTTTATGGACGCTGCTGGCTACGGTTACAAATCCCCAATTGTTTCTATGTATGTATGTATGTATGCATGCTCAGCCATGAAAACCCACTGGGTGGCATTGAGTAAGTCACACTCTCTCAGCCTCAGAGGAAGGCAAGGGAAAACCACCTCTGAACAAATCTTGCCAAGAAAACCCTGTGATAGGTTCACCTTAAAGTCACCATAAGTTGGGAAAGACTTGAAGGCACACAGCAACAACAAGTATATGTATTACCACTGGATAATCCAAAAAGATTAGCACAATAATTGGCAATGTCTGACTGGGAAAATGAAGACATGGGCATTATAGCACTTTGAGTGATTATGAAACAAGAAAACAATCTGCAACAAATTGACTATATGTTGTTTGTGGGCCAGTTGAATACAGTTCCTTGACTGATCTGAAAACCAACCAGAAATTCTATTTAAAATGTTGTTTCCTTGTGGAAAAAAACTGGGGAATATTGCCCACATTCTGGAGCTTGGTTAATTTATGCCCACTGAAATTGGCAAAATCCACTAAATCCTGCTTTTAATTTGGTCTATATGATCTGGAAGAATATAACCATTTTTGGGACTGAAACATCCAGAATATCCCATATATATGTCAATCTCCCCATTGCTTACAGCTGTTTGGCTTGAACTGCAAGAATCATAAATGGAAGAAAGCTTGTGGAACCCCCCTCTCTTCCCATTACAGCCCCATGGCCTCCACAAACCAAAATTGAGTCAGGAGACAAATTAAATGGGGTATTAGGGCCCTGGGTATACAGGAGGAGTAAGGAATCCATCAGCACTAGGTAAGATAGATCTTTGAAATCTTACATCGAAAAGTTACATTCTCAACACTGGCTGGGTAGATTCTGGGAGCCATAGTCCAAAAGAGTAACTTTTCCTGCTCTGAGAACGACATTTTTCATACGCCTTCTTCCATGCTGGTTCTCATCATCTGGCCCTTCAAGGTTTTTCCTTTTCAGATACTGTGATAAGGTTGAGAAACTTTCCATTTACAGTAGGACCCCCTTATCTGCTGGGGATTGGTTCTGTGTGGGCATGGATACCGAAAACTGTGGATAATAGTGAACACCATTGAAGATAATGGGACTTCCAGTTTAAAATATCATAAAGTTGCCTTGGAGGACCTAGAAAATGGCTAGAGAGGACACATTTTCTAGGAACACTCTATAGTAGGTGTGCTGTTTTGGGTCCCATGGATAACTGAATCAGTGGATATGGGGGTCCTACTGTATAGCACTTTTTGTAACTAGGAAGTATAGAAGAACACTAATATGAATACTGAATATGTTTTTTTTCCCCAAAATTTCTGTCAGCTTCTCCCACCCATAAGACATACACATGAAGAAACTGAGAAACAGAGAGCTTTTCCCCCACTTAAATTTTCTTTGAGCCCTCCTTATCACACATTTTTTATTTGGTTCAATTTGTTTTTTGTTCTGCTCATTCAAATAATGACCACAGATTATTTCCATAACTTTAAAGTGGGTGATAAATACATCAAAGACTTTCTATACCTTGGTTCAGTCATAAATCAAAATAGACTGTAGTCAAGAAGATTTCTACGATTTGTACTAGGATTTGGAAGGGCAGGTATGAGGAAAATAAATAAGAGCATAGGGATGTATAATTGAAAACCAAAGTCAAGATCATCCATGCCAGTATTTCTTTTTTTAAAAAAATTGGCATACACATATATATAAAATATTTGACATATCATATTTACCTTTTTTTCTTTTCCTATTCTTTTCCTATTGTATGAATAGTAGACTAGTACAGCTCTGTTTGCCTATTATTTTTAATAAAATAAATGTACTATTTCCATTTATAATAGCTACCATATACTAAGTATGTATCTTATTGACTTCCTTACTGGAAGCCTCCAGGCATTTTTCTTACCACTTTATAATGAACATCACATTTCTTCCCCCGAAAGAGGAAAAATTCACCCCAATATAACTTGGCTTCTATATTTCCATACAATCTTATTAATAAACATTTTATTTTGGATCTCTGATATTTCCTTATTAAAAAAAGAAAAAGAAAATAAGGGGGAATGAATTGTTGTTGTTGTTTTCCCCCTCTTTTTCCCCCCCTTTCTCTTGCTTTCCAATAACCTAGGAAATTGTTACAGTCTTGCCCCATCTATCTGTTAAATATGTAACAATCTTTGTCCACTCCTTTTGATGCTTTTCCTCTAATTCTCCTTTTAATTTCAGGGTTAGTCTGTCCATAAAATAAGACTCGAACAGTTTCTCCAACCATTGGTCAATTGTAGGAGAATCCTTATTCTTCCACATTTTCGCATAGACTATTCTAGCCGTTATGAGCATGTAAAAGATTATTCTTCCATATTCAATCTCCTGAGATCTCTCTATCATTCCTAACAGAAACACTTCGGGCTTCCATTGAAGACCGATATTCAGTATTTGATCTATTGTTTGTTGGACCTGCAGCCAATTTTTTTTTCTTTTTTACATTGCCACCAGAAGTGAAAGAAAGTTCCATTTTTGTCCCCACATTTCCAACATATATTCTGGGCTCCTTTATACATTTTCGACAATTTGTTAGGTGAAAGGTACCACCTAAAGTACATTTTATACACATTCTTTCGTAGGTCTTGACTTAGTGTTCTTTTTATTTGATTTATCCACAGATGTTCCCATTTGTCTATGTCAATCGAGTATCCGAGATTTTGTGCCCAGACTATCATGTTAGACTTAACTGTTTCATCTTCTGTATCCCATTGCAGGAGTAGTTTATAGAATCTCGTGATCATGTTTTTGTTTCCTGCATCCGTGATGTTTTCCCATTGTGATTTTTCAGTCATAATCCCATGCAGTCTTTTGTCCATTTTAAATCTTTCCTTCATCTGTCTGTACAGATACCAATGACAGTCCAGGCCCTCTTTCTTCATTTCTTCCTGAGATTTCATTATTTGACCATTAGCGCCCGACTTAAGAACATCTTTATATCTCAGCCATTGATATGTCGAAATACCTTCCCTGTTGTGTAGTGCTTCATGGGGTGATACACACAGGGGGACTCGATGGAACAATCTAATTTTCACTCTCCTCCAACATTTAATTAAAGATCTTCTTATACAATGATTGTGGAAGTTTCTGTTTATTGCATCCTTATAAAAAAGGTAGGCGTCCCACCCAAAATGGTCCCCTTCTCCTTCAATTGCCAATAGTTTCTTATTTTTTAGTGTGACCCACTCATTTATCCAAGTTAGACAGCACGCTTCATAGTATAATTTAAAATTCTGCAAATTCAATCCTCCTCTCTCTTTAGCAGTTCATTTTTACCCTCGGTTTCTTCCCAGCCCAAATAAACTTGTATACATCCGCTTGCCATTCTTTAAATGTTTTCTGTCCAATCTCTATCAGGATAGTTTGAAAAAGAAATATCATCTTGGGAAGAACATTCATCTTAATTATGCTTATTTTGCCTAGCCATGATGTAGTGATTTTCAGCCAATTATTAAGATCTCTTTTGATTTGCACCCATAATTTTTTATAGTTGTTATTAAAAAGTTCTTGATTATTCTTCGTAATGTTTACTCCCAAATATTTTACTACTTTTGCTATCTTAAAGCCGGATTGTTCTGTCAATGCACTCTCTTCATTCTTAGTAAGATTTTTAGTTAGAATCATTGTTTTGTCTTTATTTATCTTCAGTCCTGCTAGGTCTTCGAATTCCTTTAAGATATTCATCAAGCTTAATATCTCTTCCTGGGGGTCGCTTAGGGAGATTATTAAATCATGTGCGAACATTTTTATTTTATATCTTAATTTTTGTATTTTGACTCCTTTTATTTCTTCCCCTTTATTTATTATTTTGCTCAACAATTATAAACAAGAAGGGGGAGAGGGGACACCCTTGTCGCGTCCCTTTCTGTATTTGAATCTTATCTGTTTTCTCCCCATTTATTAACAATTTTACTGTCTGATTTTGGTATATAATTTTGATCCATTCAATAAAATTCCCCCCTGCATTTATCTGATCTAAAATTTCTATCATTGCTGTCCAGTCCACATTGTCGAATGCTTTCTCTATATCAAGAAATATTAACGCCAATTTCTTTATCCTTATGCATTTCATGATATTCAATCAAATTTATAATATGCCTAATATTATCTTTCAGAAATCTATCTGGTAAGAAACCCCATTGATCTTCACTTATCCAATCACTTAATACTTTTTTCAATCTATCCGCCAAAATGGAAGCAAAAATTTTGAAATCCACATTTAAGAGAGATATTGGGCGGTAGTTTTTTGGGTCTTGAGGGTCTCTATCTTCTTTGTGGATCAAAGTAATATATGCTTCTCCCCATGACAGTGGATAAGAGCCTTTAATTATCCCATCCATGGTCTTTTTAAAGGGTATTAGTACTTGATCTCCCATTGTCTTGTAGAATTTAGGAGTAAAGCCATCTGGGCCGGGAGCTTTTCCAGATTTTAATTTTTGAATCTTTTCTACAATCTCTGAGACCCTTATTGGTTGGTTCAGTATTTCTCTCTGTTGCACAGTGAATTCCGGTATTGGATGATCTTTGAGCTGATCTTTAAAGAAAACTTTGAGATTTCCTCTACTTTTTCCCCGTTTTTGATAAAGCAGTTCATAATAGTTTTTAAATATCTGTTTTATCTTTGGTTGATCTGTATATGTACAATCTCCTTGCTTCACTTTACTTATAAAATTTCTTTCTCTAGTTTTTCTTAGTTGGTGTGCCAACCATTTTCCAGGTTTGTTTGAGAATTCAAAGTTCCTTTGCTTTAGATATTGAAGTTTTATCCTTATTTCATCCATCGTGTCTTGCGCTGCTTGATCCATGCCAGAATTTCTGATTTGTATGTATGGTTGTGAAAGCTGGAGAGTGAAGAAAGCTGAAAAGAAAAGTATCTTCTAATTTGAAATGTAGCACTAGAGGAGAGTTCTATGGCTACCATGGACTGCCAAAAGAGAAATAAATGGGTCCCAGAGCAAATCAAGCCTGAACTCTCACTAGAAGACAAAATGACTAAACTGAGGCTATCATACTTTGGACATATCATGAGCTGACATGACTCACCAGAAAAAAAACATAACACTGGGAAAAGTGGAATTGTGGAGTCATAAAATCATAGAGTTGGAAACGGGAAGGAACCTCACGGGCCATCAAATCCCAACCCCCTGCTCAATGCTGGATCTCCAGCTAAAGCATCCCCAGCAGGTAGCTGTTCAACCTCTTTTTGAAGACATCCAGGGAAGAAGATCTCACCACCTCTCTAGGGAATTCATTCCATTGCCAAACTGCTCTTACTGTCAAGAAGTTCTTTCTAATGTTCAATTGAAATCTACTCTCCTGTAACTTCAAACCATTAGACCTGGCCCTACCCTCTGGGGCAGCAGAGAACATTCCTGTCCCCTCCTCAGTAGGAAAAAAAAAGGAATATCACATGACAAATGGACTGATTTAATCAAGGAAGCCACAGCCCTGAGTTTGCAAGACCTGAGCAAGGCTGTTCACGACTGGAACTCTTGGAGATCTCATATTCATAGGATAACTATAAGTCAAAGTCAACTTGATGACAAGTAACAACAAAGTACTAATGTACCCTTTGAACTACCTGTTGCTTATGGTCTTCGTCTTTCTTGCCATTTGAATCACAGCGGTTCTTAAGGATGGAATTATCTTCTACCTAATACTTGTTTTGCTATTTATCTTCAAAAAAAGCTTCCTGGGACTCATCTTTTTTTTTTCTTTTATTAATTTTTTACTCAGTTATTTTTCCTAAGAATTTCTCATTTGGGATCTTTTGCAGAGCAGGGTAAAGCAGTTGGTAATGGCAAAAGACTAGGGAGCTCTGCCAATTGCTTAAGAAGTAATTGGGGTGATACTACATTTGTGATAATTGGTAAAGAAATAATTATGGTCTGGGACCACAGAAGTCAATTTGCCAAACCAAGGCTGCTGGTGAAGGCAATATTTGGAAGAAGTAGCTACCGGAGAGCGGGGTGGATTGATATTAATCACTCCTCCCTCATGCTACTCATGGGAGTAGTAGCTTCAGGGAAGCAGTTTCTCCACAGGGCCCACAGTACAGCAGGGAAGACTTATAACCCTGATGTCTCACCCCTCCTCACCCCACACACTATGAATTTTATTTTTTTCCAGATTAAAAACAGGACATTTTTAATGCATAAACTATTCAGCGTATCAACTAGTTTGGTCCATGTTTAGACATGTGTGTGATTAGACATGTGTGTTATTGTTAAGATATGGAAAGAAAAATGAGGGACAGCACCAAAAATTAATTAAGCAGAAACAACGGCAACAAGCAATGCCTCAAAATAGTGCTAAGACATACAGGAAACATTAATCAGGCATATGAAATGTCCAATATGCACCATTTACACCATCCGCATGCCAATGACAAAAGTTACAATCAATAATTCAAAACAGTCAATACAAAAATATCCATTAACCCAAATTATATACACTATGAACAAACAACCCTGTTATTTTAGTGGTACTGAACAGATTAGTCTGCTTTACATGGCACAGGAATAAAGGCATGTTGATGGAATTCATAAAGTAGATCAATATGAAAGACTGTAATATTTCTGGGTTTTAAAAATTACTATATTATAATGTGCAGTAAATTATCTGGATATTCTAGTACATCTTTTTGTATATCTTAGCAAGAGACTTTGCTTCTTTCTTGGTCACTTATCTTTGTACATCACCTAGTAAATTTTAGGTCCTTTCAAATAATAAATGCTGAAAAGTAATTCTAAATATCAGATAGCCAGTTCACACATAACTCTAAACCATGGTTTAGCATTACAAGGACAAGTCACAGCTATCATTGAGCTATTCTCCTTCTCCTCTCTTCATCTGATGCAAATGTGAGGAAGCAGAAGCTCGCATTTCTGTTTCAGATTAACCATAGTTAAGCATTGCACCCAATCCCTGAACGAGGTTTAATTTTTACTTTGTTGAAACTACAGTATCTACTGGTGTTATCACGCCAGAGAGGCATGAAAGATATTTAATACCAGGATTCAGGAAGGTGGTCCTCCAATCTCCCCTAGCACAGCAACAGACAAACATCCAGAAATGCCTAGGCCTAGGACAAGCCTAGGTAAACCTTGAATTTGTGCATTTTCCCTCACCACTCAGATGACTGCAAGAAGTCTGGAAGCTTTTCTTTCAATTATAGGAGATTATCAGACAGGAACGCAAAAAGCAATCCCGCCCCTTTCTCATCACAATAACCTTCCCCACCGCACTTACCTTCTCTCCCATCAACAGGCAGCCCAGGAAGGAACACAGCTCTAATAGGGCTCCATTCACTTCCTCGACTAAAATCTCACCTGTTCTTGAGAGAAGACACGAGCATTGGAAATTCAAAAATAAAAAGTTGAATAAGACCAAAAAAAAAAAAAAAATGTTACACCAAGCACAAAAACACACTTTAAAACTTTCAAGTAAATCAGGGAAGTTTTTCAAAAAATGTGTCACTTACCCGGATGTCCCAATCTCACCCGGAAGTGTTCTTTCAGGACCGCCCATTGATGCTGCATTCACAAGAGTTAAATGGCCCAAGGTCTCACATGCCGGCAATGCCGGTGCCAAAACGCAACGGGGGATCAATTGATGGCTCATCCTGCCAATAAAAAGAAACACCATAATGACGCCAGTGGAACTCAAAAGGACAACGTTGTCTGATATTGGTGTCCTTTTGCATTCCTCTGGCATCGTTATGGTGCCACATTAGCTGCGTCTGATAATTTCCATAGATTAACCACAGTTTATTAGGTCATCTGAACAAGCAAACTGTGATTAATCTTAACTATAGTTTATTGAAACAAGCCAGCTTCTTAAACTGTGGTTTAGAATTGGCTTACTTCAACAAATCACAATTAAAATTAACCACAATTTGTTGGGTTCATACATATCAAGCTATGATTAATGTAAACTGAAAATGAAAGTATCCATATTCTCCTTGCACTGTTGGAGAGAGAAATTGCCAAGGTTTGTTACTGATAGCTAAACTATGGTTTAATGTTACATCCAAATCAATCCTGTGTTTTTCATGTGGAGAAAAGATGATTGAAACCAGAAATATTGGTAGGAGGAACTAGCAGGAAAAGGGAGTTCATTAGTATGTACTCAAAGGGGAGAGGAAGAATGAGCCAACTCTCAATAAATATTTGCAGAAAGATTCAGAACATGCAGTTTCAAACTTGTGTTGATTTTTACAAAAATGCATTAAAACAATTGCAACCCAAAACAACTAAATTCAGAGCTTGAAAAAGAAGTCTCAAATTTTGACACAAGATCTAGACTCCTTAAGCATGTTTAAAGAGGAAGAAGCCATATGAAACTGAAGTTTTGATATCAGAAAATTGTTTTGCGTGGATTTTAAAAGCATGGCCCTGGAAACTGAGAAAAAAGATGGAAAAGACTGACCCTAAGCATATGCAGAATGCCTTTCCCTTACCAATGAGTAACCATACCTGGCAACAAAACATCTGGTAAGAGTCTCACAGGAAAAGATTAGTGGTAAAAAAGTTCCAAACTTTTAGGCAAGCTTGAACTTCATAACTTAATTCTTATAAATTATGCATTGTTCTGTACCCATAACATAGAAGAAGGGAGTGTTTGGGGAAGACTGCAATTTATCTTGCCATCCAAATTTTCTATATGTACACTGCACATAACATGTGCATTTTTAAATCACCCATAAAGAGAGAATTACCTGTCCTTAATAGAAATCTGGAAATGTTCTCATTATTGTAATTTGGGTACAAATTCAATTAGATATCTAGCGGGTAACATTTCAAGCCTGCATTAATAATGACCCATCTTTACCTTGGCCAACTGCACCCACGCACTTTGAAACCATGTCACTTCAAGGGGTAGGGAAGAGTTTGAAGTGGCCCAACATAAAGACAGAAAGCTAAAAAAAAAAAAAAAACATTCTAGAACAACAGGCGTGACGACCCTAATCTGTTTATACTGGCAAAGGAACAAACAATACTGTCATTTGTATTTAATTCATGAAACTAGAAATGGTTGCTTGTGACTACAGTATATTCTTGAAAAAAGGGCTGCTATGATAGATTGTCTTCCAGCCCTCACAAACAAAACATTTTCTGCAGTACCCAGTTCTCCAACTCAGTGCATGTTTATAAAACTCAAACAAACAATTTTGGATGACATGTGCATCTATCAACCCCTTGGGTTGAAAATGCTGCTGCTCAATACCAGGTCGGTGAATGATAAAACAGCTGCCATTCAGGACCTGTTCCTGGATTAACATGCTGACCTAGCATGTACTACAGAGTCCTGGTTGGATGAGGCTGGGTGGGGTGGGGTTAATCTCACTCAGTTTTGCCCACCAGGTTTTTCTGTGCAGCAGCAGGGGAGGGCGAGCTGGAGTCTCAGTGATCTGTGGGGATAATATCCACCTGACCAGTCATCCTATCCTTCAGTCTACCCTTTAAATATTTTTTTGTTGCCATGGACCCCCAAGACTTAACTTAAGATTTAAAATTATCATCATCATCATCATCATCATCATCCAATTACACCATTCATGAAACCGGAGGGGGAGGGAAGACTTTTCTCCTGTTTCTTCCTGCATGTTTGTGGCTGGAGTGGATTGAATGGCAGACCAAGCCAGCCTTTGCCTTGGCTCCTGTCATGTGGCCGCTACCCTGAATTGAGGAGGTGGGCCGAACAGCCTTCAAGCCTTTCAAGGACCCCCTATGAAGACATCACGGCCCCCTGGTGGTCCACGGACCACAGGTTAAGAACAACTGCCCTCTTGGGGGCCCTGGTGGGACCTTTTTCTCAAGTGCAAAAATAACCAGGCTGGCTTGGGGTACTCTGCACCTTAACTTGGATATGGGATGGGGGGCGCCATTTCCTACTCTACCTCTGACAGCAAAAGGTGTCTAGCAGGCCATCATGCCTTGCTTTTCTGACAAATGGCCTGCAAGTCTTTCAGTTTCTCCAACTCCCCTGACCCTGTCTTCCCATCCCCTTAGACCACTGACAGCCCTATTATGTGTGTAAAGCACTCCAAATATATACAAGGAAAGTGGGTGGGAAAGGCAGAAGGACACCCTAGAGCAGTGGTTCTTGATCTGTGGTCCAGGGACGACCAGGGGACCACATTGTCCTCACAAGGGGTCCTGTGAAGGCTTGAAGGCTGCCTGGCCCACCTCCTTCCTGCAGTTGAACAGCCACGTAACAGGAGCCAAGGCACAGGCTGGATGGCTGGCTTGGCCTATGCATTGCCATTGAAACCTGTGGTCTGGGACCCCCAGGGGGCCGTGATGTCCTCACATGTGTTCCCAAAGGCTTGAAGGCTGCCTGGCCCGCCTCCTCCCTACAGTGGAGTGGTCACGTGATGGAGGCCAAGGCTGGCGGGCAGGCGGGCTTGGCCTGCACATTACCATTCAACCCGTTCCAGCCACAAATTTGCAGGAAGAAGCAGAAGAAAAGTCTTCTCTTGACCTTCAGTGCCTCTGAGGGAAGATTTAATGGATGGTGTAATTGTATTATCATTGTTATCATCAGATATTATTATTATTATTAGGTATTATTGTGTTTGTTTTTAAATCTTAAGTTAAGTCTTGGGGGACAGCAGGGGGTAAAGAAAAGGTGAAGGGCCACTGCCTTCGACCTGCCAACAGCCCTCCTAGGCCCAGGTACAACCAGGCATGGTTTAAGGAATTTGGGGGCACCTGCAACGCTTTATTGGGGGGGCATATGTTTATCTCAGTACCCTAACCTAACCTATTCACAGTACAGGATGTTAAATTACTACTAATAATGTTTTTTCAGGAGGAGAGTTATGAGGGAGCCCCACAATGACGCCCTCCGCTGCGGCTGCAGGGCCCTTAAACCGGCCCTGGGTGCCAGGCAAGAGGGCGGGAAAGGCGGGAGGAGACCCCAGGGAGATTTCTTGAGGGAAAGCCACGCTGTTTGCCAGGCAGGCTCTTCACTGAGGGCGCCGCTGGGGAGCCGCCCGGGGTGGGGCTGGACCCATGGGGCTCCTCCCCTCGCTTCTCCTCGGTGCTGGGAGGATGCTGCGGGGCCGGCGCTGGCTGGAGGCCGGCGGCGGGCTGCCTGGGCTGGGTCAGTTGCTGGCGAGGAGGGACCCCGCGCCCTCGCTCTCTGTCTTCCTCGCCCTCCGTCCCGCCTGGCGCCATGGCCAGCGCCTCCGCCGAGCTCATCGCCTTCCTGCTGGTCATCTCGGGCTGGGTGCTGGTCTCCTCCACGCTGCCCACCGACTACTGGAAGGTCTCTTCCATCGACGGCACGGTCATCACCACGGCCACCTTCTGGGCCAACCTCTGGAAGACCTGCGTGACCGACTCGACCGGGGTCTCCAACTGCAAGGATTTCCCTTCCATGCTGGCGCTGGACGGTCTGCATCTCTTCTTCCACCACCTCGCTCGCTTTCTCTCCCTCGCTTTTTCTCTCCCCTTCTGGCCTCGGCTCTCCCTTTCCGTCCAAGTAGACCCTGGCAGCCCGTCAGACCCGGGGCTGGGCAGGGGAACGGGCACGGACGGCTCCCCACGCGCGAAAGCAAAAGCCAGCATCCTCCCTCTGAGCAGGGAGGGACTCGGGAGCAAGTCCGGTTGAATTCTGCCGGGCTTGTTCCCGAGGAAACCATGTTTCGAAAAGAGCACGGTGCAAGTAACGCAACCGTGTGGAAAGAAGACTAGAAACTCATTTATTCCGCAATCTAGTTGCTAAAGCCCAGTGCAGTTGTCCCTCCGTATCCACGGATTTGGTATCCACGGATTTAAGTATCCACGGCTTGAAAATAGTCTTTAAAAAATAATAATCTAAAAAGCAAACCTTGATTTTGCCATCTTATATAAGGGACACCATTTTGCTATGCCATTGCATCTAATGGGACTTGAGTATTCACGGGTTTTGGTATCCACGGGGGTCCTGGAACCAAACCCTAGCGAATATGAAGGGACAGCTGTATCTACAATTAGTCTAATTGAGGAACTTTTAATCAACACCAACACAGAAGCATTATGATATTCTTCCTTACCCTTTGTTTGGTTTTGTTGGTACTTTTTTTTTTTAAGTAAATTATTTCATGCCTGCATTTTAGTTAATAGTGGGGATTTGGAATGAAATGCAGGCAGGCTGCACCTACAAAATTCACCAAGCCAGGCCAAAATTTCCCCCATGTCTTTTTCTAATAATATTCCTGTTGTACTTCTCACATCTTGCTTTCTGACTAGGATAATTTTGAGCACTTCTTTTGTTTGCTCTTTTAAATGCTGCTCTATCTACTGATCACGCTTTGTATATGTAAGATAAAAACGTTTCTGGAAATATACCATAATATTTATAGACTAGGTTTGGTTCTTAGGCTGCTTTTGACACTATTCAAATGTCTTGGCTATAAGACTGCATTTTACTCCAAAAGTGCTTGGCTGGTTATTGAAATAGATTCTGAGTGCCTTTTAATTCTAGTCCTAATGGGATGGATAACCAAATAGACCCCACCCCACCCCACCCCAAAGCAACATGTAGAATTTTAAATGCTGTTTTCTCAGCTCATGAAATTGACAGCCTTGCCAACAAGTCCCTCAGAATGTCCACGTATTGAAAGTAATCTATGCCGGTACCTCTATGACAGAGTCCCGGATATGATCTTTGCCAAGTAGCTTTGCATCTACCTCTTCCTCTTTATGTGTATGCAGATAGAGTGGGAGGATTCAGCAAGGGGGTGGAAATTAACAGCTGAAACAGACCACAGATCTTCCTGTCCAGTTGCCTTGTTTGTTACAATTCTCCCCACCCTCTAACCTGTGCAAGATCTGATTTGTCAAGGGTAATTTACCATCCACAGGTACTCCGCATTTCCTGGTTTATTACTCCTCTTCTGCACAGTTCCATTTAGTCCCTGTGCTGGGCCACTTTGGGAAAAGACCAGTAAGAGTACTTGGCTGATTTCCCTTCAGCCTAGCCCATTGTACAATGCAGCTACGGAATGTGGGGGGCATTTCTCAGCTCTGTGCCCTTGGCTCTGCATTGCTTATATTTTGTACATGGCTGTGCATCAGCTCAGCTTTTTGTGTGATGATGCTCCTGGAGCTGATAGAAGGAACCAATCTGGACATTCTGTATCTTTTCCCCACTTTAAACTATTCTTGTATACGCATGCTATTTTGCTAAAAATGCAGAAGGACAACAAATAGTTTACCATATGTTTTTAGTGTAGTTACAGGTGTTGATTTGATTTTAAACACCTGAGGTGAAACACAAAAATCAATGTGTATAGAGCCATTGTACTGTCTATTCTCCTTTACTGGTCTGAAATATGGGGTCACCTATCGCCAACACTTACAACTCCTCGCTTTCATTACGCTTACGCTTAAGTACTTACGCTTTCATAGCACTGTATACGCACAATCCTAAATATACACTGGACTGACTATGTGATGAATGTTGCTGTCCTTGAGCAAGCAGGGATCACCAGCATTGAGGCCATGATATTGAGAACACGGCTGCGCTGGGCAGGGCACGTTTCTAGGATGGAGGACCATTGCCTCCTCAAAATAGTACTCTACAGTGAACTCGCCACGGGTCAGCATAAGAGGGGCGCTCCAAAAAAGCGATACAAGGACTCCCTGAAACAACATCTCAGGCTCGGCCAAATTGATCACCAACAATGGTCCGCCATGGCCTCACATCAGGAGGCATGGAGATGCACTATCCACAATGCTGCAGCCTTATTTGAGAACTCACACCGAACAAGTCTTGAAGAGAAATGACAACGCAGAAAGAATCACAACCCGGAAACATCACCCAAGGAGACCTTCTGCTGTGCTTTCTGCAACCAGACTTGTTTATCTCAGATTGGCCTTTTTAGTCATCAGCGTACTTGCAGAAAGCGCGGGATGAGTCCTTCCTGAATCGTCGTTTGCGAAGAAAAGCCAGAGAGAGAGAGAGAGAGAGGTGTTGATTTTAAGAAAATATTGGAAGCAGGCCTAGCATCAGTGACCAGCATAGTCTGGCATATCCCAGGATCCATACAACATTCAGAGACAGGACAGTCCAGGATGGAGCTCTTGCTGATGCTAGGCCTCTTCCTGATGGATGGGCATTAGCTGCCCCCACCTGACTTTGTCCCTGCTGTCACCATCTGACCACTACCTGCCTAAAAGCAATTTGACTACTGTTCCTCTTTGCCATGTAGCCTGCCTGCTTGCCTGACTCCCCCTATGTGCGACAAGAGACAGGAGCAGCAATAACAAGAGATATGGTGACCCCACTTTTTTGGATAAGTGAGGGATTGATGGCAACAGCAGCAGCATGGAAAGGGCTGGCAAAGCAGTGCTGCTTGTCCAACTGTTTCTCTCTCTCTGGGCATTGAATAGATGGCGCCTCAGCAACCACCACCATTTAGTGCTGCCAGTGGAAGGTGATATAATTCCGCCTCTCACCATTTAAAGGGGATTACTGCAGTTGTCCTGCCTGAGGGTCCCCAACATCTGGAGGTGGTACTGATTTCAAAGTAAGGCTGTTACTGCTGGAAACACTTACAGTAGGCTTCAGTCTAGTTGTTAGTACTGACAAGCAGAGACCCATTGAATCAGTGGAATTTCACTTAAGGCCATGCTGGTTGAGACTAACAATTGGGTTTAGGAAGCAGTAGCTGGTGGCTTCCACGTGGACACTGAATCTGCTTTGGGTTTTAGTCTGAACATTAAAGAGGTTATCCACCATGTTGAACCGTATCCCCAAAATAGGTTCATTGCATTGGATTGCTCACACTGCTCCCCTGACATGGCAGTCACCAGCTGCTACTGAATTTAGGCCCTTAAGCTGTAATGTGAGAAGAAAAGAAAACATAACAGTCGGCCCTCCATATCCATGGATTCTGCATCCATAGATTTCACCATCCATGGTTTGAAAACATTTTTTTAAATTCCAAATAGCAAACTTTGCTTTTTGCCATTTTATATAAGGAACACTATTTTACTACACCATTGTATATAATGGGACTTGAGCATCTGCGGAATACTGAATCCCAGTGGATACCAAGGGCCCACCGTATTCTTTCTTGATGTAAGAGTTTTTTTGGTTGGCATCCCCTCCCTCCAGCACAACTCTCTTTCACTTATGTAGGCTTCAAGAGTAACAAATTGGCTGGTATGTTAATTGTCTCTCTGGTAGCCTGGCTATTATTATATTGAATGACTCTTCCGCTTTTGTAGAAGCTTGGTTGGAAAAGTTGAATCAATCCTTAAAGTGCCAAAATAAAATAAGAATGCTTTTTTCTTTCCACGCAGGAAATGTCTAGCTATAACAATTATATAAAATCTAAATAAATCTTTAATTTATCTTTGATGGGGAATCAACGATTGTCTAAAAAGGACAGCAAACTATTATTAACATTATTTACTGGAAGCACAATCCACCCAAAGCCCCATGTTCATGTTATTTCAAGGACAGAAACTGAAGCAAGGATGTCAGTCTGTAGTTGAGTCAGGGGAGTTTAAAAGTGCCTAATGTTCATCATATTGTTCCCAATTTTATTTTTTCAATCCTTCCTTAGCCCAGGCCCAGTGGAGGACATAGCATTTGAAAATTAAGAACATATGCCACACATTTAAATAAATGCCTATGAAATGGATGTATGGATCCACACATACACCATTCTAAAGTAAAAACACCCTTGTTGATCCAGTTGCAGCTCAGTCCCTGCTGTGATAATTTTCAGTAAGTGGATCCCAGGATCCATACAACCCGCACCCACCACTCTGCCCAGCAGTCTCCTATGGAAGAAAGGAACTGAATTGACTTGGAACAGAGCATCTGAAAATTAAGTGATATTTCTCCTGCCATCCCAAAGGGGTCACATTGGTGAGCACTTCCTGGATTCCATGCAGAGTACTGTACTATCATTGAGACTAGCAGGAGTTGAAATTCACCTGTAATACCCTAAAGGCTTGCAAGCCAAACAGGGTTAGCTCTGGCTAGTACTTGCATGGAAGATCATCAATGAATACCAGGTGCTGTAGGCTATGTTTCAGAGAAAGGTACTGGCAAAACTAATTCAGCATTTCCTATGAAATTCATGGGGTTGCTGTAAGTTGACAGGCAACGTGAAGGTACATACACACATGGAGACTGGACTTACAAAAAAACTTGTCCTATACATTATGCACAGAGGGATAGAGCATGGTGGCTTGAATGCTGGACTAAGACTCTGAGAGACCAGAGTTTGAATCCCCACTCAGCCATGGAAATCTGTTGGGTAGCCTTGGGCAATTCACACTCTCAGCCTCAGAGGAAGGTGGTGGCGAAGCCCCTCTGAACAGATCTTGCCAAGAAAAACCGATGATAGATTTGTCTTGGATTCACCATAAGTTGAAAAAATGATTCTAAGGCACACAACAACAATTTACACATTAGCAGAGCATGGATTGATATATTGTGTTTTGACTTCCAGAGTTCTTCACCCTACAACCCAAGATTTCTTCATTAGAAGTGTCAGGGAACAAGCCTCTAGCCTTCAGCATGCAAAGTACATGCTCTGCCATTGAGTTATGGTCCTTCTGCATACATAACATTAAGCATACATGTGGGGGACATTTGAGAGCTGATTGGTATGCTTGGTGGTATCTTAAGGAGAATCATGAAACTGTAACACTTCAGTACTGAATTTTGTAGCCATATAATTCACTGTCACAAGATATAGTGATAACAATAATCTCAGATTGCTTTAAAACAAAATTATAAAGTTCCATGAAGATCAGATATATCAGCAGTGACTGGCCAGTATAATTAAATGGAACTTTTAGAGATACTGGGGTTTGTTTTCTTTAGGGCACCAATCTACTTGGTTCTGTAACTTGGAAAATAATTGAGATGGGCCATGGCTATCCAGCTTATAGTTGGTGGCAAGCATGAGTTGCCACTGGTCAAAATACAGTGTAGCCAAAAGAAAAGTAATTTTTACACAAGATAGCCTGGGCAATGGACTGAACATGACCAATGAGCTGCTGGGACTCTAACCTTTATAAACAAAGGGGAGTTGTACATTCTAAAGACCCTGACCAGAATTGGTTAGACAAAGAGACAATAATGCAAATTTTATTTTAAATACTTTGTAAAGTATGTTGGAGAATCAGCTCATATAAAGATATTTTTAAAAATGACTTTCCTTCATAATTAGATAGTGCTGATGATTTTTAGCATCTGATACCAAATTGCCATAAATATCGCTGATGTCATGGTTTTCATTAGGTTTGTTAATTACGTCTTCTATGATTGTACATCCAGTGGCAATCATGTTTGTGGAAGATATGTTTCAAGCCATGTTTAGCACACAAGAAAGCTTGTAGGTGCCTTGTGGATATCTTGCACCTTGATGGTACATCAGGAGCCAGTACCTTATTTGACCCAATAAGAACAAGCTGCTCATTTTCAATTTTTCTGCTCCAACTAGTATGAGTGGTTGCTAGGGCTTATGGAAGTTGTAGTCCAACAACTTGTGGTGAGCTATGGGTTCCCTATCTCGACGTCTGCTCTGAAAACACCTTCAGACCATGGAAACAGGCTGCTCATTCATTTGGAATTTGAGGCTGGGGGCAGAATGAGGCTTTGCTGTTCCTGTAACTGCCATCTCCTTTTATGATACATAACTTCAGGAAGCCTTCAGTGTTTCCTTTCTGTGCCTTGATATCAAATCTAAGTCCAGTTTTGTCCAGTTACATTGGTTCACTATTATTTTCTTCTCGAGATGTAACGAACATCCTTAGAATGCTATCTTTGCCCTGTCCAAGGGAAGCAAGATGTGGCTGAGTGGCTACAGTGTTGGACAGGGACTTAGGTGATTCCATTTGCATTGAGCCATGAAACTCGTTGGATGACCTTGGTCCAATCACTCTCTCAACCTGAGTTCCCACAAGGGATGTTGTGAGAATCAAAGGTGTAAGGGGAGGGAGACAGTCGAGTTGTGCAGGAAGAAATCATTGGAGGAAAAATGTAGGATCCCATCCACTTGTTATTTCCACTGCACAGAATTTGGTGAGCAATATTTCCTCTGCTGTTTTTCTCTTTAAGAACCCCTAAAGTACATTTTGCTGTTTCTTCTGCCTCCTGATTTCACATCTGGTATAGACATTTGCCATTTTTGCTGGGATGTGTCCTAGCATGAGAAGGGCATTGGCACCATTTTCAGCCATACTGAGCACCTAATTCTGATAAATCAGTTTAGGAATGATGCAGCCACTGGCATATTGGCATCCTGAAACATTTGTCAGACATAATGACAAGACAGTGAACAAGGGAATGAATGAATTTACTTTGCTGGAAAAGCTTTTTCACTGAGGCTGCTGTCACACTGCAGAAACAATGCAGTTTGACAGCACTTTAACTGCCATGGCTCAATGCTATGTAGTTCTGGGATTTGTAGTTTTGTGAGATACTTTGCCTTCTCTGACAGAGAGCTCTGGTGTCACAATGAACTATAAATACCAGGATTCCTTAGGATGGCACTATGGTAGTTAAAGTGTTGTCAAACTGTATTCCAGTCAGACACCCATGTTTTAAAATGTCTTAGTTTTACTTGTTTTTTAAATTGTTAAGTTTTAACTGATACGTGTTTTTAACTAATATTATGTTTATCTGTTAATGTGTTGTTCCCCGCCTTGATCCACAGGGAGAGGCAGGTAAGAAATAATAATAATAATAATAATAATAATAATAATAATAATAATAATTTATCATCATCATCATCATCATCATCATTGCAGTGTGTCAGCAGCCTGGGATGCATTATCATTGTTTATTTCCATTCACATCATCAAAGCTAGATCATCTCTGGTGACCATGAGTTTTATGGAGAAGCTCTTAGATTAAACACAAGGGCTGAGACCCTGCATCATGGGCTGTAATGCATACCTTTACCGTGAAGGAGCTACATCATTGACACAATGCACAACCATGTTAGAGAATTGTGAAAATGTGCAGCGGGGCACCATGTAAGATGTCCCATTGCACATATGGGGCACAGTGAAAGGTGGGGATATTTTTTCCAGCCAGGCACCCATGACTTTCCAATGCCCTCTGTTCTGGATTACCAATGTCCTGTGGCTCCTGTGCTCTAGGGTGACCAACATTTGGCCATGAATTTAAGGAAGATTTATTCACAACAAATTTTGTGCATTTTTAGCAACGTGGCATCACTCCAGCAAATGTTAATTGGTATAGGATTGCATCTTTAATGGCAGGCCAGATTGTTTAACATTTTGATTGGCTTTATATGTTTGTGTATGTATGCACTATCCAGGGAATTTGAACAGCAACAAGAGCCAACAAAAAGTATTCTAAAAAGATCCCAAACTCCACTACTTACTTTAAAGAAAACTGAAAGAACTTTGTTACAAATATGTGTTACAGACACACACTCACCCCCACACAAATCAAAAACCGTCTTTTATATACAGAGGGGCAAAAGCACACACATACCCCATTCCCCACTCTTACAGGGACATGCAAATATACACTTCCCTTTCTCACATGCACACAGATGCAACAACACATGCATACCTTCCTCTCCCTCTCTCACACACACATACACATGCCAATTGCCCCACTGGTACAATGGTCCCCATAGTGCAGTTGCAACAATACTCTCCTCCTGGGGATATGGCCATTGCATAGTTCTAAACTGCACAATCATAAGTTGGTTTACAACATTTTAAATTGCGGTGACCATTTAGTCATACTTTGATATGGAGCTGCGCTTGCAGCATTGGTCAAGTATGTCTCAGATTTGTTGCATGAAACATGAGAGCAGAGGTTCTCCATCTAAATCAAATGTTTCCATTTTAGTAATTATTAGAGGTTCAAATCATACACTGACCAAAATGGTTTTGTGAGATTTTTGTGTATAGGAATTTCCTTGGAATATCCTTGGAAATACAGTCAGCCCTCCATATTTATGAGTTTAACTTTTGTGGATTTGATTATTTGCAGATTATTTGGTGCTGCCTCCACTACTGCCCTATGCAATTTTTAATAGGGACTGCAAGCCCTGAGAGACAGGGAGACACTGCGAACATATGGCAAAGCTTGTAAATCCCTATTAAAAGTGGCATAGGGCAGCAGTTTAGGTGGTGGCAAGCCCCACCAGCCACCAGCTTCTGCCTTGCGAAGGAACCCCACCACCTCAAAGCCATCTGTGGTGGGTTGAATCCAAAGATTGTACTTTTGTGTGTGTTAAATATGGTTTGGGGGACCTAGAGATATTCATGGTTTCCTCGCTTTTGTGGGGGTCTTGTGCCCCTAACCTCAGCAAATGTGGAGAACCAACTGTAATAAGCAATGTCTACTTTTCATACATTAGAACAACCAGAATACAGGGGAGCACCAATATATATTATTGGTGCTCCCCTGTATTCTGGTTGTTCTGACTTTTTGAAATCCCCATGTAAGTCTTGTGTAGTTACTTTTCATACATGGACATACAAAACTGCTTTATTTTGAGTCAGGACACTGGGATATCTAGAGCAGTGATTCTTCATCATTGGACCTCCAGATATTTTGGACTTCCCAGAAGGTTCAGGCAGCCTGTCTAAATATAAAAGATTCAGATTTGAATTCCAAAATGTCTGGTAAGTCAAAGGCTGAGAATCCCTGATCTAGAGCAGTACTCTCTGACTACCCACAGCTCTCCAGCATCTTTTGACAGAAGTCGTCACCACCTGCCACCCATTTCTTAAAACCAAATAAACTGGGGCTGCAGGGAGAACACAGAACCTTTTACATGCAGTGCTCACCGTTTCCCTAAGGCTCTCCACGTGATACAGTAATTGTTTTCCATTGGCAAAACAGAGTGGAGTGAAGGAGCAATCAGTGGTATGGCTGCCTTTAATGTTGTTTTGAAGGTATATGATATTACTCTTAGCCTTAGTGAGTACTTAGCCTGCTGTAATGCTACAACACTTGTATCATAGTTGCACATATTTGTGTATAACATGTCTAGGGTTATAAGAGTGAATCCAGGATAAGACTTTGAACCTTTAATCGTTAACAGATCTTGAAGTCATACAAAGTACTTAAAACTCCATCAGGTGGGATGACAGTACCTGTCCTTCCTCACTTTGAGCTGTAGCCATCCCCTCCCAACACAGCTGTTGCCTCACCAATGGGGATGGGGTGGGGGTAGATGAATACTTGGTGACAACAGGTGGGCAACACCCAAAGTTGGAGTTGGGACAGTGAAGGAGGACAGGTACTTTCATTCTGCTTGACAGAGCTTTATGACACCTCATACTGCTCCAAGATCTCTTAAGGATTGAAGCTACAGTAACCCTTTCCCAGAGACAGTTAGGCAACCCTAAACAAAACTGATGTAGATGCCAAAAGGGTGACATTTAGTGGTTTTGGAGATACTGTATATTGTTTTACATATCTAAAACTTTAAGCCTTTGCTTGTTTCTATAGCATTTTCTCCCAGGGGGCAGGTATATTTTTTTTTGCTTCTATTGCTGGGCAGTGAGTGTTTTAAGGTTAAAAGATCAAGCTACAGTACAGGTTTCAGACAGATTGACCCAGAGGTCCCTTGCAATGTTATGATTCTCTGAGCTCTCTTCTCAGCTTGAAAGGCAAAATATAGAGGTCTTCACCTCATCCTCAGGGTAAATGTACATACTCCAAGGGAAGCGATGCCTGGGAAACAGAATCTTTCCCAAAACTTGAGCCTGGGGAGAGAAGTGAGTGACTGAAAGAAGCTCTGTCCCTTTCATCTTAAGCTTAGGTGATCAGATGCAAATAAAACTATGCCTTCAGTTAATTCATAATTTTGCAAAACAGTTAATTTGAGCAGGTGCAGCATGGGTACTCACCATCAGCACTACCACTGCCAGCCCAGTTTGAAAACCCAGAGTTTGCCCCCTTAACTTTTTGATAAATAGAGGTATGTGAATTCTATTGTAGTGCAGAGTTTCCAGTAAGGATAGGAAAATCTGTCAGTTTTACATTCTTCCACATATATACTTCTCCATTTTGGCTTTATTTTTGTTGAATAAATCATGACACAGTGTAATTTGTCATGTGTTGTTTGTCATTTGTTATCTGAGGTAGTATTTACCTAATTTTAAGACCTGTTAAGGAACAGATTGTTGTTATTATGTCCTGTTATGTAAAACCATAGAATTCAAAGAGGGTGTACTTTCTTTTTTACACAGCTGTATTTTGGAAACACCAGTATTCCAGTCTGAACATGACCAAATTTGCAAATATTGGTAAATTGTGACCAAAAATTAACAAAAATGAAATTAAAATTTGCAGATTTTACTAGCAGAAAATAGCAAAGACTTGAAACAACTATTAATGAATGTTAAGGAAGAAAGCACAAAAGCAGAGTTACCGTTGAATGCTATAAAAACAAAAATAATGACCACAGAAGATTTACGTAACTTAAAAGTGGATGATGAAGACATTGTAATAGTCAAGGTTTTCTATACATTAGCTCACTCATTAATCAAAATGGAGACTGTAGTCAAGGAATCAGAAGACTTAAGAGCCTTATTGCATGAGGCCAGTGAAGCGCAATAGCTCCAGAATAATAACACCTTCATTGGCGCCTCCTATGTGACATTGCCATTCTTCTGTGGTTGTAGTCCACTGTTTTTAACAAATGAAAAAAAATCCAAGAACAACTACCTTTCCCACTTCTGTTGTGCTTTGAGGTGTTGTGCAGACATTTAATTGTACTTTTACACTGATTTGGGGTGGTCAGGGGGCGATCTAGTGAGTGTGCTTTGGGTGGGGGAACATAATAGGGATCAGGGATCATGAAGCCAAAGGCAAGCAACCCAGTCACTAGAGCAGTGTATGTGTGGGTGTGCGGGTGCACATTTGCATGCATGCTGAGACTGAGTAGGTTTGTGAAGGGCTGCTCTCCCCCACTGGGTGCGGGGGGGCGGGAAGACTATCTGGTGCGGATGAGACCCAGCACCTGTGCAAACACATATACATAAAAGGGAGGGGGCAAGAAGACTCCTCCCTGATTTCCCCCCATATAATTAAAGGGGGGTTGTTCCCAAAATTGGTGGTCATCTTTTTCTCTCCCTTGAGCAACACAGTGCAGGGTTGCTTGACTAGAGGTGAAGGTGAAGGAGGTAAGAACTGTGCTAGAGGGTTGAAAGCCACTTACCTTTGGCTTCATGGTTGTAGTGCACTGTTTTTAACAAACGGAAAAAATCCTGAGCTTCAGTTACACGACAGTTTTTATTGCGGTAATTTGCGCTTTATCACTGTTTCGCAGCTGTAGTGCATTGTTCAGATGATATATTGCTTAATTGATCTATTGGTTTAGTTTTCAGCTGTGTTCCGCTTTGATATTCACACACAGACTGAGATGGGGGCGTGGCCTCCCAAGCACATCCTCTGATTACCACAGGAATGCCTGAGATGAACATTCACACACACACACACAAGAGAGACTGGAAAAGGCTTGCTTAATTCTTCAGATCGTAGCAGCTGGGCACAAGATAGCAGGGAGGGAGGGAAAGAAGGAAAGACACACACACACAAGGCTAGCACTCCAGCCTTTTTCGTGGCTAAGCACAAGGAGAAGAGAAGGGACGCGATAGCAGGAGGGGAGACTAGGTCATTCACACACAGAGAGACTGAAAGTAGCAAGGCGGGAGGGAGAGAAGGAAAGACACACACACACACAAGGCTGGAAACAACATGGAACTTTCCTCCATCCCCTCCTTGTCCAAACCCCTCCCTGGTGAGTTCAACCAATCATGGCAAAGCTCTGCTGTGAATGTATCCAAAAGATTGCTGGTAATTCACACAGCATGTAGTGTAATGCTTGTTCAGACTATCAAAAATGCACTACTTTTCAAAAAAGTTGGGAAAAGTCCCGAAATCCTTTATTGCATTACTTATGGGTTTTTGTGCCCCCCTCCTTCTGAAAGAGGTGACTTTATGCCGCAATGCATGTAAACAATTAGGAATCTTGGCAAATTCTTCACGTTTTTTTTCACCGTGTAACCAAGCCCCAAGAATGACTACCTTTCCCATGGCTTGAAGCTGCTCAGCCTACATGACAGGAGCCGAGTCAAAGGCTGGCTTGCTTGGCCTGCAAGTTGCTCTTCAATATGCTCCCGCCACAAATTTGCAGAAAGAAGCAGGAGAAAAGTCTTCCCTCCAGTGCCTCTGAGCGAAGGGTTAATGGAAGGTGCAGTTGTATTATTATTATTAGTAGTAGTAGTAGTAGTAGTCTTGGGGGGGGACTGTGGTGACAAAAGATATTGAAAGGGGGTCCCTGGTAAAGAAAAGGTTAAGAGCCATTACTCTAAGATGACAAATGGCAGCTATGAAGGAGATGGATAAGATCATAAATTGTAAAGGTATATTATTAAATACTGAAGTCCGAACCACCCATGCTGCAATATTTCTGATTTCTACATATGGTGGTGAAAGCTGGAAAGTGAAGAAAGCTTATAGGAAGAAAATCAAGTCATTTGAAATGTGGTTCTGGAAAAGAGGTCTGTGGACACCAGAGACTGCTAAAAAGAGAAAGAAATGTGTCTGAGAGCAAATCAAGCCTGAACTCTTACTAGAAACCAAAATAACTAAACTGAGTACTTTGTACTTTGGACATATCATGAGATGATATCATTTTCTGGAAGAGACAATAATGCTTAATAATGTGAAAACAGTAAGAAAAGAGGAAGACCACATTACAGCTGGATTGATTCAATCAAGAATGGTCCTGAGTTTACAAGACCTCAGGCCTTCATTCATAGAGTTGCCATAAGTTGAAGCCAACTTGGCAGCCAGAACAACTAAGATTCTTATTTTCCTGGGCTTTTAACTTTTTACTTGTACCATTGTTTTTGTAATGATTCCACTTCTGGTTATCTTTAATTCTAATTTATTTTTACATTAAACAGCCTTAGAAGCATGATTGATGAGCTATTTTTTTAAAAAGAAATAACACACATTTTTTAAACAAATTAAATCCTGGGATGTTGTTTAACCTATACTATGTGGTGAACACATTTCAGCTACTTCAATTAACTATTTTGCTTGTGTTCTTTGTACAAACTGCCTCCAAGTTTCTTGTTGCTATGCACCATATTTTTTATCTATTGCAACTGAAAGAGTCATTGAAAAGATAAAATGTGATAACCTATGAGTTTCTTACAGGTGATAAAAGATGCTTCCCAGATCCCTCCCCATCTGTTTACCCTTTCTGAACAATGGTGGTATGATTTTGTTTATGATAGGTGTGATTGCTTAGAGATAGAATCAGCACCTCTTCACCCAAAGTGAGGGTGGGGTTTATGGGTGGGAGGTGTCATTAAAGAATTCATTTCTGCCCTTTGGCTGACAAAGAGAGAGAAAATAACACCACCAAAACATGATCTCCAGGTTAGCAAGTTGCACTCCTGACCTTAGTTCTGCTTTAGGGTCTTTCTAGAAATCTTGTACCTCTTTGTTATCCTTTCATATAGGAAATAGTCTTCTGTACTCCTTCCTCAAGTTCTGCCATCTTTTTTTTTGTACATAGACTAACTGTTGGGTGTGAATAGCTGTTGTGACTGCAGAGTCTTCTGACAGTAAATTGGCAAATGGCATACTTTAAAAAAAAGAATATAGGGTTTCAAGTGCAATGTCAAAAGTAATGCTTTTTAAAACATTTGTGTGGTGTCCATGTGTGCAAAATGTTTCTCCCATGCATTTTACACAACTGTGCATGTGAGGCAGGTTTGAATTGGGTTCAACTTTTAGTTTTTTCTTGCTGTTAGTTGTTAAAAAAATAGTGATTACTATTACTGTGCAACATGGTTTTTAAATTTAAAAAATGGCATATATGTTTTAAACACAGATTTAAAATGTTTATTTCCCAGTTCTGTACTGAGAATTTGAAGTATGCGAAGGAAACGGATGAAGGATATTAAATGTAGGACTGCAGTTAGTTTAAAATGGAAGTGGACATTTCCTGTTGCCTCCTCATAGCCATGCCAGTAAATTTGGGAACAAGCTCAAACACCTAATGGCATTGCCCTCAAAGGAGCTCAGTATTGTGGCATTGCTATGAGGGAC
This sequence comes from Gambelia wislizenii, assembly GCA_030847615.1. NCBI lineage: Eukaryota > Metazoa > Chordata > Lepidosauria > Squamata > Crotaphytidae > Gambelia > Gambelia wislizenii. The sequence continues at coordinate 199,923,778 of JAUMIR010000003.1, read as the reverse complement.
AGATTTCTGTAAATGTTGAGAGATGATTCCATGCAGGAATGATCTGTATGTGACTTACAGACCATTCTAGCTCATTTATGCTTGATATTCCTGTATCCAGCATGAGGGATGGAGGAAGCAAAAGCAGAACAGGGCGCCTTTGATTTTTATGTTGAAGTCACAGTTTTGGCAAATATTGTGCGGGAGCAATGAAACTTGCACATGCTAATAATCTCTCCTTCATACAAATATTGAAGCAGATGTAGGTAATGTTGTTGGGGTGTATGAGTATAAAAATTAAAAATTTATTAAAGATTAAAAATTTATTAAAGATTCCAGGGAGCAAGCCGTTTAGGCAGAGTTAAAGTAGGGAAGACTGACCAAGCTTAATTTCCATTTGTATGTGTTCTAAATCACACAGCATTAAAGTCAAGTCGACAAATTAAGGACAATAAAGACGGATGCTTAAAAATACATATCAGAAGTTTACTGAAGATATAGCAATCTTAATCTACATTTTCAAAACAAATCTAGGCACTTAACTAACTAAGAGGATTACAGTTCAGGGTAGAAAACTCACCCAATCTTGGTAGATTCAGTTTAGGATAATCAAATCAGAGGTTTCTAAGTATTACAACAGTAACATCCATATTTCCTCAGAAGAAGAGGTGTTTGTAGGTAAGCAAGAGCTCATCTCTCTTCTTCATGTTTGGAGGTCAGATGCTTGGTAGGAAAGGGGAGGAAAGGAAAGTGAAGTCTCGTGGAGAAGCTGCAAACCCCAAGAAGGGACACAAAGAATCATAAAGCATTTAAATTAGGAGGTCATGTGATAAATGACTCAGTGGTCACCCTATAGCTCCAAATGGCTAAGATAGCCTGAGATGAGAAGGAGGGTAGGAACTTAAGCATGCAAGGAATTTCCTAAACTTACTAAGCAGGGGTGCAAGAGGAAAGCTACATTTCCCACAAATGTATATCCCACAGATACTATTAGACAGCAACTCCCATCAGACCTAGCAACAAAACCAAAGGGGGCTCATGGGGTTTGCAGTGCAACAATACCTGGAGGGCCACATGTTTCCTGTCCCTGTAATTAAACAATTCGCCCTGATGCAGAGGCATCCAATTCAAGGCCTCCTGCCTTCAGAACTTTGGGCTGTTACACAACTTTAAACAGCACAAGTGCATCACATATGATGGCAATTGTTGCTTTGCCCTGCATTTCCTGTCCTATGTGGGATCCCTTATGTCATGGTGCCCCTGTGCCTTTCCTACTTTCTAATTTCTTCTGACACACTTAAAGGCTAATCTTTTTTTAAATACATGTGTTTGCCTGATCTTTCCTCAGCAAAGGGAGCTGGATTGGATGGCCATCATGCTAATTATTATCCTACCAGTCTCTGTGACTCTGTGCCAGTTTAGCAAACTGATTATGCCTTGATCTTTCTCCTTCTCTCTCCTTTCCACAAAGGCATGTGATGCCCTTTGGTGAAATGGCAGCCATACTGTTTTTTAGCAGATGCTAAGTTGTTTGGGTTGGGGTGAATGTTTACCCTTTTGCCTAGGAGATCTGGCCATAAATTAAACTTGAGAGAACCTCTGGGTAAATACCTTCATGCTTCAGCAGGCTTAATGTGTTAATTAGCTACTAACAGTACCAATAAATTGGGCCTGTCAGAAAATAATGGCTTCCTTGGCCAGTTTTGATGTACAGGTGTACCTAAAGAATGCAGCCCAGAAAGAAGCTGCAGCGGAAGAGAACAGAAAACTTTAGAACAAATGCCCACATTTCATAACATTAAACCAGGCCTGCATAGCTTGTGACTTCATTTCACCACATCCACCTCAAGAGTCATGTTGGGTGGCCTACCAAAGCCTTCACATGCTTCATATTTTTGCTGGCTATGTTAAATCGCAAAAAGAGGAACAATCAATTTGGTCATGCACTTACTCAGCTTCAGGGTAATCTGATGAACTGTGCATATGTTTTTAAAATTTATAGAAGGCCACTGGATATGTTTAAAGACCAGTTGAAGTTCTGATTACAAGTATATTTCCATTGATGAAGTACAGTCAGCCCTTGTGACATTGGTCTAACCAGACTGGCCCCGCAGTTCCTAGCCTTGGCTGCTTGCCACTCTTACCTTGTCCTATGGGTTCCCCTCTCCCAATCCCTTTTTTGGATTTGGGTCCTGGGCCTCTAGGTGACTTTAGTGTGGACAAGTATTCCTTTCTAAGTGCTTACAGACTGTCTGTTTAATGATCTGCTCTAGAACCTTTCCTAGTATTGATGCCAGGCTGACTGGGCGGTAATTATATGGTTCTTCTCCCCCACCCCCCTTTTAAAGATGGGGACAACATTTGCCCTCTTCCAGTCTGCTGGGACCTTTCCTCTTCTCCAGGAATTCTCAAAGATTATTGACCTCTTGAAAGCTTTTTCCAATATGCACCCAGGGATGATTTTTACCTTCACTAGCGTCCACTTTGCTCATGATTTCCAATTTGATGGCCAAACTTAGAGATCTCTATCCTTTTTAACATGTTGGATTAACTGCTGAGGCTAGCTTATCTGCTCTCCCCTTTTCTGTCTGTTAAGTGAAGTATGCCTTTTACTGTCAATCTGAAAACTTTAATTCATTTTTATTACACATATATATGCCTTAAAAAAGAGGTGGGAAACAGGGGGCACAGATCTTGTGAGAAGAGAGGAGCATGGAAGTCATCCACCAGAAGCTCCCTGTTGGTTCTTAAGAAGTTCAGGAGTGACAGAGAAGCTTTATTTCTTGAAAGGGATATCATTTGCTGCTTATCCCTGCTGCTGCTACATTCTGGGTTTTTTTTTTTAAAAAATGACTTATTCCAACATAAGTGACCATCACACCAGCATAAGTCACCAACATTTGGCTCCCCAGAAGTTGACAAACTCCTCCTACCCTCCTACCCCACCATTGACCAGGCTGGCAAGGTTTGACAAGAACTGGAGTCCAATGATATCTGGAGGTCTGAAAATGTAGTAGAGAATTTACCATTTTCCTACAATGGTAAAGTAACAGAGAATTCATGGCCTGTTTTTGTTGTAAACAGACTTGCTCCTATGTTTTTGGCAGCAGCTTGATGTATAGAAAATCAACAGGCAAAGCTTTTCAGGGAGTTGTAGAGAAAAAAATCCACAACAAACTTTCTGGGTGTCGGGCTACAATCAACTAAAGGGTAGTTTTAGTTCTTCAATTGTATGTGTGTTGCATTAATGAGGGGAATGGGGTGCCTCCCCACACACAAAGGTGTTGGCCTTGGCCAAGGTCTTTGCTAGTCATACATTCAGCCAGTATGTGAAGCAGTTCTGTGCACATGCTAACGTGTGCAAGCAGAGATTCTCCCTGTAACAGAGATCCTTCTGAATGGCACCACTTCTTTGAAGTGTCCGTACATTTGTATGCTGCTACATGTCGAATGTGTAGATAACAGAGGGCATGACTATGCCATGTGAATCTTTGACTCTCCCCTGTTCCTTGAATGTGTGGAATCATAGAATTGTAGAGTTGGAAGAGACCACAAGGGCCATCCAGTCCAACTCCCTGCCACGCAGGAAATCACGATCAAAGCATCCACGACAGATGGCCATCCAGCCTCTGTTTAAAGACCTCCAAGGAAGGAGACCCCACCACGCTCCAAGGGAGTCTGTTCCATAGCCGAATAGCTCTTACTGTCAAAAAGTTGCTCCTAATGTTGAGGTGGAATGTCTGTTCCTTGAGCTTACATCCATTGCTCCGTGTTCCATTCTCTGGAGCAGCAGAAAACAAGCCTGCTCCATCCTCAACGTGACACCCCTTCAAATACTTAAACAGGGCTATCATATCACCTCTTAACCATCTTTTTTTCCAGGCTAAACATACCCAGCTCTCTAAGTCTCTCCTCATAAGGCATGGTTTCCAGACCTTTCACCATTTTAGTCGCCGTTCTCTGGACATGCTCCAATTTGTCAATATCCTTTTTGAATTGTGGTGCCCAGAACTGGACACAGTATTCTAGGTGAGGTCTGACCAAGGCAGAATAGAGTGACACTATTACTTCCCTTGATCTAGACACTATACTTCTATTGATGCAGCCCAAATTCGCATTGGCCTTTTTAGCTGCCGCATCACACTGTTGACTCATGTTCAACTTGTGGTCTACTAGGACTCCTAGATCCCTTTCACATGTAGTCTCATTCAGCCAGGTCTCCCCCATCCTATATCTATACATTTCATTTTTCCGCCCTAATTGCAGTACCTTACATTTCTCTGTATTGAATTTCATTTTGTTAGCTTTGGCCCAGCTCTCCAGTCTATCCAGGTCATTTTGAATTTTGATCCTGTCCTCTAAGGTATTATCTACTCCTCCTAATTTGGTGTCATCTGCAAATTTGATAAGTATGCCCCTAATTCCCTCATCCAAATCATTGATAAAGATGTTGAATAGCACTGGGCCCAGGACAGAACCCTGTGGCATCCCACTGGTCACATCTTTCCAAGAGGAAGAGGAGCCACTGCTGAGCACCCTTTGGGTTCGACCAGTCAACCAATTACAAATCCATTTAACTGTTAACTTGTCTAGCCCACATTTTACAAGCTTCTTTGCAAGAATGTCATGGGGAACCTTGTCAAAGGCCTTACCGAAATCAAGATATGCGATATCCACAGCGTTCCCTTCATCTACCAAGCTGGTAATTTTATCATAAAAAGAGATCAGATTAGTCTGGCATGACTTGTTTCTCTGAAACCCATGTTGACTTTTTGTGATTATGGCATTGCCTTCTAAATGTTCACAGACTCTCTGTTTAATGATCTGCTCTAGAATCTTCCCTGGTATTGATGTCAGACTAACTGGATGATAAATGTTGGGATCCTCTTTTTTTCCCTTTTTGAAGATGGGGACAACATTTGCCTTCCTCCAGTCTGCTGGGACTTCTCCTGTTCTCCAGGAGTTCTCAAAGATTATTGCCAGTAGCTCTGAGATTCCATTTGCCAGCACTTTTTATTGGAATGTGTATAAAATACACTGTTAAAATATCAGGGTATGTTGTCCCTGTTTAAACATCCATATTGTACTTCACATGTTAGTGGAGAATACAGCCTGTTTAGCAGAGTTTAATGTTAACACAGCAGCATCTAGCGTCAGAATGTTAGCATACATGTAAAAACCACAGCTTAGTAAGTAACCAAACACCCTTTGTCTTTTCCCAAGTTGTTTAACTAGTAAAATAACCACTCAAGACTCAAAAGTTAGTTTAAAAAGTACTAAAGCTTCATTACTCACAGTTTAGAGAGCTCATTCTTGAAAGGAACAAAAACTCCATCAAAACAAACTAAAACTAGTTCAAAATACTTAAAAACTACATTGTTACAAATCTATATTCAGGACACCCCTTTCGGGGTCCTCTCAGTTCAAAGGCCGATGCAGTTTGTTAAGGATCATGGCTTCTGGAACAAAGAAGAATACTCAAGACACTCCCCCTTCATCCCAGATTCCCCAATAGCAAAACTTCAGGAAGTTACATCAGCTCATCTCATATGGCTTCTCAGTTAACCCTTCAATAGCAGAACCATTTCCACTTATTGGACTGCAAACTATATTTTCCAACATCCCCTCTCAGTCCAATAAGTGAGATGTAAGTCCAAACTTTGCATGTAGTCTCTGGAACGCATCTCTTGGCAGTGGCTTCGTCAGGATATCCGCTGTCATCTCATCTGTTGGATAATATCTCATTTTAATCACACCTGCAGTTACCAGCTTTCTAACATCATGAAATTCAGTCTTTATATGCTTGTTTTGTGTGGTTACTTTCTGCCCACTCTCAGATATCGTAATACAACTCTGGTTATCCTCAAATACAGTCACAGGCTTTTGTCCTGAAATGCAAAAGTCAACAAACAAATCATCAAGCAATTTTAACATATTACATGCATGTGCTGCAGAAACATATTCTGCCTCTGTGGAAGAATAAGCTACCACATTCTGTTTCACACTATCCCAGCAGATTGGTCCACCACCATACATAAACAGGCAACCACTTGTGGATATTGAGTCCCTTCTGAATCTGGCCCAATCTGCATCTGCACAACAACAAGATCTGGATTAGCATTAGCTGGTAACCTCAACTGTACATTTATGGATCCCTTTAAATATTCAAAATTCTCTTCACTCCATCCAAAATTTCTGTGTTGGCGCATCTACTTTCTCTTCAAGAACTCTAACAGCATAGGCAATATCAGGCCTGGTGCCTCTGGTTAAACATTTCAGTTCCTCAATAACTCTCTTATACATATTATAGTTTGGCAAAAGTTCACTGTACTCATTACTCTTGTGAAATTCTGTTATCATTGGCGTGGCAACATGATGTGCATCTTGCAATCCTAGAAGTTCTAACAAATCAGCAATTCTCTGTTTCTCACTCAGTAGAAAAGATCCATCTTCTCTTTCAATTTCAATGTCCATAAATCATGTTACATCTCCATGTTCCTCCAGCTCAGCAATCCTTTTCAAACTTTTCACAACCTGTTTGTAGTCAGCATCTCTGAGTCGCAATGAGCACATCACGATTATTAATTAGCACATATGTAAACAGTTCATCTTGGACTTTGCTATACAGCCTTTTATCTGTTTCTCCTTGTTGAAAACCCAACCTCTCCAGTATTGGATGCAAGTTCTCACTTTTCATAGTAACATTTCTGACATCCATCTACTTCGACGCAGCCAAACTTAGAAACAGTCTCATAGAAATCAATTCCATATGCTTTGTTGCCTCATCTGTAGGCATTTGCTCACCATCTCCTCCTTCTGTTGACTTCTCATGTGATGCCACCCCTGCAAGGTAGCCAAATCTCTCAGGAGGCACACCTCTGTTTGGTCTGAAATTATACCTGGGAGGTTCCTGATTCCGATCCTGGTGACTTCCTTCTTGTTCAGCATCTGCTTCGCCACCATCCAGATCGATCAGATCAGCCCGCACACGATTTTCTGAAACACAATGCTGCACAGAATATTCACTCTCTGCTTCTGAAATCACAGACATGTTATCCTCTTGTTCATAAAAATCAACATTATCCTCTTCTTGAAGATCAAGCACAGTTCCTGTTAAATCAACTTTTCTGCTTTCATCAAAATATACCACATATCTGCTATATACTTTACCAGTCTTTAAGTTCATCACTGTGTAGTTTCTTGTTCCACTTTCGTATCCAATCAGCGTCATCTCTTGAGTTGCTGGATCCAGTTTTCCTCTGAGTTCCCTTGGAACATATGCATATGCAATACACCCAAATGTTCTAATGTGTTTAACTGATGGGGGTCTCCCATGCCAAATCTCAAAAGGTGTTTTCTCTGTGCCTTTTCTGGGTAGGCGATTCTGTAAGTAATTAACTGTAGCAATAGCATTGCCCCACATACTGTTTGGTAGTCCAGCATTAGCCAAAAGACATTTTGTCATCTCAATTAGTGTATGAAATTTTCTTTCAGCAACAGAGTTCATTTGTGAAGTGTAAGAAACAGTCTTAATATGTTGTATTCCATTCTCTCTCAAGAATTGTTGTATATCATGTGATAGGTACTCACCACCTCGATCACTCTTCAAAGCTTTGGGATTCCTTCCAAATATATTTCTCACCATGGCAACATATGCACGCAGTGCATCTCGCATCTCGCTCTTTTGTTTGAGCAGGTACATCACAGTGTATCCTGAAAAATTATCAGTGAAAATTAATATGTATTTATTTCTTCCAAATGAGGGCACTCTCATTGGTCCCATTATATCAGAATGAATGAGGTCCAGAACTCTGTTGGACCTTTTCTCAGTTCTCTCTGGAAATGAAGGCCATGTTGCCTTTTGTTCAACACACACTATGCATCTCTGTACATTGGTACTCTTCTGTTGCCTTTTTACCTTTATTCCTGTTGCCAAACCTTTCTCTTGAAGTTCCATTATTGCATCACAATCACAATGTCCAAGGCACTTGTGCCATAAATCCATGCTCATTTCATCAGTACAGCTTGTCGGCGCCACATAGGCTTGTTTATCTGGAGGAGTAAAAACTTTAAAAGACCATCATTATCATTATATGCCTTTAAGTATATTTGTCCATTTCTGTCATTAAATACAGTGCACACATCTCTTTGAAACAGTACAGAAAAAAAATTTCTGTCAAAGCTGAGACACTGAGCAGATTTATTTTTAATTCTTTAACATAGTCAACATTCTCCAGTATTTGTGATTCACATCCATCATATGCTGCAAGATTCAACTCACAAGTCCCAACTGCCTATATGGGCATCTTAGATCCATCAGCAATTTGCAACTCTCCATTATTATTATAATTTAACTCTATGAAATTGCTTGCAGAATTTGTGCTATGATTTGTGGACCCACTGTCTATCAGCCATTCATTGTTTCCATTATTACTCTTATTTTGTTTATCATTATTGTCCACAACATGAAAAACTTTTCATAAAGCAAACATGCTTGTTCTTCCTTTGTTTCTGCTTGAATTCCTTTGTACACACTGCCCCCTCTCGACAGATACTGGTTCTGCAAATTCACTTTGAGCAAGCTTGGTCCTTTGTTGAAATACTGTGTTACTATTTGGGGAAGAAAACTGCTGCCCCCTCTGGCCAAAATCTCCACTTGCTCTGCACATCCTGGCAATATGCCCAACTACATTACACTTAAAACAGCGAATCTCCTTTTGTTTGTCTCTGGGAGGCACATTCCTTTGCTGTTTGTTAGCAATGTAACTTGACACACTTACTTTTTCTTTATCAACATATCTCTCTGATGGCTGACTGTGATCTAAGCATTCAAGACTAAAACGTGCCAATACTTCATTCATTGTTAATCCAGCTGTGTTATCAATCAAACTTTGAATTGCATGAAAGCTACTTCCCAAAGTCCCAGTAAAATAGGTAATTTTCTGCCCTTCATTTGCAATCAAATTCATGGCACTCATCCTTTCTAATATTCCTAGAAATCTTCTGATATGTGGCTCACAGTCTCTTTTAGAATTAACTCTTAGATTCATTATGTCTCTAATGGCCAGGTTTTGCACTTTAGGTGAATCAACTTGGTATATTTCTCTCAATTTGTCCAGCATAGATTTAGCTGAGTCACAAGAAATAACATAGATCAGTTGTTCAGATCTTAAACTTTGCATTATAATATCTCTAGCTCCCGCATCTCGAGAATGCCAAACTTGTCTCTCTTCCTCACTTTGTGGCTCTGGTTTTTGTATTGCATCTATAAACTTATTTGCTTCAATTCATGTTTCTACAAACTTTAACCACAACTGGTATGTATCTGGCTCCAAATCCACCACTCTTTTTAATCTCAGCTCCTCTGCTGCAGCCATTCTTCTCACACCTACAGGCAGGCAAGGCTTTGTCTCTCTGTTATGCTAATGAGCAGCCAAATGGTTCTCCTCAACTTCCTTTAGGACTCTGGAGCCATAAACAAAAATCTCTGCCAGCTCTCTCAACTCTCTTTGTTCCCTCAGGGAAAAACAACAAGACTGCCTTTTGTTTTAAAATCAGCTTCACTTGGGAAAGGGTGAAAAACCACCCTTCTCTTTACTTTTAAAATAACAAACCACGAAAAAATTTTGTTATCTAAGCAAAACACAAAATCCAAAACTCTTCAAAAATTCAAAATAAAAAATATGCAGCTTAAACATTCATAATCTGGGCCCAATGACCTATTGTAATGTGTATAAAATACACTGTTTAAAATATCAGGGTATGTTGTCCCTGTTTAAACATCCACACTATACTTCACATGTTAGTGGAGAATACAGCCAGTTTAGTAGAGTTTAATGTTAACGCAGCAGCATCAACGTCAGAATGTTAGCATACATGTAAAAACCACAGCTTAGTAAGTAACCAAACACCCTTTGTCTTTTCCCAAGTTGTTTAACTAGTAAAATAACCACTCAAGACTCAAAAGTTAGTTTAAAAAGTACAAAAGCTTCATTACTCACAGTTTAGAGAGCTCATTCTTGGCAGGACAAAAACTCCATCAAAACAAACTAAAACTAGTTCAAAATACTTAAAAACTACATTGTTACAAATCTATATTCAGGACACCCCTCTTGGGATCCTCTCAGTTCAAAGGCCATGCGGTTTGTTAAGGATCATGGCTTCTGGAACAAAGAAGAATACTGAGACGCTCCCCTTCATCCCAGCTTCCCCAATAGCAAAACTTCAGGAAGTTACATCAGCTCATCTCATATGGCTTCTCAGTTAACCCTTCAATAGCAGAACCATTTCCACTTATTGGACTGCAAACTATATTTTCCAACACTTTTAATACTCTTGGATGTAGTTCATCTGGTCCTGGAGATTTAAATTCATTTAGATTAAGAAGGCATTCCTGTACTACCTCTTTACTTATTCTGTGCTATATTTCCCCTATTGTGTCCTCTTTTCCATTATACTCAGGTTGATCACCCGTTTCCTTTTCTGAAAACACTGAGGCAAAGAAGGTGTTGAGTAATTCTGCTTTTTCTCTGTCCCCTGTTAGCATTTTGCCATCTTCTCTACATAGTGGCCCTACCATTTCCTTCTTCCTCCTTTTGCGGACATATAAAAAAAAAACCTTTTTAGTGTTCTTAACCTCTCTAGCAAGCCTGAGCTCATTCTGCACTTTAGCTTTTCTGACTTTACTCCTACACGTGTTCGCTATCTGATTGAATTCTTATTTTTTGGTGATTTCCCCCTTTTTCCATTTCCTATACATGTTTCCTTTAAAACTTAGCTCTGTTGAAAGTTCTTTAGTCATCCATCCTGGTTTCTTGAGACACCTCCCATTTTTCTTCCTCATTGGTACTGTTTGAAATTGTGCCTTCAGTATCTCCCTTTTGAGAAAGTCCCATCCGTCTTGAGGTCTCTTCTCTTTTAGTATTCGTGACCATGGGATCACCCCCAGTATTTCCCTGAGTTTATTGAAAACAGCTCTCCTAAAGTCAAGAATGTGTCTCTGACTATGCCTAGCTTCTCCTTTCCATTGTATAACAAACTCCAGGAGAACATGATTACTCTCACCTAAGGATCCCACCACTTGCACCCCATTAACCAGGTCATCCCTGTTGGTTAGGATCAGATCTAAAATAGCTGACCCCCTTATTGCCTCTTCCACCTTTTGGACCATGAAACTGTCTTCCAGGCAAGTAAGGAATTTGCTAGACCTTGACGTTTTGGTTGAGTTAGATTTTCAGCAAATATCAGAATAGTTGAAGTCACCCATCACTACTACATCCCTCCTTTCTGCGTCTGTGTTCATCTGTTCTAGAAAGGCATCATCCAATTCCTCCGTCTGACTTGGGGGTCTATAGTAGAGTCCCACAATAACATCCCTGTTGTTTCCCTCCCCTTTAATTTTTATCCAGATGCTCTCCGCCTGGTTTCCAGTATTGATGTCATGGATCTCTTCACTGGTGTAAATATCCCTGACATATAATGCTATTCCTCCTCTTTTCCTGTTTGGCCTGGAAAGGGTGAACTGATTTCCCTTGGTGTTAATTGGGTTTTAGTGAGAAGTAAATTCATGCCCGCCAACATTTCACAGATGAAAACTGGTACATGTGTGGCCAAGCAAGATCAGAGTGTGGTCAAGGTGACAAATGTTATCAGTGAGGAAGAACGCACAAGCTAGAAGAGGCTGAAACAGTTTGTTTTTGCCTGAGCTGACAGGGCAGGACAAGATTCTGCTTCCTTTCTGTTCCCCCCTGCTCAGTTCATTGAGTTGCAAACTATTTTTGCAAGTTGAACTCAGTTTACAGCAATTGAAGGACAAAAGGGGAAAGAGGAGAGGAACTGGGACATTTTAAAATCAGCTTAAAAAGTAGGAAGTCAGATTAATACGACTGTCCCTGCCAAATCAGGACAGTTGGAGTGTATGTAAGTTAAAATAGTATTGCCACCCACATCTTAAAGAGATACAGTATGGGCAGAAATAAGTAGATGATACTTTCTCCATATAGAATCATAGAATCATAGAATCATAGAATTGCAGAGTTGGAAGAGACCACGAGGGCCATCCAGTCCAACCCCCCTGCCACGCAGGAAATCACAATCAAAATGTACAAGGCTGTTTCAATTTTTGGTTTTTGTGCAGCTGTGAAAGGCACAGAAAACCTGTGCAAGATAAGGGAGAATTCTGCAAATGATAACAGAATAATTACTTCCAAAATTCAGCTAACCATTGGACTTTCAATATGTTCACTAGCCTTGCTCCTGTGCTCTTAGCATTGACGTTGTACAGTAGCACCCCCGCATCCACTGATTTGCCACCCACTGATTCAATTATCTGCAGATGGCAACAACAAGGGAGTGAATGGGGAGGGAGGGGATGGCTCTGGTGGCAGTGGTGGGGCACGTGGAGGAAGAGGCCTGGGAGGCCGCGGTGGCATGATGGTGGCAGCAGGGTGCACGGTGGCAGTGGAGGAGGAGGTGGCAGCGGCAGCATGGGGGCATGCAGTGGCATCAGAGGGGGAAGAGGAGGTTGTGGGGGCATGATGGCGGTGGTGGGGTGTGCGGAGAAGGATGAGGAGGCCTGGGAGGCCATGGCGGTATGGCCGTGGCGGGGCATGCGGTGGCGGCGGTGGTAGTGGAGGAGGCCTGGGAGGCCTCAGCCTAGGCAGGCCGGGTGGCAACGGTGGCAGCCTGGGTCATGAGCCTCCCTTTCTCCCTCCCTTCTTCCCTCCTCCTACAGGGCATTTGCTATTGTTCACAGAATTCACCATCCAGGGGGGAGAGGGCAGAACCAACCCTCCGCAAATACAGGGGTGCTACTGTATTGTAATTTTTATAGCATGAATTTGTGTGTTTCTAAATTGCCATGCTTTATTAACAGGAATGCCATTGACTTGAATTAAGGAGGACTGGTTGATTTTTTATGCCTCTTAAAAGCATAATTGAGTTTGATTTTAATTGAACTGGATGCTGTTCAAATTTTGCATGCAGATAAATGTGCTGGTTTTTATTTTCACACAAGCTTTTGTGGATGTAAACTCACTTCTTCAGATACATCCGAAGAATCCAGGCTGCACCTGGACTGCATCCGAAGAAGTGGGTTTATATCCCTGAAAGCTCATGAAAAAATAAAAATCAGTTGTTGTAAAGATGCTGTCACATTCTTCCCCCTCTCCTTCCTTCCTTCCATCCTTCCTTCTTTTTATGTTGCAAGCTACTTCTTTGATAAATTTGCTGACAATTTTGTTGCATCCCACTTAGTGGGTATCTGTAAGGTGAAACATGAAGAAACTACTGCAAGTTCCCTTGAAATTGCAGAACACATGAGGTCAGAAGGAGTAATTGTGCACTTTGGCAGTTGCTAATCTTCATAACATTGCCTTGCTCTTTCCTAAAATAGAACTGGAGAAATATTTACCTTACCCTCTTAAAGGGCTCAACATCTTCAGCTTTCACTGTCCACACCTATTATGAATTTATTTATGGTTTTCCTTTGGGCTGGTGTTTACATGTTTCAACAACACAGTGGATGCATGTTGCATTTACTACTATTAATGTTCATGGATCTTTACAGAGTACAGAAGGACAGATCCCTGTCCCGAGGACCTTACAGTCTAAAACTCAGAGGAGAAACAACAGAAGAAGCAGCAGAAAAGTGAGACAAAGAGTAATAAGGGAAAGAATACCCCAGTGTTGCTTAACCTTCTCTTTACCAGGGACCCCCTTTAAATATCTTTTGTTGCCACGGACCCTCAACACTTAACTCAAGATTTAAAACAACAACAATAATAATACCTGATAATAATGATGATGCAATTACACCACCCATTAAACCTTCCCTCAGAGGCACAGGAGGTGGAAAGAAGACTTTTCTTCTGCTTCTTCCTGCAAATTTGTAGCTGGAGGGGATTGAATGGCAATGTAGAGGCCCAGCCAGCCAGCCAGCCTTTGCCTTGGCTCCTGTCACACGGTCACTCTTCTGCAGGCAGGAGGTGGGCTGAGCAGCCTTCAAGCCTCATAGACCCCCTGTGAGGACATCACAGACCCCTGGTGGGGGGGTCCCTGGACCACAGGTTAATAACCCCCGGAATATCTTATTGCTTCAGTTATTTACTTAAACTTATTTACAATAAGGCAGAGTCATGCAGCTTTTAGTTCCCTTTCACAAAGGAAATGAAGCAGCCACAGCTTTTCCAGCCTGATCCTTGCCTTTCTCCTCTGCCTGCAGTGTTGCATGTTTGCAGCCTTGCATATAAATGTGAAGGGCAGAACGCAGGACTGGTTTAAGGAATTTTGGGGGCCCCTGCAATGCTTTATTTGGGGGGGCCCATATGTTTATCTCAGAACCTAACCTATTCACAGTACAGGATATTCAGATTATTACTAATAAATGTTTTTGCAGGAGGAAGGTTACTATGGGGCCCCCCACAATGATGGGGGGCCCCTGAGGCTGCAGGTGCTGCAGGGCCCTTAAACCGGCCCTGGCAGAATGGAGAGAAAAATAACCTGCCTTGGACTAAAGCAAACTGATGGCCTCATCTAGACTAGACCTATTGAGTCAATGGCATTTATAGAAGTGGCAATCTATTATTCAGGAATTGACTCAGTGGGTGAGCTCTAGCTGGCCCTAGCAATTAGAGCTAGTACCTTTTCTTCCATTACACTGGGGAATTGGAAGCTATGCGCACATCTCTTACATTGTTGCCTGCCAGGAATTCTCTGGAGTCAAATTTTACATTGTGCTGCCCACTAGACCTTCCTTCTGCTCCATCTCTCTCTCTCTCTCTCTCTCTCTGTGTGTGTGTGTGTGTGTGTGTGATGTCTGATAACACACAGCCAAAGCAATTGCAAAGTAAAGCAGTAAACTGAGCAAGGGTTAAGAACCTATTACCCTCCAGGTATTGTTGGACTCTCCTTTCAATCAACCCCAGTCATCACAGCTAATGGCAAAGAATTAAGGGGATTTGTAGTCCTATAGATATACCATTTGAATATGTGCATTAATTCTAATTCACTTCAGTTTTGAAGTGGTTCCTGTAGTCATTGAATAATCAGTCAGTGATTGGATAAAAATTGACTAACTTGGAGCAGCTTGGCTCACTGGATCTGCTACCACGAATGTCTTTTTAAAGGATCCTTCCTGAGTATCTCAACTTTAAAGAAATACATGTGTTTCTGTTCCAGATGATGGCAGAGAGGAGTCTTGGAAAGAAATAATTGGCTCATTCAGCAAGAACATGCAAACTGCAATCCAGAAAAGGATCATTTACCTTTTAAATATCTTAATAAAACACAATAGGACCAAGAAAGGAGAAGCAGCCATAGTCAACCTTTTTTCCAGCAGTGTGGGGAGGCAATCCTTCAAGCTGGGTCTGGCTTCTCAAGCAGGGCACGTCATCTGTCAATCAAGCTTATCACCCTAAGAGGGAGAGCCAGCCCCACCTTCCCAGTTCCGTCCCACCTCAGCTAGTTTTCAGGACAGGGCTTTAGTGCTCCAACTAAATCATCTTAGTTTGCTGTCTTCATGAGTGGATTTTGGGGAGATCTCTACCTGGACTATTCCACCCAAATGGGTTAGGTCTGTCTCAGGGTTTCTGGCCACTGTTTGACAAGATCCTCTGCTTTTAACTCCTTACCACGCTAATGGGGAAAGTTCAGTTGAAGGGAATGGCCAGTATACACAGTTCTGACCTATATTCTGAAGAGAAGTCAACATGAGAGAGTGTGGAAGAGATGTGTTCAAGGCACACAAAAGTTGTGGACTATGCAGCTCTGCCTGTGGGTGCAGTTGGGGGAGTCCTACCTGCAATCAATCAGGAGGAAGTACCTGAAGGGCCAACTAAATTGTCAGGCCAATTGGCTAAGCACACAGAGTCTGGATCAGGGAGAGTGGGCCCTGAACTCTCTGGTATTTCAAATGATAGTAGAAAGGTTTGGCACTCCATAGATGAATCTTTTCATTTCCCAGGAGAATCCCAAACTGTCTCAGTTTGTGTTGAGATTTTGGATGGAGGGAGAGTTGGCCTTCGATGCTCCCACAATAAATTGCTCCAAAGTGTTGTGCTGTGCTTTTCCTCTGGTGGTGATGCTGTTCAAGGTGTTAAGGGAGATCAAGGTAGATGGGGTGGAGGTAATTCTGATTGCACCGAGGTTGCCTCATCATCCTTGGTTTTCTGAGACATGCAGTTCCAGGAAGGTTGGTCTCTGCCTCCTTGGCCAGATCTGCTTCATCAAAAAGGTCTGTTGCATCCCAACAACAGTTATATGCCTGGAGGTTGGGTGGGAAAGATTAGTAGTTGAAGGATATGAGGAGGATATCATTCAACCTTCCTTGGTGGCTAGGAGACCCTCTATCAAACATCTGTACAAGTCAACTTGGAGGGCATTTTGTAGAATGTATAAGATTGTCTTGCGTAAAGGAGTGTGTCCTCAATTGGCTTTAGTGGGGTCAGTTTTGGCCTTTATTTAGGCTGGTTTGAATAAAGGTCTCAGTACTAATACTCTTAAGAGACACATATTCCATCTTGAAGGGTTGGCGGAGCAAGTTGCTCGCCTTTCGTCTGCCTGTTTTCTATAAGTTTTTGAAGGGGTTAGCTCAGTTTAAATCAGGACCTGTGCATCATTTTCCCTCATGGAACCTGAATGTAGTATTATGCTCCTTGTTGATGTCCCCCTTTGAACTGTTGAGAATGGTGGATTTGAAGTTGCTAACCTTAGAGTTTGATTTTTGGTTGCTATTACTTTGGCTTGCAGAGCTTCTGAATGGTGGACTCTGTCAGTCCAGGAGTAGTTATATATTTTTCATGAGGATTATGTTGTTCTTCTTTTGGATCCTTCTTTTGTTCCCAAAGTAAATTTGGTATTCCATCATTCTCAGGAGGTTGTTCTGTCTTCTTTTTGCTCAGATCCTAACCACAGCAGAAAGAGTGGCACAGATTAGATGTGTGTAGGGCCTTGAAATTCTGTTTGGATAGAACTAAATGTTTTCATAAATCTGATGATATGTTTGTCTCCTTTCAAGACAAGGGGTCAAGACTAAGGGTCAATGAGTATCTTCTTCCATGTTGTCTCATTGGTTGCAACAGTGTATTGCACTGGCTTATGCGTATAGTGGCAAACTAGTTCCAGAAGGGACTCAGGCACAGTCTACTCATAGTGCTGCTGCTTCTGCGGCCTTGTATATGACAGCTTCTCCAGCGGAGATTTGCAGAGCAGCCACTTGGACTTCTCCATCCTCTTTTGTCAGGCATTCAGACATTACAGGATTGATAAATTTGGTTCAGCAGACTTATCTTTTGGCAGCCATGTTCTGCAACAGGTTGTGTCTTTATCGTAAGTTGTTGCCCGCCTGCTGGTATGGTGACCACTTGTGTAGATCCCAGCTTGAAGGACTGCCTCCCCACACTGCAGGAAGATGGAACATTGGTACTTACCATCAAGGTTCCTTTTTGGCAGTTGTGGGGAGGAGACCCTTCCCACCCTAGTTGGTGGATTCTGTGTTCCATGTTGCTTGTGATACCTGCCTTCTTCTGGGACCAACCCAGGGTGTCACTTCAAATCTTTCAGCATAATCATAACACAGCATTCACATTTAAATTTAGCAATCAATCAGTCAATCAATCAGTTAATCAATACCTTTATTGCAGTCAACAGATCATAAGTCAATAAATGGTTGAACTTAACAGTACTAAAAACAGCATATAATAATACAATAAAATTAAAATATAAATATACAAATATGCAATATGCAATATATTTAAGTATTTTTAAAATCATTGGCATCATTTTAATAGCAAGTCATACTCAGTTCTATTTAAGCCACCTACTAAAATCCTCCCTTTAATTGACCAAAAAGGTCCCTTATTTGGAAATCTTATATCATTGAACCTTACCTACTCCCAGTAATATAATTAATTGTGTAATATATCCCTATGAGTTTTGATAACAGAGAGGAGAAACTTTACAACCTTTTCTCTTCAATTTAGCAAAAAATCCTCCCCTCCCCTCCCCAACATTTCAAAAGCAGTTCACCATGTGTGGACATGGTGTGTTGGATGACTCAGAAAGAAGGGTTAAAGTTCATTGTAAAGTTCTGTGCAAACAGCTAATAAGGGGGGATGATCCCTTTGCTACGACAAAGTTTCTTTGCGTCATTCTGCAGATGTCAACAATGATGACATCAGCTGGCGATTGGCAGGGCAATCAGACAGAGGGAGGAGGTGATGAATCAAGAGGCTGATTGCTATTCGAGTGTATTTACATAAAATTTATTTTTATTGCATTGTTTAAGTTTTACAAAATGTTGGAGGAGAAATGGTTTACACAGATTTTTAGCTAAGCTATAAAGTATGATACTAAGCAAACAGAAGTTACCACCTTTTAGCAAGATGCTGTTAGCATGAGACAATAGCATGCTATGTTTCCAGAGAGAAGAATGAGGGCCAAAATTGCCCACTAAAATACTTATGTGAATCACGCAGGCTTTGCAAGGTCAAGACCTGGACTTGATGCTTACAACCGACCCTTGGGACCGTCCTTAATGCCCAAGGAGGCCTGCTGGGGAAAACAGAGAGAGAGAAAAAGATGAATTTAAAAGTACTAGACTGTTAATATGGTGAGAATCTAACCAAAGGGCTAAATTCATCAAATAGAGAAGCTAGCAACAACTTAGACTGAAAGTTTGGGAAAAGATAATTTTACGAAAACAATTCCCTGATCCTCCTAGCCGCATGGAATTGTGAAGTTGAAATAATTAATTAACAAGTTCAAGTAGTCTTCCTGCAACCCAGCACTCTCCAGAGAGTTTGGACCATACATCTTACAACCCCTTCCAGCACAGCCAATGGTAAGAGATGAGGGGCAGCTATAGTCAGAAACACCTAGAAGGCACTAAGTTCTGGAAGTATGCTCTAGACAATTCAAGGTGGACAGTGTTATGTATCAGAAAGCAAGCTATTCTTGCAATCCATTCTTCTCCACAATTGTGTAGAACTAAGGTACCAGGGCTGGTGAATTGCAATCCCAAGACTTCTGATGTTATTTTCAATTGCTCTTCCTCTGTCACCATGGTAAATAATATCATTTATTTATTCCAAATGGCATATTTGATTAGAAGCGGGGGCAAATGAGGGGGCAGAAACAGAATGATCAGTTGGATTAGAAACCATTGCTGATGAGTTTCCATTTCAGCATTGTTGTTGTTGTTGTTAAATCATAGGTTGCAGTCTTACAGCCCTAAGAACCCCAAGTTCTGTGGGACTTTGTGCCAAGGAGATGTTCTAGCTGAAAAAGAAAAAAAAAGGAGACAAAGCAAATAGTAGAAAAAAATATTCCAAGAACAAGTATAGGGCCCAGGAAAAAATTCAGGGGGGTGGGTTTGGAAAGCTTAAAAGCAATCCTAGATATAAAATATTGGATAGGCAGGAAGCTCAGGAACCTCCAGGAAGTACATATGGGATTTCAGGTCAGTTGCCACATAGTCCAGAGCTGGTTCAAAACACTGTTGCTGGTGGGCTCCTTCAGCATGTAATTTCTGTGTGAGTTGGATGCAAACATGAGTAGAATATTTGATAGTCAACTGGATGATAGCCAATTGTGTTGCAGACCTATAGGGCTGGGTCCAGATTTAGCTGTGTACTGCTAATGGAAACGGCCTTTACAACAGCTCCTCCAGTCCCCTAAATGCTACATGGAGAATTGGGGGGGGGGGAGTTGAATGGTTTGAACTGTGGGCCTTGGGGGAAAGGGAGCTAGCATTCCCTAAACTGGGCAAAGGCACTTCTCCATGGGCAAAGCCCTTCCATTCAGAAAAGATAGATCCTGGATCCATCCCCCAATTCCTGTTAGAATGCAAATATATTGAAAGCTTGAGTACTCCCTTTTCTTCTGTCTGTGTTGTCATTGACTTACTTGTACAGCTGCATTGGCAGGTACCATTGTTAACAGAATGCAGATGTAGACCTGAACTGTGGTTAAGATTGTCAAGGAATACAATAACAACTTAGGACCAGGTTACCTGACAGACTATATTCTCCATTAAAAGTACAGGTTGGAAAAGCTTCTTCTTCTTCTTTTTTTTTTTTTTACTGTGGTGACCATGCTGGCTGGGGTATTTTGGGAACTGTAGCCAAAAAGAAAAGAAAAAAAAGTAACTACCCCAAGTTCTGTTTATAATAGTCAGTAAGAAAAAGAACAAATCTAGGACATCTGGAAAGGCCCTCCTGGGATTCCCATGTGCGCCTGAGGTCCACTTTGAAGTACCGTAATTCAAAGTAGGGCATTTCGTATAGTAGCACCCACTTTGTGGATATTTATCCTCCTATTATTAGATCTGCTTCCCTCTCCCAAATTGGGTGCATATTGTATACGTACCTATCAATGTTCATAAATATTTACAAATAACTAACATGGAAGGAGTGGGAATTTACACAGGAAAACCTGGGAATATTAAGTTTGAACACATTGGACCTGTAGTTAATAGTCCCAAGGCACTTGGAAGGGTGAAAAGACAAACTAATGCTAGCTTTTCCCATTGTATTCTCAGGTTACATCCAAGCCTGCAGAGGACTCATGATTGCTGCTGTCTGCCTTGGATTTTTTGGCTCTGTGTTTGCACTGGTTGGGATGAAGTGCACAAAAGTTGGAGGCTCAGACCAGACAAAAGCTAAAATTGCTTGTTTAGCAGGGCTAATTTTCATACTTTGTGGTAAGTATTAATGTAGACATTTGGAGTACTTCATGGTTATCCACATTCTATCAAACTGATGGTAGAACTGCTATTGACATTATGGGTCAATAAGAACAAGTTTATATGTCCAGTATTGTGCTATTTCTACTTACTGAAATCTACTCCCTCTGATGAACTTTAGGACTGAGCGCATTGACTGGTTGCTCCCTGTATGCAAACCGAATCACATCTGAGTTCTTTGATCCTACGTTTATTGCACAAAAGTAAGTACTCTTGGAAAACCATATGCTCTCCAAAGAACTGTTGGGACCCACCATGGTTAATGCACCATGACTATGTCCCCTACCACTAAAATTGAACAACAAATCATGCCATGGAAAACACCATTTAAAATCAGAATGTTTCCCAGTTTGACACCAAAGTTCAGTGGAAAGCCGCTATACGCCACTGAAAGTGAGCAAAACGCTTACTTGAAATGGAACTTTCCAGTGTTGGCACCCAAGTTTGGCAGTATGATTTGTCACTAAATTTCAATAGTGGGGCGGGGTGGTCGTGGCAAAAAGGTACATAGTCAAGGTTTGTGTGTTACTCACTTCTGTCCTACAGCAACAGCAACAGAGGTTTTCCTACTGAAATGTGGCTACCTGAAATGTGGTGAAATAAAAAAAAAACAGTGGTTATTTCCTTCAGTATTCAATGGGTTTTGGATGGGTGTATGATAAACCACATAAGGTTCAGTTTACATATCCTCTGTAGAGTGTTGGGCAGAATTATTGGGAAATACTCCTCTCGCATCTCCTAACAATGAAATCTGCAGCAAAATAAATTAACAAACATAGGAAAATTAGAAGAATTCTTGTTACAAATTCAACATAGCTAGTAGTTTTTAAAGTGCCTAGATCCCAACCCTATCACTACCTTTCAATTTAGCTCCATCAAAGTCTAAAACATTCATAACCAGTCATCAAATTTTATACAGGAACAGACCATTCAGTCTATCCAGTGGCCTGTGTAGTGATGGAAGCTGAGATCCAGGAGAGAAATGAAGCATCTGCTTCCCAGCCACAATTACACTAACAAGTGCTCAGCAAACTCCAGAATTACATAGAGCAAGAAATCAGCTCGTTTTAAGTTGGGCACTATGTTGTGAGCCTTGCTTGTAAACAAACCTGTTATGAGATCGTTGAGAAATTAATGTTCGGACGACAACTCCCAGAATCCTCAGCCAACATAGCTACTTGCCTTGCTGCCCCGTTGACTCTAGGATAAGGTGTTGGTTATTACCTTTAAAGCCCTAAATGGCTTGGGTCCAACTTATCTCTGGAACCACCTCCTCCCATACAATCCTCCCCGCGCACTCCAGTCCTCTGGGAGGAATTTGTTTCAGCCACAAAAATCTAGGCTGAACGAGATCCGTCAGATGACGAGCTTGAGTAGCTTTAAAAAAGCACTAAAGATGGATCTCTTTTGGCAGGCCTTTCCTGATTAGATCCCGGCCTCAGGAGCTGCGTCTTCTGGCCTCTTTTAGTCTTGCTGGCTGTTAATTTTTCTATTTGTTTTTATATGTGATTTTAGTTTAGGTGGTTTTTAACTTTATACAAGTTTAATATCTTTTTATGGGGGAGGGTGGGGGTGGGTGGTACTTAGGGATTTTAGCCAGCATTATTGTATTTTAATGGTTGTAAGCCACCTCGATTGTTTTTAACAAAGGGGCGGGGTAAAAATAATTATTATTATTATTATTATTGTTGTTGTTGTTGTTGTTGTTATTAGGAACTGTAGTCCAAAAAAGTAATGTCCAAGCTCTGGTTGTGGAAGGAGAGCAGCTGTATATAGTACCTTGTTCTTCAAAACTAGAACAACACTAACAAAAAGCTGCCATTGATCTATCTGGTATTAACCTTAGTGGGTTAATTAACCTTAGTGGGTTAATTTCTCAACTTCCTGTCTTGGCACTTAAGTTGGAAGGAGATCCAGTTGCAATCAGTTGGACAGCTTTTGTGTCAATGTTAGTTGGCTGCCAGAGTTCTAGAACAGCCTTCCTCAAGATTGGTGTCCTCCAGATGTGTTAAAAATGCAACTCCTTGTAATCCCAGCTAGCATGGGCAGGTCCTAGGCTCAGGAAGACTGCCATGGAACAAATAACCAATGGGGAATGGGAAATATTAAGGAGAAGAGTTGAAGTTTTGATTACTTTGTTCTTCTTTCTTGCATGGGCACAGCTTCTGCAAAATTATTTTGTGAAAAATATGTTAATAAGCTCAGTGGCTTTGTTTATCTTTGTCACACACCCACCCACACACCCACACCCAAAATAAAATAATTGAAATCTCTTTGCAGATTAAAGTCTTTGCTAAGCATGAATGTATCACTTTCCTGCAGGTATGAATTAGGAGCAGCTTTGTTCATTGGATGGGCTGGAGCATCACTTTGCATAATTGGTGGCAGTATATTCTGCTTCTCAATTGCTGAAAACAATAAAATTCCAAGGTACAGAACACACCAGCTTTATTGAAATTAATACATTAGCATATTTCTAATTATTAAATGTGTAAGAAGGTAAGCTATGCAGATCCAGTTTGCATATCTTTCAAGAACAACTTTACAGTTAGCGTTTGGAAATGATTGGTTGAAAGAATAAAAGGGGGTGTAAAGATTTTAACAGCCCCCCCTTTTTTTTAGGAAAACCCCTTGTTTGATACTGCTTGTCTCTGTAAGGTTTTAGCATAGTGTTAGATGCCATGTGGCTGAAGGTGATAGCAAAGCCTTCATGTTGATGCCATAATGTTTTCTGTGTAATGCAGGCTGGGGTCTTAAGCATGAATTTGATGATTTAGGAGTCCAGGCTAATATCTTGGAGTTTTCTAGGCATTCCACTCTTTCATGGGAGGATGAATTTAAGTTTGTCAGATTGAAATGTGAACAACCACCTTTACCTTCAGCAGGACTGGGGCAGCAGAATAGCTTTTGCCTTTGTACCTCCTTTCCCTTTTCTCCCAAGATCTGTTGCTTATCCTCCTTCTCCTCCTCTCCCCTCCACCTCTTGTATCAAGTGGGATATCCACAAAATATGAGGGGAGATTGCTGAGCAATGGGGTCTGGGAAGGAACAAGGCAGAAGACTACATTACTACTGATAAAGCTAAAGTTGACCTCTCTAGGTAGTAATGAGATGGGCTGCAAAGAAATTGTCTGTTGAAATAAAATGTCTTGTAAAGTAGCACATTTGGGTATTGTTTTTAAAAAGGAGAATTGGTGGGTATTAATGAGTTTGTTTTCTCATTAACTTGGCCTTTCCCCAACCAGATGCTCTCCAGATGTTTTAGACTTCAACTCCCATCAGCCACAATCAACATGGGATGATGAGAAGTATCGTTCAAAATATCTGGAGGGCACGGAATTAGGGAAGTCTGTATTAACTGATTGTTCATGTGTAGGATTCAAAGGAGAGCTTGTCTTTCTTCTACATCTGCCTGAAAAGCCTCTTACTAGATATTAGAGCTGAGTTACAAAGAGTTACTCACAATGTGAAGTCAAAGGAAGTTACAATCATAGCAGTAGAGTCACAACTGTGACTAAGTAGCAATTGTGAATACACAATCGTTATTTAGATTTACTCATCTGTAACTGTTCCATATTCACGATCACTGCTAAGTCATGATTGTGACACTATTGCCATGATCATAACTCCACCACCCCCAACCTATTTTACCAGGCCTCAGCTGCATGGGGAGAAGGTGGTAAATAACATTTCTGTCAGGTTTGGTAACTGATAGAGAATATTGGGTGACATTTTTAACATTACGTCTCTAAACCATAGTTAATCCATTTTGTATTCCTATAATCCTAACCCTTCGAAACTCCTCAGAGATCCTGATCTCTGCTGCTTGGTATCCTTGTGGGATCTGAGTTTTGTGTTGAAACAGGATGTGTAGGGATTATTTTCCTTGCCTGCCCTATGTAATGGTGGTGGCAGTATGAAGGAGGAAGGCCATAAATCACCCACCTTTGTTCTAGGTATGGGTGAATTCTACCCTCATTTTATTCAGGGTCAAAAGTGAGAAGGGCTACTGTTAGAAAAAAATAACCCTGAGTTCATACTTCTTTGGGTTCTGGTTAGGCCAAATGTGTAAAATCTAAGACATTAAGGTGGGGATGGGTGACATGTATTGAGTGACATGAAGCAGTTGTTAAAAACAATTTGGATTCTATTGAATAAAAGGTCCAAGGCCTTTCCCTGTGAGAAATAAAACCTCTGACAGCTGGTGTTCCCACACACTGAGAGTAGACTAGTGACTTTTTCCCCCACCCCTGAAACTGCTGATATTGAAAAATTAAGCAAGTGAAGTCTTTTCTGGCATGAAATGCAAGTAGTATTTATTGCCTGCTCAATTTCTTACAATTAACTTGCAATTAAAGGTGCAGGGCTAGTAAAATTATATGAGAACCATAACTATTCTGTAGACTTAACTACATTGAGAGACAAGAGAGCAGTAATCATTAGACAACATATCTCTCTCCCTTGGCTGGGTCATTAACTCTTGACTTTCTAACTTTCAACCAGGCAGGGGTGCTGGCTGTTTGACCCACCTATTTGTTTTGGTAACCTTAGGGCAATTTGAATGCCCTACTCTATGACACTGAACCATGGGAATGCTCCCCTATGCTTTTCCCAGGTGTCTAGTCACAATGGAATTCAGATTTTTTTTCTTGACCACCTTTTTCTGTAGTTGCGTCTGCCTTGCAGGTAGATGTATGTGCAAATTCCTTCAGATGTATGGTCTTAGTTAGGGAGCAGCATTCCTATGTGCCTGAAGATTGTAAGATGGCAGCTTTGAAAATGTATTTAGATTAGGGATATAAAGAATAGTCACACATCTTCTCATCCTTGATGTAAGATTGCCTTGTCCTCAACAAAAATTATCAACAGGCTGAAGTTTTTCGCCATTGCACAAAAATGAAGAGGCTAGTGATTTTTTGGTCAGAAGCAAGAACAAAAAAAGCACACACACACACACACATGTGCGCACGTGCGCACGAAAACACAAAAATGTATTTTTTTACCTATGCTTAAAAAAAAGAAAGAAAAGACCCTCATTAATTGGGAAGGGGGAACGGTTGAAAAATGGCCAAGGCCAAGATCCTGCATCTAGAGACGTTCTTAAAAGTTCCAAGTTCCACACAGGCAAAACGACAAAATGCCTCCACTTCACCTCTCCAGGACTCATTTCTTAGCTGCTACAGCCCCTTTTGCCCCATTTATTGGCTTGTGGGAAATGTGCTGCATCAGAGAAGCACCTGTCTATAGCCAGGTACTTCTCCAATGCCCCCCCCCACTCATCACTGACCAGCTGTGGAGGGGGGTGCCTGTATTTAAGTGGTGGTTTGGGGGCATTTTGGTTGTTCTAACCTCACAAAGATCAAAAAAGTGGTAGTAAGTTCAATTTTACACCACCATCACTAAAGAGAAGCTAGCTAAAAACTCCTAATTTCACCCAGTATGAAGGAAATTTTGAATTTCTTTGTTCTCGTGTGTAAGAAAACACCTCCCCCTTCCCTGAAATGTATGTTCCTAGTTTTGATTCTAATTCTGTACTTTGGGTCATAGTGAAATTTAACTGTGGTTCTAGTAGCATATTCTTCCTGCTAAACTATTGCCCCAAAAGGTAGCTTGCTATGGCCCTCAAGATGCTTTCTGCCTACAGCTCCCAGCAGTTCTAGTCAGCATAGCCAACTTGCAAGGTCAAAAACATCTGGAGGGCCACATTTGTTCTTTTCTTAAAAGAACACATGCACCCGACTATAGCTACTTTGACTTAGAAGAGCCAGACATGCCCCACTTGTCATGGGAAGTCCCTACACGGTTATGTCAACGATAGTGACTACATGGAGGAGCCTAGGGCTGGACAATTGTGCTGTGGATTGGAAGAGTAGGGTAGGGGCATGTACAGCAGCACCAACAATTTGTTGCTCTCAGGAAGGCCAAATCCTCCCACTCAATCAGTGCCCTATCAGTATGACAGTTCATAACCTAATTGTACCACCTCTCCACTCAAAAAACTATATGGAGTTAAACTGATTCCATTTGGTCCAATCTAACTTTTGTTTTAAAATAGAAGTGTCTGTGGAGAAGGCTCCCAGGAGACCTAACTGCAATTTAAACTTCACATAAGAGTGAATTATTGGCCAGAGATGACTTTTTCACATAGTTTCTTCAAGATTATGTAATAACAGCCTATCAGTTAACTTGAGGATACCTCAAATATGTCGTCTCATCTTGGTCTAGCCACAAGATTTATACATCACTAGTGGGTCCACACTGGGCTTAGTAAAGAACTGATCATTATCTATCAAATTCCGGAAGGTTCAGTTCCACCTTCTTGGAATGGAACGCTTATAGCACATTTCTAAAAAAAGTTTAGTTATGAGTATGTCCTATGGAGCCCTGCAAGTCTTGTAGGAATAGATGGTTATTGCCAGGAAATCACACTTACCGTATTTTCTGGCGTATAAGATGACCCCCCCCCAATTTTTAAGTTAAAATCTAGAGTTTGGGATATACTCGCCGTGTACGACTACCCCCACCACCCGCCCTCCCCGAAGCTGGATCGGGCTCCCAATCATGGCTGCGGGGAAGGGTGGTGGTGGCTGGAAAGCCTCCCCCCTCCAGCCAGCCACCCTTTCACCATCCCTGAAGCTGCGATCGGGAGCCCACATGCTGGTTGGGGAATTGCGGGAAATGGCTGGCTGGCTGGGGAGATTCCCCAGTCCTGTCCTGCAATTCCCCAGTCTGCCAGCCATTTTCAGCGCCTCCCCATCCCACGATGGGTCGGGAAGGATGGGAGCTGCTAGGAAGCTTCCCCTAGCTGGCAGCCCCATCTCGGACTGGGGAAGGACAGGAGCTGGCTAGGAAGCTTCCTAGCCACCACGGAGGGGTGGCTGGCTGGGAGGGGGAAGCTTCCTAGCCAGCTCCCATCCTTTTCCAGTACGAGAGGTGGCTGGCTGGGAGGGAAAGCTTCCTAGCCATCTCCCATCCTTCTCCAGTCCGAGAGGTGGCTAGGAAGCTTCCTAGCCACCTGAGGGGTGGCTGGCTAGGAAGCTTCCTAGCCACCACGGAGGGGGGGGGGTTGGCTGTCAATGTCTCCCCAGCCAGCCAGCCAAACCTCTGCGCTTTCCCAACTCACGATGGGCTCCTTGCAAGTTGGGAAAGTGCAGAGGTTTGGCTGGTAAGGCTCTCCCCACCAGCCAGCCACCCCTCCGCCTTTTCCGAACCTGCTTGGCCAGGAGAAACACGGAGCTTTGGCTGGCTGGCTGGGCAGACCCTTGCCAGCCAAATCTCTCCGCTTTTCCAACTCGCAATGGGCTTCTCGCGAGTTGGAAAAGCGGATTGGTTTGGCTGGCAATGTCTCCCCAGCCAGCCAGCCAAAGCTCTGTGTTTCCACTGCTTGGCCAGGAGAAACACGGAGTTTGGGCTGGCTGGCTGGGCAGACCCTTGCCAGCCAAACCTCTCTGCTTTTCCAACTTGTGATGGGCTCCTCGTGAGTTGGAAAAGCAGAGAGTTTTGGGTGGCAAGGGTCTGCCCAGCCAGCCAGCCAAAGCCCCATGTTTCTCCTGGCCAAGCAGGGGAAACACGGAGCTTTGGCTGGCTGGCTGGGCAGACCCTTGCCAGCCAAACCTCTACGCTTTCCCAACTCCCGATGGGCTCCTTGCGAGTTGGGAAAGCGCAGAGGTTTGGCTGGCAAGGCTCTCCCCCCCATCCAGCCACCCCCACTTCCTTTCCCGAACCTTGAGGGCAGCCCCATCTTGAGTTCGGGAAAGGCAGAGGGGTGGCTGACTGGGGGGCGTGTCCATATACAACTTTTGAGATTTTCAAGGGTTAAAAAGTAGTCTTATACGCCGGAACATACGGTAGTTTAATGGGTTCTTAAGGTTGGACCATAAATCTGGAATCCTATACCTGCCTAGTTATATGTCCTACTGAATTCAATGGTGTTTCATTTTATATAGGTTTAGTAGTACAGCCTTACAACACAATCCTATACAGGTCTGCTCAAAAATAAATCGCCAGGCAGTGTTTCTAGGGTTGTCAGTCTGGTGTGTTTGAAGTATAAATTAATCTTTCCAATGAAGATCTCATCTCAGCTATGAAATTACAAGGTGCCATTTTTATGGAAAAAATATGGCATTTTCCATGTTAATATCTGCTGTGTTTGGAGAATAAACTGTAAACTCTTTATTTTTCAGGATGGGCTATGCATATAACAGAGCTGGTTCTGTGGTGTCTACTCGAACAAAAGCCTACAATAGCTCAGCAGATTTTAAAACATCAAAAGCTCCTCCAAAGCATTTTGACAAAAATGCCTATGTGTAGCCAGATGGTTCTAAAAGTCAGTGTGTGTTTTAAAAATCATGTTTGTTCATTCACATAATGATTTTTAGAAAGGTACTGGTGACAGCAGGAACTATGAAAAAGAATATTTTATAAATGAACTGTTGTCTACTTGATGTAAATTTTCCTCATGCCTTGTTTTAAGATTTATAAATTATCTCTGTTAATCATTTGCTATTTGTGCTTGATGTAAAAATAAACATTTACAAATAAACTCACATTATATTGGTTATGATTTATAGTGACAAGGTTCTTGCAGACTGAAATACTCAAAAGAAATTTCATAAAGCTTTCAGATGGGTACCAGAATTGTTATAGGTCTACCTTTGCTATCTTATAATAATATAATAATAAAATTTTATTTTTAACCCGCCCCTCTGCTCGGCAACCGGGCGGCATATAGCAATTAAAACAATCTTGGGACCAATTGTAAAGATACATTTAAAAAGAATGAGGCAAATAAGCTGAAGTACAATCCCTGTAGTCTGCCATGAACAACAACAAATTATGCTAAAGGTAGGTCTGATCAAGGGATTTCTTTTGCCAGCATAAAAATGCTTCAAAATATGCCAGCAAAAGAACTTTTACAGAGGGTGGTCTGATAAAGTCCTAGGACATGGAGCAATGGACTCAAATTACAGGAAAAGAGATCCCACCTAAGCATTCAGAAGAACTTCCTGACAGTATGAGTTGTTCGGCAGTGGAATGCACTGCCTCAGAGTGTGATGGAGTCTCTTTCTTTGGAGGTTTTTAACTGGGCAGCCATCTGTCGGGAGTGCTTTGATTGTGTATTCCTGCATGGCAGGGGGTTGAACTAGATGGTCCTTGTGGTCTCTTCCAACTCTATGATCCTATGTTCCAAAATAACTGGTTCCTAAAGCTTTTCATCTTGCAGCCTGAAGCCCATTCACTATTGTAATTTTGGGATGCTGCCACACAAAGCTAATACTTCTCTCCACAAGTATTCTCTTACTAGAATCTGCAAACCATTGCTGAGGCTTTATAAAGAAGCATGTATACAAATGATTATCATGAGCCATTCAACTGGTTATCATGGGACTGCCCTGGAGTAATTTAGCTAGTTTCATCTAAGAAGGATCCTGCCCTAGTTCATTTCAAATTTTGCTTCAGATGAAATTTCTGTGATGGCTCTATTACCTGAGCCATATCTTCACTGATAGTATGTAATTAGTTTTAAATGCTTCCAGGCACTGAAAAGAAGACAGCAAATGGGCTTTCTGTGACATTTGTCCACCAGTCCCTCTAAGTGAGTTCTTCTGTCCACAGTAAACAGTGAAAGAGGAAGACAACACAAAACTTGTATCTTTTCTCAGTGCCTCAGAGCATTTAAGCCCTGAATCCACAGAAAGATCTGACAATCCTGGGCGCCACATGTGGTTAGCAACAAAAGCTGCAGACATAATGAATTTGTTCATCTTCAAAGGTGCTACAAGATGTGAAACAGGTGGTTGGCTGAATTCCACAAAACTCTGGTGGGTTGGATGCAATTCTGGGCTGTTGTCAAATTCTCTGGGTTCCCAGTTGAAGTACAGGATGGAGTTTTTTCACTCGGTGCTTTGACCAGGAAACAGGTCCTCCATCATCTTCCCTGCGTGGGGAGGGAATTGCTCAACCAGCACTTCCAGAAATTCCTTGAGAAGCTGGCTGAGACAACTATGTTTCATTTTCCTGTCCTCCTTCTCATGAGGGGTGCAATCTGCCATTAGCCAGTACTCACAGGAGCTCCTGAGAGCACTGTCTAAGAGCACATTGCTCCCCTCCCCTGCTGGGAGCACCAGCTCAGGAGAATCAGGATTCCCCCCTCCCCCTCATCCCCTTTCCCTATGCTGCAGTTGGACAACAGTTTCTATTACTTCTGATTTCTCATTGGAGGGACCAGGGACTCCTCACCCTCTGCGTGGTAGTGGAGAACTGGGTGGGGGGAGGCTCTGATGGGCCAGGTTCTGCCCTTATTTTATGGTCAGTGGAAATAATGCACACAAATAGTGCCATCACACATTCCAAAATAATGCCTCAAAAACCTATGCTAACATATGTGCCAACAAGGGTTCCTTCCTAACTAGCCAACTTTTCTTTTTTGCTAGTGAAGGCTGTTAGTGTCCTACAGAGCTATGTGCTCAAAAGTGGAGTCAGTTTTCCCCCCCAACCTCTGCAATTTTCTGTATGTGTATGAAGAAAGCAACATTTGAAAAAAAAAAAACCAAATCATTTGTTTAATATGTTCTCACTTTCTGTGAGTTTTAATATATATTTTTTAACAAGAAAAAATAGATTTCTTGCAATTACTTAAAATAACTGGGTCAATTAATACTGTTTATTAATAATGACCTCTTCCCTGAAAGTGGAGAATTAGCTACAAGTATGTAAACATGTACTAAATAAATCAAAGGGAAACTAAAGACACCAGTTTTGTAAACAAAATGTCCTTGTTAAACATACAAGAAAAAAAATGAACAGAAATCAGATTGATGTAGATAAAACCTCCTTCCAAAGACAAGAATCAGATATCTGAAGAGTCGCTCCAGTCTGTGACAGTGACTAAACTGCTTTTTAATGTACTTGTATCTGCATCTTGAAGGCCTAATTAAAAAGAAAATGGCAGAATTACTTTTAAACAATAGAAATTCTAGCCCTTCCCTCTGCAACTTGTGCCAGTATTCTTAGATTTAGAATGTTCTTCCTAATGTCTAGGGTAATTCTTCTTTCGGGAAGAATTTTGATCTTTAACGAAGGCAGGACAACACAGTGCAATAATGAGAGAGGAGAGTCCACAAGGCAACAAGTATAATGCAGTATACATTATACTCTTTTTGAACATGCGTATTTATTTCAGCTGATCTTTGCAAGCAATGCAGCTGTGATCCCAGAGGAGAGTAGGGTCCACATGGCAGCAAACTGTACAATCGTGTAGCTAATCCAGGGCAGCTTTAAGCATGCTCAGCATCTTAGTGCACCATCAGAAATACTTGAAGCTGCCCTGGATTATCTATGCGATTGTAAAATTTGCTGCCATGTGGACCCTACTCTCCTCTGGGATCAGAGTTGCATTGCTTGCAAAGATCAGCTGAAATAAATACACATGTTCAAAAATAGGAGAGGGAATCCCCAATGGATAGATGAAAAAGTTTCTGAAATAGAGATAGCACTTTTTCCATTAAGCTACCTCTTCACTCACTAAATGTTAGACCTGGAGAGAGCTGTGGGGTGTTCAAATGAAGACGTGGAAATACTGATTTTTCAGTGTCAAGAAAGCATAATTGTAGCATTTTAGATGAAAGATACATTTCTAAAACTGATGTAATTGCTAAGTAAAACTCACTGACTAAGATTACCCATCCAAAAACAAAAGCACTTCCACCCATCCAAACTCCATTTCCCCTTCTGTTGCTTCCTCCGTTACTGCAGAATGGTACATGGCCTGCCATTTTGGACAATCCACAGTTCTCATGGGCTTACTTGCCTTCCTGCTATATTGCTTGGCCTTCAGCCTTGATAAGACTAACAACTAAACTAAATACAATGGAAACATTTCCATTGGTTTAACTATGAAACCATTTTCAACACAGGAAAAAGAACATGCAGTTGAGGAGAACCTTCAATATGCTACCTTTCCAAAGGCCTTTTCCTCACTCAATTCTTGCCTCTCTGAACACACTTATGGTCTCATCGCTTAAATAAGAACATGTGGGGAGATAAGCTTAGGGAGATGGTTACCCTCTAACACCCCTGCCCTCCAATTCACTAGAAACCCCTGGAACTCTAAACCAGAAGTAACTTCTGGTCACTGAAGGGTCAGATTTTCAGCCAGTTTTGGCTGATTTTGAGGTTCTGAAGCCCACTGTAGATTTACAGGGGCAAAAACTGGAACCCATCACAGTTGCCCACTCCTGGCCTAGAGCTAAAACCCTGACAGAGAAACACATGAGCAGGTGGAATGGAAGTGTCAACAGCCACACTGGAATTACAGTGTTCCAGGACTAACAATGTTAAACAGGGAGAAGATGTTGAAGATTTGGTGCCAACACTAGGGGAACACCTACATCAAAATCAGTTGTACTCTACAAAAAAAGGATGCAAAAGAGTTTGTAGAAAGAAGATTAGAGTTGGACCCTCCTGGCAAGGCCCAGTATGTTTTAAGGACTTAATAATGCTCCAGGACACACACATACACACTAAGACAATTTTTTTGTATTCCTGTCCTCCCCAAAGACTCCAATCTCAGCAACATGATGAGAGGCTTCAACCCACAGCAAAAGAGCCAAATTGGACCTCCTAGTTGACCAGATTGACTTTTTAAAGTTAAGTTTCATTGGAGTGAGCAGCCCCACACCTGCAGTCAGATATAACTCTTTTTTAGGCCAGGTAAATGTTTTAATTGTTTCTGTGGTTTCAATATAGTTTTGTGTTTAGCTATATTTTATCTAAGTTTAGTAAACTGACTTAAGTAATCTTAAAATGAAGAAGCAGAGTAGACGCAATTCAACAAGACCTCTCCCATTTCTGCAGCTCCACAGGTCCCAGAATTTCTTATCCTGTCTCCATAGATATGCCTCTACAGCAAATCACCTTCCTCTCTCCCAGATGACACAGGGAGAGGGATGTGACAAAACTGAGGCTGGGAATATTAGAAATACTGACTAGTTGTACACATTATCATCAATATACCTTCGTCCTTAGTCGGTTTTCCCACAGGAGCTCCCCATGCATGAGGTGTGGATGGAGCATTTGACTCATTCTTTTCACAGGCAGTCACATTTTTAATTTTCTCATCTTTTGCTTGAGGTTCTTCATCCTCCAAAGATGATAAATCCCAGTCATCCTCATCGTCATCCTCATCTTCATCTCCAGTAAACTACCGAGAAAGGAATTGGATTGAATTTCTTAAACTCTAGACATGTTCTATAGGAACAAGTTTTCTGCTTGTCCTTCATATGTGGAAATTATAATAATAATTACATGATTATATTTTATTTTAAATTCTGGCAACAGACAGTGCAAGAAAATAATAGATTTGATGTTTAAAAAATAAAGCGGGGGGGGGGGAGAACCACGGAAACACTTGGAAGTATTTCTCTGAAATCAGTATCAAACCCTGTAACTATACTAAAAGAACAAACCACCAGGAAAAAATCTTTATACTACTCTAGTGAAGAGTGCATTGCCCTCTACTGACAGGAGTATATGATACGCAATGTGAAAAAATATATGCATATTTTTAAAATGCAGTTATTTTACTTACACCTCATTCAGGTCAACAGGAGAGAACTGAGCTTGTGTTTCATTTTCTATTGAAACCAATGAGATATTCATGTGCTTAACTTTACCAAGTGTCCATGTGATACATTAAATCACATCAGAAAATGTAATGAAGGAGTGAAAGGCAAAACTAACAATACTAAAAATCAGCTCAACTTACCTTTTAGCCCAATAGGAAGCTATCTTGTACCAGTAGCTGGTGCCCATCAGAGAAGACAGTACTTGGGCCAGAGAGATAAAAGACACACTGTCTTGCTCTGATGGGCAGCAGCATCCCAGAGCTTCAGGCAGAGGGTCTTGCTAATACGATGAGTAGCTTCTATTTTTTTATTTAGTTATTTATACCCTGCTCTTCAGCCAAAAGGCTATCAGAGCGGCTTACAAATTGTTTTAAGCAATAGCAATTTACACATCTACACTGTGTTTCCAATGTGTGTTAGCTAATTGCCCCCACAAGCCGGGTACTCATTTTACCAACCTATGAAAGGATGGAAGGCTGAGTGAACCTTGAAGCCCTCTGGAATCGAACTTGCAACTTGGTGACTTGCAGTACTGGCATTGAACCACTGTGCCACCAGGGCTCCCTTCAGCAGGAGCAAATTTATACCCCTATAGCAGGCTGCACTGCTGCATCTTTGGTCAAAAATCCACCAAATACAGGACTCAAGAGTGATCAAAAGTCTACTTCTGATTTCTACTTTTGGATTTTTTTGGAGGGGTGTGTGAGAGAGAGAGTGAAGGGGGGGAGAGAGAAACGAGGGGGGTTATAAAGGAAACTGCCACTCTCAGCAGCATTTTGGAGTGTTTTCACTACTCCAAAATTAACACGGGAAGGGGTTTCCAGGGCGCTACAAAAAGGGGTTGGGTGCTGTACACCATTCATGGGCTGTACTTTCAGTTGTTTTAAACTGGAGATGCCAAGGAATGAACCTGCAAAGCACATACACTTGTTCCTAATCCCTGATCTTTTGCTTTCCATCTGCGAGACAGCACTTACAGCAGACATTTAAAATTTCTACATTTACTTTACATGGATGATTTCCCTAAATTTTAAAATATTTATCCTGGACCTTGCTTCTGTGATTGTTATGTTCAGAGATGGCACCTTGAGAAGGTGGTCCTCTAAAACAGGTTACACAAGTTTTTTTGCCCAGGGGGAATATCTGATAGCAGCTGGGCACAGCACACATGAGTGCATAGATGTTAGGGGCGCTCAGAATCACTAGGGTAGGGAGAAGTTTTACTTTGCCCCATCCCAGGAATCTTGCTGCTTCAGGATATCTGGAGAAGGAAGAGGGTTTGCCTCCTCCCTCCACTGCAGTGACTGCAATCAGCCATGCTTCTTGTCATGATGTCATTAGAAGCCAAGTGCAGTTAGGGTGTCATGAAAGTTGGCAAAGCTGCTACACAGTGCTATTTGTCATGATTCTTAAACCACTCTTTTCGCATGGCTGCAGCTAAAGCAATCCTGAGGGACTAAACTGTACATCCAGATGTCATTTGGCTGAAAATGAATACATCTTAGAACAGTTTCTAGCAGCTAGATTAGTGCTATCTTGAAAAAGTCCTAACCATAAATGTCGTATCAGCAGCTACAGCATAGTTCACAGATAATAATTTAGAAGATATGGAAAGTAACATCTTAATCGGAAGAGCCACTGAATTTCCACTCAGCTGTAAGGGAAAGGGCTTCAGAGAAGAAGATTTTATCACAATATTGATAAAATTATTACAAATAAAATTTAATACCTTTACTCCTTGGGCACACTTTTGAATAGGCACTGGGCCAACATTAATTCCTTCAGAGGGTTTACATTCTTTTTCTTGGTTCAAAGGAAGCTTTTCCACTGGGTCAGTTCTTTTTTGGACAAGCGTGCCTATGTGATTACAAAGAATGGGGTATCTGGTAAGCTTATAAACCACATGTTTTAAAGAAGTGATGCAATCCTTCATGATGCACCATCTCCTACCTTTTCCCCTAACAAGACTCATGAGCTTATGCAGGAGTCTTACTTCACAGCCTGTATACTTGGGCCTAAACCCAATCGCTATCCCAATGAGTGAATCAATGGGATTTACATGAATGTTAATTTACCATTCAACAATGGAGTCAGTGGGTCTCCTCTAGGCATGACTAGAAATTGAATTTACATGTAGGTTTTCAGGAATGTTACTCCTGTATTTAAAGCACTAGCCTGGGTAACACCGGTGATTAGAAAGTAAACAGAGATGAGTAGTGGGCTGACGGAAAAGGGATGGAACACTCAGTCTCTCCATCGCACACAGCACAGAGAACATAAAGGCTGCAGAAGGAAGGAAGCCCCTTCCTCCTCAACCAGTACACAATCCTGCAAGAAGAACAGGGTTCTCTGTCTCATCTTAGATAGCCCTCACAGAATAGTAAAGACTTCTGCAAGCTACTAACATCTGTGGATTTATTAGGCTACAGTACTTTGATACTAACTTCCTGATCATGACTCATAGGTCAATTATAATAATATAGTCTAAAGTTACAGACTATAACATGTTCAGTAACCTTCTCATCCTGAAACACTACTTCAGCTTGCTAAAATTAAAATATCAGAAGTTAATTTAGATTCACTCTTCATTCTTTGTACTTACTTTTTAAAAATCAATATCAAATATATTTTTAAACACACACACACAAATGGATGAGATTCAGGCAAAATTAAGCATGCACTGTCTGACTGTCCAATAATTAAAAAGTGGGTTCAGGGAGGCACAGCAAGGAAGACCTCTGTGACTTCACTGGCTAATCAGGCAGTCAAGAATAGACTTGGAAGCTAATGGAACGACTAAAATACTCATAGTTAGCATGCATATGGGTGTGGTAGTAAGTCATGGATTGGCCTTGGGACAATGGGATCAACAGCTGTTCAGCACCATAAAGTGGATCAATAGGATAACAGATCCCAGCGTGAATGAGTCAGTTACACCTCCCTGAAAATTGTTACATGGCTTCAGAGCCTTCTCAAGGCTGCCCACAATATTAACATTCTTACTTTTTGAAGGTTGAAGATATGTTTTTATTTCTTCCACGGCATCTTCTTCAGGTGAGTTTACATCACTTTGGCTTGCAAATCTTGACAACCTGCCCTTGCTGTTACTCTTGGCTGCTTTGGGCTGAGAGAGTTCAGGTGAGATGTAGGACTGCATGATATCATCCTCTTCCAGTTCCTCCTCAGAACTAAATGGTGGGGTCCTAAGAGAAGAAGCACACTCTGTGAATTCAGCCCATTTCAGTAATAATATATGTTAAAAACAGAAGCAACATCTTATTTAATCAAATTTTTCATAACCCCCTTTTCACTGCCTCAACCAGAGCCTCCCCACGTTTTCTGATTTCTCTTTTCAAAGATGAGAAAATTGAGAGAGAAGTGGCCCATGTCTAATGAAGATCATTTGTGGATCAAACAGAGATGGAGTACTGTACTACCATTCTGAACAGTAGTTTATCCAGCATAATATCACTCTAAGGAAGACAAGTAAAAAAATGCAGGTTTCCATTCAACCAAACTGTTGTCCACATGTACGAGGTCCATAGGGAAAGGTTCTCTGCTGGGAAAGATTCTCTGCACAGTTAAGAGTATGCAGAACTTCCTTACAGATTCCTCTAGATCAGAAATGGGCTTTATAGCACTGGGGTTTGCATATCTAAGCATGTAACTGGACAGTCCCCTTGTGTATAAACCTGTGTGACCACACACATAAAAACATTAGCCAATCCACCACAACAATCTTCAGCATCATTGCTGGGAAGGGTGGAAAGCTTTAACCTCACACCCATCCCAGTGATCTAAATCAACAGCAGTGGAATGGGGAAAATATTAAACCTTAAAGAGATCTTCATCAAGAGGGCAATCCTGCTGTTTGGTGTGCTGGCATGAGCTCCATTGTTTTGAAATGTGTGCCCTATATAATAAATAGGTGTGGGCAATGTGCAGGGAGGGTGCTGGGGGGAAGGACCACAAGTTGTCCACCCCTGTTCTAGGTAAGGGTGAATTCTATTCTGATTTTATCCAGGTTCAAAGGTAGGTGGCATACACCGGTCACTGCAGGTCATGGCTACGATTTTATGTAAAGGCAGGTGTGTATGATAAATAAGCAGGCCTGTGCATCTGTCTTTGTATTAACTTCACAAGTTTTAAAGGTATTCAAAAAATCCAAGTGTTGCAGAACTGTGTTAATTCCTAATGAAGGCCAAGAAATCAAGGGAATGGAAACAGAACTTCAGATGAGTTGTGGAGCATTCTGCACAGCTCTCGGTTCCTCCCTATTTGTTTCTTCTGCCTTCATTCACAGGCTGCCCACCTCTTTGTGTGAAGTATGCATACAATTGACCTTTCCTCTTTGCCTTAAACATATGGGGTTGTCAGCACAATCTGGATTCATACCCATCCCTAACCAAACTGAAGAAGACTTACGTAACACTGTGCAACCTCTTGGGAATTTCATTCCCCACAGCACTCTTCTTACTTCTAGAAGAAACAAGAAAAATAAAACAAGGTGATTTGCAGCTTTTGTTGCCTACTATGAGTTAGTAGATTTTTATTGCTTTGAGCAAACGTATTTTGGAAGTGGCTTGCAGATGTTGTTAAGACGTTAAAATAGCATGGGAAATGTTTAATAAACTGATCATTCCCCTCTCTGCAAGGAGATACTAAACATCACTTTGGAGAGTCAGAGAATTTTTTTTTAACAAACTCAGTTTCCTTATTTCTTTCTTGTTTTTCCACCACAAGGACAGCCCACCATAATAAATATAACCCAGCAATTAAAAAAGAAGTCATAACTGAAAGATTCCTCTTACACTGGTGTAGACGTATTCTCAGCAGGGACTGGTCGTGGTCCACAAGGGCGTTTGCCAATGGAAGAACGTTTGGCTGGCTTGGGTAACACTGTTGAAAAGGAACCTCGTACATGAGCTGCCCTCTGCTGAACTGTAATGAAATGCAAATTATAAATAAGCAGAACATGGGCAGTACAAAAGAAAGTGAAGTGGTACTGTTAGTAAGGAATATAGAGGAATATCACTGGTGTGAAAACAAGGAGAAAAAAAAAGGAGAAAAGTCTGTTAATAGACCTACACAGAGAGGTTCCTTCAGATCCCTCCTTGATGGTCTTTTCAGAGCTTGGAAAAGTTACTTTTTAGACATCAAAAAAACAAAAAGGCTGGCTATGAGTGTTGTTGTCCAAAAAAGTAACACTTCTGGGCTCTGGATCTTTTTATTAAGACAGTTCGACTTCAGTAGGTAACTTATTCAGTCATTTCACTTATTCAGTCATTAACTGCTTTGAAGCTCCTCTGTTTCTGTGAATTTTTTACATAATCATCTGTCTCTTTTAAATTAGCAGCTTTAATATTTACACTGCAGGCTACCTTCAAAGTTTAAAAGAAACCAAAACAGAAAGGTGGAATATAAATAGTAGCCATACTGAGTCAGATCACACGTCTGTTTAGTTCAGTACTCTTTAAATTGACTGGCAAAAGCCCTCCAAATGGTCAGTGGGATCTTTTTCAGCCCTACCCGGTGATGTTGGGTATTGGACCTGTGACCTGGTGCATGCAAGGCAGGAACCCTATCATTAAGCTAAGGCTCCTTTATTAAGCAGCGATTACACGATGGCCAGAAACACTGTGCCCATAATAAAAACTAGCAACCGTGCTTCACTACTTTGAACACAAGTTTTATAAATTACATAGATGTCCAACATTAAGGAGTTGTCTAAATGGCAAAAATACTCCTCACAAAATGTGAGGAAAAGACGACCCGTCCTAATGGCAATCCATGTTCTTTTGCCATATTGTGAAGGAAGGGGGCCAAAAATGTAAAAAACTCTGCACGGAAAAGCCTTTGGGGCTTTCCCTGAAGTTTTCAAAAACTCTGAGGGAAATGTACACCCTCGACCATTAAGACAATTGTGTGAATTATTGCATGGCCTCGACGGGGAAGAATGGACCTTCTGATTGGTCAGGGGTGTGCAGGTGTGATGCTGCACTTACCCTTTCTTTTTTTTTTTACAGGGCGGAGGGCAGCCCCAGAGAGGGAGGAAAGAAGGAACTGGGGAAAGGAGGACGGCTCTCTCCTTCTCTTCCCCTGTGCCCGTGGACATCCTCCCTGCTGGCCGTTGCAGGGATCAGGGAAGGGAAGATGGCTCCCTCCTCCTCTCCCTGGTGGGCGTTCTCGGTGCCACCACTGCGGGGATCAGGGAAGGATGAATCCTTCATCATCTCTCCCCCCAACAGGTGCTGCTGCTGCCACCAAATTTATGGGAGCCAACAACAACAAAAAAACATTAAGACAAATCACAGCTGCTGCAATTTGACATTACTGTGGATCAATCTGTTTTGGGGGGCTCGTATAAATGGGCCCTAAGTAAGAAAAACATCCTCCGCCTCCAAAGCCAAGCAAAACATTGCTGCAAGACTGTGGCACCCTGCTAATATTGAACTATTGTAGTGCCAGATAATCTGTCCATTAAATTTCCGTTATTATTGTTTACATATGAGAAAGAGCTTGTTTAGACGGGCAATATACACCATCTTTCCAGCGTCTTATGAGTCTTGTAGTCCTGTTCTGCCCTTGGGCAGTCCTCACCACCCCCAGGGCAGACCTGGGGCTAAGATGGGGGAAGGCAGGGTAGGGCCCTTTACCTCATTTTAAGAAAATACCTGTTTTACTCCATTTCCACTGGGAGGAAACATATCAGGCCCCACAAAGACAACAGGAGCCCTTCCAGCAGGCCAGCCCTTGCTGCAGCTGCCAGTGTTCCTTTATCTCTCCAAAGCAAAAAGGAGTCCTGCAGCATGTGACCAAGGTTGGTCACATGCATGGAGCCTTGGTCCCTTGTTGAGGGCTAGCTTCCTGCCTTCAGAGACAGCCTGGGAGATGACAGTGGTGGCTGCAGGAAAATGCCGGCATGCCTGTCTGGACTCTGCCCTGTTTGGAGGTGGTAATGGGGGAGGAATGGGCCTGATCTGTGGCCAGGATATGTAGATTAGCCCAAAGAAGTAGTTAGTTGACATGAAAAAGCAGTTTCAGGCAGAAGTACATGACCCGATTACTAAACAATTACTAATATCCTATCTGTGACAGGTATTCCACCACGATAGGATTAGTTATCTTGCATTCACCAGCAGCCTGTGGTCCAAGCAGTGTGTGTGTGGTTCATTCTGCAGTAGTAAGATGAACTTCCCCTACCATCCTACTTGGTCTATGCACTGCCAGCACTTGCACAATAGTTTGTGTTAAACATATGAAGATGTGTATCTACACAGGTTCTATGGAAGACAGAAGCTCATCTCTGATCTTCTCAGATAAAAGTTCCATATGGGCTACAGGGCAACTTTCTGTGAGATATCAAGAAACACTATTGTCTTCATTGATTGCTGTCAAAAAGCATTAGGTAGAGATGTAAATTAATTAACTAAACTGTTCACATTTACAAGTATTCAGCTTTT
This sequence comes from Gambelia wislizenii, assembly GCA_030847615.1. Classification (NCBI taxonomy): domain Eukaryota; kingdom Metazoa; phylum Chordata; class Lepidosauria; order Squamata; family Crotaphytidae; genus Gambelia; species Gambelia wislizenii. Next base: position 199,881,971 of record JAUMIR010000003.1, on the reverse strand, counting down.
AAAAAACTCACTAGTTAACAAACCAATGTATTTCACACATAAAAGGCACCTGATCACTTTGTTGTGAAGACTCATGTATACATGGAGAAGTTAGAGCTCCCCAAACCAAAAGCCTGGCTGGGAGAAGAATTAGAAATTATCACACCTTCTGGGGAAAGATGAGGGCTGGAAAAAAGCCTGCTGCAAGATGCTCTTTCTGCAACTCTAAAGCTGACTTGCCGTTCAAGCTGTTCTCGTATATGCTGAATATCAGGAACCTGCTTCTTTCTTTCTTCTCTTGCAGACTCAACAGACATGAGGACTCTATTCAAATGATCACTTGGGATGCCATGAACTCCCTGGGAGTGGGAAGGGGGTGAGAAAAAGTTACATTCTAATATACTATACACACAATGCTTCAAAAATCAACACATTAATTAAAAACGCAACTTTCCACTCTCAGATAAGTATATAAAGGATTCTTTAGAAACATATTAAAGCTATAAACAAGTATATAAACTGGATTTAATGTACTCCCTTTGTGTAGCAGTTTGACCTTTCACAGAAGTCTTGTGGGGCCCAGAAGGGAAACTAAACTGCTTTTCTATTCACAAGACTGGAGAGATAACTTGATTGAGAGCTTCATCTAGGAAAAGTTGAGACTAGGCCTAATGTGACCCGGCAGATCCACTCTACTGAGAGAAAAACCTGACATCAGATGCAATTAGTGTCTATGCAAATAATGATTCTGGTTGAAATACCCAATGATTATTTTTCTAAACAATAAATCACACACCATTGTAATTTTTCAAACAAGTGGGATTTTGTGATGATATACATCAATTTATACAAAATATGACATCTTGAAAATTCTTATAAAGTGATATTGATAACAACTTCTGAAAGACATGATTTCCCCAAATGTACTATATCATATTCATATTTTTATTAATCAATGTTATGGTTCAGTTTTGCTTGTTTAAACCATGCATATGGCATTGTGTTTAAAAAATTATAGTTCTATGCACTGTCACAAGTTTTCTCCCTCAAATCTTTCTTTTTTAATAAACTCATTTTGGATACTACCATTTCTAACAAATAATATATAGCTTTGTCTTCAAAGTTTGTCTGAGATTATTTTCTTAAAAAGAAGGTTGTATAGTTTCTCTATAAAGAAGGAATAAATACTGGTTATCTTGCTTCTCTCCTTTTGTTTTCTTTTAAATATTCAGACTCCTCCTGTCCCCCCCGTAACCTCACTATTTGGAAAAAAAAATCAGTCTTCTTTCTGTTATATTAAAGAATATTAAAAACCTTGTGAAATAATTTTTTGTATGTATACACTTTCCAATGTGTTTGAAATTCTTTTTAGAGACTAAACAGATTTTATTACTCCTGTTGCTAGCTCGTTACATAAAATTTTAACTTTTTTGGTGGGGGCTGACATGTGTGACTTAGGCCATAGTTATGTACCCTAAGATCACAATGGTTTCAAGGATATAACTAAACAGGTGCTTAACTTTCTCTTTCAATTAAATTAGTGAAACTTAAAAGGTAAATTTACACAGAAAACAAAGCAGCGGGTTTGTTCAATATCCTATATCAGCGATTTAGTTACATAATTAAGTAATGTCCCCTAGCCTACCTCCAAGCCCACCAGAACAGCCAGCAGTCACACTGAACAAAGGAGGTCTTTCAGCTGCCGATCAGGGACAAGGAAAATGACATTTCTAGCCTCATCCCACCACCAAGAGATGGTACCACAAGGAACTGGCACAGCGGTTCTGCTTCTGTTCCTTGCTAACTCTCCCATCATATTGAATACGGAGCAGTAATGGCCATAACTCTAGGTTATGAATCCATAATTGCAATATAGTCTGATTTTATTGTTCCTTAAAACTCAGATCTATAACTAACGTTACTGGGCATACATAAATATACACAGTATATATAAATATACCATATGACCCCTATATCCATGGGACTGGTACCCACGGTTTCACTTACCTGTGTCCAGAAAAAAAATGTTCTTTCTAGGCATTTTCTAGATGCTTCAGCATGATTTTATGGCCAATGTCCAGCAGAAGTTGACCACAGAGTCATGCTGGAGAACCTAGAAATGCCTAGAGAGGTGTTCTCTCTAGGCATTTCTAGGTCCTCCAGCACGATTCTACGATATGCTTCTACCAGAAATATAGAGTTTGCTAGCATCCACAATTTTTGCTAGATGTGGTAAGTCTGGTAATGTCTCACGCGTGGATACAGGGGCTGTATTGTAATTATTCCAGGTATTCCAAAAAGACATTACATCAAGGTCAAAGATAAAGCACAAGAATAACATTAACGTCTCAAACCAAATGCCAAACAGATAGTTGACTCAGATGGCTGAAGAATAATATAAAAGAACTAGCTGGACCCAGAGTACCATACGCAGTTTAAAAACTCCCCCAAAAACCACCCAGTAGACCTTAACCCTGTAAGGTAGGCCGGTGGATTTAAATTCCTCCCCCACTCAGCATTACACACTTTTCCCAGAATTGTTGAGGGTGACTCACTCTGCTGCCCTGCTGCCGCCACTGCCAGCTGCCTATCTGGGTCCCAATCTGAGCCACAGACTGAGTGACAGGAGTGGATTGTGAGATGGAGAGGAAATTTGCATGTGGGTAGTGATTGGTTGGATATGTTTCCTCAGCAACCAATCAGCACACTGGGAAAGGCAACATACCCAAGAGAATTATATATATATATATAGAAGATATAAATAGATTGCCTTCCCAGCCCTTTTATCTCCAGGTAGCAGAGTCTATAGACATGTTGGCTGGGTGACAATAAAGGCTATAACCAACAGACCTGGAGGGCACAAGGTTGGGGAAGGCTGAACTAAAGGAAGAATGAAAAACATTTTCCTTTTGTCTATCCAAAGAGTTTAAAGTAATCTTACTGATTTGATTCCCAAGGATTCCAATTTCTCTGCTAAGGTCTGCTCCAAAACAGCTCTCAGCTCTCTTGTTAAAGAAGGATTGCTCTTCAGACTATTTATTATATGGTGCTTACTCTTCCCTACTTTGGATGCATGTTTCTCCAGTTCTGAAATAAAACAGTTTTTTTTTAATTTAAAAAGCACACCACAGCCATATCAAGTATCAATATATTATAGACAAACAACATATTATAAAGGCAAAACTGAAAAACAGCCTTCAAAATCACTACGTAAATATATCTGCAATATATCACATAGCCCTTTGTACTTCCTGCCTGATTAATTTTGGCTTTCCAGTTTAAAACTCCTCCCCTCACCACCAAAAAACCCCCTCATGCTTGGCTAGAATTCTGTTTGGCTATGGAAATTAAATGTTCACATCTTAGTTTGGCCATAAAGGTTCTTGGCATTCTGATATATTTCACACATTTATGTGAGAATAAGAGTAAGGATAAATCATTTTACAGCCTGGAAAGCACTGCCAGCATAAGACTAAGCAGCAGCAGCAGTAGGAATTTATTACAATAATTTAATAGATATTTGTGTACTTGAAGTCTACCCACCTCAAATAGTTCCTCATGAACTATTTGAACTACTTAAAACAACACTACATGAACTAGTTCAGCAACTACCTCCTCTTGAATAACGTCAGCAACACAGGAAAAAGAGGTAACATAATAAAACCAAGAGGGACAAGAATATAATTATGTCTGGAGGATATAAAAACTTTTATCTTTACAAAAAATCTTTACCAAAAAAACCCTTACCGCCTGAAGACAGGGGAAACAATTGGTGTCTAAGTGTAGTGTGACGGATAGTTGCAATAGCAACCGTCAATACAAAATCTTAGTTCATGTTGGATCCAAACTTAAGAACAGACCCATTAAACCAGGAATTTGAATATCAGATGGATCCAGACATATAGTCATATCTAGCACAGAATCATCAAAACCAACAGGAAGCAAGTTAATCATAAATAACACAAGTCCCCATAGGTTCTAATGAGTCTAGAATTAAGTCTGGGTCCTACCAATTGTATATACATTTTAAGCAGAGCTTGGAAAAGTTACTTTTTGGACTATAACCTCCAGACGTCCTTTGCTGGGAGTTGTTGCCCCTCAAAATAATTTTTCTAGGCTCTGGTTTAAAATGTAAGTCTCACTAAATCAGTGACACCAAATTATACAGCTCACATTACATTTCATTCTTTGAACAGTTCCTGGAAACATCCACTTTAAATGTCATCTGTTGTTAATAATTGTACACTAGCATTTTTGTACTGGTACTTCACATGTGACTTTTTGCACATCCTAACTACATACACGATTTCCATGAATGCTAGTACTGCCACAGTATGCAGTAACTTTACAAACAGCACTTCAACCAGAGCAGAGCTTGCATTTTTAGCAGACTACTATATGCAATATAGACCAATAAGTTAAGAATTAGCAAGTTAAGATTGCTGAAATTGTAAATGTGTTGAAATTTATGCTGTAAGTATACACATATTATTCAGACTTTGTTTTCTGAAATCAGCACAATAGAAACAGTGCAGTATGTTTATACTCGCAGCTGCACACAACTTTAAACAAGGAGAAACAATACTGTATCATGTTGCAACTGACTGTTACAAGAATACGGAGATATTCTGGTTGTTTAATAATGCTGTTTTGGTGACTACAAATTAATTTTGTTGAATATTTGTCAAGTTGATTCATACTAAATAAATAAATAAATAAATCTAACTTGTGTATCCAATAGCTTTTAGCTGTACAGGTCGTGCACCCCTGTATCCGTGGGGATAAGTTCCCAGACTTACTGTTTATAAATGAAACCGCAGATAATAGTGAACCCTACTAAAATAAAGGACTTCCGGTACAAACATACCATAGAGTTGCACTGGAAGACCTATTCCTAGAGAGGATACCACTCCAGGCATTTCCCAGCACGACTCTATGGTATGTGTCCTTATTTTTTCAGCCACAGATAACTGAAACCACAGATATTGATTCCGTGGATATAAGGGATGTGGGCGACCTTGGGACCCATGTTGGGAGAAAGAGGATATAAATGAACTAAATATTCTCGAGGACAGTCTCAATATGCACTGATCAGCTGGAGGAAGCAATAAATTTACATAAATTATAAAATAAGAGTAGTCAAGATAGTGGATTGAGAGTCAAACATCGCTTGTGAGAAATCAAAATGATTGCCCAGGAACTTTCTAGAAGAGAGACTTCCTCATTCGGTTCAAAATTAAATGATGAGTTCCCTTTGTAGACTTTTGGGTACAACTAAGACACCTTCTTTGAAAAGCCAATTATCCAGACTGCAGGAAGCTTACAATCAAAGAAGTCACACTGGCTGGAACTATGAGAAGGGCTGTGAATGGGTTTCCTGGAAGACTGGTGTTGGAAGTTAATGGGCAGAACAATGGACTAAGTGACAGAAAGGCTACTTTTGGAAAGGCAACAGTGGGAATATTGTGGTACTTTGTTCTAGTTTTATTATCTTGCTTTAAAAGTTTATCTATCCTCTCATAAAAAATGCTTGAAGTCAATGTGACAATGGGCTTGTTGAGATGGGCCAAATGAAAGGGTCTCCCCCATTCCCATGCTCAGCAGTCTGGATGGTGCACAGGTTTTGCCCCAATCCTAGTCTGAACTGTCCAGACATCTGGGCAGTTGCAACAAGAATCTGGGAAAATACTCCTTAAACCAAGCAGACACATGTGTTTTTTTTTTAAAAAAAACCCTCACCATTTGCTGTGGTTTTTCTGGAGAAAACGGGGAGTTCCATCACCACAACACAGGGAGGGTGTCCACACACATGGACTATGCAGTACCCGGCGCAGCTATTTCCCAGCCAGGTCCTGTGCAGCATCTGCTGAAGTCACCGTGAGGCACCCAGCCATTCCTGGCCTCAAAAAACACAACCAGCATGGGGAAAAGAAGCGGCAGTCGGTGCATGGGGTAGGAGTGTGAGGACACCCCTCCACTGCCACAACCAAACAGCAGGTTTGTGGGGGAGGGGGAATCTGCAGGCCCAGGGCTGGAACACTCCAGCTGGAGCATGGAGTATTCTGGCCAATGCAGACAAGCCCAATGCTTCGGAAACCACAGAGAACATGCACATTTTTGCCCCCAAGTAAAGCTTTACCATTATAGGCCACAGAAACTCTGGTTGTTCCTATCATTACCTTTTTCATCCTCTGGAAGCTCCTCTATGGGCTCCAGCATGTGTACCAAGAGGGCCTGTTCTAATAATGAGGAAACACAGGAATAGTACAGACAGAAAGACAGATAGACAGGACAGAAGCAGGTCAAGATAAAAGGTCCAGAGGGTGAAAATCATGCAGAATATATAGAGGTCTCAAATTTGATCACTTTTCTTATGAGTCACTAATATCAGAGCTCAGTTATACGTAATTCATCACGGTGAAGTTTATATTAAATTATAATGAGTGTTTGGGTTAGCATGTGGTGTTATCAGCCACCACTGACATATGAGGGACTGAAGTATTTCCCATCATATTCAACTACTATTGTGTTGCTCACAGACTTTAAATGTCTCCTTCTAGGAGTTCTGGAACTGTCCCCTCTCTTACAGAGGTATTAATTCTTGCATTCAGCCAGCTGATCATCTCCAGCTAGGCATAATAAACTATGAAGGGTGGCTGTACCATACTCATATATACTCTGTTGCTGGAAAGGAGAAGAATTAATTTTGAAATTAATTCTAGAAAAGGTAGCAAGGTTGGGACAAGGAAGGAAGAAAGAGAAGACAAAGACAGAACAGACCTGCAGAGATAAATAAAATAGAGAATCACCAGCTAAATCATCCAAAATTAGTATCCAAGTTGAACCCAAAGGCCCCTTGTTTTGCATAGTGAAAAATGTTCATTCTTTTTGTGCATCTTCAGAAATACAGTTGTCCCTTTACATTCGTGGCTTTGACTTTCAATTTGCGGAAATTCCTTCCCCCCCCTGCTCTCCCCAACACAGCCTCTGAGTATTTAAGGAGGAAAATTTCCTGCACACATACACACACAGGGAAGATCCCAGCAAGCAAGCAACTCCTCCACCAGCCTCTGAGGGTCTAAGGCGAAAGAAAAACACAGCCCCATGCTGTGAACACACAAGCAAAGTCCCCCCCTGCCACTCCCCTCTCTGTGTCTTAACAAACTGAATTGCTTCTTTAAAACTCACATTTCACACCATGTCTCCTCATGCCCCAAAGAAAAGTACAGCTGCATGCTTGCCACCCCCTCTCTGTGTCTCAACAAACTGAACTGCTTCTTTAAAACTCACATTTCGAACCTTTCCTACACACATTCACACACAGGGAAGGTGCGGGTGGCATCTCCCAGCAAGCAACCGACCCAGCCTGAGCATTTAAGGAGGAAAGCTTGTGTGCTCACAGTATGGGACTGTGCTTTTCTTTCGGCCAGCAGGAAGCTTTCCTCCTTAAATGCTCAGAGGCATTTAAGGAGGCTTGCTGGGAGATGCCACCCATGTCTTCCCTGTGTGTGAATGTGTGTAGGAAAAGTTTGAAATGTGAGTCTTAAAGAAGCTGAGTTTTAAATTCAGTTTGTTGAGACACAGAGAGGGGGTGGCAAGCATGCAGCTGTGCTTTTCTTTGGGCCATGAGGAGACATGGGGTGAAATGTGAGTTTTAAAGAAGCAATTCAGTTTGTTAAGACACAGAGAGGGGAGTGGCAAGGGGGGACTTAGCTTGCTTGCTCATAGCATGGGGCTGTGCTTTTCTTTCTTCCTTAAATGCTCAGAGGCTGGGTCAGTTTCCCTCTGTGTGTGTGTGTGTGTGTTTAGGAAGGGCTCCTCCTTAAACCCTCAGAGGCTGCTTTTATTCATGTTGCGGGGGTCTTGTTCCCGTAACCAACGAATGTGAAGGGACGACTGTATCTGAAAATCAGAAATCCGACTATCTGCATAGTGAAAACTACAAGAAATCATACTTGATACTAACATTTAAAATTAATGGAGACAACATCACTGATACCTATCCAAAGCTGAGGAAATTAAACAGGTAAGAATAGTGACCAATGATCCAATTAATTATGCAGGCATCCTAGCATATGATAGGACTGTCTCCACTGAAAGATACTGCATCTATGTGAACCTAAATGTACCTGTGAAATCCAAGCCAGGATGGTAATTTCAAGTGTCTGAAAGCTGCTGCTGCCACATGATAAAAATTACTGTGAGCAGTCCCGTGAATCAAAACTATTTTACAATGAGTCATACAATATATTCAACTTCCACATCTCTGGTCTATTCAGCAATCTCTTGAGATTAAGAAAGAGGTTAATTAGGCTGTCTGTTACTATACAAATACTATTAGGCACCAGATCATGTCTGATCTTGGAAGGTATGGAGGGTCAGCCCTGATTAGTACTTGGATGGGAGACCGCCAATGGATACCAGGTGCTGTAGGTTATATTTCAGAGGAAAGAACTGACAAAACCACCTCTGAGTATTCCTTGCCTCAGAAAACCCTACGAAATTCATGGGGTCACCATAAATCAACAGGTAAACTGAAGGCACGTAAGTGCGCGCACACACACACACACACACACACACATTACATAAACCATTCACGGATGTCTCTGCTTTAGGGAGAGTGAGCTGGTTGCCTCAGGGAGCTGATTTTAAGTGCTGTAATTTAAAATAATAATATTTAAACTGTTATCTTTGAGTGCATGTGTGCTAAAACTTTATTGATCAAGTTAAAAGCTTCAAAGTACTTGAAGTAGATATAAGCATTATGCAGGAAGAAAAGACCAACATGTTGCATTTATATCAGTGAACCTTGACAGTGATCTTTTCAGTATTTTTTTCAGGAGAGTATTTTTTTCAGGAGAGTTTTTCAGGATGGGGAAATGTTGCTGTATTAATTAAATTTAGCAGTTACTTATTGTCAACTAAGAAGACTGGGAAAGATTTTGTGCCCATTACAGAAACTCACCACGCATGGATGACAAACTCGATTTAGGCTGAATTATATTCTGTGCTGAAGGTTTCACTGGAATATAAAAAGAGAAAGATAAAAACAACAGAACCCTGCTTTTCAGAACAGTCTTTTATAATTTCTCAAACATAAAGTATAAAAACAAGAATCATTTTCTTACTGTATACTAGGAACTACTTATTAGAAAACCACAATTAACAAGCGGATGTAAGTAAAGACATTTTACAATCTTTCATACTTGCTAATTCACACTTACCATCAGATGACCTGATGCTTTCTACTGATTTTTTGGTAGCCAGTTTTTGTATCTGAAATACAGGGACAGTAAAGAGTAGATACAGATTTAAAAGGAGAATACCTAGCAATATTTCTGCCTAAATGTCAGCTGTATTGACAAAGCAAGGTGAGAGAGAAGAGGGCATCACAAGATAGGGATGAAAAGAATATTTGCCATTCTTTGTTTCTCAGCTGAAAAACAGGTTTCCTGACACTTTGGGAAACCTGGTTGGGGAGAATAATAGAGGGGTAGTTTTCACTTAGCAGCTGCATATCCTGCAATGACTCAGGAAATTATTCTGTGCACAAAAAATGCTTTTTAATGAGAATTTTGGGGGATTGCACAAAAAACCAGTTTCCAATACAGACATTTGTGTTTTTGTGAAAGACAAGTGTTTTCTATAGAACAAACAGCAATCTTGCAGAAAAGAATTATAGCAATATGTTTTTGTTGTGCAAGATTGCTGTTTTCTGTACAAGTTTTTAAAAAAATTATTAGTTATTTATACCCCACTCTTCAGCCACAAGGCTATCAGAGCGGCTTACAAACTATTTTAAGCAATAATAATTTACACATCTACACTGCATTAAGCAGTTTCCAATGTGTGTTAGCTAATTGCCCCCACAAGCCAGGGCAAGTTTTTTGTTTTGCGAGATCTTTGTTGTGCAAGATTGCTATTCTTTGCACAGAAGGTAGCATTCTTGCACAAAAACCATACATGGCTGTCTGGAAACAGTGTTTTTTGTGGAAACCCCTCACAATTCTCATGTAAAAATGTGTGTTTTGGTGCAGAACAATTCTCCCCAACACGAGGATGTGTGAATAATGGACAAAGACGGAGCAGAAATATTCATTTTCTCTGCAGCAGGGAGAAAACTGTGGAAATTATTAATCCTCACTTGTGAGAACAAAATACAGTAGTTGAATATTAAAATCCCTATCACAGCACAGAGTGGCATTGCTTTGTGCTAAACATATGGATTCCTAACAGCTTGACACTTAGACTGCAGCTTTTTCACTTGCCTTCCTGGACACATGATGGCAGCAAGAGGGTAAGATATTTGCTGCTCTAGACAAGCTACAGGAATAACCATTCAAC